>CM068982.1:26524866-27149866 GCA_035357415.1 Ophraella communa
TTGATTAAAATTGTAATATTTATTAAATAAATATGTTTTAAAATGATTGTTGTTTTTTTTTGGAGCAGTACATATTTAAAAACTTTTTTAAATTAGATTTGTAATACGAAATAATGAAAATGATTATTTAATAATCGTATAAGAAAAATCGTATGATACGCCTATGTCAATATTGTCCGCCATTAGTTTGGTGGTAATTGGGTTACACAAATTCATTCCAATGCGCAGTCCTCTCTCTTTCCTTGTCTAAGGCTGCCCCCCATGCATTCTGGTTTAAATCCTGGATCAGCCACTGGCAAACACTCTTGTTAGATAACAAGAAACGTTAATTTTTTTTCTTATATCACAATTTGTTATACTGTTTCGACATTCTTCTACTACACAGAAAATAAATCTGCAAGGTTATTATAATTAATCCCCAGATTAAATACATTAAATTTAAATTTTAAATCAGTGTTTTTAAATTTTTAAAGTATAAAACCTACATTTGCATTTTTTAACAAGATATTAATCCTACCAAACAACTATGTTCTTTTCCTAGAATGTAATTATTTCAAAATTGTTTGTCATACTTAAGGGTAGTTTCTAGTGTGCCTTGTTCTATAGCTTTGATTAATATTATCTATTCATTCGAACAGAGTGAATCCAATGATTACAATTTATAGTCAGAAGCAATCTAATTTTTTCAACAAAGAAAGATCTCTTTTAAGTTTACTGTGGCAATTATTAATAAGGTTTTGGCTGAAAATTGAATATTATCTTGACGCGGAATATTTCACTTGCACTGTCAGAGGACGTGGAAATTTGAAAAAAATGATAAATCTGTAATTAGATAAAGGTTGATACAGAATTTTAGAAAATAAAGTACATTGGAATCGAGAAATATTAACAATGAAATTTTGTGACCTAGAATTTAAATGCTATAGAAAAATGATTAACTGATAAATGAAATCCTGGGTGACCATTTTGCTTTTAATATTTTTTCGTGACAGGCATCATTTGTAGTCGGTGACAAATCGTAGTGGCGTGGACATAATATGCGTGGGTTTTGCGGTTAAAATAGAAGCTGCAGACGGCTTGGCGATGATGATAAGATTTGTCTACCTCTAGTCTACTTATATCGATAAATTGGTCCAACTTAACTACGTAAGGAGTCTCTAAAACTTATACTACTAATTGCACAAGATTTTTTTCATATTTTGGCGAAAGAGCCCGACTCCGAAGGAGGAGGGCTCTTTTACAAAATATGAAAATAACGGAGTGCAATTTTTATAGATAACACGCTTGAATTTAAAATATCTGGTCATTTTTATGCACGAGTGTAATTCAATGGAATATTTCACGAATAAAGAAATAAGTATTGATTTTTTTCTGAGAAAAATCACATACTACTGACAAAGACTATGAATAAAATTATGCTAGACATGCTTTCAAACAATTTTATTTTCAACACACAAATTAAAAATTACAAGAATTACAGTTGAACACGCAGTTGTAAAAGTTTTTGGCATTCCGACTGGATGGACCCGATACAGGCGCATTAAGAGCTGCAGCTGACACATTATCGGAATTCGACACAAAACTTAGTTGTGGTGCTACTTCATTTCCACGCATTTTTTCAACTATTTCCTCATGGTGAGTGACCTTTGTCTAACTGCAGATACGGTGTAATGGATTTACTGGTCGAATGGCCGGTAATTTTAATAAGCTGCTCCTCACCGACGCCTTTTTTTGCTAAACTTGAGACAGCTGTAGACCGTATCGAATGATTAGTTATCTTCACGTTTTTTGTATACAAGCCAATTTTTGCTGCTTCTTGGGCTGTCCAAGAGCTCATTGTATTTATACAGGAATATTCTTATACCATGCTCTGCTTGACATCCAAAAGGGGTTTACAGTAATAAAGAATCGATCTGACTTAATTCCCTCCCGCTTCTCCAAAAATTTTTTGTATAATCGTATGGGACACAAATCAGAATTCGTTTTATTCCTAATTAACCATTTTAATGGAACACACGGTTTTTCCCCGCCTTGTGTTGTTTTTGAAAAAATGGGATTATAAATTATTCTTACCGTCTTTTCACCATTATTATTCTCTTCTTCCTTGAAGAATGATGTTAAACACTTGCTACCTTCTCCACCACGCCAAGCTAACTCAAAAGCAAAAATGAAAAATACCTTTTTTTGCAATCCATCTGGTGTCTCTTCGTCACAATTCTGGACCAAATTTTTGTATTCGTCACCTTTGAGAAACACTGAATTCTCCTTTCTTTTCTCGGGTATCGTTTGGAGTTGCTTTCTTTTAGTTTGTTTAGCGTCCCTTGCTGATTTGAATTCAGTATCGGTGAAAGGGTTAAAAATAATACCATACTCCTTGTAATACTTTTCCATCAATAATTTTGCTGTAACATTCCAGATTGTCTTTATTGTGAAGTCCTTATATTCCTGACCATTTTGCTTGCGCATATTGAATGCCCATTCCGTTAATATTTTTGCCAGTACGCTTATAGACATCTCTTTGTCCAGGAAATATCCTTTGGCCTTGCAAAAATCCATGAACTGTCGCCATATATACTGTCTGTTGGATTTGGTATTTTTTGGTTCACTTTCAACTACATTTTTCTCAATTGATTGTATGGACCACTCACCAAAACGCGACATTTTTTCACTTTTTGAAGTATATCTGACATTTATCAGTATTGTCAGTCAGTGTTGTTGTTATTGGTGTCATGCCGACGGGATGTTTTCGCAGTGCAATCATCGCTCCGCAGTGCAATCATCGATCTGCAGTGCAATTACCGCTGTAATTTTTCGATAATTGCATTCCTCTTATGACATATATTATACATGAGGGAAATATTCGGTTATAATTGCACAAGTGCATAAAAATTACCGATAATTTTGCAAGAAAGCGTGTTATCTAAAAATTGCACGAGATTTTTTTCATATTTTGGCGAAAGAGCCCGACTCCGAAGGAGGAGGGCTACACGAGTGTAATTCAATGGAATATTTCACGAATAAACATTTTTTCACTTTTTGAAGTATATCTGACATTTATCAGTATTGTCAGTCAGTGTTGTTGTCATGACGACGGGATGTTTTCGCTTGGTGTCATGACGACGGGATGTTTTCGCCTGGTGTCATGACGACGGGATGTTACCGCTGTAATTTTTCGATAATTGCATTCCTCTTATGACATGTATTATACATGAGGGAAATGTTCGAGAGTAATGCATTCCTGGGAGAACTCCTATTGTTGACTTTCGCGTTTGTATGTATTTTGCGACTAATATATAACCTTAGAAAGTGAATCCATTTGTTGAAGCTCTATCTACTTGAGATCCTGCGCACCTTTATATGGATGAACGGGACTTCTCGTAAATGGTTTCTCTTCTGTTTGTCCGTTGTTTAATTAATTTATTAAGTATTGGAAGAAGTTTTTAAGTTCTTCCATTTGCTTCTTAAAAAGTTTCGTCGTTTCTAAGATGTCTTTTTCTTTTACCCATCATTTTTAGTACCTAACTTAGTCATGGTTTCCTATTGGCTTTTATTTCTACCGCTTTCCTTTTTGGTAATTTCTTCTGGCAATTTGCGCACGGTGCATTTTCCATGCATCCTCTTTTGGATATTCTACAACGAATGTCGGTAATTTCCTCCTGTCTCCGTGTCGTGACTGCAGTTGGGTCGTTTTGTTGACTCTGATCTCCTGGCTGATTAGGTTCGGTGTTATTTCCTCTGTGTCCTTTTATGGGCTAGTTCCTTGATCACCGTTTGTGCTATTTTCGTCTGCAGGTCTTGGAAAGAGTACCAGCTTACACCTTGTATCTACAGCTCGTTGAGGTAGGTTGCCATCCTCCTGTTGTTGTCTGGGATCTATGCTTTTATTTTTATCTCTATTCTTTCGGTGAACCTGTAACTGATATTAATTTTTCTTACCTCAGGTTTCCTACGGATACTAGGATAGTTTGGGGACGGTTTCCTTATCTTTTTCGCCTCCATTCGGAGTTGGCTTTAAAATTTTCCTCTAGCTATTGACCTTTGTATTGAAGTTGTTTGGTTAATGCTGCCATTTTTTTCTCGAGTTTTTCCTTCGTTTCTGGTTGACCTCTGAGTTCGTCGTGATTCAATTCGTCATCCTTTGAGAACGACTAATATTTGGTTTTTGCCTTTCTGTTGTCTGGATAGTCCTTCCATTTGGGCGGTCGTTTCCCCTCCATGTTAATCTGTAAAATGAAACAATTAAAATACCCGATTGGCCCGGTATAATAACGATTGATAAATATCAAATAACTACTGTGAAAATTAAAAAATTCTCAGTTATATTTAACAGTTGGAACTAAAAAGTCCCGTTTGTTCGCCCGTATGCTCTGCTATCGTTGCTCAAGACTCTTGCCTCGACTACTTGTTACTCACTTTATATTACTGAGAATTGGGAGAGAGATGAAGCTGGAGAAACTTTTGTCCTGTTTTAAGGCAGGCAAAACGAAAGTAAATTTTTTTTACTACTGAGCAGAGCAAAATAACTTTTGAAATATTATATTATATTTTGAAATATAAACTAGCTTTTAGATGTGTTTTATTCAACTAAAAAAAGTGAAGCTTAAATAAAAGAAAATATGCATAAAACAAAAATTTTTGATGTAAATGTTATTAGTTTAATATTCATTGTATATTGTAAAATCTTGGTTAGGTAAATAAATTATTTTTTTTTGTTTCAGGTAAGTAAATAAGTTACAGCTATTCTTGGAGAAAATAACAAGCATAATGGTAAGCTAAAAACTGTTCTTTTTTACTACAGTACTAGTTGACCAGGCGAACTTAGTACCGCCATATATTGTGTCATCAATATTGTCTAAAATATTATACTTTAATAATTATTTTAATGCATTAAACCTGCAATTTTTCGTTTTTTTCCCGAAAAACAAAATGGTTGGCCCAGCAACATATAGCCTATTATTGCAGCTAAGAATGCTCGTCCGCTTAGCCAAGCACATAATATTTGGAAAAACTTTTAGTATCAAGCCTTCCTTGGATGTCTTAAACAAACATTTATTTTATCAGCAGTTGTTGATTTAGGAATTACTGGCAGCGTTTGATGAAGGTCTCCAGTAAGTAGAATCATTGCTACTGCCACTGCTATTTTACTTTGTGCCTCAACTGAATCTAAAATTAATGAAATAAAGAACTTTTTACCAATTCCGCCGCGTGCATAAAAAATCCTTCATTAATTATTGTAAATTGGGACCTTACTTTGTTTATCGTTTTGCTGTTCTTGTTCAAATTCACGATTGAATGCCTTGAATCAAATGGACCCACACATTATTCCTTATCCATGCTTTTTATTTAGTTCTGCTGTTTTTTAGGCAAACAAAATGAAATCCAAAAATATTAATAAGTAAATAAATAAATTGATAAAGACCAAGGCCGGTTCATGCAATAATCATTACAATTACAATAACATTACATTATCATTAAGAAACTTTGATCACCCATTTTATAGTGGAGGCGTTCATGCAACATATCAGTGCATTACAATTACATTAAGCATATTAAGAAGCTTAGAAATTTCAAGTTTTCATTTACATTACATTATATTGTTAGTGGAAACAGCAAATGCGCTTGCGCAGTATGAAGACATGGAAATTTGCAAAGGTATTTATGTCAAAATTCCTATGTTAGGGTATGTTTTGAAGATCTAGGTGCCATTTCCAAGTATTTTGTCTAAACCTCAAATTTTAATAAAATCAAATAAATAGAATAGTAAGAACAATAAATAACTGAACAGTTGAACTAAACTTTCACTATTTATTCGAAAAATTCGCTTTAAAATTCAATTACAGCTGTTTCGCTATAACTAGCATCGTCAGATTGACATATTGAAATTACATTTTGTTTGTTTGTAACTAGGTACTTGATGTTGATAAGGAGGTAAAGCTAGACCAAGTAAGGAAGTTATAAGACATATCATGCTGATCTTTACAATAACTTAATATATTTATGTTACAATAATGTCTTATCTATGTATAAAATGAAGACTCAATCAAAGTAAACAGTTTAATAGTGGAGAACTTCCAAGATTTATTTGTTCATTAACTACTTTAAACTGTTGATCTGCTAGATGTCTTTTAATTTCAATTTCAAGTTCTTCTAGAAGTTCTAAGTTTTATTGCGGGTTTGGGCGCAGTTGATAATTTCCCGAAAAGAACCGTATGACATTGCTTCATTGTTTCATGTATTCTTACTAGAATAGAAAAGGATGAGGTATAGTAAAATTAAAACAAATAGCGTTGCATGGATTTCAATGTCGTCATTCGTCAGTAATAATATTTAAAAAATTAAAATACCTCTCATTTAAAATATAATTATTTGAGAGCGGTATTGTTTTACAAGAAAGCCCTGTTGTCAAACAAAAATTATGGAAATAAAATATCGTATCGGAAATTGTACTTATCAGTTATAAACAACTATTTAAGGTTATTTCTTCTGATGTTCTGATATTGTGGCGGTAAGAAATTATCTTAGTTGTTCAAAATTATATTTATCTATATTTTAACTTGTTTACTATTTTTATTCCATTTTATTTTTCTTGCAGTCCATTTTTTGTTGCATGTGTGTTTCATTTCAATTTCATTAGATGTGCCAATAAATCCATTTATATTTAAAATAAATATATTTGCATTTTCAGAACATACTTCTGTAATGTTGTTTTAACAAACTAGTTGATAAAATTAGCCAGTTTGTATTTATTCATTGGAAATTTTCGAATTGGCGTTTTAAAGTATTTTTATTTTTAATTAGATTAAAAATAACCAAATAGTTATGCCTGTATGCACCATTTTCACGTTTTCTCGTAATTAGCTAACCACGTCTAAGTATGTAATCGCGGTTAAAAAGTAGATTCGATGCACCAAAGAATTTTGCACTTAAATTAGCTAACTGTGATTTGGTAATTATGGCCAGCTGGCAACATCGCAATTTTCCTAGGAATCCGTCATATCTGTCACAATTTGATGTTGATTGATGTGAAGGTTACGGACAAAGAGGCTGTTTCGGGATTCGGGTGTTTGAAATTTGTTGTAACTAATAACATTACATATTATTTAAAAGAATATATTTCGATTGTACATAAATTAATGACAGAACTTCAAATCGACTCTTCATGACACATGTCATTCTTAACTACTAGATCTCATCAATAAATATATAAATAAAAATAAAATAAAGGCTCGATTACAGAACACAACAAAATTATAAATGTCAGCTTCTATTTATTTCCTTTTGTTTTAAGAATACAGTTTAAAGTGCAATTCCACATAGTTAATGGAGACATAAAATTGCATAGGGTATACTTACACCCTATTATCATAAGTTAGGGCTTCAACCTCTTCAAGAAGATCTACCTTAAGGTCATACAGGGCTTTAAAATAATTTTCCCTCTCATTCCAACGCCTAGGAAACCCATCCAACACTATGTCATTAATGTCTAGTTCATCATCAAATAATAGGTCTTCCACTTCCATAATTATTTTTCACTACCACAGTTTATAACTACTCACTATTGACAAAAATACATGTAAATGAAATCAGAACCAAACAAAACATCCTAACCTCACTTATTAACTAACCGCGGTTATCTAGTCTTAATCCCAGGCCATCGGGCGGTTAAAAGTTAATTGCGGATTAGGAGAAAAAAGGCTTGGTGCATAAGAAAAACATGAAGTAATCACGGTTAAAGTCTTAATCAGAGAAATTGTACAATAGTGCATACAGGCATTAAGGTTTTTAAAATAACATAAGACATCTAATTGAACTGATACAAATATGTCATCGATCATCACTGACGTCGCATCAATCGAATCTCGGAACTATTGGCGAAAACGAGCAAAGGGTGCGCCCTCTATCTGAACTACTAGATTCGGAAAACAAATCCATTCTCCATTTGTTTGCATGCTATTTGTGAGCAGTGTTTTAGAATAATAAATACCACACGTACCATCTTTCACTAACGATATTTACCACACAAAATTTAAAATAGAAAAGGTTGAATTAACACTGAATCAAATAGCTGATGTTTTTCCAACGTGATAAATCCTGACTTTTCTTACTAGTTTTGATATATTCCAACATCACAATTATGACGGGCAACGCTTTTTGTTTTAATTTTACTATATATAAAGTTTTTGTTTACTACTGTTCACTGTTAGTGATGTCAATTTACAATATATAAGCCAATCAATAGTAAATTTGTTATGCCGACCAAAATTGTAGAAAACCGATTGTCCATTAAAATGAAGGTAGTTATTACATTATTTTATTTGTTTTGCACAAACAAATGGTACTTTTTTTTACTATTTGGCAAATATGAAGTAATCTGAATGACTTCCGTTTTAAAAATAAAAACTCACTTTTGAAATCTGTTTAAAAAATACAAAATCGGATGATGTATATGGCATTCAGGCTTTTTAAAATTAGTAAAATGCATTCACGTGGAAACGAAATAATTTTTTTGTAAATTCAAAGAGCATGAAAATGCTCATTTTTCGTCAAACCGCAGAAATGAATACGTAATAGAAATTGACGAAGTAATTAATTGAATAAACATTAAATTTTCCACTTTTCCCGAGTTATTTTCGCTGTAATTACCCGATCAGGTTAAGCGATGGCTCATTTATTCGTTATATAATTGCTTATAATTTGTTAATTTATGTCATTTAGGAGATTACTCCATATTTGTCAACGTTATAACTTATAAATTAAGAAAAGTGAACTTTTTTGGCGTTAAATATTGAATTTTTGTTTGTCCAAAACATTCCAAAAATAATGTCAACCATATTCAGTTTAAGGGCACACTCGGTTTTCTACAATATTTAAGGCAAAAATTATTAGACGGAAAGCTCATTATTTTATATCCAGAAACTCCTTCGTTTTCTCCAGGTTATTTTAAGGAGCACCATTAAAAGCTCATGCTTTCTTTGACGGTAGTTATATTGATAAATCATAATTACGAAATACGTCACTATTGGATCTATGTAATAAAATGTTTTTAAGGGGTTACAGAGTCATAGATATGCTTCTAAAGTAATCAAGAAGCCCTAACAAGTAACAATAATGAAAATTGCATTATCAGTCAAGTGCGTTTTTAGAATATCCAACGTATACTACAAGTTCTTGTACAATTTGTTGTTTGGTTTTTAAATATTTTTTGTATCTGGGATTTTGTAATGGGCATTTTTATTTTTCGGTGGTCGAATTGGCAAATTTTTTTATATTTTTGGTACACATGCCCCTGAAGTATGATTTTGAACATTATTGGCACCTATTTTACTGTTTTTTAATTGTTGGTATAATAATCAGTCTCAGAATTATCAACTAATTATCCAACCTAAGTTATGCTTTAATTGTACAGGCAAAGTTGATGTATTAATAGATATATCTACTAAGCTAACCTAATCTAATCTAACCTAACCTAACCTAACCTAACCTAACCTAACCTAACCTAACCTAACCTAACCTAACCTAACCTAACCTAACCTAACCTAACCTAACCTAACCTAACCTAACCTAACCTAACCTAACCTAACCTAACCTAACCTAACCTAACCTAACCTAACCTAACCTAACCTAACCATCAACAATTAGGTGCAAACAACAAACAAATACATTCCAAACAATTTAAGTCTCTATCGGGGTTTAAATAATCGTGATTACTAAGATACATGCACCAGAAGAAAGTTTATTGTGGTTTTCTAATCAAGGTTGGATCTGGTCAACATTATATTTTGTAGAATTTTTATCTATTTGATGTTGGCGAAACAATCAAGTTAGGTAATGTTCGACTTGTCTCAGGTTGAAATACATTTTTTTACTAGGAAAATTTTACACCTCTACTTTTTAACTAATGAAATGTCTTGATTTTGATTCCTTACCATGAAAATTTAAAAAATTTCCGGAAATTTTTTCGTGGCGCCCTTAGAACATAAAATAGTAAGGAAGTATTGCTCGTTCAAGGACAGTTGACCGGGATGGTTTGCAAGATGGCTACCGGAATTTACTTTTTAACAGTGGCGTTCTATGTTTTTATTAATAGAAAAATAATTACCTTATTGAAACATATTTATTGTTCAGTATGGACACTAATCATTATATATTAAAAAATAACCATTTTAAGGAAAGTAGAGAAAAAAAATAGTACAACATTGCCTAAAATGGGGGTACTAGATTTAAGGAAATAAAACCAGTTATATACTACACAATTTTTTTATAAAATTTTTCATTCTACCACTATTGGCCCTTGAATTGAATTTTGTGTAAACATGTCTAATTTTTTCTACATTATTTATTTTACTTTTACATATATAATAAATTCTTGTTTTTAACTATACTTCACAGATGCTTTTTATAAGTTGTTTCCTACGAGGACTTTCAGAAGTAGATGGTAGAGTTTCAGGAACAGGAACTGGTGAAATAGTTTCACTGCTAGTAGTTATTATCTCTTCAGCATAAGGGTAATTAGTCTTAACCTGCATAGAAAAGGTATATATTAGTGAAATATATGTTTAAGTATAATATCTGTAAAAAAAATGTAGAAAAAATATAGATTTGGTCAATGTTATTAAAGCAATTTGTGGATGTAATAATTACTTAGGTACATATTTCATTCTTGCGATAACAGTTACTGCAGAAGTTCCATCAAATGATTGTTCTGTAAAATGTTGTGAGCATAAAAAGCTATTCTTGCCTGGACTCCAGTTATCCTTATCCACAATATTTAACCCTTTCCAATATTTTTATCCCGTGGGAAACTGTGAATGTAATAATGTGTTAATTAATACACAAATACATTTATTGTACAACGTTGCTTTAGAATACTCCATAGACATAAAAATACATAGACATATACAGTTATGAGATTAACCAAAAAATTGTGAATAAAATATCCTCTTTCCATTATTGTCACTCGATAGGTTAGGGATCAATACAAAGTATTAATTTAATTTAGACATAAAAATATAGTTTACGTATAAATAATTTTTATTTATTATAATAATAGCTACTTACCAATGAAAAGTAATTTTCTTATGGTCGTTTTTATTAGTTTTTGAGCACCCACAAGCGCTACAACTAACCATTGTCTTTAAAATTATTTGCAATATATATACCACTAAAATTTTGAATTAAAAAACTTTAAATACACCTATTATAAACGAAAAATGTTCTAAACTTAAATAATTAATCCAAATTTTTAACAGAAAACTAAATTTTTTTAAATGGTAAACAAACTATGAGTCATAAATGGTTATCCAATATGGCCGACTTCCCTCACCAGATTTTAACATTGTAGATATAACATAAACTCCTTATTTACTATTTTATGTTCTAAGGTGGCGCCACGCTATTTAAGTGGAAATTTTTTGACAGCTGAAACGACATAGAACGCTGAAACCTCAATGTACACACCACAGACCTTAGAATAAAAAGAAACAGGAAGGAGTATATGCAAAATGACCTTGAGTCCAGAAAGGAGCTTGCATATGGCGGCCAATTGTCAATTTTAATTTCCGTTTCCATTGACGTACCGTAAAAAAATAAAAGTTATATTAAGGTTTTTATTTTGATAAAATTTTAACCAATCAAGTATGTGAATACATTTATTGTTGTAAATCATTTTGTGTTTATAAAAACCAAATGATACGCCTATGCGCTCATTTTTGACATTTTTATGCAAATATTGCTTTGACAGCATACTGTAAACATAAACAATGAGTCATACAAGGAGCTTCAAGATGGCCGACTTCCGTCGCAAATTTTCCTTAAAGTTAATATATGACGGACTCCTTCCTGTTTCTTTTTGTTCTAAGCCACAGACATATAAAACTATGTTAAATTTCTCTATAGTTCAGACGTTTAAACTAGTAATTCTGAGGCTTTGTGAAAGACGTCAGATTGGATAATTAATTATTTTTCAAATGTAAAATTTTCTTACCAGGCAAGCTTAAATTATTTTTGGAAGTTTTCTTTCGGACATGAATATTTCAAAAAAAATTCCGGAAATAATTTAAGCTCTTGTGATATTATAAGTGAAAATATTAGAGGATAAAAAACTCATCGTAGATCTCTTCTGGAATGAAAGAAAGCATGAAAACAGATTGAAGAAGAATGTCGCTTCAAAATAATCCGATATTCAATAATCTTGAATGATCGATTAAATTTTAGTCATCTCCTTCGCCAAATATTTCGTCTCCAATTTCCATTATTTTACAATGTTATGTGTTTAAAAATAACTTATAAGGCTTTCCAAATCACGTGACATAAAGATGGCGTCTGTGGGCAAACCTTAGAACATAACACTGTCAAAGTCACAAACCACATATAATGAAAGTTTCATAAACCATTCTATACGTGGTTGTTGTCAGTCATCCCTGTTTGATCTACTTGCACAACCAATCACAACTTATAACGTTAACAAGTCCAAATAATATATAAAATATATTTTATAAAGTCACAAAAACTATTTTCTCACAACAATAAAAACTTCTACACCAACTTAAATAAAGAAAGCACTATGACAACAATACAAAACAATACTATTGTTTGCCTACAGCCGCCATATTGAATAATTTTTGACAGGTCGTTGGAAAGCCTAATAAATAACAAAAACATAACCTCAGCCCAAACCTTAGAACATAATGTTCCAAGGCCCAAACCACGAAGTATAGAACACAGGAGTCTGAACGTAATGTTGAGCGAATGGCCTCAGTTTACGGGACAGATCTTTTTGCCGGTAGAGTGCGCCACTCTTTAAGAAGTACTCGTTTAAATTATTACGCGGCAAATCTTGTTGCTATTGACACCTCTGTGGAAAAAAATACTCTGAGAAATGTGGAAGTATATATAAGTTATTTTGGAGATTTTGAGAAATTTTTCAAGTGCTTTAAATTCAACAATACAGAGGGTTAAGAAATATTATGAAGGGCTAAAAAATCTGGGATTAATCAATAATAATTATACAAAAATAAGCAGGTACCATTCCATTTTTTTCAAATAAAAGAAAAAGAGATAAATATTAAAAAGAGATTTTCAAATAAATAAAGTAAATTAAACTGTCATTTTGTTTAAACTTCATAGTCAAAATATTTTTGAAAATTACCAAATGCCTATTCATTTCAATATTACGATAAATATACTTGATAAAAAAGTATTTATTATTGTTCAACATATTATTTATTAAGAAGATATTGTATAAGTTACAAACAAAACAAGTTCAATATTTAAAAACAAACTATTTAAGTCTTACGTGTATTCAGCAAATTGTTTTTATGATCAAAACTTATAAATTATTATTTAAATTAGAGTAATAAAAGATTTTTATTATTAATAAATCCGAATTAATGTAATTTTGAATTTTTACGAGATTTTTTACATTTAATTTTTCTCTCTGTAGCACTTTTATTAAAGCATTTGACTAGAAAATGCCCCGCATTATTAAGAAATTGTTTATTATTTTTTTTGTTAATTCTTTCTTATATTCGTCACAGCCGACAAAAACCGATATATTTCTTTTAGATATATCATCTAAAATATCAAACATAGTGTCAATGTGTACCGTTTTTGTACCAACTACCATCAACACAACTTCCTCTAAGCTTTTAATTAAATTAAATAACTGTTCACTGGGGCCTTTATGCACATTTTTACATGTAATAATAATAATACTAACGGTACGTCCCGAATGTTTGCGCCACCAGTGGCAGAAAAGAGAACTATAATCTGGGTATATTTATTGCGTACATGAATACTATGAAAAACCCGATACCGTTCAGACTCCTGTGTTCTATACTTCGTGGCCCAAACACTGGTTATCCATGTAAATATGTTTCACTCAGATTGACATTTATTATTATTTGATAAAAATAAAGATCTAAATACTAAATACTAAAAATTCATGACATCTATTTGACATTTTTATTTTGATTTTTAAATGACATTTTCAAAGCTTAATTCAAAATTATAAAAAATAATAAGAATTTTTCTATTATAAAACAATTAAATATTTAGTAAATTTTGATCAAAATTCACATTTTTCTTGAAAGAAGAAAGAAAACTATAACCAATTATTTTCTTCTTTTTTATTATTACATTTTATCATAAGTTGTTTATTAATTCAATGACATTTTGTTTTATAAAAAATTTAACTTAAAAATTTTTTTTAAATTCCAAATTAAAGTTAAAATAGTTTTTTATGTTATATTTACCATTTTTTTAACACCAATTTTGTTTATACTCGTGCTTATTCCTTGATAATTAAATAAATATATTTCGAAAGCTTGGAAAACAAGTAAAAGAGTTTTCTTAAAAAACATTGCCGTTTACCCCAAAAATTCTGGTTTAATTATGTTCAATTATTTTATTAAACATTTTTTAAACCTTGTCTGTGTCAGTACACTTTTATTCGAGCCTTTCTTTCAACTTTACGTGTCGAAAGCTAATCTATCAATTTCACCGTAGTTAAATATTATCATCCCTTGAACTGAGCTTAGCTTTTATACGCTAAAAGCAAACACAAAAGAATCAGATTTTCCTTTTCCCAGCGGTTTTTAATCTATTGTAGACATAGGCAAAGCATGTTGGAATTTGTTACAAATATGGATGGGCATCGTTTGTTTAACCGAAATAAATTGTGGTTCCTACCTTTACTGGATTCACAAGCATCTTTCGACCTCAGCTATTTTCTAACCGTTAAGTGAAATTGTGAAACGTTTTATAAATTATTGAACGTAATTCTTACAGGGTTAATAAAAAAATCTTTGTTTATTATTGAAATTCAGTCTACAAAATGGATTTATTTAGCGCAAAACTTATGGAATCGTTTTGTCCAATATACAAAAAGAGTATATTATTTAAAGAGATTAAATTTATTGTACTAACCCTTACTTTTTGGAAGTCTATCTTACGAAAAATAATAAAAAACTCTTGTTTTAACTCAACTTCAAGTTTAACTGAAAAAATTAGGTTTAAAATCACAATTACATATTATGTCAATCTGACGATGCTAGTTATTTAGTTAAAACAACAGTTTTTTTATTATTCTATTTAAAGAAATATTTATTCACTGAAAAAAGATTGTTCATAATATTGATAAACAGCATTCGTCAATTTTTTTTACATTTTGACAATGAATTTGTCATTCATATTATGAAATCTCTTTCATCAAGTTATTGAGCCAATAATTTGGTGTTATTGAAATTCCATGTAAGGAATCATTGGTTCAATCATTTAGTTTACTGCATTTGTGCAAGTTTTTCATGATCTTAATGGATACATGATTTTTTTCTATAAAACTGATTTTTATCAGAAATAAACATTGTGCCAATGACCGTGCGTACATTGCCACCATGATCTTGTTATTAATCAATGATTGGTGCATCAATCTAAGGTTTTCAGTTAGTGGCAGTAATGAACTCGTTAACAGTTAATGATCGGTATATTATCATAATGATCGTAACATATTGTCAGAATTAACATGTCAATCAATATAATGTTTCTAATTAATAGTGACAATGAACTCGTTATCAATCAACGATCGGTCAATTATGATAATTTTCGTACTACATTGTCAAACTGAACTTGTTATTGATCAATGATCGGTGAATCAATACAATATTTTCAATTCGTGACAGCAATGAAATTTTTATTAATCAATAAACCAGGCATTATCAAAATGTTTGTCGTAGATTGTTTGAATGAACCGAGGAATAAACTTATTATCAAGCCAATGATGAGTACAACAATTTAATATTTTTATGCATTGATTTAATGCGTTGTGCCAACAAACACACCATCCCTTCCAAACAGCAACCCTTAACGTGTTCGACTATCCTCTTAGTGACCACAGTGTGCTTGTAGTTTTTGTGTAGTTTTTGGAAAAAAAGGAATCTAAACTGAAAAGTTTTCATTGTTACGGTTTGTGTAGTGGGCCAATCATTTCTAGATCAACACATGCTGTTGAAAAGACATCCAATTTAGGATATGAAAAGTTGACAACCAATATGCAAGTGGTGTTAAAAATTAACATAAAAAAAATTAAAATCATGTTGTCACCGAAATTCGCTAAAATATACTCAAAACTTATTACAATATACTTAAAACTTATTTCCCGTTTAGGTCTTGATAATGAGAAAGTGAACAAAAACCATAGCAATGTGGTTTTTAGATGGATTTCCGTGGCAACGCTATTTTAACAAGCAGTAGTAAATTGTTTTATTTAAGTTGTCATTGTTGTAATTTAAGTATAAAGTTTGTTCAATTCAATTCTGAAAAATGGTTAGATTAACGGAAATGCATAAAATAACAGTTTTACAAATGATTGGTTACGGAGATAACATCCGAATACAACAGGAAGTAACTCGCCTATTTCATGAGAAATTTCCTAATTTACCGCCTATATCCCAAGGAACAATAAGTAAAATAGAAAAGCAGTTTCGCGAGTTTGGTCATGTAAGGCAGATAAAAAAAGCAGCTGCCAATGCACTGAGTGATGAACTTAAATTAGATGTGTTGCTTGAGTTTCAGGAAAACCCACATACATCGAGTAGACAGGCATCCACTACATTCAATGCTAGCCATACATCGATAGCAAACATATTAAAAGAAAATAAATTGCATCCGTATAAGATGATACCTATTCAGGAGCTCATGGAAGATGATTTTGATAGGAGCTTTTTTTTTGTGAGCAAATGATGGACATGTTGGATAACAATATTATCCAATTAGAAGACGTTATGTTTTCTGATGAGTGTACTTTTTTACTTAACGGTCATGCTAATCGGCAAAATTGCCGCTACTGGTCCACGGAAAATCCTCACTGGATGAGAGAAGAACACACTTAATACCCTCAAAAGGTTAATGTTTGGGCAGGGATTGTAGGGAACAATATCATTGGTCCCTTTTTTATTGAGGGCAACTTGAATGGCAACAATTATTTGGCACTACTTCAAAATGATGTCATTCCAACGTTGGCAAATTTATATCCTGATCCAGGTAACCCTCAAGTTCTAGCGAATACGATATGGTTTCAGCAGGATGGAGCATTACCACATTACCAACTTAATGTCCGGCAGTACCTCGATACAATATTTCCCAATCGGTGGATAGGGAGGCGAGGATCGATTGAATGGCCAGCGCGATCACCTGATCTTACATTATTAGATTTCTTTTTATGGGGATATGTGAAGAGCCATGTGTACAAAACTAAACCTTCTGATTTAAATGACTTAAAAGAACGAATAACGCTTGCGATTAGGTCGATCACGCCTGATATGTTAAATAATGTTAGAAGACAGTTTTATTTGAGATTAGGATGTTGCCAAGACGTTCGCGGAGAACATTTTGAACATCTACTTCATTAACATTCATAGTTATTTTTCGTGTTTTACATTTTATTACGTTTTGCATTACATTTTAGTTTTTGATTGTATTGTAGCGAATTTCGGTAACAACATGATTTTAATTTTTTTTTATGTTAATTTTTGCATCAAATTTAAAAACAATAATATTTTTGAATAGAGAATGAAGAGAACTTTCAAATGATATATCACAAGCCTATACTTCCCATTTAAAAAATTGGGGGTTGTACCTGTCATTCTAAGGGGGTTGAAGGTAGGGGTTGCATTTTCACGTTAAAGAATGTCAGTTTATAATTTAAATTTGATGTGTTTCGGGATTTTCTATGTACAGTAACCGAAATAATTAATTTATTCCATTTGGCTTTTACACACTGTATAGTTGTTTACAACTTGGTATATACAATTTTTGATTCTAATAGTTTTCTTGTTTAATATTTGAAAAAGATGGAGAGAACAATTAATCCGATATTTTATTTCGATATTTTTTTTGGCAACGTGATTGTGGCGTTTCATGCCTGTTTTATTCTGTAATTATTACTTTTTTTATCAGACTCTTTATCACTTTCTTGTTTCCCAATGTAATTTATCAGATTTTTAATTAATCAGTTCCATTAAAACATTGAATGAGAGATTATGTGCATAATTTTCAAGAAGTTATAACAACAAGTTATTTTTCGATACAGCTATATAAGAACTTTCCTCTTAAAAATTGGACGATTTAAATTGTATTTAAATGTGTGTTCCTATAACACCAAGTTTCCAATCTACAAATTGCTGTATTCGCTTTCATTAAATTCTTAAATTTATTATCCATTATATTTGTCGTTTAACATTGACCAGACGTGAAAAATTGCTTCTCATTACAGCAAAATAAACGAGAAAAAAGAATAATACCATTTACAACTTTTAACTAAAGCCAGCTTACTCGCACAAAGTGAAAAATAATTACACCTGCAATTTGGTCTCGCATAAATCACAGTTAAGGTTTTACAGTGGCGTGAGTTAATGAAAACAAATAAATTACAGATTTGATTCAAATCGATTTAACATTGGTTACCTTTAGTGCAATAATTTTAGTTGTAAGTTTAAAATAAAAAAAAAATGGATATTTATTTTTCCACTCTAGTTAAGTATTAAGTAAGTAAAAAATTAAAATTCTTTCGGAATGTTGCAATAAATAAGAATTACTATTTTTTGACAATGGCATGGTGGATATGCCACTGGAAATGTATCTTGGCATAAAATGGATATGGCATTTAATTTATCTTTTCCTCAAAAGTTTGGAGTCTCACAGGAATAGGGACATAAGAAAAGTTGTTGTGAAAAATGTTTTTGTGAATGTTGAACAGGCTATTAAATTTGCTTTTGTAGACTTTTCGATGACGATAAAGAATGTGTATTCGGTGTTATTCTCAAGACACTGCAGAGGCGCTACCGCCACTCTTTACAGCTCACTTTTTTATTTTCAATTAGTATGTAAATAAAACTGAAATTGATTGTAGTAATATTTACTTTGTGAAAGTCCATCTCACTAAGAACATTAAAAATAGAACTATTTTAAACAAAACTTCCACTATTTATTTAAAAAAAAATTGCTTTTTTAAATTCAATGACAGCTGTTTCGATAAAAATTAGCATCGTCAGATTTATATATTGAAGTTACATTAAGAATAATAAAAAACTCTTCGTTTTAACAACCACTATTTATTTAAAAAACTGCTTTTTTAAAACTCAATGACAGCCGTTTCGCTAGACAACTAGCATCGTCAGATTGACATATAACAAAGAAAAAAAGAGGAACTTATCCTAAATAGTATAAAAGGACATTTGCTGTAAGTAAAATTTTAATGGTGAACTGGTAACTGAAAAATAGTCATACAAAACGATTATAAAGCCCACCGCTAATGTCTTACCACTGTAACAAAAATAAAACTTTTTAAAACCTGGTTAATATGTTCGTCCTCTAATGATACTAAAAAATTCCACAGGCATCTTTAAATCAACTCCTTAGTTAGGTCCACATACCCAAATATACTAGCTCATTATGATTATTTTTATTTTTATTTTGAATTTTATATACGATAAATTAACTCCAATGTTAAAATGTCATATACCTACAAACTATTTTGTCATTTTGACATCGATAAAAAAGGTGCATCCTTTTTTATCGCTTTTTTTTATCGCATGTTCCTCAATCTAGTAGGTGTGTATCAATTTTGCATTATTGTTGACAGGTATTTAATTGTCAAATTTAACAATATAAAACAATACTACCTTTTCTTTGCAAAAAACATAAAGTATGAACCGATTTGGAGAGGTTTCACATGAACAAATTACAAAAAATATTGAAGAGTCAATACCGAAGTCAACAAAAAATACGAAGTCATCAATATGGAAACAATTCATGGAGTTTTGTCAAAGCCGAAATTATAAGTTGGAAGAGAATACTACAATACAAGATCTAGCAAAAATATTAAAAGATTGGGCTTTCAATATGAAAAAAAAAGAATGGAGAAGATTACAAAGAATTTACGGTCAAAACAATATGGAACACGACTGCTAAAATGTTACAACAGAAATATTTTAACGAATATGGTTTGAAATTTGATCCTTTTACAGACATAACCTTTAAAGAAGCTCGGGATGCTAGAAATGCCAAAAGAAAACAACTTCAATTGATTCCAACAAAAAGAAAGACGTGTTCTTCAGCAATAGACAAAGAAAATATAATAAAAATGGCAACACTATGGAATATAAATGAACCTGAAGGGCTGCAAAAAGATTCTTTCATATAGCTTCTTACGAATTGGCTTGGAGAGGAGGAGAAGCTGTTAATTGCAAAATTTATTATTTTAAAGTAGAAAAGAACCAAAATGGTCTTCCTACGGGTAGGATTGAATATAACACCATATTTTCGAAAACGGCACAAGGCGGCTCGAAAAAAAAAAACAGACAGCAAATGGTTGAATAGAAATGAAAGTGACGAAAGTATTTGCCCTGTAAAACTATTCCATTTGCTAGTAGAAAAAAGAAATGAACATATTACTTCTGACCGATTATTTTTAACTCCAAATCCTTTTTGGAAAAATAAAAATTCTAAAGGTTGATACAAAAATGTTCCTTTAGGTATTAATACCATATCTGTTTGGACAAAAAATTCTGCTGCAAAAATTGGATTGGACATAATCAATAATAAAGTTACTAACCATTCAAATCGTGCCAGCGCAGTTTCCCAATTAGCCAAAGCAGGAGTTAGCGATCAACAGCTTATTAAGATAACAGGACACTCGTCATCACAATCGATTAAACCATACCTCCAAATTGACCCCGAACACCATGAACAACTTATAAATAATTTGAGACCCTCGGAAACAGAATATTCAACATACGAGAAACACGAGAAGAAAACATTAAAATCAGTACTCCCTAACCAATATTTAATAATTGTATTTTTAACAACTGTTCTTTTAACTAGTTTAATTGTTTTAGAATGAATAAATTTTATTGTTTCTTTATATAATTAGTCGTTAATTTATCTTAGCAAAATACACGCGATCTTTTTTTTAATGGATAAATTTTTCTCTTCATCTCAAGATTTTTCCATCAGTAATATTACGAAAAAAACTGAAATGATAAAATCGCGAGACCGAAGGTCGAGCGATTTTATCTAATTTCAGTTTTTTTCGTAATATTACTGATGGAAAAATCTTGAGATGAAGAGAAAAATTTTCCGGTAAAAAAAAGCTCTTGTGTATTTACTGTTGATACAATTTACTCTACTAAATGTCTGCAACTTGGGATCAATTGTATAATAGATTGAAAGTATGTTATGAAGAAATTAATAAACAAAGCAAACGCGTATTAAAAAAGGAAGTTCCCAAAAGCAAAGAAGTTAGGGTAGAAATAATAGATAGCTTAGTCTTACATTACAATACATTTGCAGTATTAGTTAATAAAAACTTCAAACAACTTGCCGATAATCAACAACTATTATGTGAGAAACTTTTCGGTAAAATCAGAAATAAGGTTATCAGGTCGTTTCAAGTAATACATTGTAAATATAGTGTATAGTGACAGCGATAGCGAGAGTGAGGGAAACATGGCGCTTAGTATGAATAAGTACTTTAATTTAGCAGGTAAAATTTTACCCAATGAATTTAATGGTGAAGAAAGCAAATTGCAAGCTTTCTTAGATGCACTCGAATTACTGCAGATTAACGCAGCCAACCTTGAAGATACGGCAGTACGTTTCGTGAAAACCAGACTGACAGGCAAGGCACGGAGTGTTATAACCACCTAGGATTATAGAGGCATTGAAAAAGGGGATAACAGGTGAAAGTTCCAGTCTAGTCTTAGCAAAGGGAAGTCTAAGCAACTCAACAAAGATATGACTACGTATGCTACAGGTCTGGAGAAGCTCACGGAGCAGCTTCAAACAGCGTACATAGCCGAGGGAATGCCAGCCAACCTAGTAAATAAATAATACACTACCGAGGTAGTAACTAAATCAGTTACTCAGAACGCAGTCGGTGGTCATTTAAAGACCATAATAGCTGCAGGTAACTTTAGTACTCCTCAGGAAGTTATTACGAAGCTAGTAGCTTCGGATGATTGCGCAGCAAGTCAAGAAAGAGTACTAAACTTCCAAACAAAACAGTACCCGACTAAAAATAGGTTTAACTCCTCTTGGAGGAACCCACACAACAATCAGAACGGAATCACTTATCCTGGTCAACCATGGAGACAAAATAATCACAGGAACACCCGCACACCAATAAATCAGAATCATCAAAGTTGGAACAGATCGGGAGATCAGCAGCAAAAGTGGACAGAAAGAGACTGGGGAAAACGGCTATAGAAATGTGAGAGCGTAGGAGAGCTCAGGAGAAAAAGATATACAAATCCAGAGACTAAACAGAGAGATTAGCTTATTAAAAGAATTATTAGCTGAAAAAGATGAGAAATGTATGATATTCATTATCAAGTTCACTATTTTGCTGATACAGCATTAATATAATTTATTTATAGTAATTAAGTGTTGTACTCTGATCCAGTCATTGTAAATATAGTTTAATGTCTTTAGTGTAAAAGTGTTTATTCCATACAACCCCCAATATTAAAAATTACATGGCATCATGACTAGTTATGACTGCAAAGTCGACGTGGTGTACTTCTTAGATGTATGTTCTGGCATTTTAGTATGTCAATAGTTTTATCGAAACAGATGTTATTGAATTATAAAGCTAATTTTTTAAATAAACGTTTTGTTTTTTTCAAACGTTTAGTTGTTTATTGTTCTTAGCAACAATCCTTTTCTCTCAACTTTTACTCCAGATTTTCCAAAACTATTCTTTCTATTTCCTTTACAACTGAATTTAAACATGGGTGCTGTGCGCCACTTAAAGTTCTGGATCGCTTCGAAAATTACACAGTATAGCTCTAAAGGGTTACATCTTCCATCTTCTATAGATAAGACACATTTTTTTTAAATGATAATAACTCCTAATTTGATGTGAGTTTTGTGTATGGAACACCTCAATTATCTCTGAAACATGAATACATTGGTGACAAATTGTATGTTCAAAATCAATCTTAATAAATTTTTCTAGTGTAGTCTTTTTAATTTTTAGTCATTTTCTTCAAATATTTCTGAATCAAAAATGTTTTCATCAATTTCCGTATATTTCTTTTGGGAGAAGAATTCAAAATCTGAATGAAATGGTTTATTTCAGAATGATATTCAATCAACTCTAGATGTTAGAAATTGAATCAAAGTTATTAATGTTGTAAAAGGATAATTCTATCGCACCCAACTATTTAAAAAAAAAGGTTTTTTCAATATCTGCGAATAAGTGAAAACAGTATATTTATATACATATTTAGTTAAATTGGACTAAAGATCCATATTTTTTAGATAAACTGATTCTGAAAGCACAAATATAAAAAAAAATGTGATATTTATTCAATTTGCTTGGGTTTTATGAAATATACTACAAATTGTATTTTGCTAAACGTGTAAAAATTGCTATCGTAACCGAACTGTTACGTAACAAATGTGTTTGTTCCGCCCATGGCCGTTCACTGTCTGGTAATGATCTTATAATTCAGGAAAAGTTCGATTTTTGGGTCAACGCTCGGAAACTATTTCCATTAATTTTGTAAACTGTGTGGTAGAATTTAGTCTTAGTCATATTTATTTGATCGCAATGCAGGCCAATGAAGTTTTTTTTTAAATAAGTAAAATGGTTGAATGAACAGAAATAACGAATGAACTAGATTTTTATATTGCTGTGGTCAATAAGTTGATTGTGGTTATGTTTTTTAAACCACTCAATTTTCTTTTGAATATGTAAACTAATAATATGTTTCCGTAATCTAGATATTAAAATAATTTGTTGAACTAAAGCAAAACAGCTACTTTTATTATAAAAAATTATATTATTCAATATTGGTGATGTTGGTGGTACATTCAGATTTTCATTTCAAAACTCTATTAAATTTATTGTTGACTTATTGTCATAACAATCAATAAATGTCAATTTTACATGGCAAACTTAGAGAAAAGCGAACTTTATCATTGGTTTATACCAAGAATGATAAATATTTTACCAGGATTGCTTAATCCCATAAGACGTACGTTCGCCAAAAAATCGATCGCACGTGACGTCACTGCAGTCCTCGGCCGTATTAAAACGATTTTATGAGATTATTTATTATAAATTATAAGTGTTTAATCTTAAAAATCCAAATAGTGATACGTTAGTATTACAGAAATCATAAAAATACTGTCTAATTCCTATTATTTCCATGCATTTATATGGTAAACGTTATAATGAAGGACTGCAGTGACGTCACACAGCTGGCGGACAAATCAGCTCGATTAGGCAATCCTGGTAAATGTTTATCGTTCTTGGGTTTATACCAGGAGCAATTATTACTTCATAATTTTTAAATCAAAATATTCCGAAAACGGTACATAATATCGAGTTTTACCAAGAGTACCTTTTTGGTGTAGAATTAAACGATGTTTATGTTTACTTGGAGTTTTGACTAATAATTGTACCCTAAAAAAAGTTATGTTGAATAATACGTTGTATGAATCGTGTAACTAGCGCCCTCTATGAGAGTTAGTTATAAAAACAAATTCATGGGATATATCAGCTTCCAAAACATATTCGTATAAAATTTCATTGCAATGGTGCCAGTAGTTTCGGCAAAATCGTATTGCTCATATTAACACTGTTGCTAAAGGATATTAACCAGTTTTTTGGTATTAATGTACGCAATAATAAACCAAAATCATAGTTTTCTTTTCTGCCACTGACTCCGTACCTTTTATTATAAAACGTAAACATGCAATAATTCACGAATGTTAAAATAAATAGAATTAACTATAAAACAATACTAATTTATTTATTTGTTTAAATCACCAAATTATGTAAACTTAAAAACTCACATTCAATGATAATAAATGATAATAAATAGTATATTGATAATAATCAAGAAATAATATCTATAAGGTGCAGTCAATATAAAACTGAAAAAGTGGAAAAATCGTTTCCACCTGCACCCAGGGTAAAGAAACTAAATAGTTCCTATACCAAAGCTTGACCGTGTATTATTATTGTTACGTTTGGTCACATTTTTTTGTAGTTTTGTTTGAGCGTGGTATTTTTATAGTAGTCTTTTAAAAAGCTAGGTTTCTAAAGGTCCAAATTACACTGAAAGGAAAAACATCTCGTAATATTTCAACACAAACATCTGATGGAAAAAAACAGATTCAGTTTCCGTTTGAGAAAACGAGAATACTTAAAAAAGAATAGAAACAGAATTTAATGCTAAATCGTTATAGAGTATGACAGATTGTCCTTGTATTACAATTTCAGTTATATTTGTTGACGATTTTTAAAATGAATGAGTGGCAACTTTTTGTAACCTGCAAATGACGGTTAGGGTTCCCGGCCACCTCTATCAGTCTTAAATGCAAATAAATGTTTTAGAGCAAAAAATATAAAAACTCAAAATGTATCTAAGGTACTGAGTATTTGTTTATTCCATAGAATATTGTTTGCACTTTTGACAAAAAGTTTGATCTATAGAGTGTTCATTACAAACTGGTTTGACGCAGGATTTACACGCTTTAAGAATCTTCTTTACCAAAAACCATAAGGGGCCCAGAAGCATCACGCCTTGGTTCTTCCCTTTTTCTAGTGACTGACGTCTGAAATAATTACCGAGAAGTTTTGGAATATGGGAAAGCATATTTAAACGGCAGACAAGCAAAGATCAATGGCAAGGTTTTTCAAAAACCTACGACGTTGATCAGTTGCTCTAAAATATTTTTCGTTACTCATTTAATAGTGCACCTACTTATTTAAAAATGAACATCAATTGACTTGTATGTATTGATATGTATTTCCATAGTGATTTTAATAACACAATATTTATTATCAAATCAAAACAAAAATTATTGGATAAGTTATTGATTGACTGTCATGTCATGTGAAACGGGATTGATTGATGACACGTCCAAATTTTTTATTAGCTTCAAAAACTAATATTAAAAAAAATAGACTGCCAGTAGTGAAAAAGTGCTATATGAGCCACGTTAGAAAAGTGTATTATTGTCGACAATAATAACTCACTTTTTTACCTTGCGGCATAATTACTATTAATTAAAAAGTGGCAACACATACTTTATTGAAAATTCATGAAATGGAGATAGTGATAATTTTGTTAAAACTTAAGTTTATGCGTTCCGCAACAGAAAATTTTAGTAAAAAGTATTATATTATTATACTAATTATACCAATATTTAAAAAACTAGACTGCCAGTAGTGGAAAAAATACTATATTAGCCACGGTGGAAAAATGTATTATTGTTTGGGAGCCATTAAAGACCTTGAAACTTGCTTGCTGTGCTTTTACACACAATTACTATTGCGTTATCTAAAAAAATAATATAAAAAATTATAAATCAGCCGTTGTATTAAAAAATTATGTTAAGTAAATCCCATTTTTTACACTGTGCTTGTTTTAAATTTAAAAAAACAAACGAGTCTCTCTTGGCCAATTACTCGTAAATGTCACATGTTGCAGAATCGGTAAACCATTTGATGATTATTTATGCAGAAAACGAACATTCACATTCACTAGCTTTGCAATGAAAAAACGGTGGTCATTTAACGTCATAAACACAGCAATGCCAAGTGATGTATGTGCTTTCCCAATAAATATATATTACTAGTATTCACTGTAATACTATTTATTTATTTATTTTTCTTATAATTAATTAATCAAGTTACAGCTCGTTGAAGATAAAAATTATGCTTGATATTTTCTAGGAAAGCTCATAAATATACGAATAAAAATCACTTCTGGATGCTCTGGAATTTTGGACATAATTTATTATTCTGATAAATTTGAAGTTGGTAGACTAAACTAACTTCAACGTCGCTGCAAAATGCTTGAAAGATTGATTAATTTTAATGCGGTTTTTCTTGTTTTCGTCAAAAAATACTATTTTTTTTCGAAATTTTTTTCTATTTACACACTCACAAGATATTTTTTATAAATAATTTATTCAATAGCTTGCTGGACATTGATCATGTGTATGGTTGTTTACCTACTTAAGTACTCGAACAGAGCACTATTGATCTATATTATATTTTAATTTATTTAAAAACCTAATAATTGACAGTATTATTTAAACAATTACAAATTAAAAAAAATAATAAACAAATCATTAAGTTCCTAGCTAGGTACTGAAATAATAATTATAAACTGAGCAGATAACATGGATTATAAAAAGGGTGAAGCTGTACTATATAGTAGTATAGAAAATGAATAATTAAATTAAAAAGGAAAGTTTAAGAATTAAATTGCCCACAAAACAAAGTAAAAATTTTTTTACATCCGTCAAAGGGTTAAAAAAATATCTGTCATTTTAATGTCGCATTATTCCCCATCCACCCTGTAAAATAATATGAATATGAACTTTAATTACTGTCATTTACTGCTCTTGGTACACCCACAACATGTACCAAATTTGGTTCTTCTAAATTGAAGTAGAAGGGAGATATTGATTTTTTTTCTAAATTTAAAACTTCTCTTTTAAAGTTTATAACTTCTTAGGGAAGCAACTTGGCATAGAGGTGGGTTCCCCAACATGTACTTTCTCTATGTCGGTTCTTATGCGAATCACCCTGTATATATTTAAGTTATGAAAATTAATATTCATATAAAATATTTTTTTTTATATTTGCGGAAAAACTGAAATAAATTTCCATATTATTATTCTATTTATTTGTTAAAAATTTCCTTTCCTGTATACTATTTAACATCGTCTTGCTAATTTTTTGTTTGAAGCAAAAAAATTGATTATAGTAATAATAAAAAACAGAATTTAAACAAATATAACCATTATATTATTATTCAATACTAATGATATTATTTAATTATTGAACATAGTAAAAATAGAACAAACAACATAACAAATTTTTCCACTACTTTATTAAAAAATAATTTTTTAATTTAGAATTAAAGTTTATTGCCAGATTAATAGATCAAAGTTATATATATAGGTACCTATATATTTAGATAACTATTTGATATTTCAATAAATAACGAAGGTAAACCACACTCTTTAATGTTAGTTTAAATCAAAAGTAAAATAAATTTTGTGCTTATCATAAAGAAGACAAAAGAGAAATCGAAAAAAATAAAGTTAATAAATATAAATAGTATAAGTATTAGTTAAGCTTACTTGATCTTCACACACTTTATTGGTTCACATTATATGTGCGATTATATTATAGTCTGGTCGAGAAGTCATTTAAATCGGATTTGGGTTACACTGATCCGAAAAATCTGATTTTGGTGTCAATCGATTCAAAATGACAAATATAAAAATGTTCCTGAATATCAAAATCCGTTTTAAAAAATTTCCTATTATTAACAATTTAAGATTTTAAAAAAAGGGGGTTTACATTTTTGCTAATAACTCATAAACTATAATAGCTAGAACAAAAAACTGAACGGATTCTTAAAGGGCAGGAAATTTCCAACAAAAAAGTCCCAACTCCCCGAATTGTAGCTCAATTATTTATAGGTCTAAATTAATGTTGAAAATGGCATAAAAAACGGGCGGCGCGTCACCGTCGCAACGACCAAATGACATAAATTATTTTTTTTTAATAAGTAAATATTAATAAAAAAAAATTTAAAATTCTAGCACTAACAGAACATATCAGAGAACAAATTTCTACAGTCCAAAAACTTTTTCCGTTATTTTTCACATTTCTATCCATTTGTTAATTAAAAAATTACATCTTCATTGTTACTAACTTTAAATTCGTTACTGTGAGTAAAATAAAAACACAAGAATTTTTTTAACCCATGGAGTCCTTTATCATAAAGCTACTGAACAGATGTAACCATACCATATAATTCAAATCATCCTATAACACATAAATTAGCAGCTTATAATTCTATGATACATAGAGCATTCTCAATTCTAATGAACAAAATTAACTTTGATAAAGAAATTAGTATTATAAAACAAATAGCTACGTCTAATGGCTATCCAATTCATTTAATAAATAAATTAATTAACAAGAAAGAACATAAAATGTCAGTACAACTAATATTTCCTAAACAAACTAAAGAAATTAAAAGTTATAAAAATATAACATATTGTGGAAATATTTTCAATACAATTTCAAAAATAATATCTTCGGCAACATCAGCATTAACATCATTTAAAACACAAAATAATATTGGTAAAAAATATTTTAATGTAAAAACAAAATTCTCTAAATTAATAAAATCTGGTGTTCATTTTATTCAATGTTCAAAATGTTTTGCTGTATATATATACCGAAAACCGTTTACACTACCACTACACCAACACACACTTTTATATGCCTGACGCGCGTTTCGATAACCAAGTTATCCTCTTCAGAGACCGAAGGTAAACTATTAACTTGTTTATTATGATTAAGACGTTATTTTATGTATAGATAAGACATAGATGTAAAACAAATACATTGTTATTGTAAAGATCAGCATGATATAGTTTTTTCCTACGATTATAATGAAGTATTTCACTTGTAAATCTCGCACTGATGAATAAATGTAGTATATTGTACACTGGTTACCATGGAAATACTCCAAGACTTAAATTTGGCAGTTTTACTACATTAAAAATAATTATTAATAACAATAAGCAATATTTTTAATGTTATAGACTTCCACAAAGTGAAGGTTACTACAATCAATTTCGGCAGTTTTAGTTGAGATACAACACAAAAAAAATTCCCCGAAAAAATATGCAGATCTTCGTCGAAGAATGTTGGAGATTCCTATTTCTCCTTAACTATTGTTCAAAGAATTGGTGTAAACAAATTTTGGATACCTATTTAAAATTACCTAATCCGGAATTATACACCGGACATTGTTTATACAGATCTTCTGCAAAAAATTGACAGTGGGGCAGACATAACTTATTTAAAAAGACACGGTGGGTGGAAATCCACAACAGTTGCCGAGGGGTACATAGACGAAAACAACAGTTAAGCAATTCTCCAGGAATGACATTTAATAACTGTAGTAATTTTAAAATCATTGTTTATAATAAATAAAGGAACTTTGATTCGAATATGAATATTTGACCACTATTTATTTATTGTAATTTCAACCTAGCTGTTAGTAAATAATAACCTCCTTCTCATGGAATTTCCATTTTTCACTGAAATGGGTAGCATTCCTTGCTTATTGCACAATATACTATTTCCTGGTTTTCTATAGGTATCATTGCACGGTTATACTGATCTTAGAAGGAAATATATCCAAGGATAATCGCTTAATAACATCTAGGCTTTAATATTGTTATGTTTTAATACTTACATACTTGGTCTAGTCTTGACACTACTTAATCAGGTAACTACCTCAAAAAAACAAAATATAATACATCGAAACTATTATCATTGAACTAAATAATGTTTTAAATAAACGTGGAAGTTTTGTTCCAAAGTTTTTTTCTATAGTTTTTTTCCTAATTTTAATCTGATTTAAGCTATTGTATATATTTCTATACGTTATAAATTGTGAACTATACTACCCACATATAACAAGCAACAAAGTATCTATATATAGCAAATTATAATTATCGAAGGTAATTCTACTACATCTCCATAAACCTGTTCTAAGTAAGCTGAGGGGCATTGAATTGTTTATTATACGCAATATAAACAGTAAAAAATATTACACGAACAGAATAATAATTCGACAAGTAGGTTAAGGGTCACATAAAGGTTAACAAGTAACGTTAGGCAACAATAACGTGGTGCCCTTTCGAATTGCTCAGTTGAGTTAACTTCATGTTGGTAAGAGACACGCTGAAATTTAATATGCATGAGCTTATTTTACACTTTGTTTATTTACCTTAACGGAGTAGTTTAACCTTAAAATATGTTATTTGAATTACTCAAGAAAATCTACAATCTCACCAACGTATTTGTGTATGTTTGAATAGTAGGTATCTAATATTTTTTACCTACATATTTTTAGGTTGAAATTTAAATTGTGTGGTAAAAATTTAGTGCAGAAATGAAATTTTGTGCCAATTCTTTGGAAAGTCTATGAATGCATTACTCTTCTGCCTTCCCTGGCAGGATCATGCATCCATTTTTCCGCCTCATCAAATTATAAGGTGCTGTTACATTATTTTTTAAACAAAAACGCAAAATAAACAACAAATAATGAGTATTAATGCACAAAAACCATAAACTAAAATGGCGCAAATTACAAATATTTAAATTTTAACTCCTTGTTAGCAACAAAATTCGTAATTTATTAGTGAAATCCCATAAATTCTTAAATTTATCCGATCGGTCAACAAGAAGTACATCTACGGTGCGTTTAATCCAAAGTAAGTGATAAATCCTCTGCCATTATATAAAGAACAGTAATCTATCCCTCTTAATTGTCCATAGAACCGTCGAAAAATTCAGAAATCGTAGAGATAGGCCTCTCTGAATTGATTTTAAATCAGCTGGATGTGAGTTGTACAATTTCCTAGCATTGTAGATGAATGAGTTTTTAATTAAGTCCGAGGAAAGTAGGATTAGGTTGACATCCAAATTCGTATTTCTTGTAGGATATCTTTATAAATTGGTCTATTAGTTGCGTTTTCCATAGATATACGAACCAGGCAAACAAACTCTAATACAAATAGAGCTGGAAGAGCTAGGAGCTAAAATTTTGTACGTTTTTAAAAAATATGCCCCTTAATTGGGCCTTCTAGCTAACTGAAATGTACAACGAATGACCCTCTTTTGCAGTTTAAAAATGCAAAAGCATATCGCCTTTTATTTCATGTGACCTTTATAAATTTAATTAATTTATTTAATTGATTTAGGTGCTTTCACATTATTCCAATTCTTGTTTAAATTTCATTTGAGCTGTTTAAAAATGCCCAGAAACATGATATCATGGTTTAATAGGTCTAGAGTAATTATTGCTTTGTTACAACAGGGCTTTCGTCAAAGTGATATCGCGAGAATTGTTGGTGCTACTCAGGGTGCTGTATCATAAATTAAAAAAAATTCCAAAACACAAATGATGTGAAGGATCGTCCCAGAAGTGGCAGAAGTCGATGTACAAAAGCAGCATTGCGATTTTAAAACTAATTTTTTCAATTAAACTTAGAAGTTGAGTTAGAACAAGAGTTTTTTATTATTCTTCGTAAGGTGGACTTCCAAAAAGTAATGATTACTACAATAAATTTAATTGACAGTATTATTATTATGATGTAAAGTATAGGAACCCCAAAAACACAGACCACAGCGAAAAGGAATAAGCTAATAATTCCGTTGATGGTATAAGATAAAAGGTATCAATATGTTTAGACCATTTACGGGACACAATGAAAATACCTTGATATTTAGTTAATTGTGAAATTTTCATTGAATTATTGTTGAGCATAAGAGGTAAAGTACACTTGTAGGATAAAGCTATTGTTTTGTCTGCGTTAAAACAAATTCTATTTGAATCTGACCATACCTTTATAGAAATTCTGTTAATTTTTAAAAGTTTACCAAGTCCGAAGTTCTCCAGGTTACACTGGGAAATAGAGTAATTTTCCCATTTATCTTTAAATCTGTATAAAATCTGTATAAAATCTGTATAAAATCTGTATAAAATCTGTATAAAATCTGTATAAAATCTGTATAAATCTGTGATAAAAAAAAGAAAAAGGATTTGGCCTTAAACTGAACTTTGTGGTACACCACTATTTATAGGGAAATTACTCTGGAGCCTTTTCTATTGGCTCGTACAAGCTGCTTTCTATTTTCAAAAAAATATTTAGACCATTTCCACGGAAGGCCACAGATACCACAAAAAAGTCTACTCAATAGAATCTTGTAATTAACTCAGTCAAATACCTTGACAAAATCGCAAAACACGTAAAGAATTTATTGTTTATTTGTTGTTGTTGTTGTCTAGATTTATAATTCACAAAAAATTCGATATACAGAAAACCAACACAAACAGATGTAACCATACAATATAATTCAAATCATCCTATAACTCATTAATTAGCAGCTTATATTTCTATACATAGAGCATTTTCAATTCCAATGGACAAAAATAACTTTGACAAAGAAATTGAGATCTCAAAATAAATAGCTATCCATTACATTTGATAAATAAATTAATTAATAATAAAGAAGGAAAAATGTCTTTACAACTAATACTTCCTAAACAAACTAAAGATATTAAAAGTTATAAAAATATTATACATTGTGGAAATATTTCAAATATTTCAAAAATAATATCTTCGGCAACATCCGCAATAATATCATTTAAAACACAAAACAATGTTTGCACAAAATTGGTAAATGTGAAACAGAATTACCTAAATTAAAAAAAACTGGTGTTTACAAAATTAATTGTCCAAAATGTAATGCTGTATATGTAGGTCAAACACAAAAAAATTTCGAAGTAAGATTCAATGAACACTTAAGAGCTTATAGAATTCAACAACCAGATAAGTCGAACTATGCAAAACACCTACTTAAACATCCAAACTCACTTATACACACCAATGACATCCAAATACTACACATTTGTGATAAAAAAAATTAGATTTCCTTTAAAAACTTGAAATAAAAAGACATCTAGCAGATCAACAATTTAAAGTAGTTAATGAACAAAAAAAGTTCTCCAGTATTAAACTGTTTACGTTGATTGAGTCTTCATTTTATACAAAGATAGACGTAATTGTAACACAAATAAAAGTATATTGCGTTATTGTAAAGAACAGCATGATATAGTTTTTTCTGGTTTTTCTATATCATTGCAGAGTTATACTTATTTTAGAGGGAAATACATCCAAGATAATTCCTTAGGGTTAATAACATCTAGACTAATATTGTTATGTATTATTACTTTCATACTTGGTCTAGACTTAATACTAGGAACTTAATTAACATTAAGTAGCTACCTAAAAAACAAACTATGTCAATCTGACGATACTGGTTTTTAGCGAAACATGGAGTTTTAAAAAGGGAATTTTTTAAATAAATAGTGGAAGCTTTGTTTTAATTTTAATGTTCTTAGAATATTAAATCAATTGGTAGTAAATGTCTTGAATCCCTTTTGTCTTTCATGATGCTGATAGAACGTATTATCTAATTATTCTATTCACTATAGACCATAACAATACCCTTTGGCTAATTAATTTGGTGTATTACTCAATATAGCTATAGTAATCGATTACACTATTTGTACAACACAAGTCATTCCTTCGTAAATACAAATTGTGTAAACGTATCATGTATTTGTTTTTGAAGACCTTCCGAAAAATAATCAACAATACTGAAAAAAAATTAGCATTGAAAACCCAACAATAAAACATTTTATCATCATTTAATCATTCTAGTTAAACTCGTTATTATCTATTACGTTTTATTCCAAAGTGCTTAATAGGAAATTATAATAAAATGTGTTATCTGCCAAGGAACAAATAAAACCCCAAATTAATATAAGAGGAAAAGCAATCTTATTAGACAAGATCATATTAATTTCTCGATTAAAGTTACGACATCTTTTCTTGTTAATGCCTCTAACATATCGGTCATCATTTCACTTTTTATTAGTTTTGTTAATAGTTTTTGTTCTCTTCTTTTCTTGTGATGAAAGTTTTAAACGATATTGTTATTTCTGCATGAAAAATCTGAAACTTTTTTAAAAGGTTTAAAAAATTACAAGAAATCATTATTGTTTCTTTTACGTTTCCAGTACTATATGTATGTATGCATGTATGGTTTTTTTTTCGTGCTGATATGGGGTACTTATGTTCGATGTGTCCTTATCCAGAACCTAACAGTATTGGACTTTTCCCTAGAGGATGCCTAACAACCAAGGTTAGGTTCAATGTGAGTGGGGCGCTCAACCACCCCTCCACTGCGACCACCGTTGGGTCTATTGTGGCTCACCCCTAGGGTTATAAATCGCCATACAAGCCAATCCTCCTTGCGAAGTCAATGGTTGTCTGCGGCGAGACCTGTTTAAAGTCGTTAGGCTCCAATTTTGGGAAACCAAAAATGCGGTGCCTAGTATTTTCCAGGGCAGAGCAAGAACATAATATGTGTTCTGCAGTCTCGTCTTCCACACTGCAGAAGCGGCAGTCTGAAGTTTGACTCAGACCTATTTTCTTCAGGTGGTATCTTAGACGACCGTAAGCAGTCCTATAAGAATGCGTATCTTTCCTATCCCACTCTAGAATCTGCTTAGTTGTATTTTTCGAGGGTTTGGAGATAAAAGCCTTCGAATGGATTAGTCCTGGGATATCATTCCAGTACATGAGGATTTTCCTCTCTATCGAGCCGGAGATCCTATAAATCTAGACTCTGCTCCTTTTTTGGCAAGAGTGTCGGCTTTTTCGTTACCCACCACTCCGCTATGTCCTGGTACCCTGTTGTTGGAACCAAGACGTTCTAAGGCTTTAATACAGTTCCATACCAACTTTGAATTAAGCTCAGTGCCTTAAGAGCTACCTGGCTGTCTGATACAATATTTATGTTTTTGTTTACAAGAGGGTAATTTATCAGCTCTCTTGCACATAATTCAATGGCGAAAACCTGTGCCGAGGTACTTCGATTTCAACCCTCGGTTTGTTACCATACACTCCTGCTCCAACACCTTCTGAAGTTTTGGAGCCATCAGTGTATAGTACGTAGTCCGTCCCAGAGAAAGAGATGCTCCCCTTTTCCCATTCGTCTCTCTTCGGAAAGAGGACTTTAAAGGACTGTTCTACGTGCGTCCGGGTGGCTAAGATATCTGAGACCATTCCAAGCGTGTGGTGATCTTTAATTTTACGCATCAGGCCCGAGTGGTCCCAGAGCCTCTCCCCTTTTACTTGACTATCCACCGACAGCAGCCTATAGGACACCATCCTGGCCTCCTTCTCCAGTAGTAAATGGAGTGGGGTTATATCCAGGATGATCTCCATTGCCGCTGTCGTAATGGCCATGCAGCCAGTCGCTGAAGTCCGGAGAATCTTGCTCTGGTGGTTTTCTGGAATCCCTTGGACCACCAGGCCACCGAGCCATACGTGATCATTGGTTTTATCACTGTTTGATAAATCCTGTAAATCTGTTTGGGGCTCGTTCCCCAAGATTTGCCACAGATTCTCCTGAGATTCCACAGGGAAGTCCTATGGCTTTATTTATTGTTCTTTCCACATGGGCGTTCCAGGTAAGTTTACCATCCAAGATGATCCCCAGATATTTTACCTTCATCGCAAAGTGAATCGTTTCGCCAGATAAAATTGGTTGGCGAAGCTTAGTTAGCTTTCTCCTTTTTGTAAAAGGAACAACCAAACCCACCTCCAAAACTCACCGTTACATCTGCTTCGGAATTACTGCCCTAGCATATTTCTGGACCGGCGGTGGTCCTTCACACGCTCTTTACTAACATTCATACCACTTACGCCATCAAGAATGTTCCCTTCCCCTAATCATACTCTCCACTGCTTCGCTTACCTTCACCCATTCCTTCTCCTCTCAACATTATCCCTGTCATGTTCTCCTAATACAATGCCTCTCCAATTTTCGTCTTCACCTTCTTTAACACTTCCTCGTTCTTCCAACATCGCACATTCCACTCTCTCTCTCTCTTCCTAATCTTATGTAGAAATAAATCTGTTTTTATAAACTTTAAGTATAGGGAATGCTTACAAAAATTAAAGTTACATAATCAAATATTCTATTTATGATATAAAATACAGGGTGCTCCATTTGTAAGAAGAGAGAAAATGAAAGGTTCGAGGTATGGCCCACCCTCTGTACAAAAGGGGAAATAATAAATATTTAATAGAATACGGTGATATTGTATCATATTACGAAACTCTGTTAGGCAAAATACTTTTTTTTTCTTCAACGTACAATAAGATACAGAGCGTTGATTTACCTACGATTTTCACACAAACGTGTTAATAACTTCTGAAGAACTTTGCATAACGTATCAAAACCATATATTAAAATCTTTAAAAAAATGTGAGCAGTCCGAATTCGGTATAATATACAGGGGTTCCCATTTAAAAAATCATATGTTTGGTTTGTAACGAAGTCATACAACACATACAAGAGGTAAAGACAATTGATATGATTATTTAGTTACTACAAAAAATAGTATACATCGGCAAGGGATAAAATCTGATTTAATTTGAGAGAGAGTTTTATCTACCCGACTGTAGCGAAATTTCACAATGGCTATTTTTTTTGCCGGATTTTATTTGAACACCTAACCACAATAGTTGTTAATTAAATTAAGCTCACAAGAAACAAATGCGATCCTAAATTAATAGGATAAGACCAAAAAACTCGGTATCTAAATTGCTATTTGCTTGAATCGGTAAAACAGAACATCTCATTTCTTGTTTTCATATGGTTTTTACCATTAATTAAGGTGGGTACATATTTGAGAGCGCATTACTTGAGTACGCACTCACGCGTGCCCGCTCAAACCATTCACGATCAGAGCATTATATTTAAGTTTTTAAATCTATCTATCTATTTAGAAATAATGAACGAGGAGCTCCTTTGGCCAGTGCCGCATTTTTAGTGGTATTAAAAATGAAAGTTAAAAAAAATGTGTAGAACTTATTTATAATATCCCATAAGAGACAACTTTTTTATTGAGATATGTAACTTTTAAATATAAAATTATACAATTGGAGACTAGTATATTATATACCATATTCAAATCTAATAGCGTTTTCCATTCGTCGCACTCGGGCAGCACTGAGTTTTTAAAGAATTCAAGGCCAGTGCTGTCAATTGCTCTAGGGCAAAACCAATGGAACACGAAAATTGATCTGACCCGGACCGGACTGTTTGTTTTTATTGACATTTGATAACAATAATAAAAGATTTGAATTTTTTGTTTTCTAGAGTGTATATTTTATTTAACTAGGTGTGGTTTGTCATTACATAATAATGAGCGAAGCAAGGATAGCTCTAACCAGGCTGGAAAGATCACCAGACCACAAGGCAACTTATGGTAGGGGAAACTCAGAAATTCGAAATGTGGAAGATGACATTCTAACATTGCCATAAGACCACATAAAAGTCCAGAGGTACAAGAGAAGGACAAAACACCCTCTCTTAGTAGAGCGAATAAATTTATCTGGTATACAAACGGATCAAAGAATGAGCTCGGTACTGGAGCGGAAATATCCAGCAAGTCAGGCAGATACGAAGGTAGCTTCCCACTTGACAAACACACCTCTGTGTTTCAAGCAGAAGTCTATGCTATACTTGCTTGTGCACTAACCTAACCTAACATGAGAGAAGGCAAATCAGAATCTACAGCGACAGTCAAGCTGCCCTTAAAGCCTTGGAAAATTTGAAGGTGTTATCTAGGTTGATATGGGATTGAGCCGAAGACGGGCGACACTCAACAGGATTACACTGTAATGGGTACATCAGGACATCAGGGAATCGCTGGCAATGAGAAATCTGAGGGACTAGCAAGGCGACTTAATGGACCCGAACCGGCTGTAGGCATTCCTAAATGCTCTATCAGGTCATTGTCAAAGAGGTGGATTAAAAAGAATCATAAAATTCACTGGATGAACACTCCCAGACAAATACATGGGAAGAAATTCATAAAAGAACTATCTGAAAAAGTAGTAGGAGGACTGCTCAAAATGAAAAGGAATAAATTGCTCATTATTACTGGATTAGTCACGGGACACTTCTCTACTAGAGAACAGAAGTTCTACCGCCAGGGCTCTTTAAAAAAATATATAGTGTTGTTTTAATAATCATCACAATAAAGACTTTTTAAACAGATAAAAAATTATTAATTAGAATTATAAAAAATTGGTTAAATACATTCCAACCATATTACTTTACAATTTAAAATTCTTTTATTTTTTTTTCTTAAAAACAGTTTCAAAACAATTTTGTCTGTCGAACTAAATTTTATTGCACTTTTTTATGAGCAAATTTAAAACATATTTTTTTGCGTGTTACAGCTGTCTAAAATGACCATAAAATATTTTTTTAATTTTCCAGTCGCTGCTCAGTATCCTACTCGGCATACTAAAAATAATTAAAATAAGTGAGAGTGAGAATATCCAGGGAGAGCCGTTAGCGGTGCATAAATTAATGAGTTAATCAACAGCCGTCTTAAATTTCATTTTACCGAGAAGTCTTCAGACTAGTTATAATGCTAGTCGGTGTAGGTATTCATAAAACAAAAGTACAGAAAATCACTGTTAATGTTCCACTCAGAATTGACCACCTTAAACGTTTTACGGTACAATTAATGCCAGTAGGTTATTTGACGTTTTGTTAAACTTTCCCGAATTTGTTTTGGCGTTTTGTAAGAAATTATATTTATTTTTATACATATAGTATATGATGCAAATGTATGGAATAAATCCAACATAAAACAGACGACTTTAAAAAATCTTAAAACACGTCAATTTTCAATGTTTGAATGGCCATCAACTGCTATTATAGATGTGTTGGACATTACGGAATAAAAAGGTGGAATAAAAAGTGTAGTTGAATTATCAACTACCAATCATTTAAAAATAATAGTATTTGTATTTTTGGGAAGGTTTAATGTTGTAACAGCTTCGGATCTCAACTTTTATCCCCTCTTTGGCAGGTAATTTAACAGCTCATGTTAAAGATTCTTTTCAAATAAATCTTCTCAAAAATGTCTAGAACAAATTCTTGCCGTACTTAAATTAATATTGTCTAGACGGTAGCAGGTTTTTTACCACAATTTCTTAAAAGCATCGTCTTTAGGAAACATTTGACTGATATATTTTTGTTGAAATTGTTTGCTTAATTAACAATATTTCAACCAAATATAGAGCACCGTATATTAATAAATAATTAAAAACGCAATAAACTCATAAAAACCCTAAAATGCTTAAAACAGAAAATTTTTAAAACATAAACATGCGTTTACAAACTATAGTCGACCCTGATATAATGTCATAATTCCGTCTCATTCATTTCATGAGAGAGATAAAGTTGGACAATGTATGATGTAACTGCAAAGGATGGTTAAACACACGGTTACGAATGTTTACTCTCTTAGCTACATGGGCGTATGAATAATTCTCGACGCAAGAAAACAGGTAAATTTTTGGGACAGGAACTTTCGACGCACGGTTAAAAATATTATGTTTTTATTACAGGAATTTTCGACGCAACAATTACTTTCAGACAGGTAAGTAGGTAATAAAATCATTCGTTCTAGAAACGCAATTTTATTTTTTATATTTTTGTCTTTAATTTTTGCTGTTTTGCTAAGACTATTTATTTTTATATAAGTATCTAACCTAACCTAACCTAACCTAACCTAACCTAACCTAACCTAACCTAACCTAACCTAACCTAACCTAACCTAACCTAACCTAACCTAACCTAACCTAACCTAACCTAACCTAACCTAACCTAACCTAACCTAACCAAACCTAACCAAACCAAACCTAACCAAACCAAACCTAACCTAACCAAACCAAACCTAACCTAACCTAACCAAACCTAACCAAACCAAACCTAACCTAACCTAACCTAACCTACTACTTTTAGAAAATGTATAATTTTCTAACAATAGCAAATCTCTATTGCGACAACTTTTAATTATATTCATTTTAACAAAACAACATTAAAACTCACAATTATTAACAAAATTGAAGTGTAAGAAATTGACCTGTTAATTATAAAAATATCAAATTGGAATGTGCAGATTTTATTGGTAATAAAGGGATTAAGGAATTACGTTTTCTGAACATTCTGTGTCGAATATTCATATTGGATTATAAACCTTTTTAGTTCTAGCAGGTAGTTGGGGTAAAATGCGTCGAGTATTCGCCCTCCGAGCTACATCACAGCTATTTTGACTAGTACCTAGGACACATTTTCTGGATGGAATTGTGACTAATTTAAACGCTATTTTCATCAAAGTGGTTTGATTAAAATAGGAGCTCTCTTAAATCAATAAAACTGGTTTGTTGTACTTGTTGACTCCTCAGATTGATCCAATTTTAGATTAAAGACTCCATTTTACAGTTTGATCGAGTTAGTTGCCTGCCAAACTGAAGCTAATTTGATGGTGTTATACAGCGCTGAAAATCTATATTTTTACCATCAAATTTATGACGTGTAAGAAATAAATAATCTCTTATATTCGAAACTATATTTTATTGTCTCTACAAAAACTAATAATCTAACAATCTCGTATATTATTTAGTATTCAGCTCGTTTCTATTCCACGTCTTGTTGATAACTAAAACTACCTGACCCCTTCAACCCTCGTTGTCCTTTCCTTTTCTCGATACCCAGCTTGTGTTTGTTTTTATCTAACACATAACGCTCGTTTTGAGATTCCTCTGACGAACCTTGCATATAGGGTGGTTCCAAATATATCTTACAGACGCCATTTTACATTTTAAACTATAGTCTGTTCAACCATCCTTTGCCGTTATGTCTTACATTTTCCAACTTTATCTCTCAATCATTCATTATATGTATAATTTTGAGGTTGGGTGTAAAATAACATACAACTAATATAAGACAAACGTAAAACAGCAGAATACGTCACCGATTATGACGTAACGGGAAAGGGTGGTTGAACAAATTATAGATGACCGCCAAACTGAAGCTAACTTGATGATCATTTGATCCTGTGACCCAGTGACAAGAAAATACATGTACAAATATGTAGCACCGTAGTTTACAAATACTTCTAAAAAGCACCTAAAAAAGCTTTGTAATTGTGCCAAAAACTACTCAAAAGATAGGCAACCGGTACTAAACAATTTTTATACCACTCCGTAATTTTTTATGACTAGTACACCCTGTAGACCGATCGATACGATGGTCATGAGCACAGACCACCCAGTATCAGACCTTTTATTTCAATTGCTATTGTTTTAAGCAGGATACATGCGCCCTCTCACTTGGGCTTGCCAAAAAGATGAACTACAACACAAAACAGGAAAAAATAACAGATTCCGTTATCACGGGTTTCAGGTTGTTTTAAGTTTATTTCTTCAAATGTCGGTTAGTAATTTATTTATTTTATTTTATTTTGAATTGTTCCTAGAATCTAGATAATCATTTGTTAAATGTTGACACTTGACAGCATAAATATCAATTTTTAATTTCATATTAATATTTGATATTGATTTCCAGAATTACCAAATCTGGAGACAGAATAAATGTTATGCAAATTTAAACAAAAATATATTGTGCAAAATTGCTTTTTCTTCTGGTAACATAAACTTTTAATAAAATCGAGGTATTTTCTGTTATTACATTTATTTTAAAGTGTCACCAAATTTAAAATTCCGTTAGAACTTTCTGCATTCTATTTATAATCTACCCTAAATATCTATCCCATTTATGTGGAAAAATATTTCAAAGTACCTGTATACAATCTTTTGTTAGCAAGTTAGCAAAGCATTATGAGTTTTATGACAAGTAAGTGAAAATTAATTCGTAAAACACCTTATGCTAATTTTTAAGTTTCAAAACAAATGTATCTACTTAACAAACTAACATATTTAATAGAAAATAAAGGAGTAAAATCATTTAAATTTCCCGCCAAATGTCGGGGCCTTAGTTGGGTGTCGCTACGATCAAGACATAAGTTTGTCATAGTTAACATATATTTAACAAGTCTGTTTTCATGACATCAAGTTTGAAACAGAGTTTATAGCTTGTTTAATTTTATTCTTTTTTATTTTATGATCCGTTTATTTTTAAGATGTGTGATTTAGTACTTTTTTGATAAATCTAAACCCATTTATAAATTAAAATAAATTAGATATACTGTGTTCAACAATATAGTGCCCTACAATAAAAGGGGACTGATGGTAATAAACCACTTTTATTGTGATCTTCTATTACGGTTTATTGCTTATGGTCAAAATTTGCACACAGGATCGGTTCTTGTATTTGTATAATTTGGGTTGAGTATAATCATTTATATTTGTGTTTCCGTAGTGAAAGTTAATCTGTGCTGTTTGATAATTTTTGTGAAAAATGTTTCGTCCTTGGGAAACTGCATCAGCGGCGCCCTGTGTTACTGTTCCTGTTCGACGAGAAATCGTCAGACATGTTCATCAAAAGCTTGTCCAAAGGGGTTGGGCTTTTACTTCTGCTGTAAGAGAAACCAGCGATTTGACAGGCATACCGGAATCAGTGAGGCCAATTCATCCGAGACGAAAAGATTGTGGTGTTTCCAGAACCACTGATGACGGTGATAAAGATTAGATAAGAAGAACTATCTACTCTATGTACGAAGAAAACTTGGTGCCTAGTATCAGATCAGAACGTTTTATTATAAAATTAGAGGTAATGGTGTAATATGTAACTATCCTTCCATTAAAATTTTTTTTAGTTTATTTCTATTGTAAAACTTTCATTAGAGACGTCACATTACAATAATTTAATATTAAAACGAAAAGCAATTTCTGTGAAAAAAACGGTGTTTGAGAAATGGAACATAACTGTTTTCATTTATATGGTCTTTATAGTGTCTATTGTTCTCATAATCGGTCTTTGTTATTCATTTTGCACTACCATTAATTTACTTTCTTTAGATACGTGTTAAAACTTTCCCTCCAAATAAGACTTAATTTTTGTATAAAAATAAAATTTGCCATTAAAATTGTGCACGAGTTTAAATTTTAAAAATGCACAATAAAGCACAAAATGTAAAATCTGTCAACACCAATAACTATTATGTTCAACGTATTCGACGCAAATTTTGCTAATTACTTAATAACTCTTCACTCTTCATCATTGGTTGATGATTGATGGACTCATGATAACTGATATATTGCAATATAAATAGAGAAATCCCGGATTCGATTTAATCGAGCATTTAATAATAATAAAAAAACTATATTAACAATGATAAATTATTTTAGGTTTGCCATCTGGTTTATTTAAATTTATTATTGGATTAAAACTTGATGTTCACTTTCTACCAATAAAGTAATAAATCTCTCTTTATTTATACAGGAAAATTTTTATACGTGGATATGTTTGATTGTATGGTTACAAAAATGAAAATAATACGAGAGACTTTAAAGTTTTACCTACAGGACCACCAACCTACACCTTTATTTAAATATATTTATTTTTTGTGGTAAACTCGTTTACAGCAAATCGGTCTCCTATTGCTGTTTCAATTCCAAACGGAATTCTTTAAAGCAACAAAACACAAAGAAGTTATAAGCAAATTGTGTTGGCTTTAGAATAACATTTGTCTTTTTCTTCAAATAAATAGTTTTATGTTTTGAGCTTACAAGTTGGTAAACAACATTTTTATAGATATCTAAAATGAAAATGGTTTATATTTTATATTTGGTTGATATTTTAACTTCTTAAAAACAATGAAAAACTTATAGCAAATAGCATTTGAGCGATGCCACACTACTTTATCTATTCTCGCTTTCACATGATAAAATTTCACATCGTTCTTTATTGTGACAAATAAATCAATCACTTAAGCCGAGACTTAAGTAGTCGAAAACAATACAAAGAATAACATGTAAGGGTTTCATCCTACTATAGGTGCACACTCATTTCGAAGTTTACTCATCTGAACATTATAGGTACCTACTCAAATTAAATCCAGAAAATTGAGTTTTATATGGTAATTTAATTTATATTGCAATAAATTTTAATAAACCATTGGTTAACCTCACTTATAGTATTATTTCGTCTCATGGAACTAAAAATTTAACACGAACTTTATGACAATTTACTGTTCGACGTTGACATGTATCATAGGTTGTCTAACGTTAACATTGCAACATTGCCATATTTCTTTGACAATATTGACGGTTGTTTCTTTCCATAAGTAAAATAAAAATTGAATTTAAAAATGTTATAGCTGTTCTTGATGTTTACAATAAAAATGATGAGGAATTTGTGGCTTAGCTTATTGAAAACAATGTATCAAAAAATTTAAGTGCCAGAATAGGATGTGTAGAAAACAATGTAATATCAGAAAAAGAGCATCTAATAATTCAGTTAATTCTGCATATTATTGCAAAAGATGCAATAAATATTATTCCCTTGTTAAAAATTTTTTTTCAAAACATTAATATTAGTGCAAGAATGGTGATACTAATAATGTGGTACTGGGCCACAGTACCATAATTAAAACTAATTTATTATAACTGGTATAAAATTAGAAATAACCAATAACTAATTTAAAACTATACAATATAGAAAAAAAGTATATAAAGTATTTTAAAATAAGAATATTTAAAAAGACTTCTGTATTTAATAACATCATATTAGTAAATTAATTATTTTTAATTATTATAATTGAAGGATCCGGTGGATACAGCTGTTTTAATTAGAAATGTTGGCATTTTTTAAAGAAAATATATTTTAATTTTAAGTTTATTGTAACTAAAAAATGTATACATATTTCTGTTTTTATTTTTTTTTACTTTAATTGTACATAAATCCTTCTTTCACTTGCTTCTTTTGAGATATTAATTCAAATAAAAGTATTAGTTGTTTATTAACAACTATGTTATAAAATAATCATATTTTTAATTTTATGTATTATATAAAATTATAAATATCCTTATTCCTTATTTAGTGATGATTTAACCATCTTCCTTCTTCCTCTCTTCCTTCTTTGTATATACTTAAATATGCTTTGGAATTAAGTTGCATATGCACATAACTCCTTTATACACATTTATAGTTATGTTCACGGTTCACAATATGAATTGATTCTGAACCCATCTGGAATTAACTCTAAACTTCCGAACTTCCGAACTAGTAAATATTTTTTTTGCACTGCGAACGATCTTAGAACTACAGATCACCTTTTAGAACTTGAAAGAAAATTAAAAAACATTCTGAGCATCTGACACTAACTAACCAACAAATAATTTTAGAAGTATTATACACAATGAAGCAAACGATAAGCAAGTGAAGCAATATATGAAAACAGCTGACATATTGATCCTTTGCGCATGAGCAGCCTAACAGAACTTTCAGTGCTTATCAAAATCAGAGAACCGCTAAGACTGATTCCAAAATTGAGAACGCACCAATCCGATATGTACCACGAACAGTAAACTATTACTAAAAATTTAGAATTATACTAACCGCGAACGCCACTTTTCAGAATGCGCATGCGAATAGTACCTGAACTGGTTCGGATTATGACCCGCAAATACTGGAACTATTCAAAAAATGTAACACAACTCTTTCCTTATCTATTATTCATAAATTTGATTTTGGAAACGAACTAAATACAGCAGATGACAAGCTCCATGGTACAGATTATTTCTTCAAATTATGTCGAAGCAGAGAATATCTCAATTCTACTTTTATTTTTTTTCTGTCACAGTTTTCTGTTAACCATTTCAGCCTGGGTCAATTTACGGCAAAATAAAGCAGTTTATTTTGTGGAACTTATTTTATTGGACTGTTGTTTACAACAAAGTAAAATACTTGCATAACGTTTGTTTTGTGAAACAGTTGGTAGTGTACGTTTTATTAGGTTCATTTCTAAAGAAATATAGTGGATATTGCGAATTTGTTATTTTTTTTCAAACTAATTAACCGTTCATTTATCCTGGAAATGAACATGTACATTTCTTTTATTTCGTCCAAATTCTACTGGAACTTCATTATTGTGACACATACCGTGTTTTAAGTTATGAATGAATATTTTAGTAGTCTAGTCACCTCAAAGATTTTCAAAAGATTGTACGTTCTAAAAGTTTTGGCAAATGCTTGAACATCTACATTCTTTTTATGAAGTTTCAGGGGCAGCTTTCCCACTTGATTTTAAGAGATTGCGATTATTAACACTAAATATGTGTCTCTCCATTTATAGAGTTAGCAATACAAAGTTAATATAACTCATACGAAACAAATTGATCTGGCAACAAGGCTTCAACTCAACCTTCAGCAGAAGAATCATTCCAGCGAATTAGATACGAGATTTTTACGAATATTTTTTGTTATACGTATCTTACGACAAGAGAACATTGATTTTTCAAATAAATCTCAATCGGAAACATCCGTATGTTTTTAGGTTATATAATAAAATTCTGCAACGTGTTTATTGTCGTTTTTGAGATTGATTCCAAATAAAAGTACCCTAGATGATTACTTAAATTTTTATTTTTAAGATAGCTCAAATCTCTTGCAACCTTAGAACCTACGCAGTAATCGCATGTCACATTTTTACATGATTCAGTAATAAACTCAATCCAGAGCTTCTGTCTGTATTGTCAGGGAAATATATTTCATAAATGTTTGTGTTTTTCTTAATGAGTGTCATTATTAAATTTTCATACGGAAATTCAAATAGGTACACGCTGCACATTATAGTCGTAACAAAATATTTTATCATAAGCACAGCAGCCTTCTTAACCTCTATTAAAATTTTCCTTAACCTCCTTTAATTTTAATTTAATGCATTTAAATATAAAACTACTAATATTTAAATAATATAGTTACCTCTATCAGTAATTGTGTATGTTATGGTTGAATAAATTACTTATTTAAAAAAAAATTACCTAGATTGGCCCATAAATAGATCAAACAATTTCACCAGTTTTTTTTTAATAAAAAATTAAATAATAATTAGGGGAATTTTTCGATCTCTTTCAGATCTGCATGAATCTCAAGTAGAAAATAACCAGTGTATCGTGCAGACTAACTACTATGATGCAGAGCATATTATATATCAAATTTACGGACAAATCAAGACTTCTTTTTAGAACCAAAAATAATCCAAAATATGTCAATCTTAGGAGACAATGCATTTGGTCTAGGAAACAGTATGACTTGTCTAGCAAATAATAATGCCATATTATTTAAACCTATCGACGCTTCTACATCTAATGTTAATACTTTAACAGATGTTTATTTTCCTCTTGAAATAGAAAAAAAATCAAGAACCAGTAGCAGAATGTTCTATTAAAGAGTTTCTTGAACAAATTTTGTATGAAATTGCAATTGACCAATCAAGTCAGATAGGTGTGAATAGACAAGAAATAGAAGAAGTAGATGTTTCTAACGATGATAGTCTTAACGATCCCGATTTTGATTTAGGCGATGCTGAAGCTGAAAATACCAGCGATGACGAAATTGCAAATGGTTCTGCAAAGAGACGAAAGAAGTCCAAAAACTGCGACATTGAATCCAAATCTCAAACATCAATAAAAGTTAAAAATGGAGATTCAGTAACTTTGAAGAAGAAAGGTCGAACTAGAAAACAGAGAGAGGATGCCAAATTATTAAGGAATACAGGGAAGGAATATTTAAATGAAAAGGGAAAAACTGTAAAACCGAGAACGATGAAACCACTGACAGAGTGTCGAATGAAGTGTAAAAATACATTTCAAGATGGTATACGGTTAAGACTCTTTAATGAATATTGGAAATTGGGGTCCCGTGATAGAAGGGTCAATTTCCTTTCTTCGTTAATTTGCATTCTGGATAAAAAAACCACACGCGTGCGATCTGAATCGGACAAAGTTCGAAAATTTTCTTGCAAGTATGAACTTGTTGTAAATGGCGAACGAAAACCAATTTGTAAAAAATGTTTTATTGATACATTTGGGGAAACAAATGCTGTAGTAAACCAAATTATACAAACCAGGCAATTTTCCGTATCCAGTATAATAGAAAACGACCTAAGAGGTAGAAGTGAGCCAAAGAATAAGTGGTCCCAGGAATGTCTAAACGATGTTGTTGAACACATTAACAGCTTTCCGGCATACGAAAGTCATTACTGTAGACAAACGACGTCAAAAAAATATCTACAATCAGATCTTACCTTAACAAGAATGTATGCTCTTTATAAAGAGAGCAGAGAAAACTGCGTGTCAATGACGATTTATGCAAAAAAGTTTCGTGACCTAGGCTTAGCTTTCAAAAAACCACAAAAAGATACTTGCTATAAGTGTGATGTGTTGAAAATTCAAATTGCCCATGCAAAAGATGGAGAAAAAGAAAGTTTAATTTTAGAACAAACTAATCATCATTTTGCAGCCGATGAAGCCTATAAATCAAAAAGTAATGATAAAGACAATGCAAAAGTTGATCCAACAACAGCTGTCTTTGCTTTTGATTTACAGCAATGTCTGCCCACGCCGTACCTTAAGTCCTCAATTTCCTTCTACAAAAGGCAGTTGTGGACTTACAATCTCACAGTCCACAACTTAGCTACGAATGAAGCCACTTGCTACATATCGAACGAATCTGTTTCTGGCAGAGGCGGCAATCAGATTGCTTCTTGTTTATACCGCCATATTATTGATTTACCACCTGGTATCAAAAAAGTCTGTTTTTTTTTCAGATACCTGCGGAGGTCAGAATAAAAACAGTCACTTGGCGGCCATGTTTAATTGTTTATGACAATTTTAAAGGAGAAAAATACAATTGAATGTATTGACCACAAGTTTTTGGTTAGTGGGCATACTCATATGGAATGTGATGTGGACCATTCCATAATCGAAAAGGCAAAGAAAAAAACTACCATGAAAATAAATCATCCATATGATTGGGTGCAACTTATAAGAAGTTGTAAAAAAACAAATCTTTTCAATGTAAAGATAATGGAATCTGGCGACTTTTTTAATTTTTCATCTTTATTAAAAACTTTCTTGGTCCAAAAAAAAGTTAGTGAAAATAGGGAAAAATTTTTGTGGAAAAATTTACAGTGGGCACGTTATTGCGGAGATAAGATTGGAATACTGTATTATAAGTCATCACTCGGTACCGATGACGATTTTAAAATGATTAACTTTCGTCGAAGAGGGAAACAAGCAGCAGAACTTAGACTGACAAAGCTGCACAATGGACCTGTTCCAATTAACAAGGAAAAGAAAAAGAACCTTATGGAACTCTTGCCTCTTGTTGATATGGAGTTTCGGCCTTTTTACGAAAATTTATTGGTAGCCGAAGTTCCTGACATTGATCCAGATTTGGTAGAGATCGATCCCGATGAACAATAATCAGTTATATTTTGTCATTTTTATTTGTATTTTTTTAATTTATATTTGTAATTATTTGTTAATTGTACACAATATATTTTTTTTATTGCCAATAATTACAGAATATGTTGTTATCAAATTATTTATTTAGCATCCCAGTTGAGACAACTCGACTTATCCTAAAATGTACCTCAACTGTTACTTGTGAATATTCAGATAAGTCACTCAAATTACACTTATGATCATTAATTAGGTATACCAATATCATAACATGTACATTACGTACTTAAGGTGTAAAAAGAAATAAAACATTACTGCAATACATATTCGACGATTTACCGTACATGAATTAATATTCTTTTGGCTCTCCTGAAAAGTTTACTTTAGGCAACTTATTTGCTTATTCACCGAGGCCATAGATATATGAATACAGTATTTATAATTTTAACATACTTCCATGTACAATTACTTAAGAACAACCCTGTATACTTTTAATTTTTCATCAAGATGTTTTTAAAACAATTGCAGTTTGTATCAACGTGTTGTTATTTTTGGAAATGTGATGCGAACACCTTGCTGATTGTTGCCAGCTGTTCATGTACTCCTATTTTCAGAACTGGAACAAGAAGGCATCAGCCTCCGTTTCCACTAAATATCAATATAAACTAACAACATAAACAAACATTCACATAATTAATGTAAACATATATATCTCTTTATAAACGTATTTTTTAACAACTGTTATATTTCTTTTATTTCTAGACTCATAGTATATTTAACAACTAAATGATAAAAAAAAGAATTTATAGCTACAATAAATTTCTATTTAGAAAGGTTGGAATAATGCCACGAATATATAAAAACATAATATTGTAGTTAATAGTGAATCAGTAAATTGACTTGGTATTTTATCAGGCGTTTAAACTCTGTATTAAAACCTAATCTAATTTGCTTAACCTAATTTGTTTTTAATGAATTAAAAATTTAACTTATCGTGCATAGTTCTAAAAACATAAATGTTTAAATATTATCATTATGTTATTTGTACAGTATTTAACCAGGTTCGAAAATCGTCTAAATAAAGGTCTATTGTTCTTACTTAAAGTTGGATAAATAGTAATTAAGTGAAGGTATTTATCATAATAAATAAATTAAAATGAGGCAATACGCCGTGGATGAATAGAAGGATGTTGTAGCAACGGAACCGTGACGTAACTGATGCTGTGACCTACATAACGCCGTTGCTGGGACAATGCCTTGGTGCCTGTCGAGCTCAATATGTTTACGTGAAGGTTATGATAAAATTAAAAGGAGAAAAGCCCAGAGTTGTATTACATTCCTAAATGCAGAGTAAATTATGTTTGTAATTTACCAAAACAAAAACAATTATTTGAACGTTTAGGAAGAAAACTATATGTGACAAGACTATTCCAGCAATTTTCCTGTTCCTATTCCTGCAATATAACAAAATATAAATAATATAACAAAAAACGTTAAATTGAAAACAGATCATCTTCAAATAAATATACTTTCATAGTTTTTCTTACCGGTATCTTCTCATTATTTAATAAAATAAATTAGTAACATAAATAAAAAGCATAAAAAAGGATTGTGATTTAATTTCCCAAAAAAATTAACAAAGTAAAATGAATGTACCACAAGGAACATACAGAAGATGTTAGTAAAATATTGAGACAATTAATACAATTAAAAAGATTCTAATAAATATAATATCAACAGAAGTTGTTTTAAACTAAACTCATCAACATTTATACTGCATCACATAATTCTTAAGTAATCTAAAATATTATATGGGGCGCTTCGTTACTCAATTTTAAGACGAAAAGTTCATATAAACATGTGTGATAGGTGTTGTCGTTTATGAGATACAGGGTGTTGAATTTATTGTAATAAGTCAGTTCTGATTGTACGTGAAATTAATTTTTCCCGGTGACGCTACTGGTTTTTAGAAGTAATACGCAAAAACATGCTTATTCTAAGTGGCCTTTGAAATAATGTTGACAAGTGTCAAATTTGAAAACCAACGCAAAAATCGTACATTTTTATTTGATTGACTCTGTGTTTAGTTAATAACTATGCCAGTGTTTACTAATGTTGAAATGGCTAATATGCATTTTTTGTACGGATTAGCGAATGGTAATGCCTTAGAAGCTAGACGTACGTATGCCCAGCGTTATCCAAATAATCGTTTACCATGTTCAGATACGTTTACTAAGTTACATATTCGTTTACAAGAAACTGGAACTTTTGCTAAATCGAAGAATATTATTGGACGACCCAGAACTGTGAGAAATCCCCAATTGGAAAACCAGATTCTTCAAATTATTGACCAACATCCAGAAACGAGTACAAGAAAAGTTGCAGATGAAGTAAATGTTAGCAACAAAACTGTTTGGAATATTCTAAAAGATAATTTATTGTATCCATATCACGTTCAACGTGTTCAACATTTGTTACCTACTGACTATCCATTACGCATACAGTATTGTCAATGGATTTTACGTGAAATCGCGAACAATACGAATTTTGTGGCCAATATTCTATTTACGGATGAAGCCAACTTTTCTAGACATGGGATTATGAATTTTCATAATGACCACATATGGGCAGATGTAAATCCACATACCATAAGTGTAAAACGATTTCAACAAACATTTTCGGTCAATGTTTGGCTTGGCATCATCGATGATTATTTAATTGGACCATTTTTCCTTCCTGTACGGTTAACCGGTGAGACATACCAACATTTTCTAGAAAATGAACTTCCACTTCTTTTGGAAGATGTACCTATTATTATTAAAAGGCGCATGTGGTTCATGCATGACGGAGCTCCTCCACATTTTTCAGTGATTGTACGCGAGTTTTTAAATAATGTTTTTCCAGGCCATTGGATCGGACGAGGATCTCCACACCCGTGGCCCCCTAGATCACCTGGACACAATCCTCTGGATTTTTGTGTGTGGGGATATTTGAAATCGCTTGTTTACACAACACTGATATTAAACGTACAAGATCTTCAAAATCGTATCATAGACGGCTGTAATGTTATTCGTAACAATCCTGGTATCTTCGAACGTATTCGACAATCCATTAGACATCGAGCGGATTCTTGCATTTTAGCTGGAGGTGGACATTTTGAACATTTGCTCTGAAATGTATTATTTTTTCTTTATGTTTAACACATGTTGCTTGTAATAAAATAATAAAAAAATATAAATCAGTAGCGTCACCAAGAAAAATTAATTTCACGTACAACACCCTGTATCTCATAAACGACAACACCTATCACACATGTTTATATGAACTTTTCGTCTTAAAATTGAGTAACGAAGCGCCCCATATAATATTTTAGATTACTTAAGAAACACCCTGTATTCTGTGTTTATATTTTTAATTCAAACTATCGTTAAAAAATAACAAAAAACACTGGCAAATGATAACATTAAAATGCCATCTGATCGCCTTAAAATATTGTTTAGTCAGCTGTGTCCTTCACCTACAACTTTTATTTTTGTAATTATTGTACTTTTTATTTTAAATGCCTTTCCAAGAAATTTCAATGATAGATAGGGGTCGTATAGTGGCACTTATTGAAATGGGTCATTCTCAAAGAGAGGTTGCTGCAATTATTGGGGTCAACCAAAGACCAAGTCTCCATCGCATTACAAGATCAAGATCGATTTATTGTTCAATTGGCCCGAAGAAACCCGAACATTTCTGCCGAGACCATCAGAGAGCGATTTCAGGAGGCCCGCCAAATTGAAGTTACCGGTCAAACCATTAGAAGAAGACTTCATGAGGCTAATTTAAGGGCCCGTGTACTTTTATAAGTTTTAAAATTAACAAATGATAATAAGGTTGCTCGCTTGAATTGATGCCGTGAGCACCAAAACTGGGTTTTGGGTCAATGGCAGAATGTGATGTTTTCGGATGAAACCAGGATTGGTACATGTTTGGCGAGTTCCAGGACGTCAATCTATATCCACTAATTACCATTTCGAGGTGGTAGTGTAATGTTTTGGGAAGGTATAATGTGGAATGGTCGAAAACCTCTTACTTTGATTCTTGGCGACATGACTGGTCAAGTATACATCGATTACGTGTTAAACCCAGTTGTTTGTTTATGGAGAGATGCTGTAGGACAACATTTTTAGTTTATGAACGACAACGCACCATCACATCGTGCCCCACGGGTTATTGATTTTAAGGAAACCGAGGATATTGTTATTATATATTGTGATAATTATGCTCACCTACTTAATTTAATTTATGAAAATTAACTTTTAATTTTAAAATTTTACAAATTAAGGTAGGGTTCTATCAAAATTTATCTTTAATTTTTTTGTTATATTTTTTTTTATAAATAACCAAATAATTTATTCTCCCTAACTAATTCCTATCTGACCTATCTATTTGCCTATCTAACTTATCTATCTTATCTTAACTACCTAAACTAACCTTAACTACCGCAGTGTCCTTTTCTCTTCTATTCTTCCTAACACCTTTTATGCCAAATTTCCTTGTACCTCCCAATCATTTGACCTCTAGTTGTTTTTATCTATCAATTTTAGCTTCTTTCTCCTCACTGCACTCCACTCGGATAATTAATAAGACTTACTGATTTTAATTCTTCCTTTATGTTATTTATTTTTTTATATCTTTAAATAATTTCTTCTACACTACCAAATAAAGTAAAATTTTTCTTGTCGCCTTTTATAATAGTCAAATAAAAATTCTTCTTTAATTCTTTCTGACTTTTTAAATCAATTACCAACTGTAACTGCTTTTCTATTTTAATAACTTTTTATAATTGCTTATTTTCTTTACCATTAATATAAACTTTTTCTATTCGACATTAACTTCCTTTTTAAATTATACTTTTTTATTCTATTGGCTTCTTTTAAAAAATTAATTTCTGCTCTACTTGACTTTTCAATTCTTTTCTACTAACTGTCAAACTTTTTTTTCAAACAACCAAACTTCTTCATCACTATAACTTACCCTTCTTATCTATACTTAAAACTAATACAATATTTGTTTACATTACAGAATTTTTTTTATTTTATTTTACCTAATTTAAATTTTATTTTGAATTTATGAAAATTTAAATTTCTTATTATATAATTTTTTAATTCCCTTTTAATTTCGTATATCCCGATAGCTATTTCCCTTATTGTTAATCTCATCCACTAAATAAAAAAAAATTCTTCTACCTATTTTAACATCTTATCATGAAAATTCTATTATTTAATTTAAAATACTACTCTAAAAATCCCTTACACTTTATACCTACTACCTCCCCCCTACTCATTGAAAAGTCTGATTGTTTCTTCACCTTTTTCCAATTCTTCTCTATTAAAATTTTTATAGTTTTTATTGTTTTAATTTTAATGAATATTTGATTAACTTTTTCTTTGGCTTTTTTTATTATTTTTTTCATTTTTGTTTCTTCCACATAAATAGTGGTAATTAAATTTTCCTTGTTCTTGCTTTCATAAATATCATATTTATTAGAATTAACTTCTTTGTCTTCATTTTCTGGTACATTTTTATAAACTTTTCTGTCATCTGCAATATTAATTTGAATGATTTTAATTGTTTCATTTTTCTCTGTTTCAACTTCTTTATATCTTTTATGGTCTGTTGCCTTTGAATTTTTATTAATTATTACTTCTGCATTTTCCTCTTCCTCACATTCTTTTACTTCTCCATTAAATTTAATACCCATATTTTGTACCTTGTTCGCATAAACTATCGAACCACATTGCTCTATTTGTCTTCTAACCTGTTCTTCTGTTCGAACCATATCCTCTTGTGTTTGCCTCCTAAACTCTTCAAATTCTATTCCTAACTCTCCTTTAAGTTTTCCAATATTTTCTTCTTGTTTTTCACCCTGCACCTTCAAATTTCCTATTTGTTTATCTACATTTTCCTCTATTCTTTGAATATTTTTATTAGTCTTGAAAATCTCTTTGTCAATCTTTTTCGTGTTTTCACTTATTTTTTTTCTATTCTCTTTTATCTCATTTTTCAATATTTCTTCATCTTTCTTTATGTTATCTATTTCTTTTGAGTGTTTTTCTTCCACTTCCATTATTCTTCCTATCATTTCATCTCTTATTTGTTGTTTTGTGTTTCGTATTTCTTCTTGTAATTTTTTATTTTGTTTCCCTATTTCTTTTTTCATTTCTTTAAATTTTCTGTCCATATCTTCTTTTAATTCAGTTTTCATACTATTCATTTCTTGTTTATTTTCATCTATTTTCTTATTAATTTCTTCTTTTAATTCGGTTTTCATATTTTGCATAAAATTCATCATTTCTGCCCATGGTGGTATATTTTTATCCCCTATATCCTGTTTGGCTGAACTCCTACTATTTTCTATTTTACCTTCACTCACTCCACTTCTCTCAAACATACCCGCTACACTGCCTACCTCCTCACCTTGTTCACCTTTATCTCCTTCCATCTCCTGCCCTTGTATTAAATGCTCTGCTATAAAATCTCCTGCACCTCTATTCCTTTCCTCGTCAACCTGTACCTCTGAATCCATTCTTTCCCTCTGCTCCTCCATCTGTCCTTCTTGCATTTACCCTACTTGTTTTCCATCCCTAAGTTTCATTCTTCTTTCTTCCATTAATTTTTTATTCTTGATTATTTATTAATTAAAATTTTTATCAAGACCCTTTTATGCAGAGTCCCTACTCGTGCGCCATTTGTGATAATTATGCTCACCTACTTAATTTAATTTATGAAAATTAACTTTTAATTTTAAAATTTTACAAATTAAGGTAGGGTTCTATCAAAATTTATCTTTAATTTTTTTGTTATATTTTTTTTATAAATAACCAAATAATTTATTCTCCCTAACTAATTCCTATCTGACCTATCTATTTGCCTATCTAACTTATCTATCTTATCTTAACTACCTAAACTAACCTTAACTACCGCAGTGTCCTTTTCTCTTCTATTCTTCCTAACACCTTTTATGCCAAATTTCCTTGTACCTCCCAATCATTTGACCTCTAGTTGTTTTTATCTATCAATTTTAGCTTCTTTCTCCTCACTGCACTCCACTCGGATAATTAATAAGACTTACTGATTTTAATTCTTCTTTTATGTTATTTATTTTTTTATATCTTTAAATAATTTCTTCTACATTACCAAATAAAGTAAAATTTTTCTTGTCGCCTTTTATAATAGTCAAATAAAAATTCTTCTTTAATTCTTTCTGACTTTTTAAATCAATTACCAACTGTCACTGCTTTTCTATTTTAATAACTTTTTATAATTGCTTATTTTCTTTGCCATTAATATAAACTTTTTCTATTCGACATTAACTTCCTTTTTAAATTATACTTTTTTATTCTATTGGCTTCTTTTAAAAAATTAATTTCTGCTCTACTTGACTTTTCAATTCTTTTCTACTAACTGTCAAACTTTTTTTTCAAACAACCAAACTTCTTCATCACTATAACTTACCCTTCTTATCTATACTTAAAACTAATACAATATTTGTTTACATTACAGATTTTTTTTTTATTTTATTTTACCTAATTTAAATTTGACATAAACTTCAAATTTTGACATATCTCCGAAATTAATAATTAAACTAAAATAAATTTTGATTTCACCCTGAAACATACCTTCACAATATATTATATTGTTAGTTTACAGTGGCCTCCGGATCTAAATGTTTAACAATTACTATTTGTTATTTAATATTAAGAATAAACACAGGATTAAATATATTAAAACAAACTTTTATTTTTTGATCTCAAGTGATACATAAATTTGACATGGTTAATATATGACAAGTGACATTGTTCACTTGACTTACATAGATACGTTCGACATTCTACACTGAACGAGTACACTGAACACCTTCCCCTTAAAGGTTAAGCCTAGCAGGGGCTTTAATATGCCTACCGTATTTGGAACGCTTACAGTCGGGAATATTTGGAATATTTGTGTTATTGACTATATTATTATTAATTGGTTCAAAGAGATTGTTTATATCGCTAGTAGGATCATTAGGGTGGTCATTGCTAGGATCAAGTATATCTCTATAATTGTATTCTTGGTATGTAGATGTCTCAGGCAATAATTCGGGTTCAATGTTAGCTGGGTCTGATCTAGTACATGAGGGTTTTATTTGAGTTGTGTTCCTTCTAATTATTTTATTGTTGTCTTCTTTTCTAATCCAGTATGATCTTGGCTCTTTAGCTTTTTTCTAGTATTGTCGCTTTGTGCCAAATCTTGTCTATTTTGCTTTTTACGACTATTCTATCCCCTTTTTTGTATTCTTTAACTGCCCGGTGACTTGAGCTATCATAGTATTTCTTTATCTTTTCTTTTTGCTTCTTTAGCTGTTTATAAATGTGTTTTTGGATTTCGGGTTCTAATTGTTTGCTAGTTACTGGTAGTTGTGTTCGTAACATTCTGCTGTGCAATATTTGGGCTGGAGATGCATTTAAGTTTATTATTGGTGCATTATTATACTCTAGAAGAAGGTCTCTGTAATCCTTTTTTCCATCTAAGCATTTTCTAAGTATCTGTTTTGAAATATTTACAGCTTTTTCAGCCAATCCGTTGCTCTGGTGATAGTGTGGTGTGCACGTCGAAATAGTGATATCTTTGTCCCTGTAATATTCTTTGCATCTTATTGAAATGAATGGCAAATTATCTGCTATTATGTGTTGAGGATATCCAAATTTAGTAAATATATTCTGCATAGCATCTATGACGGCGTTTGCTGTTTTATCCTTTAATGGGCTCATTTCTATCCAGTGTGAAAAATGATCAATCAATACCAAGTAAGGTTTTGAACCGAATTCTAATATGTCAGCTCCAATTTTATTAAAACGTGATTTTGGTACTGAATGAGGTAGTAGTGGTTCTCTTCTATTAGTGGGCATGTATTTCTCACATGTCCTGCATTGTTTAATGAATGATATGATATCGTCAGTCATGTTCAACCAAAAGAATATTTTCCTAGCTTTATGGATTGTTTTGTTTACTCCTAAGTGTCCTTTATGTAGTAGTTTTAGGATGAAAGATTTTAGATTACTAGGTACAACCAATTTATTGTTATTGAAGACAAGTCCTGCCTCGACATACAAATCGTTCCTTATGAAATAGTAGGGTTTACACTCCAGTGGAATCTGCTTTATCGGTGGCCATCCATGATAGTAGAAATCTGAAATTTTTCTTAATGTTTCATCATTAGCTGTTTCTTGTCTAAACTGTAGTTTTCTTTCATCTGACATAGGTAGGTGGATGGATACTGTGTGTACCATTTCTGACATTTCGGGGTCATGCGTGGTTACCTTTAAACTAGCTCTTGATAACATGTCAGCAAAATGGATTTGTTTTCCTGGAACGTAATATACATTTAGATTATATTTTAACAATTTCAATATTAATCTCTGTAAACGTACTGAGCCTATTTTACAGATAGGTTTCTTCATTATAGGAATTAGCGGTTTATGGTCCGTCTGTACATCTACGTTAGCCCTGTAAATAAAATTATGAAACTTTTGTGTACTGAAATAAATTGCCAACAACTCTTTTTCAGTTTGGCTGTAGTTGATTTCGTGGGATATGTCAAAAAGAATAGTTCGACAACAAAATCGGGGTTGTGTGGGTCTTCCAGCCCTTTTCTATGCTGCTACCGAGATTTGGAAGAATATTCCTCAGCAGCTTATTAACAATCTAATTGAAAGTGTTCCCCAAAGAATAGAAGCTTGTAAAAGAGCAAGAGGAGGGTCGACAGAATATTATTTTAACAGAAACTTAATTTAATTATGATTTTTTAATTAAATATTATCCAAAAGTAAAGTGACAACGCTTATTTTGAAAAATTTGAAGCGATGCAGTATACATGTTGATGTATATATCGCAATCTTATAACTGTTATTATTAAGTATACGGTTACTATATTATATCAGTTAACATAAAAGTGACTATTGTGGTAAAAATTTGTAAAAACAATGAAATAATTTCAATTGTAGATAATGAACAAAAATAAATAAATGCTTCATAAATGCCATACATACAACTCCATTTTTAAATACTTTTTGTTGTGTTCTTTATGGTTGTTCTCAACTATTGTATCTAAGGAAACTCTGTTCGGTAGTAAAGGTAAAAATTACAGAAGTAACCGTTGGCCACTCAACTACTTCAATAAAGTTGTTTCTAAAGATGAAAGTACCATTTGCAAAAATGATCTAAGATCTCTGAGTGCAAACTCATCCTTCTTAGTTTAAAATACAGAGATTAATACATAAATTATGAATAATAAATTTTTTCACGATCATATTTAAAAAAAAACATATACTTTGTTGAGTTCGTTAATAACTAATTTGTATTTTCTTTTTTTTTCAGGTAAGTGTAATCCAATAATTCGGTACATATCCTGGTTAACAGTAAGTTGTTTAAATAAAAAACAATAATTAAGTAATGTAAACTTTCCTGCTGTCACAAAGTAAAAGTATTCTTTGCCTATGGTTAGGGGCGGATCAGGCGAATAAGATGCATACCTACCTACTATTAATTAAATTGTAAATTTTTAAGAATAATAAAATAATAAATAATAAAAACTCTTCGTTATAACGTAACTTCCAAGTTTATTTGAAAAAATTAGGTTTTTAATGACGGCCGTTTTGCTAAGATTAGCATCGTCAGATTGACATAAATGTCAACGAAGAGTTTTTATTCTTAATAAGATGGACTTCCAAAAAGTAAGGGTTAGTACAATAATTTAATTCTAATTTTTTGTTATTAGTTTGTGAAAGCTTTTGTTCTTTCACGTAATCAACCTATAAAAATTATTGTTTTTTAATCTTTTTAACTTTTTAATTAAAATTGTATTTATTCATTACAACCTTTACATAAAATATTTAAAAAATTAGATCAAATAAACCTCTTGAATGATATCTTGTTTGTGATTTTCTGCCTTTTTACGAAATCCGTAACTTTACCTTTACCACTTTCTGAACTTTTTTTATTGCCACTTCTTCTGTCTACTGCAATTTAAGTTATTTTTATTTTATGTGGAACGTAGATCATTATTCAAGTAGTTCGGCATTTTTCTCTTAGATATTTTATATAAAACCTTATACACTGTATTCATATTACATTGAAATACAAACTCCTAATTATAACAAAATCTTTGTAAGCCCTGGTACTGGTTTATTGTAGTGCTTAGGATTATCTATATCCAATTCTGGGAATGCCAATGGATCAAATTGCCCCACAATATAGCTTTAAAAACGAATACGTAGTAGTAATTCCAGAGAGAAAGGACTGGGAAGCTGGGCCTCCTATAGCAGCGAACCTCAACTGCTACACTGATGGCTCTAAAACAGACTCTGGAGTAGGAGCCGGAATATACGGGGAAACGAGAACATCTGAAAACATGCCACTGTCTTTCAGGCAGAGGTAATGGCGGTGCAATGTTGTGCAGGAGAGTTGATGAGACGGAAGGCTTATAGCCAATAAGAATATAAGTTTACAGTATGATGCAAATGTATAGAATAAATTCATTATTTCAGAAACAGACGACTTTAAAAAAAAATCTTAAAACACGTCAATTTTAATTTTTGAATGGCCATCAACTGCTATAGATGTGTTGGACATTACGTCATTAGTGACGGCGTAATGACGTCATCGACGATTTTTTTAAATACAAACCGAGGTCACTTGACAGCTCATTTGAAAGGTCTCCTTATCGCCTTTGCAACAATGTAATCATTTGAATATTTATTTCTACAGGGTTAACCAAAACTGTTGGTTTATTAATACAATGTTTACTTAAATACAATTAAATTACAACAAATGTTCAAATTGCCGACCTTCAGCAATAATACAATGAGAAAGGCGAGCAGTAAATTCTTTCCTAACGTTTTCGAGGACTTCAGGTGTTATTTGTGCAATTTCCGTTCGAATTCGCTCCTTCAACTCTAATACATGATTCGGTCGATTTTGATATACTCTGCTCTTTAAATATCCCCACAAAAAAAGTGTAACGGAGTCAAATCTGGAGATCTTGGTGGCCATTCGATAGGCCCGCTTCTACCTATCCACCTTCCTGAGAAAACGTTATTAAGGTAATTTCGTACCTCAACGCCATAGTGTGGGGAAGCCCCATCCTGTTGGTACCATAAATCATTTAGATTGGGAAATAGCTGATTTAGCTTTGGCAAAAGATAATTTTGAAGAAATTCCGGATAACTAGCAGCAGTTAGGTTTTCCTCAAAAAAATATGACCCTTCAATTTGATTGTTTATAATGCCGGCCCAAACATTCACGTTCTCGGGATATTGTGTCCTATACTCTTCCATCCAATGTGGATTTTCACTTGCCCAATACCGACATGTCTGGCGATTTACGTGACCATTCGGCATAAAAGACGCTTCATCTGAAAAAAGTAGCTTTTGTATGTAACCCGGATCTCTGTTACATTGTTCCATAACGATTCCGCAGAATTCGATTGTTCACTCAAAGTCATCTTCTAATAGCTCCTGGACCAGATGTACTTTGTATGGATGCCACTTCTCCTTTTTTAGCACCTCTTACAACAGTTGATTGGTGGACATTATTATCTAGTGCGACCTGCCTAGAACTGGTATGAGGATTTTCTTGAAACGCCAGTACAACGTGCAGTTTTTTGGCGTCGGATATTGATGCTCTACCACTTCTGTGAAGATCTTTAACATGGCCCGTTTTTCTAATTTTTTTTTTCAATTTTACTTAGTGTTGATTAAGTAATTGAGGTATTTATCATTAAATAAATTAGGAACTTCTGCTTGGGTCCCCAAGTCCCCACTCTATCTCCATAACCAATCGTGTTATTAATGTCGGCAAAAAACTGGTAAGAGTAAAAATTTGACGTCTATTATTTGACAGATTCACAGATCATTGACGAATAAAGACGAGTCAATGACAATATTGATTTAAATATTTTTGTAAAAATAATTCCGAGTACTTACTACAATAATTAATTTCAAATTATAATGTAACATTGTTTTTATTCATGTATTTTTTTCGGAACCAACAATAATAGTTATTTCTGATATAAGTGTTAAAAGTACATGTTTAAGGCACGCATGTGAATGAGCGAAGCGAATTCTGCAATTCACATGAGTGCCTTAAAAGGTACTTTTAACACGTATATCATACAATATTTTTTCTACAAACGTACAAATAAAGTAATTATACAGTTTGAATTAAATTTTAAAAACCTGTATTAATACATCCAAAGGAGATAATTTTAAATTGCATCGTATATTACGGACCCTCGCAACCATTGTTGATATAATTGTTTACTAATCATTATTCTTCCTTAGCCATGGAAAATGGTAAAAAAGCAGTGCAAGAAATTAATTTGTCAAATTGCACAAATTGTACTGTTAATATTAATGTTAATAAATAAAATCGAAATATTTTGACGTTTGCTTTCAAAATCTGACAATTCACTTTTGACAGCAGTGCCATAAACATTTTAAGGCACTCAGTGCCATAATAGTATATTAAACAACGCATTTCATATAGAATTCTGTTATGACACCAGTTCAAGTTTAAAAAACGAATCGCGATGAGTTTTTTAAAGAAAGAGTGTCACAACAGCCATATGAAATAAGTGGTTTATAATATTTTTTATATTTTGCCATTTTATCATTTTTAAAATTAATTAATTTTTTGTATGAAAATTACGAAAATTTTCATTTTAAAAAGTATGTTGATAGCACTGTGTAATTTATAATATTTGACAGTTTTGAAATTTAAATTATCAAATGTAAATGTTTTGCAATATTTTAAAGTGACTAATACACCAATAATAATATATTATATAAGTAAAAGATAATATTTCTACTCACAAATACTTTCAAAGAACAATATTAAATTAATAAATCGCTATTAGCCTCAAACGTCATTGCCAATGGTCCTGTCATTTGATACTTCACTCATGTCGCCAACCATTTAAAACAAAAATTTGCGTGCGTAAAAGTTACATTACGATACGCAAAAGCGTTTTATAATGAAGATTCTTATAAGTGCAAAATATAAAAAGTGATTTTAAGGCACTCAGTGCCTTAAAGTTACATTTTTAAGGCTTCTATGGAGTGCTAAAAATGGCATTTTTAACACGTTTGTAGAAAAACATTATTTTGTTTTATTCCCAGTGGCGGTCCTTAGTGTTTTAAAGTTAAGTGAATGAATATTTATTGTAATTTCATGTTACTTAACAAAGTTCATAATTTTGGTTAACCCTGTAGAAATAAATATTTAAATGATTACATTGTTGCAAAGGCGATAAGGAGACCATTCAAATGAGCTCGGTTTGTATTTAAAAAAATAGTCGATGACGTCATTACGCCATTACTAATGACGTAATGTCCAACACGTCTATAGCAGTTGATGGCCATTCAAAAATTAAAATTGACGTGTTTTAAGATTTTTTTAAAAGTCGTCTGTTTCTGAAATAATGAATTTATTCCATACATTTGCATCATACTGTATAATCGGTTGAATTAGAAATAAAGAAACTGATGGATTTTAACTTTTAAAGTTTGTAAAGAGATAAAGGTTTATAAATTAAAACAAACTAAATTATTGACCATTATTGACCAATACCTTGATATTTATATGATTTAAAAGTACAGTATCAGTATAGATATAGTGTCCCTACCGTATTATATCATTATGTAGGTTCACCCCTATAAAAAATAACTGATCAAACTTTTTTTGTTTTTTTTGCTACTGTTCGTTTCGTCTTAATAATTCCTTTATGTTTCCAATGACCCTACGATCTGCTGATGTTGCTACATTTTTGCGATTTGTTGTTTTAGCTTCTTAGTTTATTCTGCTGAAAAAGCCACCCCTATGGATTTATATAAGCCGTTTAAAAAAAGACATTTAAAAAGTAGAGCTTTTTATTTTTAAGTGACAGTAATTATACATAGAGAATTTTCGTGTTTTTCTACGATGTTATATAGTCTAAGAGCCCGTGAACCCCAGACCTTCGTTATTTTATAAAAGCTGAAAGATTTCGTGCATCAACTACTTTTAAATTCAGTTGTTTTTGAGTTACTTTAATTTGAAAAATGGCCATTTTGACAGCTTGGACGGCTAAGGCACCTAAACGATTTAGTCTGAAACGGGTGGCACATTCGTAGCTTAAGATTTTATAGATTATCCAGCGGGATCAACGTCCCATTATAACAGTAATGTGCAAACGGTTTCGTTCTAAGTATAACGGCCAATAGCCATTTGTACTTGAAACACCTTGTACATACGACGAGACTTCCCCAATAACGTGCCAGCCAGGTTATTTACTGATTATATTTCAAAGATTTAATTGGTTTTATGAACAATTTTTATAAAATTTTAATAACTAGTTTTTAATAGGGCATAGTTAATTGTTTATATCGTATGCTGTTTTTTTTCTGGCAAGATCTTTCCGTAGTCGCAGGTGGTAACACGTTAGGCGATGAATAAAGCAATGTTTTAGCACCAAGTTAAAATATTGCTTATTCAACCATTATTTAAGTGGAAATTCGATTTTCTAGGGTGTCACAGAAAGTTTTACAAACTACCAGTAACTCTGGAAAAACAAATAGATTTATTTTTCCACATTTACTTATATTAAAACAGATAGTCAATAAACGGTATAATAAAAATCTAGGATCAATAGACAACTTAACGTTTGAACACGTTTATTTAAAAAATTATCTTTTCAACACATTTTTTTATATATTAGCTTCAGTTGTACCTATGTAGGTATGTGACGGAATCTTTGAGCTTAATTTTCACCGGTTTCTAGAAGTCTGATTTGCTGACTTATCAATAATTTGTTTCTCTTTATCCTTATTAGGAACGTCAGGATTGATAAATTTTGAGTAAGAAATTTTTAACTTAAATATTGTGTAACATGTTCATTGACATGTTCCGAGCGTAAAATTAATTTAATCACACGTATAATTAAATCCTGCACTTAATCATAAATGATAAACATTTTTCACTATCCCACGACTCCAAACCATTAAAAAAATACCTTTCGGACGACCAATAGACACAACCGTTTTTGAACGTTGAGAACCCGTTAAAAACTAACCAATCAGAAAGCTCGAATTCCTCCCCTAACGGAAATGAACCGTTAATATCATTGTAACGCGGAGAGCACTCTTTCTCTTTCGCCTCCAACTCCCAAAGAACGAGCATCATTTTGCGTATTAACGAATTTCTACCTTAGCCGTTATTTATACGGCTCCAACTTACCGTTGAAACTATCGCAAATTATTAGCTCCAAGTTACCGTTGAAACTATCGCAAATTATTAGCTCCAAGTTACCGTTGAAACTATCGCAAATTATTAGCCCCAAGTTACCGTTGAAAATACCGCAAATTATTAGCTCCAAGTTACCGTTGAAACTATCGCAAATTATTAGCTCCAAGTTACCTTTGAAACTATCGCAAATTATTAGCTCCAAGTTACCGTTGAAAATATCGCAAATTATTACCTCCAAATTACCGTTGAAAATATCGCAAATTATTAGCAAGTTACCGATAAAGCACCGATCCAGCTGACTACACCTGAAGTTCGAACTCTCCGGAGGAGTCCCCCAGGTCTGCCTTCCTGTAGAAGTCGTCAACATCTGTAACCAACCGAAGCCGTACACATACCGCTGTGGGAGAAATCCGAAACCCTAAGCTAAGTACCTAACCTTTTGTGGCAAAATAAATTTGAATTTCTTACTTGAGTGTTTGTTTTAAACCCACAGATTTGCTGTGTGTGGTTGCCTATCGGTATCAGTATTTTAGTTTTTTATTGTTGTGTTAAAGTAGTCAAAATATTTTTAATATTCATTTTAATATTCTTTCTAGTTAAACTTTAAATTAAATAAGGTGTTCTGCTTTACACTTAGTTATTAAATTTTGTCGAATTTAAAGCAGTGGCGCCCTCACCCATCAAACATATCCTATATACAGAGTGTCGCTAAGCTGGAGCGTACCCACTCCTGAGTTAAAAGGTCTCATAAGCCGGGACAGCTCTCGAGGGAGTAATTATTAGTGTTACAATTGTTCAATGAAGAACTTGATTGCTCTAAATTAACAGTGAAGCTTTAAAGGAAAAGATGAGAATGTGAAATGATTCGCAAAAAATACCACATGTCTACAAAACACTAATTGATAAATCAAACTGAAAAATTAAAAATGATTGATATTAAAAAAAAACACGCTTTTATCGCCTTCCGAATTAAATAGAGAAAATACAGGGTGGGTTAAAAAAAATAAAGTATCTATACAGGGGGGAGAATGAAAAGTTTAGAAATGGATGTTTAGGTAGAGGAAAGTTTAAGTGAAATTTTAAGGTCATTTGTATAGAAAAAATGGAAAATAAAGGTACAGGGTGGGTTAAAAAAATATGACGTATACGGAGAGGGAATAAAAATTTAGGAATGTTTTATTTTATTTTTGGAAGGTTTAAATGCAGTTTTGAGAATCTTGGAAAGATTATAGTGAAAAATAGAGCATACACAATAGGTTAAAAAGGATATACCATAATTTTGCTTTCTCTGCAAAACATTGGGCTAATTATTTATACATTAATTCTTTATTTTGTTTCTAATCTGCCAATGTAGAAATTCAATGTTTCAGTTTTATATTTTCCGAGGTAGAACATTTTAAGTTTGAATTATTAATACATAATTTACGATTTTAAAAAAGAACTTATTTACTATTCATGGGTGAATTACGGATAAGGGTTGCTTATAAAATTTTTAGTAGCTTCTGGGAGATGTAAAGTGTTTCTAAGCGCAGATTTTGTCACCCTGAGATAAATATATATTTTTGGTAAGAAATCTGCACCTTTTAGACTACTAATTTTTATATACAATGTGGAAACCACTTATGGAATAAATTTATTTGTGGGGTTAGTTTAGAAGATTATGGAAAACGCTGGGACCCGTCAACTTTAAAATTCAAATGTGAGCTTTTTAAACATAAATTAAAATGTACAATATAGTCAATATTGACGAACAAGAAATTTAATCAGCGAATTTTCGCCAATAAAGATTAAGAAATGTACATGTTTTCTAGTATGTCACGAAAGCATACGCGTCACAGTGACAGACCAACATCATGTCACCATAAATTTAGTTATCTTACAAATTGCAAATACCCAAAACAAAAAATATTAAAATAAAAGATAATTTAACTTCATGAAAGAATAAAATGATTATTATATCTCATATAGCAATCTTTATTTTATTTTGAATTAAAATTAAATTTTAGTTTGGTGTCCACCATATGAGTCATCTCTTGATGCCATATTTTTTTTGTTTGAATTGTACTTACATTTTAAAATATAATATTTTTATTATTATTGACTCCAAAATTATAATTATATTTGATTATAGTCTAAAATTCACATACCTATTATCAAATTATGTTTAAATTGTTTTTTTTTAGTGAGTGTTCAGTACCCTATAAACAGAGTTTCTGATAGAATGAAATGTATATTTAAATTATTATTTTTGTACGCAATTTTCTGAAATTTAAAAAATATTCACTTCAATTGTTGAGCAGTGTATAAGTGAATGTACTATATAAACTAATGGTTATTATCTAATAAATAAAAAATATGTCTAGACTTTACGTAAAATGTTTGTCATTGAATTAAAAGAGTAGTAGTTTTTTTATTTGTTCTAAATTAATGTTCAAGATCACATTTATTTAATCCTGACCTGTAAGTTTGCAATGTGGGTCACAAACGCTGTTGACAATAAACCAATGAAGATAAATTGCCATCGATCTGTTTTAATGGCTGATCTTTTAAATTGGATACATTCATTATGCGATAGCGATTTGTATTTACTTTGATTTAAACTCTTGCAATATTGACTTTCTATGTTGAAAGATTGGAAACCCCTACTTAGAACTTTTTATTATATATAACTTTAAGTTCCCCGCTTTTTTTGACTCTAGTAACATTCCCAGTATTTTCTTAATTAAACTTATTCTAAATCATTTGATTTTTTTGTTTTCCATCACCTAATTACTTTTTATTGCCTTGTCATTGGTAAGGAATAAAATGTTTAAGTTATGCATAACTTTATATACAGGGTGAGTCATAACTATTGGGACATAGACTAAGGACAGGTTATTTGGACCAAAATATGGCTATTGGGCCAAATATGCCTTAATATAATGTTGCTGAGAAAAAATATACAGGGTGTTAAAGTTAATTTTTGTTTTTCGTTTTTTGCTAATAGTTTCCCTGTATATTTATAAATTGATATCAAAATTGGCACAGAGGCATAATCTTAGACAAGAAATAGTATTTTATTTACAATTCCACTATCAAATACCAAACTAATAAACAAAGTTGCAACTAACGTAAGGTTTCCGTTTTGACGATAAATCAAAACTAAACACACTTTAACTTAAAAGAACTCACAAAAACTCAAACTAAATGTTCTACATGGTCTTCTCCAATTTCTATGCCTTTTCTAATTCTTTTTATAAAGGATTTTCGGACGTTAAAAAAAATGTTATTCTGTCCCCTTATAAGATTAGCTGCATTTTGAATGTATCTCCAAAGTTCGTCTCGTGTATTAATTTTATTGGCATAAACTAAGGACTTCATATGTCCCCAAAAATAAAAATCTATCGGGTTGTACTCAGGACTTGTTGGTGGCCATTGAAAATCACTGCCTCTGCCAATCCATCGTTGAGGAAATACGTCATTAAGATGATTTCTAACAGCTAATGAAAAATGAGGTGGCGCTCCATCCTGCATAAACCACATTTTTCTTCTTACATCCAGTGACAGATCTTCTAAAATATCACTAAGAGTATTTTCCAAAAAGAATAAATAAGAATCTCCATTTAAATTCGGAGGAAGAACATAAGGCCCTAGTAGTTGGTCGCCTATAATGCCACACCAAATATTCAATTTAAACTCATGCTGAAAATGTCTAGCTTTAATAGCATGCGGGTTTTCTTCTTCCCAATAATGACTATTTCGCCAATTAAAAACCCCTCGTCTGGTAAAAGTTGCTTCGTCGGTGATAATATTCTTAATAAAGTGTCTGTCATTGCGATGTTTATTCAGAATACGTTGGCAAAACTGTAACCGTCGTGGAAGATCTGTTGAAAGTAAATTTTGAACAGGAGTGAAATGATAAGAATGGAGGTTCTCTTTTTTTATAATTCTAATTAGAGACGACTGACTTACTCCTGTTGCTGCTGATAGATGTCGTGAACTTATTTCAGGATTTTCATCTACTCGAACCAAAAGTTCATCTTCTTGATTAGGTGTGATTTGTTTCGGTCGACCACCCCGATTTTTAGAATGACCCAGTTTCACCTAAACTACGATATAATCTTGCACAAGTTTTGTGATTTGGTTGCCTTCTGTTTGCGTATAACATTCCATACCTTCTGGCTGCCGAGCGAACGCAAAAATTTTCTTGTGCGTATACGCAAATCATATTTCGCATTTCTTCATTAGTAAAATGATTGTGACGAGGCATTTCAATCAAAAAAAGTAATGATTACTTTTAAAAAATGCAACATTACACTACACTGTCACATCAAAAATAATTTACTCTGAACAAATGACATTTACCAACAACAATTATCTGACAGTCCAAAGCATACTTTTCATAAATGAATTAATATTTGAAATCCTTTTTTAAGACTCTAAGCAGTTCGACTGCGTTTTTATCGAAAACGGTTGAAATTATCATGTTTAAACAAGAGTACCAATTTTACGTAAAAATGATATTTACGTCATATTTTCTAATAAAAATTACTCCACGTGGCGCCCTCTATGACAAAACGTAAAATTGTAAATAAAATACTATTTCTTGTCTAAGATTATGCCTCTGTGCCAATTTTGATATCAATTTATAAATATACAGGGAAACTATTAGCAAAAAACGAAAAACAAAAATTAACTCTATCTTTTTTCTCAGCAACATTATATTAAGGCATATTTGGCCCAATAGCCATATTTTGGTCCAAATAACCTGTCCTTAGTCTATGTCTCAATAGTTATGACTCACTCTGTATATTAGGGTGTCCGTTGTTTACCGACTTGATTTTTGAGTTTGCAGCGCCCCTAAAATTTTTAGTGTGACCCAAAAAAAAATATCGAACCTATATAAGCCCTTAATATTGATAATAAACCGTGCCACAAAGGCGATTGATTTCCCATTTAAATAATATGGGGTTTTTGTAAGTTTCTTTACCTTGGGTGCAGGTAGAAACAATTTTCTACTTTTCATTTTTACCATTGACTGCACCTTGTATCTGAAATTATTTTCAGTATTTGTTTAATAAATTTACTTTTTCTCTGAACGATAAGTGACGTTACAATACCATTATTGAATAATTGAATGCAGATTTAACAACCAAGTTAATTGATTTTGCAGATTAGGTTCATTCTCAGAAATAAAATAATTCTATTTGCATGCCACTTGATTAAAATCTCACAGTTTTAACGTTTTTTCTCCTTTTTTTAAAACTTTTATGTTAGCACAAGGTTTAATGTTGAATTCTAAAATATGTAATGAAATACAGATCCCCTGCCAAAAGGATTTTTTTTTAATGTGCTGCCTTAGAATGTTCAATTGTAAATATAATTTAAGAATACTTGTTACGCAGATAATAAATACATATTTTAAGAACTTGCTTAGTTCAAAATGCATGGATGGATTTTTAAGGGGTGTGCAAAATGGATGATCATTGTTTCTTAACAAAATGTTAAGTTTTTTACACTAATGAAGGTCAACCTATACGTGATTGCATCACAATAAACGAAAATCTTAGCTGGTTGGAACATACCTATAACAAATACTCGTATACCAAAAAACTAACCTTCAAAATGTATTTTTAAACTTAAATTTGGTTATATAAAACTTAATTAGTGCAAGAATACTGTGAAACTTTCAAATATCTATATTTTTTTATAATATATTTTTCTGATTCTAGTTGGGGGTGAAAAAGATGAACTCAAAAGCTTTCTACTAAGCATTGTTTATTCCCACTTTCGGATACTTGAGTTTCAATCAATAAAACGGTTTCAAAGCCCTTTTAATTAACTAAATACCTTAAAATTCTCAAAGCGTAGAACTTTCTGGAACTCTACTTTCCCATGAGAAACGTTACAACTCTAGAAACTGTGTTCCTCTAATAAAACTTCATATTTTCGAGTATTTCTCGTAACCCTTTCGCTTTAAGTTTGGAATAAATTTATTTAATACGAGAAACAAGTAATAATATTGTAGATATTTGTATAAATCATTTGTATAATAGCATGGTATTGTTAAAGTTCAAACCAGAATGTTTTTTTGATACTCTGGGAGTATATTATTACTTTCAATAATCAATATCAAATCTTATTTTTTTATTATATTCCTAAATATTATTATTATTTTTTAACCAATTCAGTATATAATGTTTATTAGAATATAAACTAAAGTATCTCCATATTTTTATTATATAATGTTCACTATAATAACATACCATTCGGGTTACAAATCCCAAATATTGATTCAATCTTGGCACGCCACGAAAATAATTTCCAGAAGAAAAGTTCTTTACCGGAAATAGACTGAATTACGCTTTCTCTGCCATTCCCGGTTCGTGATAGAATTGGCACAATGTTATTAACAACTAAAGGTAGAGGAAGTTGTTTCTCAATGTCGTGCCGAAGTCCTCACAAACTAAAATAGTAGATAGATACAAAAAATAATCATTATTTACTTTTTAATTCTATAAGTATTCCACTAATTACAACTAGATAAAAGCAGATCAACATTAAAACGAACTAAAAAACCATCATATAAGTAGCAAAATCACTGGCATTTATGTCCAGCACGCTACTATTTCTTAGCTGACAACTACCCATAGATAGATAGATGTTTAAGAGGTGGCCATAAGCCTATTCCACTGCGACCTTTTCAGATCTATTGTGGTCCTCGAAAAACTAGATTACATCCCCCAGTCCGACTCTCTTAACGAAGTCTATAAGCTTTGAGACTGTAACCTTCATGTAGTCCCTTGCCAATGGATATTCTTCTCCTAAAGTCAGGAACCGCATATTTACCAGTCCGTCGCACTGACATAAGATGTGCTCTGGTGTTTCCTCTTCTAGGTGACAGAATCTGCACAGATCCGTCTCTGTCAACCCCATCAGCTTAAGATGCCTGTTTAGCTTACAGTGCCCCGTCAATAGACTTACTACAGTTTTGACCGTTTTCCTGTCTTTACTCAATAAGTCTGACGTAAACTTTTGCGAATGTTCCATTATGAACTGTTTCGCTTGCCTTTGTCCTGGTGAATTCCACCACCATTCCCGTGATTTTTGTGCCACCCATGTTTTCATGGCCGTCTTTATTAAATTTTTGCAATGCCGCAGAAGGGTTCCGGTCCAATAAAAGGCATTGATGAGCCTAGTTTAGCCATTTCATCTGCCTTTTCATTGCCTTTTAGACCCCTATGCCCTGGTACCCAAGCTACCGTAACCTTGCTACGATCCCCCAGAGTATTCAGAGCATGCACACAGTCCCATACTAGCCTAGAATTGACCTCTACAGAATCTAGTGCCCTTAGCACCGCCTGACTGTCTGTGAAGATGGCTATTGAACGGTACGTCCTATCCAGCCTTTTAATTTCTTCTACACAGTAGTGAATTGCCGTGATTCCTGCTTGAAAAATCGTGGCATTTTGGGATAGACTTACTGGGAATGTTATCCCTTGTTTCCTTCCGACTACGCCGGCTCCCACGCCATACGGCGTCTTTGAGCCGTCCGTGTACCTGGTTGACTCCGCCTCTACGGGTACACCTTTTTCCCAGTCTTCCCTACCTGGTATAACTATTTTAAATTTATTGGCAAAGCTATATCTCGTGACTGTTGCGTCAATGGGTTGCCCCAAAATGTTATCCGCTTTTAGTTCCTTGATTAGCTTACCATTATCAGCCCCATGCGATTGGCTTATGTGCTGCTGATTATGTATTAATCTGTGCATGGCTGCTCTCGCTTCGCCCTGTATATATATGTGTAGTGGTGGAATGTTTAACAAGACTTCCAGTGCAGCTAAAGGAGTAGTTTTTATGGCCCCCGTAACGCACAGGCAAGCTAACCTTTGTATGTTACTTAATAGCCTTACTGCTCCTGTTTGCTGTGTCTTTGTCCACCATACCACTGACCCGTAGGTTATTATGGGTCTAATAACCCTTGTATATAACCATATGGTCATTTTGGGGTTAAGCCCCCAATTTTTTCCACACATTCGTCTACATCTGCCCAATGACAATATAGTGTAATGTTTTAAAAAATAATAGTAAATATAACTTACCAAATAAATAACTTGAATTGAAGTAAACCATTAAACATGGATGTTATTTACAAATCTTTTCATTAAATGATTAATACACCAAAAATTTCTTTATTAGAGCCAATCCAGTAAACCGTAATACACACAAGAACACAAAAACCATCTTGATAAAACAAGTTTATAATGAATGAATGCTAACACCAGTAGTCGATTCAAGAATCAAAATCCAAAACACTAATTTGTTTAAGCTAAAAATAAAAAATAAAAAAAAAAGTATTAGAATATGTTAATAATAAATCATAGGAATACAATATTAGTAAGAAACCAACTATATTAGTTATATTAAGTTAGTTAGATCAAAAGCTAAATAAGTAATAATTAAGGTTAATAATAATAATGATTTTAATAATATTTTTTTTATAAGTAGCTATAAAATGAGAATAAGTAAGGTATAGGTTATTTAAAATTATTATATGAAGTAGAGAAAATTTAACTGTATACAGTCAGTAATATAAGATACAAAAATTTAAATCTCAACAAACTAATTTAAATATTTGAGCAAATTAAATGAATCAGAGACAATGATTATAATTTGATAAATAAATTTTACTTACCTTAAACAATATTTTCAAATCCAATTAAGTATCAAATGAAGAGTCTTGTAGTATGATGTATCGGATGTCAATACAAGTCTAGTAGTCCCTATGTCCTGAACATCTCAGACTTGATAAAAATACACTATTTAAGACAGAATCTAAAAAGAGAGATATTGAAATATATTACATGATAGAATAAAGCTGTGAGAAAGTGATGTTTGTGTTTACAAGCTAAGACTATTTAATCAAGCTTGATCAAAGACTTTATGAATGATAAATTCAATGAAAAAAACACTATAAATAGTGATGTGGTGATTAAAAACGTTGACTATAAACTTTAAAAAGGTGCTTGTATGAGAAAGACCTAAACTTAGTATTAGATGTTTAATTGATGTTTCTATTTGTTGTAATTGTATGTTTTTGTAAAGTAATTAATTTTAAGTTGTTTTTTGATGTTTTTGGATGTTATTAATTCGTTTACTTGATAAATTTTGTATGTAAATCGCTATGACATAGAAAATTTTTAAAAGAAAATAAAAGCTAATATAAGCGGTGTCATTGAAAATAAAAGTTATCTGATCATATTTTAATATGTAAAATTTCAATTTTTGTTAAAATTATTGGCCAAAAAGAGATATTAGCTCACAATTGTTAAATTTTATATTAATAATTGTCAAAATGGCTGACATTGTTTACTCCACGAAGCCAGCTGTTTTAATAAAGAAAGGTTGATTTTAAAATTCTAAAAATGTTAATTTATAATGAAATAAATTGTACAGATTTAATTTGTAATAATTTTAAGGTCAGAAAATGTATAATTAAAAAGTCAATTTTTCAAAATTTTGATGTAAGAGAGGTTATATAAAAACAAAACACGCTCGAAAAGGCAGCCATTATGAAAATTTGACCGAGGGTATATAAGCCCTTGGAAAAGAAAATTCGGGAGCATTCTAAATTTATCAAAAGGCCAATCCACGTCAGTATTTTTGAAAATTATCATAAAAACAATGGCGGATGACTGTTAAAAATTAAAAATGGCTGACAATTAACATGATCAATTATATGAAATATTGTAAAACAAAGTTTATTGGAAAATTGTAAATAGAAATTGTACCAGCTAATAAAATAAAATCCTAAGAAGAAAAAAAAAATTAAATATTTTTGACTAACCTGTAACTATAATATAAAAATTCCGGAAGAAACCAAGGAGAAATAATATCCGGTGGTCATAATCCTGTTTAATATCCATCCAAGGAAACATTTGTACGTGTTGTAGATTACCATTGGAAGGAGGCTGAATCTGGGAAGCCGCTACGGAAAATTTCCATTTATCACCGTCAACTAGCAAGTGCTTTAGGGTATGTTTTTTAACTATATTCACTAATATCATTTTCACAAATATTATAAACATTGTGAGTAATATATTTCGATATCATTAAACAAATTTTCTATAATCTTGATCTGAGAACACTGTATCACTAAGAATTTTATAACAATTAATAGACACACGACACGCGTCCCAACAACTTTCACCCCAGAAATTACTGTTAAGTATCACGTGTTTCTATGTGCGGGGGTTGATGCGCACAAAATCTGCCATAGCCGTATCATTGAAGAGATCAAGGGTATATTATTCTTTTAGGGAAAACAAAGTTAATAAATAAAATATTGTTAAATCTTACATTTGAACTGACTACTGAGTTTATGAGTCTATAATGCTAAATAATTGATTTTGATATATAAAATTTAATAATAAATGATAAACAAAATTACATATTTTAAATTTGATAACATAATTTTTTTACAAACAGAAGGATCAATAAAATAAATAAATTTTAAGGTGTTTTGGATTAAAAAGGATTAAATTAAAATTGAAACAAATTTAAATATAAATAATAGCCCCACAAAACTTTAAAAATAAAAATTTCAAATTATAAAACAACAAAATTAATAATTACATCAATAATAACAATATTTATGCAATCAGTACATACATTATAATTGTAATTTATTACAATAGCTTTCTGCGTGGTTTTTTGTATGTGTGTGTTCCATGAGAGTCTTTGATCCAGGAATACTCCTAGGTATTTTATTTCTTTGACTACTGGAATCACTGTTCCCCCCAATATTAGTGGTTTTAGACCGGCCAATGTTGTCTTTTTTGTGAAGTTGATAATTTGTGTTTTTTGAGCATTGACTGTTAGTCTCTCTTGCTTACACCAATTTTCAACCGTGTTTAGGGCTATCTGCATTCTGTCAGATAATACCCCGGCAAATTTGCCTCTGATGACAATCGCTGTGTCATCTGCATATCCTAGACACTGACAACTACCCATCATAATACCCCCTTTGGAAACTTACAAAATGGTTAGTACTTTAAAAAAACAAAAGACACAGTTCTTAAGAATAATAAGATGGACTTCCAAAAAGTAAGGGTTACTACAATCAATTTAGACAATTTAGTCTATTCACAAATAGTCAATATTTTGTGTGATCCAATTTCTACTAATAGTAAGAAGTTTACAATGGCAATAGCAGTATTTTATTATTTAATGAAATATTATGCAGATTTCTATTTAAAATTCCGTGATTTAGTTAATGTATTTATCAGACTTGTATGCAATTAAACTATTTAGTAAATTTAATTAACAACGTAAACTATTCTATGCGTCAATACTGGAGGTAAAAACAGCAGTGTCGTTAAACAGTTATGTGTTTTTTTTATTTCTTTTTATCTGTTACCCATCTGTTTGTTCATGTATTAAAATAGTGATGTTTATTGAAATTTGAATGGTAAAAGTACTACCATAACACCATAAAATATTATTCTATATCAGTTTTCATAATATAAAAGATCAATCAAAGCTTTGGCTTATTCCAGTTTCCTATGTTTTCAAAAATATTAATTTTTAATAATTTTTTGTTGTTGTGATAATAAATTCATGCATTTTAAAATTAATTCAACAATGGAATAAATAAAAATATAAAATAAAGAATAAGTCGTTGTCACATAACAATTATATTAAATAATCAACACCTCGAATATAATGAAATTTATGGTACTAACCCTTACTGTGTGAAAATTCCTAACCTAACCTAACCTTTTAGTTGTTTATTGTTCTAAATAACCTCGAATATATAAATTATGATCTAATTAGTGCAATGCAGTTAACATCGGTCAGCCAGGCCATCTCCTGAGTACTAGAGAGAATGAACATCGTATTCAAGTTAATAAATACAAAGATTTTTACCCACCTACTTCTCCTTTAGCTTTTGCTAACCATATTATTTCTGAACATAATCTCTGATTCTAATATTTCTAGATTACATAAATGCTTTAAGGGACCAAGAATGAATCTCTTACAAATGCTAGAGGTTGATGAGGCTGCTAAGAGAACTAATCTTTTATGTTTAAATGAACAGCTTAAACCTAAGGTCTTCCTTTTTAATTGTTAATGTTTTATATTATAACAGTGCATTTTTCCTTCATATAGTTCTATTCTGTTGCTATTACATCTAACTTTATTTTCAGTATATTCAAAGAGTTTTGTTTGTGGTATCACTCATTTTAGATTTTTTAGGTTTTGGACAATTAGGTGTATTCATGAGATCATATTTATCAGAGTACTTTATACATATCTCATCAATTTTGAAAATCTCATACCGAAGCGACCGCTTTTAATTTAGAATACACGTTTAGATATTTAACTAGTATAACTAGTATAACTAGTTTATTGTGGAAGTTGTAACAGTACCTGTTAACATTTTAAGCACCTGGTATCCTAAATATTAAATTCAATTAGTACCGCTAGCTCCATCTTTCCTAAAAAATGTTTAATAATAAAATAATGAATACGGTCTCTATAATTATAATTGGAAGTTCAAAGTAGCTACGCTACGAGGTGTACTAATGAGTTGGCATTATCGGGTTCAAGAGGTTTTAATAATTATTCCCAGTCTCATTTCTTTTATTGGTTTACTGTCATATACAGAAAGTTGGAATATAATACAGTAAACAAGAAGCAACTCTGTAATTTGAAGATTCAGTAAACTAAAAGCATCTCTGTAATTTGAAGATTCAGTAAATAAGAAGCATCTCTTTAATTTGAAAATTCAGTAAATAAGAAGCATCTCTTTAATTTGAAAATTCAGTAAATTAGAAGCATCTCTTGAATTTGAAGATTCAGTAAACTTGAACAACTTGTAAACTTTAAGCTCTCGTATGTACATTTTTAACTGGATCATCTCTACAACTGGGGCAGATCATCCCTCCACTCGTGATCTTCCATAATCATTCGGAACCACCTAGACAGTGCCGTAGCGACCCCAAGGTGCGGCGAAGGATCGTCCACTATTGTTATCAGATAAGTTTATTGTGGTATATCAAGTTTACTGTTCCCATATTTTTTTCTCTTTTATCTCCGTTTATATCTATCTATATCGTCAACTGTATTAGAATAAGTATTTTTAAAGAACTGTTTGCGGATTATTTTTTTGTAACGTATTCTCAACTTCATTCATTTTAGCACCAAGGAAATCTATTTATCTTTTATCTGTTTGTACATTTTCATATCATTTTTTTTATCTTCATAGACAGTTTTTTCTGACATCTTTCTGTCATCTTATACTTATTTAAATAACTCAGCTTAAAGCAACTTTCTTCAGTAGTATCATAAAAAATAAAAAGATTTCAGTGGCGCCCTTATAATTTCTTAAAGAAACAAATATTGTACTATAGTCAGAGCTAATGAACTTACTCACTCCTAGCCGAGGTATTTAACTATCATAATTTTTGCTGTGATAAACATTTATAAATTTTGTTAATTATTGAAATATCTTTTACAACTAATTAAAAAAGAAATTAGAATTAAGAGTTGTTTTATTGTAAATTTTATTTTTTTTTTTTTGGTATATTGTTATTTAAGTTAACTAAATATTTTTATAAATACACTCTCAACATTTAAATCATATCACAAATTGACGCCCAACGTAATAATATGGTTACAAATTGGCGCCCAACGACCAACTAATATTACAAAGTCCATATTATTAAGAACATTAAACTTCCAAACGAATTATTCCAATAAAAAAAGCTGGAAAACCCGTTAGCTCGCCTAACTAGTATCGCCCGGTTTCCCTGTAAAATCCTAGAGAAAATGATTAACAAAAGATTACTATTGTTGGTGGAATAACAAAAAATCATCCCACCTTCACAAACTGGTTACCAACGCAATCGTTCCTCTCAAGAAAACGTAACTCTTCTTCATACACCCTTTAGCGAGTCACTTAACAACAAAAATGAAATCGTTGCAGTTATTCTTAACATCCAAAACTGCCATCATTGAAATTTTTGCTAAACTTAATATCTCCGGAAACTTACATCAATAATTTTTTTACTAACCAAGTTTCAGCAAAAGCACATCTTTCAATTTCTCACTCTCAGCCTAATAGTATACTGCAAGAATCACCTATTACTTCAACCCTTTTCTTACTCACTATTGCCAATATCTGCCATAATATTCCACGTCTCGTTAACTTCGCATGTACGCTGATGACCTAGTGGTCTGCTGCCATTATACTCACTCTCCGTCTACCTGCCGACTCCTACAGCAGGCCCTCAATATCATTTTCTCCAACCTACAAGCACTCAATCTTACTCTTTCTGCTAACAAATCTAAAGTCCTGAATATATCACAACAAACGTATCACCCCGTCTACAACCTTACATTAATGATGTTAACATACCTAATGTTGAATCACATTTAGGAGTTACTTTCGGCCACTAATTATCATGACAACTCCACATAACTCACCTTAAAGCAGATTGTCACTCAAGACTCAACATTTTAAAAACTGTCTCTCCTCACCATCATTTGGGGCTAGCAAAGATACTTTACTAAAAATTTATCGCTCCTGATACGTTCTAAAGTTGATTGTGGTTGTACTCTTTATATGTCAGCATCTTTTACCTTACTTAAATCCCTTAATTTTATTCAAATCACCTCTCTTACTTGGTACTTTTCGTCCATTTATTCACTAAATGAAATCTACACGAACAATTCCATAATCCAAAAAATACACCACACCTCCACAACCTAATCCCTTCTTTGGACTCCAGTACATAAAGGTATACCAGGGAATGAAGAAGCCGATAAAACTGCAAAAGTAGCATTAAACCTAAGTTCTAATATCACGCCTCTCCAATTGAGATACGACATCAATGCCATAATCAAACAAAAAGTTCACCACACGGAACTCAGCTATCACTAACATCCAAATAACCCTTCTTCACTTCCAAAAAACTGGACCCTCCGTCTCATTACCTAAATTCTCCAGACATGACTCCATTGTTAGCAGACGTCTCCACACAAGTCACACTCGTTTGACCCATAGCTACCTCATGTCCCCTCTATGCAACCAATGCTCCTAACTCCTATCTAACCCAACTAATCTTGAACAAACCCTAAACATTTCAAAAAAATGTAATTTATTCAACTAATTGTAATTACGAGTATTAATTATTGTATATTTATATTAATATTGTATATTTAACACAGTATTATAGCTTTAACTTGTGCAAATGGCCTTTGTTGCCGTGCATTAAATAAATAAAAAAAATAGACGTGAACAATTTGTTCAAAACTTTTGTTATTAAATATTTTTAACAAAAATAGCTTATCTATATGTGGAATTACAATTATATATTAATACACACATAATTAGAAAGATAAAAAGCATTTATTTAATGGCTTATTATATTAATTAATCTATTTCGTATTCTTCTTTAAATTGGATTGATCCGCTTATGGCCGCTTATCCCCATGTCATTCTACAATCAAATGCCATAGCAAGTTTCCGATTAAACTATAATGAAATCCTAGCCTGATGGATTTTGTACTGGACAGGCAACTTATTACTTACTGAATGTTTGCCTCTCCAACGTGATTTATCAAATATTTAGGACTACACTTTCAGTTTCACATTCGTTGTTATTAACGGTGAACTTAGTAATTATTTTTTCAATAAGAACGTTAAAAATAGAACTTTTGAAACAAAACTTCCACTATGCATTTAAAAAATTGCTTCTTTAATTCAATGACAGCTGTTTCGCTAAAATTAGCATCATCAGATTGACATATTAAAGATACATTTTGTTAGTTTTTTTGTTAATCCTGCTACCTGCTGAGTATTATTCAATTCTCCAGTGGATACAATCATTAATTATAGGTAATATTGACAGCTCAAATTTCTTATCATGAACTTTTTGAGAATTTAGTGAAACAAATCCAGTTGCTTTTCCAACTTAGCGTATTTTGTTCCATCAAATATGCTCGGCTATAATATTTCTTAAAGTGAATTCCCTTAGTTGCATACTAACTTGTATGAAGAGTTGTACTACAGCTTTCTAGCTAAAAATAAAGGCTTTTAGAGAAGCGTACAATAAGTGATTGTAAAAAACAAAATGGGATTTTTATTGCAAGATATTACATTTTTACAAATTGTTGAAATCATTTGAGAAAAGTTTCTGCACTGTGATCCATTACAGATAATGTTGCATTGTTCATGAATTGCTTTTACATTTTACACTTAAGAAACGGAGAAATAGAGACATGACCCTATATGTCCATTGTACTTTTTTAACAGAAGATACTTTTGTTGCTTTGACATCATAATACAACCAGTTCCTTTTGCATTGTAGATTTGTTGGATTTGTGGATTTTTAATTTATTTCTTAATACAGATTAAAAATACATTTTGTTACCTAATAACCCTTTTAGAAATTTAGCAATTCAATTTCTTAGCCTATTTATTTTACCGGGATTCCCCTCAAATAATTTTAAGATCAAATCAAACCAAATTTAGTTTAATTATGAGGGTAGATGTTTTAAAATATGTCAAGATCTTTAAAAAAATTAATTAAACTAACAACTTCGAGTTGTTAATTTTTTGTAGGTACTTCAGTAAATTTACTTCATTATCAATATTTGTTCAAACAAGTGAATTAATGAAATTTCTGCAAATTGGAAGGAGGGAGGATGTTTACATTTTCGCTGAAAAACTTGTTTACTCGACTGAATCAGAATAAATGTTTTTAAGTCTTGCAGAAATTTAATAGTATACAAGCTCTTCAATTTTAAAAAATATTCCTATTTCCATTACACCGATACTCGAGAATCGGAATTTCTATAACTTTTTTTTTTAATTTCCACTTCAAACATTTGACAACCCTTAAGAAAATTAATTTCAAAAATCTTAAACAATTTTATTTTGCTGCTTTAAATAGCAATTAATATAGTCTAGTCGAGAAGTAAGTTCTGCGAAAAAGTGTTAAAGTATATTTAAAAATATGGGGCTTGGTTTATCGGATTCAGAATATATAATAAAATAATAATAATATAATTTTTATATAATATTTATAATAAAAGTTTGAAATTCTGAAAAAGTTATAGACTTGTCTAGACACTTCAAGCAAATAACCACAAAATAAAAAAAAATAAGTTTACTAATTATTTATTTACTTGAGCTAAAATAACATCTGTTATTATAGTTTCAATAATGTTTTTTCTGGTAGCCTATTCTCATTTACACAGTTAACAAGATTACTGAAAAATCCATAAATGTACTGCGGAATATTATTAATTGTGTAAATAAGAATAGGCTACTAGAGGAAAAAACATTTTGGGTACATTATTTAAACTATAACAGATTTGATTTTAGCTTAAGTAAGTTAACAATTAGTTAGTTAACAATTGAATAACAAAAATCAACTTATTTTTTTATACTGGAGTAATATTCCTTCAAGTGTCTAGATAAGAATATATTTTTTTCAGATTTTTTTAAGTTTATCTTAAATTATCTTAAATGTTATAAATATTTTTTATGTCCTGTGTATTTGATGGTGGCGCGATAGCGGTACAAAGGCCGCGCGGAACTCCGGTGATTACCACTTTTTTGTGAAATTTTCCTTTTTTTTATTGGCGCTATCTTTAATAGTTTCGTGATTATTGCCACAAAATTGAGATAATCGGTTTTTTCCTTTTTTTGTTATTAAATTGAAATTATTAAAGGCAGAAAAATTCAAAAATTTCCCATTCTTAGAATTTAATGTTGAATCCAATAAACAAAACACCATAATTTTATACCAATATTATTTTGTGTTTTAAATGATATTAATGCTGATGTTGCCAAAGATATTACTTTTGAAATTTTATTGGAAATAGTTCCATAATATGTAATACTTTTATAACTTTTAATTTCTTTAGTTTGTTTAGGAAATATTAGGTTTAGTGACACTTTATGTTATTTCTTATTAATTAATGTATTTATTAAATGAATTGGGTAGCCATTAGATGTAGCTATTTGTTTTATGATATCAATTTCTTTATCAAAGTTAATTTTGTTCATTGGAATTGAAAATGCCCTATGTATCATAGAATTATAAGCTGCTAATTGTTATAGGATGATTTGAATTATACGGTATGGTTACATCTGTTTGTGTTGGTTTTCTGTATATTAAATAATTTAGTAAATTATTAACTTTTTCAATTTTTAAATCTAGAAAATTAATTTAATTATTTTCTTCAACTTCTAAAGTAAAATTAATTTTAGGATGCAAGGTATTAATATAATTAAAAAATATATCTAACTGTCGTTCGCTACCTACAAATCCTGCTAACACATCATCAACATATCTATACCAAAATACAATATTGTTTTTATAACTAGAATTAAATATTATGTTTTCTAAATTATCCATAAAAATATTTGCTAAAATTGGAGAAATGGGACTTCCCATTGGAAGACCCTCATTTTGAATATATACTTTATTATCAAAAGTAAAATAATTTTGACTAATGCATACATTAAATAAGTCAATTATATCTGATATTTTTCCTGGATGGATATTTCTTTCATCTAATAGCTTTTTAACTAGAACTATACATTCTTTAGGAGGTATTTTAGAGAACACATTAGTTACATCAGATGAAACTAACTTAGTATTATTTTGTAATTTACATTTATCTAATTTTTTTAAAAAATCCAATGAATTTTGTACTGAATATTTAGATGTGTAACCATAATTATTTAGAATAGTATTTAATTTTTTAGCTACCTTAGTATTAGGAGTGTTAACATACGAAACTACTGGTCTAATCGGTTTTGAATCTTTATGTAATTTAATTGTTCCATATAATTCTGGACATTGGGATTTTTATTTACTAGGTATTTTTTATCATTGTCATTTAATAGATAATTTAAATCGTTTACATGTTCTCTTATTTGGTTAGAAAATTTTTGAGTGGGATCGTTCTTTAGAATTTTGACATTACTTGACATTATGAAGTCATTCACTTTAGATTTATAATCTTCTTTTTTTTAAATTACTGTGGAGTTACCTTTATCTGATTTTGTAATGATTAGGTTATTTTGATCTACTTTATTTTTGATTGATTTTAAAGCTAAAATGTCATTTTTAATAATTTGACTTTGACTTTTAAATTTATCTGGTTTAATGTCACTAATAAGATTTGCTATTTGCATTTTTTCATAAATTAAATTATTTGAATTATTTCTCAAAGCTATTTCAGAATCTGTGGCTAAAATTTCTTTTATATTATAAATTTAGGTGGTATGCAATATTTTAAACCCTTATCTAAAAATTTATTTTCATTATTAGAAAAAATGGTGTCTGATAGATTTACAAACCGAGGAGCAAAATGTATTGGTACATGAGAATTTACTGTGTTATTATGTTGTGTAAATTGTGTGTTGGTGTGTTGTGAATTCATTAATTTTTCTAATTTACCTATCTGTTTTTTATATTTATCGTGTTTCAAAATACTGACCTGTTCTCTAATTTTGTCATCTAAGCAGTCAAATTCTACTGAATGCATTGAAAAAGTTAATTCTGAATGAACAATTTTAATGTATATGTCTAGAGCATCTCTTATTTTAAACCACTTTCCTCTTTTATCCACATTTTTTGTGCTTTTTTAACTACTTTGTGTGCAGTTATATAAATACCTTGCATATAACCAGATAAGTCAAATTATGCAAAACACCTACTTGAACATCCAACCTCACTCTTACACACCAATGACATCCAAATACTACACACTTTTCAATGTTGTAAGGTGATATATACCATTGAGTAATAGTAATTACTCAATGTCTATACCTAGTTGATAGTTCTAATTCAAACTTTTATCATACACTTAATAACTTGTACTAGTCTAATAGAAATGCCAACGAGTATTAATACTATTAACTTTTTTTAATAATCTCCTAATTTTCTTTTAATAATTTTTTAAGTTAATTTTGAATTTTAGTAAATACATCATTTGCTCTGTTAGTTACATTGTGCAGTATTTATTTTATTACAACGCTATCATCGTGCATATTTTCTTACTACAATCTGTCCAGCTCTGTAAAACAACAAGAGTAAAAAGTTCAATATCCGCTTAGCCATTGATATATTTCTTTGTTGGATGAGAACATCAAAAATGTTGTATTTCCTTTTTTGTAGACAGTAGACACCTAAACTAAGTTGCGTAGAAACTTGTTTAAAATAAATATATCCCACTTAAAACTAATAAATATTCAAAATTATAACTTTGTTGCGTTTTATTCAGTTATATTAGTTAATATTTTCTACATCATGGAAAGGTTACCATGAAAAAACGACAAATACTATGTTTCTTCGTTTACATACAATTTTAAGATTAAATTCTAATAACTTTAAATCAATGTTGATTTACGAGATTACATAAAAGCTGGTTTAAATATTCTTTGTGATGGAATAACATTTGAAGGAGCTACAGAAACAAGCTCTATTGTCCTCTATCCGCAAAGCAATTCAACTGTCACTAAACTGTATAAATGGTATATGTTTCGTTATTAATATGCATAGTTTCTGTCGATGACAGTACGTACCAGACTCTGACTCTGTTTGGGTGTTTAAACTTAAATCAACTATTAAGTTGAACCACTTAACAGAGGCGTGGAGTGTTATTAGAGAATTTTGTCCTTCAAATTATAATAAGAAAGTTTTGTTGAATACATTTAAGGTAAGTACACGTAACAACTAGAAGAGGATTTATGGTAATGTATACAAAGCCGTCTCTAAACATATTTGCATAACGACAAATAAATTGTGCACTTTTTAAATATATTAAACCGCATCATCTTTTTCAACTTTAACAATTTGTTTTCTGAATATGTTCAGGATGTTTTTGTTCAACAATTTTAATTATAAATTTAATTTTTAAAACAAATTTAAGGTAAAAATTGGTAATAAATGGATTAAAAATAATGGTAAAGGGTTTTTGAACACATTTTTGATAAATCTCTTACTTTAAATTACATTTCTTCCGTATTTGTTTCAGTTGTAGCAAAGTTTAGGGTTTTCTTCATTGTTAAAGGATTAGCAGATAAGCAAAAACGCAATGCAGTGGTGTGTATTTTGGGAAAAAAGACGTTTTAAATTATAATATACTAAAAAATGAAAAGAAATAATTATTGGAATACATTTATTACTTACATTTTATTCTATATCCGACTCGGAAGAGGAAAAATCGTTGTTGACATTAATAATAATAGGGTCGATTAAATCATCACAAATATTGTCAATTTTCCACATATTTGTCTCTACTTTGATAACATGCTCGATACAGTTTGTCCAATTTTCCTTACTAACATGACTTACAGCACTCTCAAACAATTTCACAACATCGTTTATTTTAAAAGTAGTATTATTTTTCCAACTTTCCCCTTTACCTGAGCCCATATTAATTCTATGGGATTAAGTTCACAATGATAAGGGGGAAGTCGAAGAACTGATATACCACGAGAAGAAGCCATTTTTTCTACAATGTAGGTTTTGTATTTATTCTTGTTCATTTTTGCAATTCTGTAAAGTTCCTTCCTTAGTGGATCTTTTGGAAACTTAATATTTTTCGAAATAAGCCACTCCAAAAGCTCTGTTTTACGCCAACGACTTGTGGGCAATGCTTCTCGTAACCGTGAATGGTAACTTGCGTTGTCCATAACAATAACAGCCCCTTTTGGAATCAGATCCAACATTTGAACAAACCATTCCTCGAAGACATCCCCATTCATATCTTCTTGATAGTCCCCCGTGAGTTTTGAAATAAAAGTTAATAATCCACCATCAACAAAACCTTCAGAACTTCTAACATGGACAATAATGTCTTTTTCCTTTTCCAAATGGTGGCTGCAAACCTAACGACAAACCTTCCACGAATGCCTGCCTTCCGCTTTTAATGTTTTCATCTTGCCAATATTTGGAATATTCTGACCAAACAACAATTCTGCGGGTGTTCGCTGTGTAGATATTGCTTGTATTTTTGCACTTTCTTCGTCTACTGGCACGTGCAAGTATGCTTTAAAGATATCAAGAGTACAGAAATATTTTCCTTTTCCCATTTTATTGAAAATATCTTCTATTCTTGGAATCGGAACTCATAAATTCTCTCATTTCGTATAGCTAAGAAAATAAGAATATGAAAAGGAGCCATGTAAACATCGAATTAATTGGTATGGAACTACTTCTGTGCGCTAAATCAGGTGGAAAACTGCAATTGCCTAATACTTGTGTGAATACCGGGGCACAAGGAATGAAAGGCAATCAGAAAGCTGATAAGTTGGTCCTGGGAGGTGCGGGTGTTTTTAAATATCCCAATAATAGCACTTGAATTAATACGTCCTTGGAATCTCAAATTAACTTAAAACGGCAGCCACAAGCAAATGGGTGCAAAGAAAGATTCTTGGAATGTGGTAAGGTACAACTAAACAGAGACATGCCATGAAAAATTAATTAAATAACTATATATGCCATTACATTTTTACTATAAGTCAAACTGTAAGTATCTATCTATCCAAAAGAATCTATTTTTAAAATGTTACAATAAATATTTACCATAAAATATTAATTCAACCTATAATCGCCATCACTGTGGCTCACCTCCCACTTTGGTAGTTGATAAACCTGTTAATAATCCTCAACTAGACTGGATGATGATGGTGGTGGTTCTCAAATCAAAATAGGGAAATTAACTACAACTCTGTGGAAATATATGCAATTATGAAGAGCAGCAATGGCGCGTTGCTTGTTTCCGGTGTCTGGTGATTCCAGCCGCCGGCTATATAACTTCTCGTCTGGAATTCAAACTGAATTTTCTGAAAATTAAAAATTGCTACGTGATGTAGCATAATCAAATATATTAGGAAAGCGCAAATGACTGGGGTCTACAATAAAAAGGATCGAAATTTTCACAGGTAAATTAAAATCCCAGGCATGAAATTTTAATTAAAAGGTTATATTTCACAGCTAATGGTTTTAAAAAGTTGCTACTATCTGAATAATATTTTATGAAATTTTATGTAAAAGGTAATAATTCATAGCTAATGTTTTAAGAAAATTGTTACTATTGCAATAATATTTTATGAATTTTAATTTATTGAAAAAAACGCCCGTACAATAATAATACACTTATATGCCCATAATCCGTTTCATAATGATATTCATTATAACACTGATGTTATAATGGTTTTCATTATAACAATTGACCGCATACCACCTATATTTTACATTTAATTAGGTATCAGTTAGGCGTCTCTCAAAAAGTGTTTGACAGTTTTAACATTTATTCCAAATTCATTAAATTTTCCTAAACAGCTAAACCAAGAGCTCTAGTCTCCTTGAGCTAAACTTTAAAAATTAATAATTATATTATCAAAATGTCTGATATCAGCGATATAGAAGAATTACCATCGACTCCTCCACATATATCGGAGAAAGCAGAAAATGCAGTACAAAATATTTTGCCTCAAAATGTACGAAAAATTATATCAACGGTTTATGGACTGGAGAAGTACAAATAATGTTTCAACATATTCTCTGAAAATGTTTTGATTCCTTATTTTCAAGAATTGATGGAAACTATGTATTTCCAATACAATATTGAACTCTATTGAGAGTAACAATAATGAAATAAATGTAAATATTCCTTCCACTTCCAAATCAGTGGGACCTGAAATAAACTTTTCAAACTGCATAATAAATAATCTTAATATTTTCAAGAAATCAGATTAATTACAATTATTATTATGTTAAGTATAAATAGAATGTTGTTTACAGTTTTCTTAAATCTATGGTAATACACCTCAGGTAATACCATTAATTACAATTTTATAGAATTTTTAAAAAAAATACGTGTAATTACTGTTATTGTGTTCATTACAAATATAAATATAATATTTTTAGTTCTTGATTATTTTTATCGGTCGTAGAAAAAATAGCGTATGCAACTCTCATGCACTCTCATGTAATGATTAATAATACACTCTCATTAACCATACGAAACTCGCCTTCGGCTCGTTTCTTATCCCAGTTAATGCTCGTGTATTAATAACCATCATTACATAATCGTTGCATAATATACTATTATATGATGTTACTTGTTGTTGTTATAATTTGTCCACTGATGGTTTTAGTCAGGAAGTAAGTATTATTTATCCCAGGAGTGGAGATTACTTTAAAAAGAAATAGATAAGAGGTGGTGTATTTATCTTTTCCAACTTAATTAAATAACACCCTTAGAAGTAACAAATAATTCACTCAATCCAATAAGAAATAAATTTACCTGTGGTAATCCTATTTTGAGTGAATTGGATTTGCAGTCCTCTAAAATACTCTGATATGTTTGTGTGCACTTTGATGTAGCAACAAAAACCCAATTTATTAAAAAAATTATGTATTTCATAATTTTAATCGACTATTTCTATTATGTTTTTCATAATAAAAATTCAAGAATTAAAATTATGAAACACATAATAGAAATTCAATTTCTATTATGTATTGCGGTGGCCTATCTTGCTGTAATGCATTTCAGGTACATATATCAGGTACATATGTTCAGGTACATATGTTAGGCAATACGTGTATTAAAATTATGAAATACATAATTTTAATTGTGTAAAAAAATAATTACGAAATTAAAATTTTAAAACTAAAGATTATTTTTTATTCTTGCTTTTTAAATGTTGTTATTAAATACCAAAGCGGCACGCCATACTATACAATATCAAAAATAATATCTTCGGCAACATCAGCATTAATATAATTTAAAACACAAAATAATGTTGGTACAAAATTGTTAAATGTAAATCAAAATTATCCAAATTAAAAAAAATTAATTGTCCAAAATGTAATGCTGTATATATAGGTCAAACACACTCTCCTCTAGATGTTACAACGTAATTTTTGACTCCGTGAATCAGACTCGTACATAACAATGATTACACTTAGATGTCTTTCACTTCATTAGGCCATGAAGTTGAAGCAGTAATTGTTTGCAGCTAAGAGGCTACACTCAGTAAGAATGTACTTTGAAGAACGTAATTTGAAGGTTATAATTCTAAGGTTGACAAAAAGGGCTGCCCTCTGAAGTTCTTAATTGCGTAGGGTTACCAATGTATAGAGAATGTATAGAGAAAAAGATTTTTTGTTGTCTCCATTATGTAAGCCACAAAAGTTTTATTTTGGTAAAATAAATAGGTCTCTTTTTCATTGAGAGAATGTAGCACTAAAGTAAAAACTATCGTGAATAATTTCTAAAACACTTTTACTATTGAGATACGTTAAAAAACAGGTAATAACTTGCCCTGTTGTTAATAAGACCGGTTTTATTGTAAATTTCAGTGTTAAGCGAATATTATCGACCCTTATGCTAAGATTTACCCTCTAAAATCTGGGGTACATCCATTGGCTGTTTATTTGCTTGTGTTGCGTTATGGTTAAATGTTCTACAAAGAACCTACATTATTACTAAAGCAAATTGTGATTTTTCTTACAATTTTTGCTGTTAGTTAAGGATACCTAATGGAGATATCAAGAGGTATGTTTATTGTTTATATTTGAATATTTACCATGTACCTACGCTATTTAAATACACTTGAGTTATTCTCATCCTTAGTAGGATAACACTATAATATCTTATTTTTTTTAATGATCGATTACATTGCTGTAATAGTTTTTTAAAGGATTTTTTTTAATTTATATTATAAAAGAACACTGATATGGTTGTTGCTTAGGTACTCTCTTATTATAAAGACTGAAACAGGAAATAAATTAATAGTGTTTTTTATGTTAATTTTTGCAATAAATTAAAAAACAGTAACATTTTTGGATAGAGAATGAAAAGACCTTTCAAACAATATATCACAAGCCCATACTTCCCATTTAAAGGATCAAATTTTTACTTTAAAAAATGTAAATTTGTCGTGTTTCGGGATTTTCTATAAATATGAATGGAATTTATTTCATTTGGCTTTTCCACACTGCAGTAAAATCACTGTAAACTGTCTCGAGCTACTGACCTTTTTATTAGTTTTGTGAGTTTTTTGCTTTTCCTCCTTTTTGCTATGTCCCTCTTAAACATAATTGCTTCTTTACCTTTGGATTTACTATGTAAAAGTTTACTATAGTCGTTGTTTTGGTAGATTGTGGTTTTTATATTTTGCATTTAAAAATTTTACATATAATTAGGACGCAGAATGTAGTAAATTAAACTTAATTAACTGTATACGATAGTTTGAATTCCAAATATGATATATTTCAAACTGTCGAAGATTTAATCAGTAAAAGACTATATTTTGATTTAGTATAATAAGTATTTAATTTTTAAGTTGTTTGGGTGATAATAAAAAAAGGTTAGAAACATCTTTGAACCATATATTGTCCAAGAAAACGAAGGAGTCTCTTTTAAATTATTTGTTGGTGAACGCAGTAATTATTTAATTATTCTATAGTTTAGAGCAAAGTACTTAATTTCAAATTTTTGTTTGACATATCTGTATATTGAACATTAATTATTTTATGAATTGAAACGGGTTTTAGAATTTTTAATAAAGAAAAGGAGGTAATCGAAATTCCAATCAAAAATATACGCGAAGTATAACTTTCAGTTATTGAATTTCTGAACGAATAATCACAAATTCCATCTATCTGTGTCCGGTTTTAATTTAAATTCATACACATTCTATCCTGTACCTTTATCCCTTTCTGAATGATCACTTTTTTGTATTGTTTCAATTTTTTTGTGAAAGATCTAACGATTTTTAAAAGCAGAATAACCCAATTTTTAAAAAACAAAAATTTTTAAAATAATATTAAGTTACTATATTTTCTTGTAGATATTCTAAGCAAAACAAAAGTATGTTTTTATAATTTATTTAATAATTATTGATACTTATTACTTCCATTTGATAAAACATTCGTATAATACGTAGGTACCATTAGTTTTGAGTAAATTATTCTGGTAATAAATTTTGTGATACTCGGAAGATACATTTTTTGACAATTCTTTAAATACTTGCTATCTCTATAAACATTACTATTATTTTAAGTATAAATTTTTGCTTTTTATAAAAAAGAAATATAAAAAAATATATTTATGTAAAACAAATACTATGTTATGTTATGCAGTATACAATAACATCATTGACAATATGCGTCTGTGCAGTATTTGTTCGCCTGTAATTTTTTACAAATAAAATATTCAAAATTTACTTTGTGGCAACTCAAGTGATCTGTGACTTTATTGATCAGATTATATTATTTAAATCTTCCAGTTAACTTGGCCATTTGCGTTTGTAATTATTTTTTATTTTACTTAAGGGCAATTTAGTTAATAGGCAGTGATATTGAGTTTGATTTTACCGGCCACATCATTACAATATATTTTAAAGATATTTTATTTTTTAAAACAAAAATATCTATGTCAAAATATCTCAGTTTTTCTTATTTCGTCCAATGAAAACGCTTTAATGTTTTATGCTAAATGCTTGCCAACAAATCCGGTTAATACTGATAAAACCACTACCTAGTGGTTTTATTTTTATTGATAAAATCACAGAACTGTTAAAAAGTTAAAAAATCAAGTTCAATAGTTTTAATTTTTATATGTTTGTGTAAATTATGAAATACAACTTGTTTTGAGAAGTTTTTTAAAGAAGTTTTTGCACAGAATGGTGTAAAAAATAATCTTTTAAATGTTATTATGTGTAAACCCACTTGTCTCTTGATGATTACTGTTTAATCATTTAGATCATAGGTAGGCAACACAAAATACACGAAATTTGAATTAAATTTTTCTGTCAACTTTACTTTTTATAATAATTAAAAATGCAGTATCGATGAATAATTAAATTAAGTGGTTTTTATACAGTTTTTATTTTTCATAATCAAAGTTTTTTTATTTTAGGCAAAACTACTCTAACAAACTGAATAAGATAAAATCACTCGGACGTGCTTTTGTCACATTTCAGGTTGTTTTCGTATTTTTGCCAAATAAAAAAGTTACAAAATAATATTTTTTGTGCCGATTCCCTGGTTCTCCTTATATTTTCTTAGATAGGATATGTTGAAAACTGGATAGAGTATGTTGAACACTGGATGGGATATGTTGAACTAAAATTATATTTGGAAAGATTGTGGTAAAACAAATTAGAAGGCTCTCATCACTTTTATTTGGGATTTTAATTCTTGAATACTAGATTTTAGTTTTAGAAACATCAATCATTATAGGACAGCTTTATTTTCTGTGAAACAATAAAAAAATAACTTAAAATACAGGACATTATAGGTTTGTTCCAACCAACAAGCAGTAGTGGATCGGTCGCAAATCGGTTCATGAACTAGTTCATGTACTGTTTAATGCGCATGTTGGTACATGAATCAGTTTCGAACCGGTTGTGCTCTTGGAACGCTTTGGAAACCGTTTTTTGTATCAATGAGTATATACCCACCTTTATTGGTCTATTATAATTTTTATTCTATGAGTGCTATGATTGTTTTTTATTATTTTTTCCCATATATTGAAATAAAATATCTGAAGAAAAGCATAATTAATACTTATATCATAAGTTGAGAAAATGGCTAATTACATTATAAAAAAAATCGCATAGGTATTGTATTATTTAAACTATATCAATTGTAAATAGATTTTTTGCCATTTGTTGTGGAAATCTAACATGCACTTTTAGAATACAGAATAAGCATCAGTGTGATAATTTTTCTCCTATGTTAGTAAAACAATTTAAATATGTATAAATAATGTTGAAAAAAATTGTTGAGACGTTGTTTATTTTGTTATCTAATGTGCATTTAAAGTTTCTGTTGTTAATAATTAAAAAATATATGAGTAAAAACTATTACTGGTACTATTTGGACTAAGTTACTACATAATGTAAATAATGTCTTATTTATTATAAAACATTATTATAATTGATACATAACATCTGGAGATCCCTAAACCTAAATATAAAATGGGCAATGGGTTGTAATGCAAGTATAGCTCAGACAGAGCTAACTGCCATCTCTATAGCCGCAAAAGAGATTACCATAAGAGAAATTACTGGCAAAAACATCCGTATCCTTACGGACAGCAGACAAGGCCTGATCACATCAGGTCTAGTATTAGAATGTCACATGGCCCTTACGAAAGCCTGCAACAACAATGTGGTTACTCTAGGCTGGATAAAAGGTCATGGAATTTCAAAAGGCAACCGCATAGCTGACTCGTTAGCTAGAAAAGCTGCCTCCCAAAGGCTCTTGGACCCCCCGGTAGTCTTGTCAGCTTGCCGGCATCAGCGGTGGTTGACCTAGTAAAGGAACGCTCCCTTGACAAATTCAGGGGAAGATGGGACGAAGAAAAAGATTGCATACTATCCAAGGAACTTCTGAAATATCCGAATAGCAAAGAAGCCAAGAAATACGTGGCCATGACCACTGCTGTTGGTTACAGGTATACTTACTGGCCATTGTCACCTACGAAAGCATCTGAGCAGGTTGGGTTTATCTGACAGCCCACTATGTAGAGGATGTGAACAAGAGGATGAGACAGTTGAGCACGTCCTTTGTGACTGTCCGGCACTCTCTTTAATAAGACTTTCTGTATTCGGCGAGAACTGGCTAACACATGCCAATTTGAGGGGGCTGCCTACAGGCGACGTTATCACCTACTTTAAACAGGTAGGATGGTTGACGAGCCAATAGGCTCAATCTCAGAAGGACGCACAATGGGCCAAATGTGGCCTAAGTGCAGTGGGGCGACCCACCCTTCCAGAATTACAGATACAGATACAGAAGACATAACATCCCTATGTAGTTCTCTTGAAATCACATTAAAAATATTCACATTCCTAATTCATCCTATATATTTATCCTATACAATGTTTTATTTACACTTCATTTGAAGAAGTTTCACTTGATAGACGATAAATAAAATGCAATAGTATTATTAAGGTACTAAAGCGCATGTCAGTACGAACGATTAATGATCTAATTTCTCTACTAAAATGATTGTACATTCTCTGTATCATTTTTTCTATTTCAACAGAATTGTGTGCCATTTATTGTATCGTCACAAGTTTGTTGGAACTTTTTTTTTCTCTGCGGATCTACCGGTTCTCAAGTCTTTTGGAACAAACCTTATATCGACTCATAATAACTTGTCTTTAACCACAGATACTTGGTGTGTTTCAAATATTTTTCAAATGTATAAGTTATTCCTAGTTTTTACGCGGCAATTTAGACATTTACAGCAATTTAAATTTAAATACAGAATAAACAAAAGTTTTACAGATTTACTATTTTATAGCCAACTATTTCGAATTAATATTTAAAGTTCACAGATTGAAGTAATATTTTGTTTTATCAATACCTATGTTGTTGTCTATTAAATTTTTCAATAACATAGTAAAATATTTTGTTAAACTTTATTTGTTATGTATCCTTAGTGTGATAGACTTTTCTCACAATTTCATTGACCGATGCACCAATAAAATGTTTTACTGAAGGGAATGGCCCGGACAACTATGGTAACAATTGGGTTTAAGGTACCAAAGACAGAGCGTTTGGGTTTTTTGATCTGTTGACAATTCTAAGACTATTTGCAAATAGATCTAAGATTTAGTTATGCTCAATCAGCGATTTTTTTTAGAATAAATCGAAAAAGAGATTTACGCTCAAGAGCTTACTACACGACTATCAAACATACTTTAAAAATGTTTGATATATAGCTAAAGATACATGTTGGATTACCTTATCTATTATTTTATTATTACAAAAGATGTAATTAATATTTAAAGGAAACCATCAAATGAAAAGTCCCACTCTCATTTGTATATTTTATTATAACTCAAAGTATTACAAAAATATACTACAAAGCAGGCGGAGACTTAAGTAACATCCTAGAAAATTTTAATTAAAACTCTTACAAGAAAATAACCCAATTTTAAGTAGTTTTTTGTACTTACTGTGGGTTTTGTTTTCTTTCCGTAAATAAAAGGAACTAGACATTTTCGGGAAGTCTTTCCTAATTAAAAAAGAGATAAGTTTTCAGAGTACACCCGGATATTGACCTTTTTAGTTTTGTTGACCTCACAATGAACTAACACAATAAAAATACTCTTTTTAAAAAAGAAATAGAAAGAAAAATATTATCTGCTACAAACGCCAAACAATTTTTTGAATTAAATTAATTGTTGAAATTTATGGTACTAACCCTTACTGTGTGAAAATTCATGTTATTCAGAACAATAAACAACTAAAAGGTTGTATTAACTTTCACTATTTATTCTATATTTATATATATATATATATATTTCTAATACAATTTCAAAAATAATATCTTCTGCAACATCTGCAATAATTTCATTCAAATCACACAATAATGTTGGTACAAAATTGTTAAATGTAAAAACAAAATTACCTAAATTAAAAAAATCTGGTGTTTACAAAATTAATTGTCCAAAATGTAATGCTGTATATATAGGTCAAACACAAAGAAATTTTGAAATAAGATTCAATGAACATTTAAGAGCATATAGATTACAACAACCAGATAAGTCAAACTATGCCAAACACGTTCTTGAACATCCACACTCACTCATACACACTAATGACATTCAAATATTACACACCTGTGATAAAAAACAAAATTTAGATTTCCTCGAAGAACTTGAAATCAAAAGACATCTAGCAGATCAACAATATAAAGTAGTTAATGAACAAATAAATCTTGGAAGTTCACCACTATTAAACTGTTTACTTTGATTGAGTCTTCATTTTATACATAGATAAGACGTAATTATAACACAAATATATTAAGTTATTGTAAAGATCAGCAGGATATAGTTTTTTCCTGGTTTTTCTATATCATTGCACAGTTATACTGATCTTAGAGGGAAATACATCCAGGATAATCCCTTAGGGCTAATAACATCTAGGCATTAATATTGTTATGTCTTATTACTTCCTTACTTGGTCTAGCCTTAACTACTTAGCAACATCAAGTACCTAGTTACAAACAAACATGTAATTTCAATATGTCAATCTGACGATGCTAGTTATAGCGAAACAGCTGTAATTGCAATTTATAGAATAAATAGTGAAAGTTAATACAACCTTTTAGTTGTTTATTGTTCTGAAATTAATTGTTCTTTACAATTTGTAGTTTCTTTAAGATTCCGTTTATATTTGACAGGAATTGAAACCAAGTTAATTGATGATCAAAAACGGCTTTATTAGGCAGCTGAAAAAAATTTAAATCATGAAATAAATGGTCTTGCTCAAAAACTTAAAAAAGGGATAAGAATATGCTGAAAAGTTTTAGTTTGATATTTTCAATTCAGAAATGGGTAAGGATGATTATATATTAACATATTGCAACTAGTTTCGGTCTGAATCAGACTATCATCAGACTGTAAAGAACACAATAAATTGGTAAACAAGAAAGAGTGATTGAAGGGATGTACAAAACAGTTATAATGTAATATTATAGAGGTCTAAAACTTATACCAAATATAATCATTTGATGGCAAGGATCAGCGACAAAGTTACCCTGTGTAAAAAACAATTTGCATGAACAGTATTAAATTCATTTGAAAATGTAATTAGGTAAATTTACATTGTTACATGTTTACATTTTCATAAGTGTTACATGACTAACAATATTATTATTTGTGTAAAAAATTATAAAATTATGCACTATAGGGGTACATGCAGGATTAATCGATTTTAACATTCTTTTACACCAATTTTTTTAATAAATTTGGAACTCTGGATTTCTAGGTAGTCAAGAAAATACATAATAAATTACTCATTTAACATTCGTTTTAAATGTCTTTCCCCACAATTTCCTTTAACCGAAACGTCACCTAAAATAAATTTAGCTCAATTGAGTTTTCTAATCTCAGAGTGTCGAATAACTTCAGTCTCTAAATCAACATCAATCTAACTTAAACCTTCCTAGTCCAAACACAAACAACTGAATCGTACTCAATCAAGAGTTTCGCTTGAGGATCGGGTAATTAGTAAGTTGAAGCCCTAAAGATATTTTCAAAGAATCCAGTTTGTCATTTGATAGTGTTGGTGAAAGATGTTTTTAGATAATTGCTAACTTTAAAGTCCAAAATAAGAAAGTTTTTGCAATGAATTGATACTATCAAATAAATGAGATATACAGGGTGTTTCTTAAGTAATCTAAAATATTATATGGGGCGCTTCGTTACTCAATTTTAAGACGAAAAGTTCATATAAACATGTGTGATAGGTGTTGTCGTTTATGAGATACAAGGTGTTGAATTTATTGTAATAAGTCAGTTCTGATTGTACGTGAAATTAATTTTTCCCGGTGACGCTACTGGTTTTTAGAAGTAATACGCAAAAACATGCTTATTCTAAGTGGCCTTTGAAATAATGTTGACAAGTGTCAAATTTGAAAACCAACGCAAAAATCGTAAATTTTTATTTGATTGACTCTGTGTTTAGTTAATAACTATGCCAGTGTTTACTAATGTTGAAATGGCTAATATGCATTTTTTGTACGGATTAGCGAATGGTAATGCCTTAGAAGCTAGACGTACGTATGCCCAGCGTTATCCAAATAATCGTTTACCATGTTCAGATACGTTTACTAAGTTACATATTCGTTTACAAGAAACTGGAACTTTTGCTAAATCGAAGAATATTATTGGACGACCCAGAACTGTGAGAAATCCCCAATTGGAAAACCAGATTCTTCAAATTATTGACCAACATCCAGAAACGAGTACAAGAAAACTTGCAGATGAAGTAAATGTTAGTAACAAAACTGTTTGGAATATTCTAAAAGATAATTTATTGTATCCATATCACGTTCAACGTGTTCAACATTTGTTACCTACTGACTATCCATTACGCATACAGTATTGTCAATGGATTTTACGTGAAATCGCGAACAATCCGAATTTTGTGGCCAATATTCTATTTACGGATGAAGCCAACTTTTCTAGACATGGGATTATGAATTTTCATAATGACCACATATGGGCAGATGTAAATCCACATACCATAAGTGTAAAACTATTTCAACAAACATTTTCGGTCAATGTTTGGCTTGGCATCATCGATGATTATTTAATTGGACCATTTTTCCTTCCTGTACGGTTAACCGGTGAGACATACCAACATTTTCTAGAAAATGAACTTCCACTTCTTTTGGAAGATGTACCTATTATTATTAGAAGGCGCATGTGGTTCATGCATGACGGAGCTCCTCCACATTTTTCAGTGATTGTACGCGAGTTTTTAAATAATGTTTTTCCAGGCCATTGGATCGGACGAGGATCTCCACACCCGTGGCCCCCTAGATCACCTGGACACAATCCTCTGGATTTTTGTGTGTGGGGATATTTGAAATCGCTTGTTTACACAACACTGATATTAAACGTACAAGATCTTCAAAATCGTATCATAGACGGCTGTAATGTTATTCGTAACAATTCTGGTATCTTCGAACGTATTCGACAATCCATTAGACATCGAGCGGATTCTTGCATTTTAGCTGGAGGTGGACATTTTGAACATTTGCTCTGAAATGTATTATTTTTTTTTTTATGTTTAACACATGTTGCTTGTAATAAAATAATAAAAAAATATAAATCAGTAGCGTCACCAATAAAAATTAATTTCACGTACAACACCCTGTATCTCATAAACGACAACACCTATCACACATGTTTATATGAACTTTTCGTCTTAAAATTGAGTAACGAAGCGCCCCATATAATATTTTAGATTACTTAAGAAACACCCTGTATAAAAGAAAGTACAAATAAGTTTTACTTTAGTGCAAGAGAACTAAACACTATTTTTTTGAAAATATGATATCTTCATTTATCGAGAAAATGTTCGTTATTGAAAATTATAACATAGTCGGGCCTCCATGGTACCAGAGTATATTTTAATTATGCAGAACTTGTATATTTTTGTATCTGACAATGTTGTTTATAATTATCTCTAGATATATATATTACTATTTACAAAATTAAGTCAGAAACATTCAGGCCAATAAACTTTGGTATTATAAATGAATATTTATTTTTTAGTAATTTAAAAATAAAGAAATAAATTTTTTTTTAGAGAAATTGCAGAAAATTATGTAATTTTGTGTTTATATTGTATTTTAACAATAAAGCCATACTATATTGTACCTCCAATAAATGCAGCAAAAAATGAATAAGAAATTTTTTTAAATTAATTGTACTAACCCTTACTCTGTGGAAGTACATCAAAGGAATAGTTGTTTATTATTCTTAGTAAACCTTTTTTATTTATAAAACAATATATACACATACAGGGTGTACCAAACTTACGACAAAGTTCGATATATGGGTTGTTTTAGAAGATATAAAAAAATGTTATTAACAAAAATAGTAGAGATACGTTTTTAAATGCAATTACAGCGGTTTCGCTAAAAACTAGCATCGTCAGATTGACATATTGAAGTTACATTTTGTTTGTTTGTAGCTAGGTATACCTGATGTTGATAAGTAGTTAAGGCTAGACCAAGTAAGGAAGTAATAAGACGTATTTTGCGAATAAATAGTGGAAGTTTAGTTCAACCGTTCAGTTATTTATTGTTCTTAGTAAGATGGACTTCCACAAAGTAAAGGTTACCACAATAAATTTCATTAAATCATCTTTGAGAGAAGAATTAACCCGATTATACAAGAAGTTACTTGAGAAAATGTTTAAGGCATCCCAAAACATCTGGTTTAACCAAGAATGTCTTAAGAAGGATTTAATACCCACCCAAATATGTAAATAAAAATGTAATACCTACTCAATTAAAAGAAGCACAAAAAGTAATTAAAAAGGTTTAAAAAATGTGGATTAAAGAGGAAAGTAGAAAGTGGTTTAAAATAAGAGTAGTGATGAGCAAATGCAAGACCAAGACCAATACCGGGTTAGTCTTGGTCTTGGTCTTGGTCTTGCAGTCAAATAAGCAATCTTGGTCCTTGGTCTTGTTCTTGCAGGGTCCAGTCTTGGTCTTGGACTTGGTCTTGCACCAAGACTCTTGCAAGTCTTGCACTTTTTTTTTAGATTTACTGGGGTCCATTTTTACAAAAAAAAAGAAAAATAGTTTTTAAAATCATTACAAGTAAAGAAAGATTAAATGAAAGGGATAGTATTTTTAACTATAAACATTTTGTTTTCTTTATATTACACTGTAGCGATAAATCAAGTATGAAATAGTTATTATCCTAACAAGTGCGGAAAAGTTAATTTCTGCAAGAGTTAAGATCAATATTTTGTTTAAAAGCAAAATCACCTAGAAAATTATTTAGATACTTGAAAAGATAAAGATAAAGATAATAATACAATAATTTGTCAAAAAGGTTATCGGAAAACATCTCTAATTAATAAAAAAAATGCGTGCGGGAAAGAGATATTGTCTGAATTAAAATGTTGTTTTACGTATGCTTGTAAATATTTTTTTTTATCCATTTTGACATTTTTTTTAGAGTATAGTTTTATAATATGTCAATGATAATAATATATAGAATCAGACGTGAAAATCTAACATTTAATAATTTTATTTATGAGTTTGGAAATATATATGAATATTAAAGTCACTGAATTTTGCATCTCTATAAAAAATTATTCTTTGCAGGCCTATTAGCTGGGATTTGAAATAAACTAAAACTATGTTTGGTGTTGATGAATAAAAACAATAGGTAGAAAGATATATTTCAACAACAACTAAATACTAAGTTTTCACAACTGTTAGAAAAAAATACCTACTATATGTATAAATATTACAAAATATTTTTTTTCTTTTGATTCAAATAATAAAAACAAAAATAGGACAAATGTTTCGAATACATATAGGTAAAAACTATTTTAGTTTCGTTGCCCAACAGTTGATACACAGTAACCAGACAAAAAATCACGTGCCATTTTTGCCAAGATAAATTTTTCATCATTTGTTTGAAGATGTCGACATACGACATATTAAGATTTCGTAGACGCCGTAGACTCTTGCAGGCTTGGTCTTGGTCTTGCGTATATCTTGCAATGTTAAGTATTGGTCTTGCATAAGTCTTGCACTGCTCGGTCTTGGTCTTGATCTTGCAGCTTGAAGTTGGTCTTGGTCTTGCATTTTCTGCAAGACCAAGACCAGTCTCGCTCATCACTAAATAAGAGATTCTCTAGACATTTACATCAAAACTGTTAATTCAGAATTAACTTATTCCATGCATTCAGTAGAATTTGACTGCTTTGATGATAAAATTAGAACAGTTAGTTATAAAAACAATAATGTATTTTGGTATAAATAAGTTGATGATGTGTTAGCAGGTTTTGTAGGTAGCGAACGGCAGTTAGATATATTTTTTAATTATATTAATACCTTGCATCCTAAAATTAATGTTACTTTAGAAGTTGAAGAAAATAATTCAACTAATTTTCTAGATTTAGGAATTGAAAAAGTTAATAATTCATTAAATTATTCAATATACAGAAAACCTACACAAACAGTTGTAACCATACCATATAATTCAAATCATCCTCTATCACATAAATTAGCAGCTTATAATTCTATTTTCAATTAAAATGAACAAAAATAATTTTATTAAAGAAATTGAGCTCATAAAACAAATAGCTACATCTAATGGCTATCCAATACATTTGACAAATAAATTAATTAATAAGAAAGAACAAAAAATGTCACTAGAACTAATATTTCCAGAACAAACTAAAGAAATTAAAAGCTGTAAAAGTATTACATATTGTGGAAATATTTCCAATGCAATTTCAAAAATAATATCAACATCAACATTAATATCATTTAAAACACAAAATAATATTGGAACAAAATTGTTAAATGTAAAAACAAAATTACCTAAATTAAAAAAATCTGGTGTTTACAAAATTAATTGTCCAAAATGTAATGCAGTATATATAGATCAAACACAAAGAAATTTTGAAGTAAGATTTAATGAACACTTAAGAGCATATAGATTACAACAACCAGATAAGTCGAACTATGCAAAACACCTAATAGAACATCCAAACTCACTTATACAAACCAATGACATTCATATACTACACATTTGTGATAAAAAACAAAATTTAGATTTTCTAGAAGAACTTGAAATTAAAAGACATCTAGCAGATCAACAGTTTAAAGTAGTTAATGAACAAATAAATCTTGGAAGTTCTCCACTATTAAACTGTTTACTTTGATTGAGTCTTCATTTTATACATAATATATAAGACATTATTGTAACATAAATATATTAAGTTATTGTAAAGATCAGCATGATATAGTTTTTTCCTGGTTTTTCTATATCATTGCACAGTTATACTGATCTTAGAGGGAAATACATCCATACAAACAAACAAAATGTAACCCCCAGCTGTAACAAGTCAGAAAAAATATATTAAAAAAATAGAATTTTTGTTTTGGGGCTTGCAAAATATATATTTTTTTATAAAAAAGGCATCGGCATTAAACATTATCTCAATAGGTATTTGTTTGGATATCACAGCTTCCACACTTTATAAGCAAATAATGTCCATAAATAAACCTGTGAAAATCAACTTTGTTGTTTTCTCGAATTTTTAAATTAAACGCCACCCTTTACAAAATATATTTATTTTTCATAGCTGCCATTTGAGGTGCTGTTTAACTCCTACAATAAAAAGTCGGCGCAGCGGTAACGCTACACCACGACCTTTTCACTTCGTGACCAATTTACTGGTTTTTATTGAGATTCACATCGAGCAGAACAATTTATTTTGGGTCACGAATAAACAAAAAGAATACCTAATATACATCTGTATGTATAAACAGAGATGGACTAGATTACTGTATTATATGTATGGTTAATGTTAATTTTGATAATAATCCCCCTTAGCTAACAACTTAAAATATGTGTTGAAACTGTATTATGAGTCACCGAAAATATGGCCTCGATAATATGGAATGATATCTGTACATTGTAAAAGCTATAACGTGATTATAACATAAACCCCATAAACTCTTTAATATATTTGTAAATAAGGCAAAAAACTAGGTATTATAATTTTGTGTACACTGTAGTTGTCATGGAATATTATGTTGATTGTAATTGTCACTAATTATTAAGCAAAGATTGTCATTATACATGCAAATATTGTCTTGTAGTTAAGTAACATAATATTTCTCAAATGTTTCTCCACTTGCTGCTTAAGCCTTTAGAAGCATCAGTAGAACTTACATATGCCCAAGCACAAAGTTTCTGCCCTTTGTTGGAATGCAAATACATTCGTATCACTTGATTAACTCGGTCCTTTAAAGAACATTGTATAAAATTGAAAGGTATAGTAGCAACAAAAAATAATATTAGTTGTAACCTTTCGAACATCAGCGCTTACATTATAAGCTGCCGCGTGCGAAATATTTCGATCCAGTATTGAAAGCATTACCGTATAAGGAACAGCACATAGAAATCGTACAGTTACTGGTACGAAAAATTAAGAGCCTTCCCTTACAATTTGCGTACTGGAAATCTCTTTGCTGGGTTCTTTTTACAATCATGTGATTTTTGCCGTCAAATCTAACATCAAGAGGAACATTAAATCTTCTTGAAGCAACGCCATGTCCCAACTTGTGGTAAGGTACGGCAAGTGCCCTTTGAAATTTTTTCATTGATATAGACGTATCTTCTACTTTGCACTATAATTTACAGGAATTTACTACCTCCATATCAATAATTCTAGTAACCAGTCATGTTGATCAATACCCTCCATACATTTATTGTATGATGTGTTGATCACTGCAGGTTGTGGTATAGCACTTTTTCCTACGACCACATATGAAAGTGCTAGTTTGCACACTTATTTGTACTTAAGAAAGTAGCTAATATCAATACACGTATTGAAAAGTAAGTTCTATGATCTGTGACATTTACGTCAAATTTATCAATAGTAAACACATGAATGACAAAGCAAGGACCATTTAATTTTTTTTAAATCTTCCTTGTGTCAAATATTGTATTGTAATTGCCAATACAAATTTTTCTCTATAAAGTAAGAATAAAGTTTCTTATAGGTTTTTAAATTTTTAAAAAATAAACATATTTTTATTCAGTATTATTATTTTTATAAAAACACTTTTAGAAAGAAGAACAGTTTATTCTTCTTTTTTATATTGTGTTTATGTTCCGTGCATGTGTCGAATGTGGATTTTTGAAGTTATGTTTGTGTTTCTGTTTACAATTATCTTTGTGTTTATTATTATTACATTACTTTTCAATTAATTTCACCAACTGACCATTTTACTTTTAATTTTTATAGAGCCCACAAAAAAATTAAAATGTCATTTATCTAATAAAGAATTTTGATGTGAATTCCCGAGAAAGGTGGTTATTTGATTTTAATTAATTTCATTTCCATGCAATATATAAACTCGTTTAAATCCTAATTTTTAACATGACTAACAATTAAAATAAATTTTATAAATAAATTTAAAATATTTATTATAATAAGAAATATTGGGGTCGTAGGAAAAATCGTGTACACAACGCGTTGGAAAGTGTATTTCTTGCACTCGTTACGTTTCCGCACTCGCCACTACGCGGCTCGTGCTAAACTTCACTTGTGCGTAATACTTCACTTTCCACACTCGTTATGTAATTATACTATTACATTTATTTTCGTCTTTGTTCTATGTTTGAACAGAAGCTAATGGTTCCACACTGCCAAAGTTTGTTGTCATGGATACTGATTTGTTATCATTCCAACGAACTAATAATACTTTGTTTTGCTCATCCATAAATGCTAAAGATCAATTAAAACTATTAGAGTTAATTGAAAATGAAAAACATAACAAAACTACAAATAAATAAAACTTATATACATTAATTTCAAAATTTCAAAAACGGCTGCTGACCTAGAAATAGAAACCTGGGCCCGACTGGAACAAAATCGTAGAATGAAGGAAGACCATCAAAAAAGGCAGAATAGTAAAAAACTCTTGTTTTAACTTAACTTCTAAGTTTAATTGAACAAATTAGGTATAACATTACAATTACAGCTGTTTCGCTATATAACTACAAACAAATGGTAACTTCAATATGTCAATCTGACGATGTACTTACAAAAAGTAAGGATTAGTACAATAAATTTAATCTAAAAAGGCAACACCTCTTAGACTTAGAAATTAAAAAAGATCAATAATTAAAAAATAAAATTGTAATATAATTAATATTTTTATTAAATTGCTTGTGGTTTAGTTTAACCGTTCAGTTAATTAATTCTTGTTCTTAGTAATATTTTTATTAATCCAGAAAATGCTCGTCAATAAGTAATCTTTTCATATTTCGTCCTGGATTAGGTCCATCATTTTTATTTTGTACATTTTGCTCTGTAACCTCTATAGACCAGAGCTCGAAATAGTATATTACATAACGAGTGTGGAAAGTGAAGTATTATGCACGAGTGAAGTTTAGCACGAGCCGCGTAGTGGCGAATGCGGGAACGTAACGAGTGCAAGAAATACACTTTCCAACGCGTTATGTACACGATTTTTCCTACGACCCCAATATTTCTTATAATAATAAATATTTTTAATTTATTTATAACATTTATTTTAATTGTTAGTCATGTTAAAAATTAGGATTAACGAGTTTAGATATTGCATGGAAATATAAAATTCCTTATTAGCTAAATGACATATTAATTTTTTTTGTGGGATCTATAAAAATTAAAAGGAAAATGGTCAGTTAGTAAATTTAATTGGAACTTGAGAAATGTTATGTTTTAGTAAAGTACCTACCTATTTTGAACATTTTCATTTACGTTTTACTCCTGTTGTATGCGCCAATCACCCCTATTGCACTTATAGGTACCTAGGTAAGTGTATTTTTGGTTGCATAGATAATGCAACTCATACATTTATATTTATAATAGTATTAATTTGACATTTATTGTACTTTTCAATATGTGTATTGATATTAGCTACTTTCTTAAGTACAAATAAGTGTGCAAACTAGCACTTTCATAAATATGTGGTCGTAGGAAAAATATATTTTTAGTCATGATTGTAGATTTGATTGCAAATCGTAAAACGAGTATGACAATTGCTATAAATTCAATAAAAGAACGTCCGAATATAACATTTTTTTAAAGTATAGGAGCTGACTTTTTGAGTTTTGGTAGAAATTACTTTTTCCTCCTAATGAATTATTTAGTACAGATTTTTTGCATTTTGCAAAATATTGGGATTTTAATGTAATCACTTCTAACCCACTTAATCTAAAGTTAGATAGATTGACAGAACGTGCCGTGGGAATTTGCAAAATTTTGATATAAAAGTGTCTTGAAGATAATAGTGAGATACAAATGGATTTAACTGGTACAGAAATAATTACTGCTGAACTATTACACAAGAGAATGTTAAAAAAATTATACCTGGGTCTTAACATTTAAATCAAATACCAAAAGTAACTGTAGAATCGTTAAGAAATCAAAGAAATAAGAATAAAAAGTTTTATGATGCAGCACAGGAGAAATCAAGTTAAAAAGGAACACCCAAAGTGGTGAGTACCGGAAGAGATAGTAGGTAAGGGCTAATACTTTTTAATGGAAATATTAACCGGGCATTGCCGATTAAGAAGTCACATGAAGAAACTAGAGAGTAGAAAAAACAATGTGCAGATTCTATGAGGAAGAGTAAGAAACATCAATACACATACTCTCGGAATGCCCTCTGCCTTGCAGAATTATAGGGCCTAATTTGAAACCCGACGATGTCCTAAACATTTTTTTAGGAAAATAGTACTAGAAGAGCTGCTATAAGTCTGAGAAAGCATAAGACCCATGGCAAGTAGAGGGGACACAATAGATCCTATATAGTCTAAGATCACATAGAAGAGTGTCTATACCGTAAAATTCGTTACTTCAAAAATAAGTAACGTCTGGGGGCATTGGGATCCTACTCTAATAGGTAGTGTACCTATCACCTCTAACTTTATACATACAGATATAAAAACAAGGCTAATTCTCCAAGATCATGCCTATTTAAATATGATATAGGCAGAATAATTCTTAGGAATTAATCAAATTTAAAAGCCAACTGTTTCAGAATTAGCACTTTTATTTAAGATCCTAGATGTTTTGTAAAATATGAACCTTACTCCATTACTGTTTAGTTACGTAATTACTGATGAACATAATGCCAGGTTAATTTTGCAGCTTTTGCTTTTTATCTGTTTATTACATCTAACACGTAGGTATTAACCAGGAATCCAATTAAATAGGCTATTAAAAACGTAACGTAAGTGAATAAAACTCAGCAAACATGTCTAGCTTCGATAAACAGTCCCTATCTACTTTCTTATAAAAAGTATTTTTTTAAACTATAACACCTTATTTAAGACGGAAATAGTTAAGTTTTAATTACCTACCTTTTTTTTAAATTTTACATTCTTCTATTAAAAGCCAGATTGATTTAATTGGTTGGGAAATAAACGGGAAAACCCAATTACATATTTCCACACTAAAACGAAATAATATAAACGAAATAACGATTAAGTGAAAATATGACGGATAAAAAATAATAATAATAAAAATAATTACATATAATACAGCATAAGACGAACCACTACAAATTTATTCCATTATAAAGCAAAGTTTGGAGAGTACACCCCAAAAATCCGATAATTAAATCCTTACTAATTCTATTGCAAAGAGCCATCAAGTTATTGATGATACTTATTTGGTTACTGATGTGAAAAGTTGCAGTTTAGGGCGGAGAACCTGAGACGGAACATCCGCTATAGAATATACTCACAAACATATTAACCATTAAGAATTTTGAATTTAGTGTCGTGGTTGGAAAATTACCTTTGTAACCGATCACAGAGAATTTTTTCTCTAATTGCATTAAAGTTACATCCGGTGTTCCACAAGGGTCCCATTTTGGACCTTTGTTGTTTAACTTATTTGTTAATGATTAATACGATAACCTAAAACATGCCTTATAACTACCTAATAAACATCAGGTACCTAGCTACAAACAAACAAAATGTAACTTAAATGTCAATATGACGATGCTAAGTCTAGCGAAACGGCTGTCATTAAAATTAAAAAAGCAATTTTTTAAATAAATATTGGAAGTTTTGTTAAAACAAAGAGTTTTTTATTATTCTTAATAAGATGGACTTCCAAAAAGTAAGGGTTAGTACAATCAATTTAAGGAGTAAATAATTCTGTTAAAGAGTCACTAAAGACAAAAGAAAACAATTTTTAAATTAAAATGTCATAATTCACTTTATCAAAAGCTTTGGCATAATGTATGTAGACCTGTATACCGTTGTGAATATTTTATTCTGTCAACAAAAGAAATTAAATTAGTGTCAATATATATTTATTTTACAAAATGCTTGTTGGTTAGGATAAAACATATTTTTAATATGATTTTAGTATTTTATGTGACAAAATAAATTCAAATAATTTGGCAATACTATTTAAAATAGATATAGGCCTATAATTGGAGATCAAAGATTTTCCCCCTTTTTGTGTATTGGAGAGATTTTGCAAAATTTAAAAGAGTTTGGAATAATATTAGTTAAAAGTAATTTTTAAAAGATTACCATTAGGGGATAAACTAAATAATCACATGCCTTTATTATATAACAAGGAATTTGATCAGTCCCTGCAGATCTTTAGTGATCTTTTAGTGAAATAATGCAAAAAAGAAACCAAAGGAAAGCGAAAAGCTCAAGTAAACTTGTTAAACAAATCTTGTACTATTGCCAAGTTTACAATTCTTTAGCAGGAGTAGGTATTCATTCTTTTGGTATTAGATTGGTTTCTAACAAAAATTTTTGCCAGCCATGTTTCAAACAGCTGCAGTTCCGTATTTATTTTTAGCCAGCTTGAAATACATCTGCATCAACTGATTCTTGTAATTCTAAGACAATTACGATTATTCAATTGTTTTTGAAATTCGCTAGCTTTTTCTAGTTGTTGAATCTTGGATGTAGAAACTTTTAATCCATTCTATCTTGAAGTTGACCAATTTTATTGACAAGCTTATCCTCAGTTTTAGTAGAAAACTTAGAACATACCTTATTAATAATTGATTCTAAATATTTATCTTTTTTAACATCCTTTACGGTCTCTTCTTTAACATCCTTGTCTATATTCCGACTCGGCTCACCTGAATTAACCATTATGCAATATGACAACCTCGCACTCAGCGCAGCAGACGAATTTTTTACAAACGCAAAAAGATTGGATAAAATAACTTTACTATGCACCTCTACTTTTCTTCTTTCATAAAAAAATATCAATCCCCAGAAATGGTTACCAGCAGGAGCAAAAATAATATAAGGAGATCGCCTAAACTTAACCTCAAACTAGCATACTCGTCTGTCGTCAGTACCTACTATTGAAGTCACCTTAGATTGTTTATTTTTTCAATTGAACAAAAAGTCAATTTTAATTGTGTCAAGATATTTTGTAAATGTCCAAAAACTTTAATATAATAAAGTTTAAATATTCCGTCTTTTCTATTCAAAATCTACGAAAATACTTCAATATGGTAGCAGAGCGTGGTTCAAGGTTTTTTTTTAAGAATTAGAAAAGATTTGTAATAAGAAAATTAGTATCCAAAAGTAGAATAAGATATGGATCCAGCCAAAGTCCAAATAGGTCTACTTGAAGGAAAAGATAATTGGGCTACATGGAAGTATAAAATGAATATTCTGTTACGAGGTATTCCAAATGCCGTTAATGTTTTGGAAGGTAAATTAGTTTCTCCTGTTTTACCAGAAGATGCTACACCGGAACAAAAAGCGACATATGAAAGAACTTTGGCAAGTTTTAATGCAGCAGATTGTAATGTACTTCTAGCTCTTACTATTAATATGACACAAGATACTCTTCAAAAAGTTATGAGATTTACAAGTGCGAGAGACGTGTGGATTGAATTACATAGGTTATTTGATGGAAATGTTGAAGACAAGACCTATGATATTTGTCTTCAGTTCTTTAACTATAGAAAAGAAATTGAAGATGACATGGCAACTCACGTATCTAAGCTTAAGAATCTCTGGAATGAACTTCAAAAAGAAATATCAAAAGACAAAATTACAACAGGTATCAAATGTAATTGTAATTTGCCAGAATTACTGCTAGTCTGTAAGATATTAGGATCTCTACCTGAAGAATATTTTTCTTTTAAATCAAGTTGGATGCTTATGTCAAAAAGTGATCGAACTGTGGACAATTTAACAAACCAACTTTGTACATATGAAAATGCATTAATAGGTAATGGTAAATCAAATCACCATGAGACATTAATAGCAGAGAAAAAGGGTAATCCTAAAAAGAAACTGGTATGTAATTACTGTAGACGTGAAGGTCACAAAGTAAAACAATGCTCTAAATGGAAAGAGGACGGTAGACCTCCAAAACCAGGAAGTTCAAGAACACACAAGGTAACAGATACAAATATGACATTGTTATCTTTGACTAGTAATGTTGTATTAAGTGAATCCGAAGAAAACTACTGGTTTGTGGATAATGGAGCTACAAGTCATATCACCAATAAAAGTGATATTTTTGAGACATTTCAATACTTTCAAGACCCACATACTATAACGACAGCAAATGGTGATACAATAGGAGCAGTTGGTAAGGGAACAGTTTTGGTTCAAGCTAACATTCAAGATAAAGAAGATATTTTGCGACTATCAGATGTGTGGTATGTACCTCAGATTAAGAAAAATTTATTTTCTGTTTTACATGCACAAGACAAGCAAACCTTAAGCAAGTTTACTTCAAGTACGGAGGATTGTAAGTTTATAGTTGGTGGAAAAACCATTCTGACAGGAAAAAGAAGTAGATATGGAGGTCTTTATAAGCTTGCCATGCAGATAGTAAAACCAGAGGTAACAGCTCAAATAAATACAGTCTCAAATGAAAATTTACTGCAACTCTACCATGAACGTTTTGGTCATCAAAACAAAAGACATATCAGAGATGTTTTAAGTTATGAGCTTGACCTTAAAGTAGGTTTAGACAGTGAACTTTGTGAGGGTTGTATTTATGGCAAAATGCATAGAGGAAAATTTGGAACAAGAGAACGAGCAAAATTACCAGGTGAACTGATACACACTGATTTATGTGGACCATTTCAAAAATCTCAAAGTGGTTACCGTTATTTCTTACTGTTCAAAGATGACTTCAGTCGCTACCGCTATGTATATTTTTTAAAAGAAAAGTTTGAAGTTACTGAAAAATTAAAAATAATGTTGGCTGAGGTAAAAGCTACAGGATATAAAATTAGAGAGCTGCTTTCAGATAACGGTGGTGAGTTTGACAATAGTCAAGTGAAAAAGATCCTTCAACAAAATGGAATTCGCCAAAGACTGGTAATGCCCTATACACCAGAGCAAAATGGATGTTCTGAGAGGGATAATCGTACAATTGTTGAAACTGCTAGATCCATTATGCATGCGCACGAAAATATTCCACAGTATTTATGGGCTGAAATGATAAATACAGCGGCATATATACTAAACAGGACTGGTACTTCAAGTGTCAAGGGAAAATCACCATATGAACTTTGGTTTGATAAAAAGCCTTCTTTAAAACACATGAGGATCATTGGAAGCACCTGTTTTGCCCATGTGCCAAAGCAATGTAGGAAGAAGATGGATAAAAAGGCAGTACAAGGAATTCTAATTGGCTACGAAAATGATGATGGCTATCGAATATGGTGTAGAAAAACTAAGAGGCTTATAAGATCAAGAGATGTGATTTTTGATGAAAAACTAGTTACGACCACTTTAACAATTATTCCTAAAATAGATGAGAATCATGGAAATGAAGGTATTCCTGAAAAAGATATACTAGAAGAGGAAGAGAAAGAGGAAGAGAAAGAGGAAGATCATGTCCCTAGTGTTACTGATATCTTAGAAGAGGCACCACAACCTGAAGAACCATCAGATTTTTTATACAGACCACTACGTGATAGAAATCAAATTCAAAAACCATCAAGATTTGAAGATTTTGCCATGATGGTTGCAGCTGACATACTAGATATACAGGAGCCAACGACTTATCAAGAAGCTATTAAAGATAGTAGATCCTATGAGTGGAAAATAGCAATGGAAAAGGAAATGGAGTCATTAAAGGAAAATCATACTTGGACTTTAACAGAGTTACCTAGAGGAAAGAAAGCTATTCCATGTAAATGGGTATATAAATTAAAGACCAATCCAGATGGTTCAGTTGAGAAATTTAAAGCTCGGTTAGTAGTTAAAGGGTATTCTCAAAAGAAAGGGGAAGATTTTGACCAAACCTTTAGCCCAGTTGTTAAATTTGCCACTATAAGATCGATTCTAAGTATATCTGCTAAACAAATATATTAAGTTATTGTAAAGATCAGCATTATATAGTTTTTTCCTGGTTTTTCTATATCATTGCACAGTTATACTGATCTTAGAGGGAATTACATCCAGGATAATCCCTTAGGGCTATTAACATCTAGGCTTTAATATTGTTATGTCTTATTACTTCCATACTTGGTCTAGCCTAAATACTACCTAAACATTAGGTACCTAGTACAAACAAACAAAATGTAACTTAAATGTCAATCTGACGATGCTTCTTAGCGAAACGGCCGTCATTGTAATTTAAAACATATTTTTTCAAAATAAACTTGGAAGTTACGTTGAAACGAAGAGTTTTTTATTATTCTTAATAAGATGGACTTCCAAAAAGTAACAGTTAGTACAATAAATTTAATTAAAACCTATAAACCTTTACCAATAGAAACATATTGTGCGCACATGAGTAATGCCCAATAAGTAGATGCAGCGTTATTTTGTTATTGACAGAACAATTTGTCGAAGAACATACTTGAATATATTTTCCACAAAACTTCGTGATAACGTAAGAGACAAAATATTTGGAGTAGAAAATCCGATGACAAATATTTGAAACCTACGGGAAAAGATAAAATATGTTTGACATTTAATTTAGATAATAATAATATAGATGGGTTGCGGTCTATTAAACAATTTATTTTTAGGTTACTCTGTTTTTGCATAAATAATAAATAGAATCTAATTTTTTCTTTTTTTTAATTATTGTTTTAATTCCCTAATAAAATATATGGAATTATTCTTATGTGATTTGACGTAAATAGTATAAGTAGGATTAATTTGAGATGATTTATTGAAAATAATGTACTAAAAGCAAAAAAAATAATTTTAACGCTAGACCCAACTATTTTATTTTTTGGGATCTACCCCATTTCTTTCTTCTTGTTATTTTACGGTTTCTTTCTAACTTTTAAATTTGCCTTGTGTTAATTTGGTACGGTAATTTTGGTAATTTTGTTGACGACCATCTTGGATTTTGATATTTTTCATAGTGAACTGTGTTCAAACCCTTTCATTTGATTTTTTTATACGTAGTGAAAAAAAATATACATATATACAAGATTAGTTTTGTAGGCATAGCTTTAGTTAACCTTTGGTTTGTGAAGAAGATAGCTTGGTTATCTAAAGGCTCCTAAGACAGTTAAGAGTATGTGTTGGTGTAGTTGATAAAATGTTATTTACAATGATTAATTTAGTATTTTTATGACTAACCAAGTTTTATCTTTAAAACTGTTAAACTTTTTATATATTGTTAAAGATGTATGGACCTCGTATGGACCTCTTATCTGCAAAGCTATTTTCGAGGAGGTTAAAAAAATGAGATACAATTTCTGTTAAAGAGAGGTATTTTTAATTTAAATTGATGAGAATACAAAAAAAACAGTAGATATGAAATAATTGGACCAAAATTATTAAAGCAGTTAATTGACTGTAATAGGTAAGATACGTGGTATTGCACATTAAATATTGTCAGAATCCGTAGATACGAGGTATTGAATTGACACCCGATACTTTAAATACGCTCCATTAGTGTGAAGCCACATGACTACATTACTGTATCAAAACAAATCTATTGGTGGTAAACATAGTTTATTTTTCCTCTTGATGGAATTCTGTTCATTGTTTGAATAAAATTTTATGCAAAACCTTAAATAATCACAAACTAACAACCTCATGCAAATTAACAACCTTAATATTAAAGTAACCCAACAATAATTTCATTTAAATTTACCAAATAATTTTCCATCGCTTTTCTCGTGGAGAGGGTAGAAATGGATTAATGCCTGCTCATTTTATATATGCCTTTTTTGTTGTATTCAACCGATTCTGCTATCTACGTTATGCTTAAAAGTACATAATACTCAAATCATTCCAATGTTTGTGACATTGATCACTGGCAAGTGAAATTAATTCCTTTTATTAGTTATTACACTGAGAATAATATTGTATTTTATTTATTTCTTCATATAGGATAATACATATTATTTAAAAACTGATTTGAAAACTATTTTATTTAAAAATTGGATTATACATGCATCACACTATTAAATAAAGAACCAATTTGATAGATTCTCAAGTATTTTTTTTAGTTTGAAGCCTAACAAACAAAAAATAATTGAATAATTGCATAACAATCAATATTAAATTAATAAAATAGATTATGAAGACAATAATATCCACATCCATTTTAAGTTCTTGATTCTATTAAAAAAGTAAATAAAACAACTGTTTCGCTAAAACTAGTATTGTCAGATTGACATATTAAAGTTATTTTTTTTTTCAAGGTAGCCACCTGCTAAGTAGCTAAGTAGTGTTAAAATTACACCAAATATGGAAGTAATAAGACAACAATATTAAAACCTAGATGTTATTAACCCTAAAGAATTATCCTGGATGTATTTTCCTCAAGAAAAAACAATATCAACCTAATATATTTTTATAAGACTAAAGTTCAGAGTTACATCAGTTAATGTACATTTTGACAATTTACAAAATTGCAATGTAACTGTTCATAATAATAATTGTTGTAATACAGAAAATTAGTAAAATTTTTCTTTAATTTAAGCTCTAAGTAAAAGGTCGTAGAAAAAGTAAAGTGTGCACCATGTGCGTGAAGACTTTTTTACGCTCGTGCGGATAGTGAAACTCGCCTGGGGCTCGTTTCACAATACACAATATACCATTTTTATATCACGATTTGTGTATTTTTTTAGTGTCAAATCCCATTAATCTAATATAGAGTATTTAGACATATAAATGGGGAAATTCGGAACAGAGATGATGAAAATGAACATCTTTCATTAAAAAATTATAAGAGCTTCCTTTAGATAAAAATATATCTTCGAACTTTATCAATTTTTTTTTAAATGTTTTTCTCTCCAAAATAAATTCTTTAATAACATAAGGCTGCGAAGTTGAGAGGTCCCTCATCTATCCCATGCAACTCGAACTGGCCTCAAATGTGTGTTATTGCCTTGATATAATGTCACTTTTCTTTAAATTAAATATGACAAGAAAATAGCTTTAGCATGTTTCTCTACGACGTCACCGTTTGTAAGCTAGATAAACAACACAGCATGTTGAAGGGGGGGGGAAAAGGGTTGTTTATATAACAAAGGCGTAACATAATACCAATTTACTGGTTATTTGGTTTTAAAGCATAAAATTACTTAACTATGTATGTAATTTATCTCAGCATAGTTTATACATTCATAGAATTATTTTCTTACCTTTGCTACAAACAATTTAGATTAGTATCATCTATGAAAATTCTTGGGAAAAAATGTTGTGATGATAATGGTTGCTTTATGGCTGTACTTTTCCATATCAATGTTTGACATTTTAGTTCCAAAATCTTATTGGCTTTTTCATCTAAGCAAATAATAGTTAATAAATTCCACTGAACATTTTAACTATAAATTATGTGCTTGTGTATTTTTTTCTTTGTTTTTACCCATTTAAATTCCGTTCGTGGTATAAATACAATGTTAATGGTTTGCATTGGAGGTTTCTTAGCATGTTTTTGTCGCTCTAAAGCAATTCAAACTGAGAGAGGATCATCCAGAGAAAACAACGTATTTTATGGTAAAAAAGCCTCTTGCACCATCATTTTTCCACTCGACCACGTAAAGATAAACGTTGATCCATTTATCAAAGATGTCAAGAGTATCGTAAGAAGGGCTGAAAGATCTGTCAGAGGTGAACGGAAGTATTTTTCAGTTTCAGACTGTTCGAGTGCATGACGAACAGTGGTAGTGCAAGTAGATTTTATAATTTTGTTATTATTTCAACTCTATGTAAATTCATTTACATTTACATTTACATTTATAAGATATTTATCCAGAAATTTTAGTACGTCTCTCAATAATAAAATTTATTTTGGAAACTACACTCACCGACTTAAAATTCGATCCATTCAAAATATTGATCTATGTAAAAATGCTCTAACTTCCGAACACGCAGGCTGATTTCTTTGAATTTTTTGCAACTTGTAGATAGAAAACTGTTTATTATTCTGACGTCTCAAAATAATTTTTTTATATTTTGCACTTATAAAAATCTTCATTATAAAACGCATTTGCGTATCGTAATGTAACTTTTACGCACGCAAATTTTTGTTTTAAATGGTTGGCGACATGAGTGAAGTATCTAAAGGCAAGTCTATTGACAATGACATTTGTGGCCAATAGCAATTTATTAATTTTATATTGTTCTTTAAGAAAGTATCTGTGAATATGAATATAATTTTTTACTTATATAATATATTATTATTGGTATACCTATTATTCATTTTAAAATATTTTAAAACATTAACATTTGATAATGTAAATGTCACAACTGTCAAATTTTATAAATTACACAGTGCTACCGACATACTTCTTAAAATAAAAATTTTCGTAATTACATAAAAATAAAAAATTAATTTAAAAAATGGTAAAAAGGGCAAAATATAAAATATATTATAAACAACTTATTTCATATGGCTGTTGTGACACTCGTTCTGCGTTGTTTAATATACTATTTTACTCCCCTCATATACAGGGAAGAAAAGAAAACAATGTTTACTTTTGACTCACCCTGTAGGTTAATTATGCTAGTAGATGTGCACATATTGAACTTTATCAAGATGTCTGATTTGTTTCCAAAACTTCGTTTTTTTTATTTACCCAGATATCTTGATTTGTTTGTGAAATGTGACGGTTTAAAGAAAATGAAACATTTCGGATACGATCGTTATTTAAATGACTGTAGAGAATAAACTACAAAATGCTAGTACTGTGGCCAACTCACAATTTGACAACTGTCAAAACTTCTGCTTGAGTCCTCACTCTATATCCGTAACCAATCACGGTTAAAATCCCGATTCGTTCTGTTTCTGTTAGTTTCATTTTTGTAAATGCTGTTATTAATGTCGGCAAAAAACTCGAAGAGTAAAAATTTGACGTCTATTATTTGACAGATTCACAGATCATTGACGAATAAAGACGAGTCAATGACAATATTGATTTAAATATTTTTGTAAAAATAATTCCGAGTACTTACTACAATAATTAACTTTAAATTATAATGTAGCATTGTTTTTATCAATGTATTTTTTTTTTCGGAACCGCCCAGTGGCGGTATTAGTGTATTTTAGTTCAGTGAATAAATATTTATTGTAATTCCATGTTACTTAATAAAGTTCATAATTTGGTTAACCCTGTAGAAATAAATATTTAAATGATTACATTGTTGCAAAAGCGATAAGGAGTCCTTTCAAATGAGCTGTCACGTGATCTCGGTTTGTATTTAAAATATCGTCGATGACGTCATTATGCCATCACTAATAACATAGTGTTCAACACATCCATAGCAGTTGATGGCCATTCAAAAATTAAAATTGACGTATTTTAAGATGTTTTTAAAAGTCGCCTGTTTCTGAAATAATGAATTTATTCTATACATTTGCATTATACTGTAAACATGTAATTTATTTTGTTGTCTGTACAGTGTCCTTTAAAAATCATTTTAGGTTCTCCGCTGTTAATCTATTTCCCATACTAAAGTTAAAAACTTTGCAATTAAAGAAAACACCAAACACCGCTCGACTTATGTTACTTCCACTTACACAACAAATCGCTTTATCTCATCTTCTGGAAAATCGCGGTTTTTATAGACAATTTCAGGTAGAATACCGCAAGTAATTCAATTAAAAAGAAAACTTTTTAACTTTTAGTCTGATCATATCGGTTACCTATTTTTTTTGTTTTTCTGTTTACTAAGTTTATGTATTTCATTTCGTTATCTGATACGTCAATTTTCAAAAGTTTATCTTCAATTCTTAATCGAAACACGAAAAGATATAGAGAGACAAAAAATAAAATAAAATATCGAATCAATAGATATGAAGAACATAAAAACTATGTGGATTCATTTGTAGCAAGATTGTTGTGGGTTTTTGCGAGAGATCAATAAAGTAAAACAAAAATAAATCCCGACATTGATTGGAACAAAAAAGGGACGTACACTATCATTTTAAATAAATATTCAAAAAATAAAGCCTTTATTTTATCCCATGTTATTTGCACCAGAAGGTAACAAAATTCATTTGAAATGTTAAAATACTATGTATATTATAGTTTTATAGTTAATGTTAAAAAAAAAACTACTTTTAGGAATATTTTATTAGAATAATCTACTTCCGAATAAAAACCAATGTACCTGATGTATTTGCGGAGATATTTGTGGTTAAAATTCGATATTTTAGTTGCTCTATAATAGATCACTGTTCAATTTAGTACGACTACCATCTTAGACAAATAATGTAAGATGGACCTAGCAAGACACAATTTTAGTTCCCAAAAGGCAGGGAGCCAATTTGTAACTACAAACTTCCCCAAAAGAAATCCCAGCTAAGAGACCCTCTCCAGGGGGTGGTTCAACTCCAAGTTAATGCTCACTATAGGAAGGATTGGGATGTATAAGTAATAATGGCGCCACTATCTTTTTGAACGCTTTCGATTAAGCAAACAAACTACACAAAAACTAAGGTTGGAAAGATAGAAACACCTTGTAATTAGTTTAATTAAACAACAAATAAAGAAGCTACTTAAAATAAAAGACCGACCACGCTACACCCTTAAAACTTAAAGTCTAAGTATATAAATGAAACGGTTTTTATTATTATTTTATTATTTATTTTGTATGCTCATAATTCCTAAATCAATAATTGAGTTGGCAGATCTTCTGAGCACAAATGATTTCAGCAAGCTGACCAAGGTTGTAAATTATTTTCTCAGTATTTTAAAGCTGAGAGCTTTTGCTTTAGAAGAGTAAACATTTTTTTTCTTTTTTGTCACTTGTTTCCATTTTTTTTTCTTTATGTTTAATAAGTATACTGTTCTTGTGAGTATAAATATAAGCTAATAATTGCATTATAATGTACTTATATGTTATATTTTTGATTATTTGTACTCTGAACCTCTTGTAATAAGAATTGTAAATTCTTTAAATACAATAAAATATCTATCTATCTATCTAAACGGTTTTTAAAAAATATTGATTATTTATTGAAACTGTACTTGCCGATAATAAACAGAAACGAATTGTAAAAAGTGGACTAACTTTAGGTTTCTGTACTGTCTAGAAGGGCGGCTTCAGCTTCTTCGTAAAGAATTAGGGATGAAAGTTTCTGGATGATTATTTAATGGTTCTGGCAGCTTGAGATTTAGTGGTTTTCGTAACGACTCAGAAGTGGTTTGGATTTAGGCTTCTGTGGCCTCAACATCAGCTTAAAATGGTTTGATGGTTTGAAGGACTATCTCCACATAGGGACCTTCGAAAGGATGCTTTCAACTTAGCGGTAATTTGGCTCTAACTTAGCGGTAACTTGGCTCTAACTTAGCGGTAACTTAGCGGTGACATAGCTCTAACTTAGCGGGTTGTGTCTTCATAAAAGTTTTTATGTGTATGAGAAGGAATCATGGAGGTATGGGCGTTAGCATTGGACAGACTTTTCAGATAGGACAGCAAATTACTAAATTTCAACAAATAAATTGTCTTAACTTCAAGTTTTCCAACACAGCGTCCATGGATACAATAAGCAATTCAACAGTACTGAAAATTATTAATGCATAGGACGGTGAAGCCGGTTCTATTCTTTATAATGCAAAAAAAATGTCATTAGACTAATGTGAATAAAAAAGGTATATAACTGGTTCCATTAAATTACTGGAGAGTTTTAACACTAGTTTTAATAAAACTTTAAACAATCATATTTGTACTAAGTGCAAGTTTTGTGAAAAATTGATTTTTTATAACATTGAATATATTACAGTGCATAAGTGGTTTTTGTTTAATAACTATTAATTGTTTGACTCTAAAGCATGTTTTCATAGCGTGGTTGAAGACTACGCTCTAAGATTTTTATGAACTTAAAATTTGTCAATAATTATGTTTTTAACTTACGGAAAATATGATGTCTAGCTGTTTACTAATCAATTATTATATTTTGTCTAAAAGTAATAGCTTACCTTGAACAATTATTGAAGCCACGTGTTCGAAAGCACGCTTCTGATACATTTTATTAATTTTCAAATAGTATGTGTACAAATTGTGTGTGAATTGTGTAAAAAAGATTTTTATTATAATTAAATCATAATTTTGTAACTAACAATGAAAAGAATAGAAAAAAAAGTCTACGTACCAACAACCAAAAAGGAAGTTCCAAGATGAGATACTAGGACGCTTTCCCAACTCTTCAAATGAGCATATTAGTCGAAAAGGATATAAAATTATCGTACTCGTCTATATATAGTCTCGCTCAAGACGTGTTTGTGTCATTTGTCAGAAGGGATACGTTCGGCACATTCAATTGCAAGCGGGATGCGCGTTTTTTGATTGGCCTCGTTCAAACGGTTACATAGTTACGCGTCTAAAAGGGGTGTCTCGTGTACAGTAGCGTTAACAGTGATTCGGGGTCGGTTTTAAAGTTAATAATAGCAGTATCGTTTACGGTCAGATAATAGTGCAAGGTGACATGACGATAGATATGTTACAAAAGCTAGAATCATCGCGGGAAACAAATGCATGTATGCCTTGATGAACATCACCAGATCCAAACACATTTTGTACAATAATAATAATAATAGACGTGAAGCCTGGACGCTGATAAAAGCAACAGAAGAAAAACTAAGAAAAATATACAGCCCAACGAGAGATGAAGACATGCAAAGATACCGAATAAGAACAAACAAAGAACTAGAAGAACTCTACAAGCAGCCGGACATTGCAGGACAAAGATAATGGGCTAAACTGGAATGGAAAACCAACCCGCAAGGCCGAAGACCACCGGGACAACCATATACCAGACGGAGAGACAATATTAAAAAAGAGTTTAATATTATAGGCGTAGAGATGAACGAGGATCTCATGATGGACCGGAAAAGATGGAGGCAAATAGTACAGTCAGCCAAAACCCACGAAGGGTTATGGAGCTACGGAGTGGGTAAGTAAGAGTCGCCATTTAATTATATTTTTGACAGATCGTTGGATTGCCTAATATATAGGACGCCTAAATAAAGTTTCAGTTTGTTTTGTTTATTTTGTTTCGCAGACAATGACGTCGCGTGCTCCTAATAGGTGTACAATATCACGTGACTAATTGGAAGAATTTGCAGAGAAATATTAATTTATCCAAAATAAGTCGATCGATGAAATTGATATTCAAGAATTTCAACGCAAAAACTCAAAACTATCATATAACATCATATAACAAAATTTCTTAATATTTTTCATACTGTCAACTACCCTTTTACTTATTTCTGTGACCCCGCCAACTGTGCTATAAATATTTTTTTAATGTTCCGTATAAAGATACCAAATAAATACGTTACCAGATAAATATCGGTTAAAAACAATTTTCTAAAATCCTTAGGAGCTTATTCTTCTTTATTCTCAGGTATAAATCACACAGGATATTAACTCTCGTGCTAAACGTAATATCTTCAGTTTCATTCACGGTGTTATTTACCCAGAAATGCACTAAACTAAACGAGGAAATGGTTCGAGCAAGGAACAGATTAAGTCCGGATTTTCCTTTCATTGCAGGGTCAAGACTTTCCAAATTAGTTTGAACGAATGAACGGTCGGCTTTTTTCATTTTACGTTCTTTTTATTACAAGTATCTACTAGTAATCAGTATAGTTACTAGGATATTTTATCTTTTATTCTGTTTTATGGTTTGACAAAATATGTGGTGGAAACTTTATTTTGCAACAATTTTTGACAACGAATAAAGTTGACTTAATTGTCAACACGTATGTGGCAATTGAATGTCGAGAATCTGTTTATAAAAAAATAAAGTATTAGGCAAAATGTTATGATTATTATTCCATTTTGTACGATTCCAACGTTTCTCTCATGATTGAAAGCCTTGGTAGTCCCAGAGAGTTAACCAGTTTCGCTACACAGACAGTTCTTGAATCTTCTTACTCCATCATGTAGAGTTTCGTTTCGGATGCGACTTTATCTTAAATAATAAATAATTACGAAGGGAACAAAAGGGCTATTGAATTTATGAGAAAAGCTGGAATGTTTTTTTGCGTCAAAAACTCATGCATAATTGGACCACTAAAAACACTAACATATAGAACTGTAGGTACATCGGGAATTTATTCAGGATAACTGATGTCGAGATATAGAAAGGTTTTCACCAGATTTCACTAAAATTGTAAAATTGAATTACCCCACTTGCTTGTAATGTACCTACTTAATTTTGAACTCAAACTCTTCAGTTAATGAGTTATGACTTTAATTGCCAATATATCTGTTTTTCTTTAAATAAATTTTGGGAATTACGGTAATTATAATCTTATTTATTCGAATGCCGCTCCTTTCCTACAACTTTTTGATTTTTTTCTCTTTTACAATAAGTTAAGAGAGCTGGGTATTTTCAAAGGAATCGCATGCCCACTAAACGTACTTTTGGTTTTTGTTTTGTGTTTGTTATACAGTTTGAATTCGATTACTGTTTTAATACATTTGAGGTCGGTAGCATAAACTCTTGACAAACCTCTGTCGGCTAACATACGGTTATCTTTTGAGAAGAGTATGTGCAACGATAGCGCGTGAGCTGGCATTTCAAATTTGTTGGTTCAAATTAATACAAAATATAAACTAATAGAATAAATACATAAGAAATTAAAAAAAAAAGTATTAAAAATAGAAATGAAAGAGATTTGTTTTCGCTACTCAAATTATATATTTAGCACTTATTAAAATCCCTTGTTTTAATGGTTATCTGTAATTTTGATAAACTAACTGTCATTTACTCATAAGATCAAAACCAATATAACGTTAATAGTATATTAAACAACGCATTTTATATGGAATTCTGTTATGACACGAGTTTAAAGTTTAAAAAACGAATTGCGAAGCAATGAGTTTTTTAAAGGACGAGTGTCACAACAGCCATATGAAATAAGTTGTTTATAATATTTTTTATATTTTGCCATTTTATCATTTTTTAAATTAAATTATTATTTTTATGTAATTACGAAAATTTTGATTTTAAAAAGTATGTCCTGTAATTCTCCATTTTTTGTTTCTGTTTCTGTTGACGGATTTTATCTTGGAACTTAAAGCATAGGTACCAATGTGTATATTCGATTGCATAGATAATGCAACTCAAACATTTTTTTTAAGTATTAATTTGACATTTTATTTTTCTTCTCATTTAGTATCCTTAAGTCTTAAGTAGTTATGTAGCACATAACAGACAAAGTGCTGTAAACTTAATTAATAGTTTTAATAAAACAATGCGGTGTCTAGTAGAATAGTCATTGTCACAAAAATATGCTTGCATAAATATTAAAACAATAGGTAATTATTCCGACAAACACATAAAATGTTTTTAAATCATCTACAAACTAATAAAAATAAAAATCATACCTATATATTAGTTTTGGATAGAGATGAGCACCAGAATTAATTAAAAATTTTAAGAAACATATCAATCAAGACAAAAATTATTTTGTTTAAATTGATTTGTTATAGTTATATTTTAGAAACCTAACTCATTATCGACATTTGGTTTGGATTGACTAAGATGTCTTTGATGTCTGAATCCATCCAGAGATGTTGATGGCATCTAATTGAATAATGAGGGTAGTCAGAAACTAAGTGTTAAGTAAGGTCTGACAGTGACACTTTGGTTGTGGTGAATAGGTTATTAAATAAAGATCTATATTTTGTATTTGTCACTAGCACAAGCTTTTAATAAAATACAAGAATTTTAAAGCTTCTGTAGTTTTTTTGGAAAGGTTTAGTTCTTAATTCACGAAAAGGATGAAAATGATACAGAAAAATGGGAATTCTGTACACAAACATGGACATTCCAACATTTTTAACCTGTGATTTAGATTTAACTATTTAACTGCTCTTGTTCTTGGTTTTTTAAAGTTTTTAAATAAACACGTATTGGATAGCGATAAGGATATAGATATTGTAGAAGTTATTCAGCACGAATGAAAGAAAAAATACAGAAGAAATACAGAAAGGTAAAGAATGGACAATTTTGACAAATGGAATGACCATGATTTCAAAGCAAGATTCAGGATGTAGAAATAAATTGTATTGTCAATATTGGAGATGATTTAGAATTAACTTCATTTTCGAACTGATAGGTTATTGAAAATATTTCTACTACTTCAACTGTTAAAGCTTCTAAGTATCTTTGGATTTCCAAGTTGTACCATCTTTTTTTCAATAATTTTTTTCTGTTGATTCGCGAATTTTATTACTATATTTGTATCTTCAGGAGTGAAATTACTCCTTCTTTTCATATTATTAATATTCTTATCCATATCATTCTCTCTTTGTGATTGTAATAAACCTCTGCACAAATACCATAGATAAAGAAATACAAATACTACTCTAAGAAAATGTGAAGAAGAAGAATTTTGTGATATTATGGGCTATCTTATAGTTATCTGACTTATCCGCCAGTTGAAATTAATAGATATCTATTAGTCAGTTTAACTGCTGGATAAAATTTAGCTGATGTCTATAAACTCATCTTTCCAAGTTAACTAGCAGATAGGCACTATCTGTCAGATAAATAAATGATAAACCGGCCCTGAGGGAAACATTTCGCCCCAGCCGAATAATGAGAGTATGGAATTCATTTTCTAACGAATTGAATACTAATTGATATTACGGAAAAATTTAAATAACATATCTATCCACAACCACATTGTTGCAATTAAATATTTAGTTTAGAATAGCGTGGTTCCAAATGAGAAATACGTGACCAAAACCCCTTAAATTGATGTTTCAATTTGGTAGCTATAAAGACCTTAATTAGTTCAGTGGATACATTTACCGTTAGAAACAACTGTTTTTCAGTGCAGCAGTACATACCCGACTTGGGAAATCTATTTTAATCAGTTCTTCCAGCTCAACAGGGGTAGCTCGTTGAAAATGCATAATTTTCTTATGTTTTTAGCTATTTTAATTTCGCAAAATCTAATTAATGTTCAAATTCGGCATACTGTAACTATAAATAAAAATAAAAACATTGGTAATTGCAAATTAATTGTACTAATCCTTAATTTTTGGAAGTCCATTTATTAAGAACGCTAAACAAACAGCTTTGTATCTTCTGTATGTTTCTTGTGGTGTATTCATTTTATTTTGTCTATTTATTTCGGAAAATTAGACCACAATCCTTTTTTTATGTTTTTATTTCAACGTTTCGGTAGCGTTCCTGGTACCTTTATCAAGAACAATTTACTTAAAAATAAAATATAAAAAAAGGATTATTGTATAATGTTCCCAAATAAATAAACAAAACAAAATAACTCTGTATTAAAACTATTATTTTTATATTATTTCAATGACGAAAAATTTTCTAATAAAATAGTGGAAGTTTTGTTACAAAGTTATTCGTTTACTTTTCTTAATTGGTCATTACTTTTTTAAAAGTAGGTACTAAGTATACCTACCGTTAATTTTGAACGCCGAAATTCTGGGGATGTTTTCTTTGATAAATAATCATATTGCTTAATATTGAACAAAACAATATTTTCTTCACACCTACTAAACAATATAACATAAACGAAATTGAGAAGAAAAAATATTTTTTCTTCTCATCCTCAAAATTATTATTAATTTAGCATTTTTGTCTTTAAACCTTAACTATCCTAAAAGAATCGTTTTTATTAATTTTTTTATCGTATACAAATATTTTTTAGACTTTTCTGATTTGTTATTTTTATTTAAAATCTAGAAAATGTAGAGCAATTTCCTCATTTATTAGCTTAGGCACGATGTTTACCTATTTGATTCTGTTAAAACTTAAGTTGGGCACCAGATCCTTATTTATTTATCTGAATTAATGACTTCCTTGGACTTTGATTTTTAAAGTTTTTAATAATATTATTATTTTTTCAGGTAAGTGCCATTTATGCAGATATCAGTAAGTTTTTAAAAAAACATATTATAGTACTTTATAGTAAATAATGCACTAAAACAAATAACATTATTATTTTTGAAGAATTCCAACACGGAATATAGTCTGGTAGTCGATTTAACTTCAACTAGGGTGGCGCACCGAAAACGAAACAGATGCATTTACTGGCAGATGATTCCTTTAAAAAAAAAAACGCTCGGACCCGTCCATTTTGTTATCGGGGGGACAACAAATTGGCATAAAATCACATTAACATTTGCAGCCCCCTAAGCGGGGGTGGCACCATCCCTAAAATCTTAAATGGAAAGGGGGGTCGAATGATCCATCATTTAAAAGGTCTTTCAACTCCCTTTACAATGATGTAAAATTCATGTACTTCAATTCAGTAGTTTTGGAGATTTATTGATTTAAAGTTTAAATACATCATCGTAAGAGGAGATCAATACATAGCAGCAAAGTTGTTAAAAAATAAAGAATGAACTGACCTGTCAGCCGAGTAAATGTTGAAAATGACCACCATTACTTTCCATGCAATAATAAAGATTTTGCTGAAAACGTTGCCGGACATTTTGCAATATTTGAGGAGTAATTTGATGGCACTCATTCACAATTCTTTGTCGCAAATCTTCTAAGAATGTTGGCTGAGTCGCAAAGATTTTCCTTTTAAGTAACCCCACAAAAAGAAATCCAAAGGTGATAAATCTGGCTATCTTGGGGGTCATTCAACGGCACCTCTTCTACCAATCCATTGACCTGGAGAGGTCTGATCTAAATAATGCCGAACTCTTAATGCGTAATATGGTGGGGCACCATCCTGTTGGAACATCAACATATTCTCAACGTATTCTAAATACATTTTACCAGTCAAATTTCCAGGTAAGAAAAAAGGACCAACCAAATGATCGCCAAAAATGCCAGCCCAAACATTTAGTTTTTGTGGCTGCTGTGTGTGTACCTCATGGTAAATTCTGGGATTAGAGTCCGACCAATATCGACAATTATGACGATTTACTTCGGCATTTAAAAAAAAGGAACATTCGTCGGAAAAGCAAATGTTAAATAAAAATTGTTCATCGTTTGTAATTCGTTCACTCATAACTTCACAAAATTCTAATCGCTTATCAAAATCGTCTTCATTAAGTTCTTGTACAAGGTGAATTTTATACGGATGAAAATTATGGGCCTTTAGAATACGTTGGATAGTACGTCGACTAACACCACACGAAGTTTGCAATTTGCGAGTATTTAATGTAGGATCTACAATAACTTGTCCTAAAACCCCCACTTCTGTTGCTTCGTTCCTTATAGAATTTTCAATATTACGTTTTTTATTGGCGACTGATCCAGTTTTTCGAAATTTAGCTACAAGTTCTAGAACACATATCTGATTATTTCCGAAAAATATTTCAATAATTTCAACCCTTTCTGCCGTAGAATATACCATGGTTAATTTATGTATAAAGCAATAAATATTAACAACAAAAATTGGTCAAATCAATCGCAAACTAATGTACTATTTCCTATTTAAAATACGTACGTGGCATTCTCTACTTATCTTTCTTCAATAAACAACTTTTTTTGTCACAAAGAACACTTCAATTGCTATTTTTATTATTAATAAACCATGGGCGTAGTAAATAAAAGCATTTACTTATCAAGAAAATGTTTTTACTCAAATTTCTTCTGAAAAGTACAAACTAATTTAATGTACCTATTAAAGTCTACTTTAAACTTTAAATCAATAAATCTCCAAAACTACTGAATTGAATACATGAATTTTACATAATTATAAAGGGAGTTGAAAGACCTTTCAAATAATCATTCGGCCCCCCTTTTCATTTAAGATTTTAGGGATGATGCCACCCCCGCTTAAGGGGCTGCAAATGTTAAAGTGATTTTATGCCAATTTTGTGTCCCCCTCGAAAACAAAATCGACGGGTCCGAGCGTTTTTTCAAAAAAGGAATCATCTGCCAGTAAATGCCTCTGTTTTGTGTTCGGTGCGCCACACTGTATATAAATATGGTAATATTTCAATGGTTTTTATTTGGTAGAAAAGCTGCTGAGTTAAGATTTAAGCTAAATTTTATAGGTAAAGTATTATACTGCTATTTTTCAAAATATAGTGTATAATTAAGAATAATAAAAAAACTCTTCCAAGCTTATTCGAAAAATTATGTTTTAAATTACAATGACGGCCGTTTCGCTGAATAGCATCGTCCAGTCCAGAGTAACCAAATAGTGCGTTGTGTAGTGTAGATTAGTTCCTGATTCTAGCAAAACTATTGTTAAGTATATTCAATATCAATATTTATAAGCACCCAATAATTCTTTATATGTTTGCTTTTATCAGGAACAACTTTACATTAATTCCATTTTCAAAGTTAAATTTTCTTTGTATCTTTGCTCATCAATCAAACTAATTCCTTCTATTATTTGTAATTAAATCTGGGATACATATTATTTAATTGTAATATATACATGGAAATCACCAAAACAATGCAATTAACTCATTTTTTTATATCAGCTTTCGAATATTTAAAATAGTCTATATGATCTTAGACAACGCCACTTACTGATACGAATGGTAAAAGTTTAATAACCCGATTTGCATTTACAACATACCTAATAGTGTACCCCAAGTCTCTTTTATGCTGTTCCCTGCAAAATTAATTCTCAAAACTTTTATGATATCGTCTCTAAAAGTTTTATTTTCGTCGGGCCATCGCAATTGATCACAACTTTTCAAAACAAACTCAAATGACTTTTATAAATAGGATATTCTTCAAAAGTTACGTTACGAGTGCACCCTAAAAATTCTCTTTGTTGTCCTTTCCCTTTTGCTTCCTATTCTTACTTTTTATAGATCGCTTTGTAAGAACTTCACTAGTAGACTACTAGATTGGATGTGTTACTTTTTTCAAGTTCCTTTTATATATTGTTCACTTTTTATCTACATAGAAAATGCAGTTAAAGCAGTCGATATATTTTAGGACAAAATAAAGATGATCCGAAAGCAAACTAATACCATTAAATAGTTTTTGAAGTTAACAATGAATGTTTGTATTACAGAAACTAATTTCATTATCGTTATGACTATCATAAAAATGCACTCATTAAAATATTTTGTTTAAAACTGAACTACTAAAATAGTTATAATTGGCAACATGCGCGCAAGTTGCCAATTATAAAATGAAACTTGTTACACATAGTATATAATATTTAAAATTAAAAATAAATCATTGTATACCTAGGCGATATATAATATAAAATTCTTTCTACTACACTACGGCCTGGAGTGTGGAGATCACACGGTTTCAGCCTTCCCACCCATTGATAGCACCGCCAATGAAAGAAAGGAGCAACCTAGTTAGAGATACGCAAACATGCTCTTTTTGAGAAGCAGTTGCAACAGTTTCAGCTATTTTCAAAAAAACAATTAAAAAAAAACGGCTACAAAAAAGTTACATATAGCTCACCGGCTTAATTCTGACAACCCGAATATTTTATCAATTATTTAGACGCCTAGACACAATCAAACTTTTTTGACGTACGTTTTTCGATGTTCATTGAAAGAAACTGTTTCATATAAACAGATTAAACAACTCACCTCTACTAGGAGCAACACATAAACAACCAACTAAGCAAGCACGTGAAGTCGAATATGATATATATTATATGTTTATTAAGGTATTAACAATTTATAAGTTATATCATTCAAATTTATACTGTGTAATCAATGAGAAAATAAAACAACAAATAAAACTAGCAATGATATAATAGTCACTAGATAGACAACGAGTCGAAACAGCTGATAAAGGGCAAAATAGTATTTTATGTGCATGTATTTTATTCCGATTTTCAATATTTTTGTAGTTGTACATGTTTAAAACGGCTTGTCAGTGTCAGTTAATTAGTTAATTTATAAAAAAAAGACTTTTAAAAATGGTTACTTCATGTTCAGCCTATAGTTGTACAAATAGATTTGGCAAAAATGCAAAATATATATCCATCCATGGGTAAATATAGGAAGTGATTTAACTAAAATATGGGTAATAAAATCTCATTAAAGGTTTATTTCCGCCACGGTCAAACAAAGACCGTTTATTCAAAATTCTTCCATAATTTTAGATGTCTGTCCCCCAACAGCACTAAAACACTCTACTCGGAGCATTTGAGCGCCTGGTTCGTACCCTTGATGAAATAAATTAAACATTATCCCCAAATATCTTCCCTCCATGGTCTCTATCTGTATCAGTTAATCTTTCACTTCTATCCTATGAAAAATCGTCCTATCCAAGTAATTGTTTAAATCCCATTTCTTGCATCTGATTAGTACAAAATATAAATCACATTCTCTTGTATTTACTGATGGTTCACAGACTCGTCTATTATGACCACAAACAAGAAATAGCATATTTATAATCTTGGGTGCTAAATGACCACGATGTCGATGTACCCCACCCTCCTAACATTTCTTTTCTTCCTTAAATTTATTGTACTAACCCTTACTTTTTGGAAGTCCATCTTACTAAGAATAATAAAAAACTCTTCGCTTTAACTCAACTTCCAAGTTTAATTGAAAAATTCGGTTTAAAATCACAATTACAGCTGTTTCGCTATAAACTAGCATCGTCAGATTGACATATTGAAATTACATTTTTTGTTTGTTTGTAGCTAGGGACCTGTTTAAAGCAAATTTTGAGTTCACACATATGTGTTTATACTTATTTAAAATGTAAATTATTTAAAACCTTTGTTTTTCAATTTACTTATCTGGCTCCCATCTCATGTTGGAATTACTGGCAATGAAAATGCGGACCAACATGCCATTGAAGCCTCCTTTTCTATCACCACAACAACATTTCAGCTCCCAAATGACTTAAAACTCCTATTCAAAAAGTCCATCAAGGAGTCATGGCAAAATTTTTGACACAACGACAAAACAGCCCTTAACGGCTGTCCTTCTCTCGCTTCCTTAACCAGAAGAGAAGTTGCTGTCATTTGACGTTAAACACATTCTCACCGACTGCCAGGAATACACCAACATGTATAAGCGCCTAGACCTAAAGCCGAACCTAAAAGAACTTTTAAACTGCACCGCTGAAATTCCAAAGATATTGAAATTCCTCAAATTAACTAGCCTCTATCATAAAATATGAACTTGCATGACATTTTACTTGTTTTATGTTTAAGATAGTGTTTTTATGTATATTTTTATAGTATAAATTTTTAATTCAAAATCGTTAAAAATTACCTTTGGCTATATAGTGAGTCTTGCTAGATGCTAGATGTCTTTTATTTTCTAATTCTCCAAGAAGATCTAAATTTTATTGTTATAATCTATATGCTCTTAGCTTCAAAATGTCTCTTTGTTTAATCAAGTTAAGATTAGCACGATATAATTTGGGGTTTTTCTATATCAATGCACAGTTATTGGAAATTATATCCAGGATAATTACATTAGGCTACTAATATTTAGGCTTTACTATTGTTATCTCTAATTATTTAAATACTTAGTTTATCTGTATCTGTAAATTGAGGAGGGTGAAGTCCAAAGGCTTCATCCGCACTTAGGCCTCATTAGGTCCATTGTGCTTTCTCCTGCGTCTGCCTCTTTAGTTCGTCATCCAGCCTAATGATTTGAAGTAGATGAAGACGTCCTTCAGGGGAAGCTCTCTTATGTTGTCTAGTCTTGGCCAGTGCTGGTTAAGGTAGACTTTTCCTTTAGTTGAAAGAGACGAGCAGTCACACAGGAGGTGCTCGACTGTTTCCTCTTCTTATTCACATCCTCTGCATAGAGGTGTGTTACTTAATTTAATTCTGTATAGATGTTTTTGAGACCCCGGTGACCGGTTAGAAACCCCGTCACTGGTCTGAGTTGTTTTCAGACAATTTGCAGTAATCTTTTGGCTGTGTACTTATTTCGATAGCTAATTAACTCCTCTGATATTCTAAAGCCTTCTGTATTGACCCATCTTTCTCTAAATAACAGATTGGAGTATAACTTAGTTATCGTTGACTTTGTTAGGACTAAGAAGGGTTCGGTCATGGATCGAGCAGCCTCTCTAGCAAGAGAGGACAATAAATTTACTGTTTTCGACAATTTTGTCCAGTTTATAGGTTCAGAATAAGTTTTTCTATATTGTGATATAGCAGTATTTATTTTTTCTTGTGATATACAGTGTATTAACCTAAAAATATACACGACAATAGCAAGAATTTAAAAATATATATATTTTATCTTAATTATAAATCCAAATTTGAAATAATTGAAAATAAATTGTCCAAATAACTAGATTGGGTTAGTATATTAAAATTACTCTTGTCTATATCGTGATTTGGACTAAGTAAACCTACACAAGCAAGTTTTTATAAGGGGGTTAGCTCTACTGACCACATTCAATGTATACGGTCCATGATTGAGAAGGTGAAATACAACAAAGTTAGCACAAATGGTTAGATAGCTTACCTAAGTTATTAGAAGCTCAAGAAGACCTGGCCTCAAACGAGATTAAACAAGATAAACTGGACAAAATTGTCGAAAACAGTAAATTTATTGTCCTCTCTTATTTTAAAGTTAATGATCCGATTTTGAATGTCAAAATTAATTCCACGGCATTTATATTCTGTACATGGGGTAATTCCCTTATGTTTGTTTATCTCTGCAATCAATGGCTTTTATTTAACAAAATCTTGATAAATTATAAAATGTAGTAAATTTTGGTGTGTTTAATATATAAGTACATTTTTATGCTTTTATTAAAAGTATATTAATCAATAAGCATTTAATACTGACTATTATTCAAGAGATGAAGTTCTCGGCCTCGGGACACAGGCGGGTCGCCTAAATCAGCGAGGTTAATAACCATTATACGCCTTACGCGAGTAGAATACTATGCTTCATCCACGAGTACTAAAAAGTTTTATTAAATTTTTTTGTCAAAAGTTTTGTTTATATTACATCAATATTATTAGAAGTACTTTCATTTTGTATAATACATTATTGTTCATTTAAGTAGAATTCATAGTTTTTATAAATTATAATAATCGTTTAATATTTCATTATAATAATAACACAAAATCTTTCTATTTAGCTTAACACGTTTCTAATCTTACAAGATGATGGGATTTATTTATAGTATGGATATTTATAGTATCAAACGTAGGGATGGAATTAACATAAAAACTTAGGTTTATGTTGACTTCCATTTTAAAAATGTTTTGAAAATTTGGTAGGTATATTAATAATTAATTACGTATTATGAGTTTCATTATTCAATAATAAAAATATTTTATTTACTTAGGAGGAGGGGTCAGTCAAAGTTAAGATATATTAGAACTAACTTGTGGAGTTTAACCCAAGAGTTGTAAGCAAAATTCAGAAGGATTATCATAGATCAATCTCTTTTGCTGTAAAAAAGCTATTAATTTTATTAAAACAATTTAAAACTAGTAGTACAGTGCACAGTACAATATTTATAAATATTTGTATAAAATAAATTTAATATGTTAGACATAAAATAACCGCCTCATAATTGATGATTCTACAATTTTATTCGATCAAAATCCATTAATCTAAATATCAAAATAAATACACAGTAGAAAATTTTAACATGTGTAAACACCAATATTGAAAACTTGAAAACTGGTGGCCTAGCATGTCTTTTGAATCACAAATTGAATGTCAGGGGAAACGTAAGCAACCTGCTTTAAAATGTATACTGTTTAAACTTAGAGAGAAACCACCGTTGTAAAAGCAAACGTACAAACATTGTTCACGCCCATTGTTCTCAAATGAGAGAACTAAGGATGAATAATGAGTACATTAAAGTGAAAGTCTGTAATATTTTGAAGGTTACGTAAGTTTAAGAATGGATGAGATGTTGTATTATATAGGAATTAAGTATTAATCCAATCCTCAACAGTTAGTTATGTAGTAAATTGGCAAATATATATTATTGCCTTGAGTGGTTTCCACCTTAAAGGTCATTAATGTGGTATTACAATAAATTGAATATTAATTAATTTTTCACCTGCAAATATGGCAGACTGATGTTCTTTGGTGATAAAATATTGGTGGGTCATTCTAATATGTCCTAACTGTAGACGGGTGACAATTACTTGATGTTTTCTATAGAAGTAACATTTGTGTTCCATGGTCCGAAATTATTTGTTACTTTCTTTTAGAATGACTGTTTGTTATACTGTTATGAGTTCCAAAATGTAAGAACTTTTTGTTTAAAGTATTGCTTTAAGTCAGTGGCAACAGATGTGCTAAGAGTCTTGATGTTTTTTGAGGCTGCTAGTCTTGCATATTCATCAGCTTTTTTATTCGCTATAATTCCAACATGTGAAGGGACCCATATGAAATAAACCTCTTTGTTAATTTAATTGAAAGTTTGATTTTCCTGTTATATAAGATTTATTGGTTATCGTACGTTAAGTTATAAAAGAGAGTTTAGTGAGTCCTTGACAATAAATTTTATGTTATTTGAGTGGTTTCTTATATGAGTCGGTGAGATGCTAGCTCCTAGCTCCTACCGTAGACGACAACACACCCATTTGACAACAGCCTATAAAAATCCATTCTACATTAAAACTCGACCGCCAAGTTGTATGCATGCATGCTAATGCATGATAATAAATTCAAAGTTAATTGAAATTATAACGACAATATAAAATGTAATAAAATCTTTATATACTATTAATTTAATTTTTAGCCTACTCAAAACGATTGTCAGTAACTTTTCAACAGCCAGATGAAAGAGATTTTTCTTTACCTCTATGCAAAATTTTATTTATGGATATGTTTATTTACCCATCATCTCCAATGGAAATATCCGATTTTTTGTAAAAAAATTCACTTATAATCAACTTTTAGCCTACTCGGAACGTTTGTCAGTAACTTTCGAACTCTTAAGATATACGAGAATTTCCAAATTTCACTTATGGACATCTTCAGTTACCCTTCAGCTCTAAAGGAAATATCTTTGTACTAACCATTACTCTGTGAAAGTCCATCTTAAAACAATAAACAAATGAACGTTTGAACGAAGGTTCCACTTTTTATTCAAAAAATAGGTTTTTAAAATAAAGTTGAAGTAATTGCATCACATTTTAAAAACCCATTTCTCGAATAAAAAGTTTAGTTCAAGTTTAGTTTATTGTTTTAATATATGAATTTATGTTTAAAATTCTCTCAAAATTAATTTTTAGCCTAGTCTGAATGATTGTCAGTAACTTTTGAACGCGCCAGATTGTTTTTTCTACCTCCCTGCAAAATTTCATTTATGGGCATATTCATTTACTCACCAGCTCCAATGGGAATATCCTTTTTTTGATAAAAAATACACTTATAATTAAGTTTTAGCCTACTCGGAAAGTTTATCAATAGCTTTTGAACAGACAGGTGAAAGAGAATATTTTTCCTACCTCTGTGCAAAATTTCCCATCTTCATTTACCCACCAGGTCCATAGAAAAAATACGAATTTACGTTAAAAATTATCTTATAATCTAATTTAAACATACTCGGAACGTTTGTTGGTAACTTTTGAACACACCAGATAAAAGACAATTGTTTTTCTACCTCTGCACAAAATTTCATTCATGGGCATCTTTATTTACCCACCAGGTTCAAAGGAAGAAATAATAATTATCTTTAATTAATTTAGTGCTAAGCATTAATTCAAGGGCGTCGCCAAGGGGGGGTCTAGAGATCAAATGTAGCTAGCCTCAAAGACGCCATTTTCATCCCGACTATATCAGATTTGCCAAAACGCAAGGCAATTAAGAAGTGTAAAATTAGGTATGTAGAAGGTACGTATGGTGTGTGTGTGTGCGTGTGTGTGTGTGTGTGTGTGTGTGTGTGTGTGTGTGTGTGTGTGTGTGTGTGTGTGTGTGTGTGCGTGTGCGTGTGAGTGTGTGTGTGCATTGCATTGCATTGCAGAGAAGGGGGCAGATCGTATGGGTGAGACAATTGTTATTATCAACGATGAAATAACAAATAATTTATTATTAAAAAAATTATATTTGTAAAACTTTTTAAACAAACTGGTTTTTTTATTTACTCTGCTGCTATCGATTTTGCTGTCTCATGGATCTGCGGTATTTTCCCCTCTCTTTATTTCTGCTCTGTGGATTACCCTAGAAACTTTAGACATATTTATACACATCTACTATGTTTATAGAATTTCTATACAATATTGCAAATTGATGTTTAGTTATGCTAAATACATATTATATACATTTTCAATAAGGTTTTAAATAATTCTCTGGATACCCATTGCCTCCTGAGCATAAAGGACAAGTTAATGTAAAAACGAAAATTGAGTCTTATTTCTAAATTCAGAATAATGGAAAAATGCTTTGAAAACGACTGGAATAGCTATTTACGTGCTATTTTCAATATACATGCAAAATAATCGTACCCAGCCTTTATTCCCCTTGGAAATTATTTCTACAAAAAATCTTAAAATTTACATATAAATAAATATACCGTCAGTCAGTGGTTGTGAACAGTTTGATCTTTTGATCAGAAAAAAGTTACGATACCCGATTGTATGCAATCATAAAAAGCACAACATATATATATTTGTTAACCTGTACCCGACCAAAATATTTAAAAAACTTTTCTGACTAAAACAGGGTCACTATTGACCCACTGATTTTTATTGTTTTATCCTATACAAAATATCATAAAATATACATATTTTGGTTATTGTATATGTTTCAATGAAGGAATAAATGCATTATCAAAATACAAGCAAAACATTGAATTCTTAATCAAAGTTTACCCGGTTTCAGTAAGGCGAAGGTTAGAAGAAACATAAGACATTACTATTTAATTTAATAACATTCTTAAAATAGCTCCTTTGTAAAAAAGAAAAACGATTGTTTAAGTTCGAAAAGTGGTTCTATTTTTTTTTGTTACTTTCTTTCATATTTCTTAGAAACTTTACTTATATTAGAAGAAGTAAACTATGGAATGTTACATCCAAAAAAGACCTAAAGTCGAAGTCACAATATTTTATTAAAATTGAAATAAGATAAGCTACTAGTTTCGGCCTAACACTGAGGCCGTCATCAGACTGTAAAAATGACAAAAAAAAACATACCTTAAACGTAAAAATAAATAAAAATCATAAAAGTCATACAATGAAACAATACTTGCAAGTATAACTAAAGGAGGACATATAAGTAGAACAAACAAAATATATGGATAATGTAACATGATATGTTAACTAAAAACGTAGTATTTTTAAATTAATTATATGGCTAACACTAACACCATCTATTGTATAGAGTTCTTAACATGTTAATTATTATAAACGATTCCTGTCAGTAATTCCAACTTTATACACGATCTTTAATGTGGCTTAGTCCAATACCTTAAACCAAGATTCATTCTTTTATTGTCATTGGTGTTATACACAGGTATGTTTTTTGATTTTTATTTTTGGTAAAAGATTTTAAATATAATTTCTATAAATCTTGACAGTATCTACTATATAATCAGATGAGAATTTTCATATTAATAATTATTTCAAGTATATTTTGAGGGCAATTTAAAAGTAATAATTGTAAATTTTTTTATAAAAAAATACAAAATGGCGAGTTGAGTACTTTTTTTTGGAATTCTAATTGTTATATTAATTTATCTTTTGTTACTACTGTATTTTCTGTCATATATCCTAATGATAAATGTAAAATTTCGGAATACGCTGTTTTGTACTTTTTGTACGGAAAAAATAAACGAACACGTGGCTGATGCTGACAATTTTTCACAGCATTGGAATATACAATACCAAAGACGTTACAAAAGTTAAAAGACGTTACAAATTCCAAATTAAAAGACGTTACAAAAGTTAAGACACTACAAATTTCAAAGACACTACAAATTTCAAACACATTACACTGATTGGTTCTACATTGGTGGACGGTTCATCAGACCAACCCTTCACTGGACCAGCCCTCTCCTGGATCAACCAACGGATCCTATGTAAAAAAAGATAAGTCGACCAACATAAATGCATTTTTAATATTATACAGCTGTCTCGTTTTTCTTTATTTCTTAAACGTAATATAAAAATCATTTTAGTACCTATCGTCAACTGTATTAGAATAAGTTTTTGTAAAGAACTGTTTGCGGATTATTTTTTGTAACGTATTCTCAATTTCATTCATTTAAGCACCAAGGAAATCTATTTATCTTTTGGTACATTTTCATATCATTTTTTTATCTTCATAGACAGTTTTTTTGACATCTTTCTGTCATCTTATGATACTTATTTAAATAACAGCTTAAAACAACTTTCTTCAGTAGTATCATAAAAAATAAAAAGATTTCAGTGGCGCCCTTATAATTTCTTAAAGAAACAAATATTGTACTATAGTCAGAGCTAATGAACTTACTCACCCCTAGCCGAGGTATTTAACTATCATAATTTTTGCTGTGATAAACATTTATAAATATTGTTAATTATTGAAATATCTTTTACAATTAATTAAAGACGAAATTAAGATTAATGTTTGTTTTATTGTAAATTACATTTTTTCTTTTGGTATATTGTTATTTTTTAAAGGTTAACTAAATATTTTTATAAATTCACTCTCAAAATGTGAATCATATCACAAATTGACGCTAAACGTAATAATTGTCGCCCAACAACCAATTAATATTACAATAAGGAACAATAAGTCTAAATTATGATAAAATATATGACAAGTATATTAAAATTATTAATGGAATTAATGGATTTTTTTAATTTATAAGACCCCTTTAAATATAAATAAAATTAATTATTAATGTCAGAGGTAATGTATTTTGAGATGAGCTTTGAACTAAAGCTCGCAGAACACTAATTTCATTCTTTGACTGTCTCCGAATATATGTAGTTATTAATGATATTATTTCAATCGTTTAGTTAGCGTAGTGAAGACAATAATTAGTACACCAGTAACGTGTTTTGGGTAATTTGACCTTTAAAAACATAGGCAAGGATTTTAAAATTAATTTATAAAAACAGGAAGAAATAAAATATCATACAATACACATCCGTTAGGTGTTATGACAATACTCATTTATTCATAATTAAACTTGTTCCTGATAAACTGTAACATACAAAAATTCTAATAAAGGTGGTAACTAGATATTTAAATGTAGTTATACATTTCAAGAAATTATTAATCAGAATTGTAAGGTAATATATTTATTTTATTTATTTAGTGCGTTGTTGCCTTGCATTACCGCGCAGCTATTTTCAAGGCCATAGCTCATCTCAAAATCCATTACCTATACCTGGGTTAGCAGCCAACAAAGGCTATTATCTAAGCAAATTATAGAAAAGATTATAAGTTTGTTAAACATATAAAATTTATAATTTATTATAAATTATAAATAATTTATATAAAGTTAATTAATAAATCGCAAACATTAAACTGACATGAAATAAAATAAATATAGTGACTAGATTAAACTAAAAATAAAATAAAGAATAATGGTCTATATTTTTTTATACACTGAAAAAAGGGAGGTGTTGAACGTTTTTAGCGAAAAATCCTATAGAGATGTCAATAAAATTGTATCTATGAGCTGATCATTAAAAAGAAGAAGAAATTAAAGAAAAGTATCAAAATAATTATGTAAATTAGAGTAACAATTTCTTTGCATGCTAAAAGAGAGCTAGTTAATAATTACAATCGAAACAACAAATTGTACAAAATACTAATGGCAACAAATTGGTTAGTAAAGTACAATAATGTTAAAGGAATAAAAGAAACAAACAAAATGCTGTTTTATATTTTTTGTTAATTTACACTTATTATTTTTACTTTTAAGTTATAATATTTCTTTTTGTAATTTTTAACATGGCTGTTTTTTACAGCCTGATGATGACCCCCATTCTAAGCCGAAACTAAACGCTTATAGGCAACAGACCTCAGCCTGCGGCGTCGCTCTGTTGTATTATGTAGTAGAGCCGATTACATATATATTTTTTTCTTTAACTCTGTTACATATTTGCTGAAAAATATCAAATTAAAAATTCAATATTCTAATAGCATGTCAAAATACTATTTTGACAATATGTCACCAAAATAGGTTATATGACGTCACTAGCTTGCATTCTTATCTGTGATACATGTCACCCTCATACAATTTTTGGTAATAAAAAACTAAAGTGCGATTAGATTTACATTTTGTCGGTTATTTATGTAACAAAATGGGTTATAAATGGTATTCAGTTTCAAAATGTAAAAATACGTCGGTAAAAAGTCCGGGAAAACTATTTGTAAGTATTCCAAAGAATGTTTAACAGCGTCAAAAATAGTTTCGGATGGTTTCTGTGCAAGTCCATCATTATTTCACTTTCTTATGATATAATTTAAGTTATCGCTAAAGTATTATTAAAGGTACCTACTTATTTTGCTGTTTTTTCATTTTATAATTCCGAAGCATAAAAGTTGACATTGTTTATAATGAAAAATATTCTCACCATGATTGCGTCGACTTGTGGCAGGTTACTGCTGTCTGCTTTTAAAAAACTGGTTTGCATTATTAAATAGCTTTGTTCGGGTTTGCTAGTTATCGTTTTCAAACTATCACCAATAGATCAGAACCCTGCTCACAAGGAAATCCGTACAGAATTTTTTAGTATGCAGGCTTCTGAAGGGTTGAAAACTGTAACTGGCAAAACCCGAACAAAGCTGTTTAAATACTAAAAGCAGGTGATGTCATCAATCAGGAGCATTTTATGTCACGTGACAAACACTTTTAATAATGCATTTTTATATTTCTTAACCAATAACCAATTATAAAATCTTAATTTATGCTAATGACAGTAATTGACTATTTATTTTTTGCATTGTCAAATATCCTATTATCAATGTCCTTCACTTATTAATTTAAGAAAATTCGTACTCTCAAAAAACTTTCCGGAAATAATTTAAGCTCTTGTGATATTATAAGTAAAATTTTTTTGCTCTGGTTCAAGTGCAATAAAATCGGTTAATTTGGGGTCCTTTGATTGAACACAACCAAACAGAATAACATTACACTGAATATTTCCCTCATGTATAATATATGTCATAAGAGGAATGCAATTATCGAAAAATTACAACGGTAATTGCACTGCGAAAACATCCCGTCGTCATGACACCAAGCGAAAACATCCCGTCGTCATGACACCGAAAAATTACAGCGGTAATTGCACTCCGAAAACATCCCGTCGTCATGACACCAATAACAACAACACTGACTGACAATACTGATAAATGTCAGATATACTTCAAAAAGTGAAAAAATGTTTATTCGTGAAATATTCCATTGAATTACACTCGTGCATAAAAATGACCAGATAATTTTACATTCAAGCGTGTTATCTATAAAAATTGCACTCCGTTTTTTTCACATTTTGTAAAAGAGCCCTCCTCCTTCGGAGTCGGGCTCTTTCGCCAAAATATGAAAAAAATCTCGTGCAATTTTTAGATAACACGCTTTCTTGCAAAATTATCGGTAATTTTTATGCACTTGTGCAATTATAACCGAAAACAACTCATAGGCTGTTTTCATTCTATTAAGTTGTCATGGATACATTTAAATATTTAATATTTCGAAATTTCATGATTTGGTCGTGATACTGACGAGAATATTCATAAAATTATAGAAGCAAATATCCCAAAAAAATACCGTTAACAGTGGAAATTCATCAGTTATAGAAACTGATTTTTTCATCATTTAACTTTTCTAATTGTTTTTTTGTGAATTGTACTGTTCTGTATGTTTTTCTATAATTAGCAAAAGAAATCAATCCGAATAATCCTCGCACATTGATAAATGCTCAAAAATTTTGTAACTAACAATAAGCTTTAGAAATCTGTTATAAAATTTTTGAGCATTTTTCAACGTTCGAGGGATATCAGTACTGACAACATTTTGACGATATGTGTGAGTGTCAAGTATGTGAGACCAGACTTCCACTCTCGCCCTGGAACTCTTAAGAAAGAGGCATCTGTGCTGTTCATATTTAAATTTAACCAATACCTTTTTGCGAAGTTAGTGATGTTTAATATCAACGTTTTTATAAAAATGTTTAAACTTATTAATTTTTTTAGTTGCAATATATTTAATAACTGTAATAACAAGAAGGTTCAGTAATTAACTTTAATACTCCTAAAAATTCTTTTTTCTATAAAAAGTTCTTTATTGCCGAAGCAAGTAAAATAAAAAAGTTTTGATCGTTCCCATATTTTCAACCTTGAAGTAACTTTTAAGCTTAAATAATGATAAATGAATATATTAATGAAATTTTCCTCTTTATTGAACCGTTACTTTTACTTCCTTTGTCTCAAAATGGTCCCCCTGCATCCTTTTTACGCGTTATACACCTTCATTGGCGAAAATTACGAGCAGTCTAAAGAAAATTTTAATAAATATGCCAAACTAGAAATTGCTGTCCGTATTTTTTTATTTTTATTAACTGCGAAAGAAAAGAAAAGGAGAGTCAAAAAAGTATGTAGTGTATAAAAAATATACTAGATCGAAGAGCTCACAGTGGGTTTTCATTTCAATGAAATGCCAAAAGAGGTTAAAAATCCATCAATGTAAAAGAAATTGATGTCTTTGGGTGAGGGAAGAGAGGTCTGCAAACACTTAATCAAAATAGGCTCTACCAATATGAAGTTTTAGTGAAAACATTTTTCACACAAAATATTTTTTAATTAATGAATTATTTAATCTACTTTTTAATAAATTTCGCTACCTATTAAACAGTTAATATTTTTTTACTAAACTTTTATTATACTCTTAAATCATTTTCTATTTAATAAATTTAATATATAAAAATAATCATCAAATTAAAAATAATTTAAACCCTAATTAATAGATCTAGATCACGCTTGGGATGGTCTCAGATATCCTAGCTACCCGGACGCACGTAGAACAGTCCTCTTTCCGAAGAGAGACGAATGGGAAAAGGGGATTATCTATTTCTCTGGGACTGACTACGTATTATACACTGATGGCTCCAAAACTTCAGAAGGAGTTGGATTAGGAGTGTATGGTAGCAAACCGAGTGTTGAAATCGATCGAAGTAAACCTCTGCACATATGCTACCATCTTTCAGGCAGAGGTTTTCGCCATTGAATTATGTGCAAGAGAGCTGATAAATCACCCTCTTGTAAACAAAAACATAAATATTGTATCAGACAGCCAGGCAGCTTTTAAGGCACTCAGTTCCAACCGGATTAATTCAAAGCTGGTATATGGAACTGAATTAAATCCTTAGAACATGTTGGTTCCAACAACATATGTGCACCAGCACATATGGGAGAGGTGGGTAACAAAAAGCCTCTTGCCAAAAAAAGAACCATGAACCATTCTGCCAAAGATATTATCTCCGGCTTGACAGAGAGGAAAATCCTCATGTACTGGAATGATATCCCAGGACTAATCCATTCAAGGCTTTCATTTCCAAACCCTCGAAAAATATAACTAAGCAGATTCTGGAGTGGGATAGGAAAGACCTACGCATTCTTATAGGACTGCTTACGGGACACTGTCGTCAAAGATACCACCTGAAGAAAATAGCTCTGAGTCAAACTTCAGACTGCCCCTTCTGCAGTGTGGAAGACGAGACTGCAGAACACATATTATGTTCTTGCTCCGCCCTGGAAATTACTAGGCACCGCATTCTTGGTTCTCCAAAATTGGAGCCTAACGACTTTAAACAGGTCTCGCCGCAGAAAACCATTGACTTCGCAAGGAGGATTGGCTTGTATGGCGATTTATACCATAGGGGTGAACCATAATAGACCCAACGGTGATCGCAGTGGAGGGGTGGTTGAGCACCCCACTCCCATTGAACCTAACCTAACCTAATAGATGTAGATTTTTAATAACTTTATATTATGTTAAATATTTAACAAATCACATTTAAAACAAGATATTTTAAGATGAATTTTTAATCTATTAACCAAAAGGTAAAACCTCAATGATGATGTTATTATGTGTTTATATATTATAAAAATATAAGTAAATCTGTTACTAATACATAATAGCAATAACATTATTTATTTTTATTTTGTGCCGCCACTGTTTGCCATTAACGTTACCGTTGTTGCTTGCGGTACATACACACCAGGCGATGTCAAAGTGTTGGTGGAATATTAATTATTTTTTGTAAAAGATATCGTGATTCTTTTCAGAAGAGCGACGTTGTTTTTTCCAACGGTATTTTTTTAAGCGGAATCTGCTTACTTGTTGGATGAATTCTTACAAAACATTACCAAATATATTGTTAATATAAATTGGATGAAAAAATATTATTCAATACACTCTAAAACGTAATTATATCGGACTTTCAATGTGGTGTTGTTACGTTTTGTAATAAAGTCGAAAGAAAAATACACAAACTGAATAAACAGCTTAATCTAAAATTAATGACTTAATGGTTTTAATAAAATGAAATTAGCTTACGAAAAATTAAAACAAAAAATAATGCAAAATAATTATTAACTGACTGAATGAAAGACTAATTAATAACTTCCCAACACCCTAAAATAACTATTAAGTGCAAATTGCAATATTAAAAACTTGATAAATTATTTAAAATAAACTATTTCATAAATTGTAAACAAATGACATGTCGCTAATAACCTTTGTTTGACATTATAGTATAATAAAATAAAAAAAGACTGTATTATATGTGGTATAGTCTTTCCAATATTAATTGCTGAAATCCATATAAAACTGTCATACATACCAGTCTAGAGAGAGCTGGGTTCCGACGATACAGAGTGGATGTTTAACGAGAATAATATGTTGTTTTCATGCCATTCTTTCTACTTTGAAGCCTAGTAAACTAACTCACTCTGTATGACACTTTTAAATGGATTTTAGCAATTAATATTGGAAAATCGTAGTAATAAAACTCAAAGTCTATCCACAACGTTTAATAGTGAGGTTCAATAGTAAGTGCAACATGTTTCGGTCTTTAGACCATCATCAGGCTATAAAGAAAAACAATGGTATCAGGAGAATCCAAAAATATAGTTATTAAAAGAGCGAATGGTGTCGGTTGTCCGATTACATCAATGATTAAAGTTAAAACATTTCAAATATGACAAATAATTACAAGTAGAAAAAATACAAGTTTAAAGTAAAAAGTTAAATACATGAATTGCAAAAACTTATACTATGGCAAAACAGCAAGTTAATTATGTTACACAATCAATATAAACTCACGATTGTAACATAATTAACTTGCTGTTTTGCCATAGTATAAGTTTAGCCCTAAGGGATTATTCTGGATGTACTTCCCTCTAAGATCAGTATAACTGTGCAATGATATAGAAAAACCAGGAAAAAACTGTATCATGCTGATCTTTACAATAACTTAATATATTTGTGTTTTACAATTACGTCTTATCTATGTATAAAATGTAAACTCAATCAAAGTAAACAGTTTAATAGTGGAGAACTTCCAAGATTTATTTGTTTATTAACAACTTTAAATTGTGGATCAGCTAGATGTCTTTTTATTTTAAGTTCTTCAAGGAAATCTAAATTTTGTTTTTTATCACAAGTGTGTAGTATTTGGATGTCATTGGTGTGTAAGAGTGAGGTTGGATGTTCAAGTAGGTGTTTTGCATAATTTGACTTATCTGGTTGTTTTAAACTATATCATTGAATCTTACTTCAAAATTTCTTTGTGTTTGACCTATATATACCGCATTACATTTTGGACAATTAAAAAACATAATTGCCCAAATTAAAAAATATGGTGTTTACAATAAATTACAATAAATTCCAAAAAAATACATTTTATTATAATATAGTTCAATATTACATTAAGTTTTCTCAACTTTTTTATGCATACAAGAGGTAGGCAGGGAGTTTAGAGTGGTCAGCTGATTTCAGTGATTTTTATTTTTATTTTTGGGTTTATCTTAAATCTAAATCAGACATAAATAGACAAAGGAATATTAAAGAATTGAATGAAAAAATTCGAAATTGACCCTGAAACATAAACTACAGAGGTTATTGATTAATTAATTTTATTGTAAGATATTTTTTGTTACTCAAAATATGGAAAAATGTAATAAACATCTGTCTCAAATTTACAAACTTATGATTTTGGACTATAAAAAACGTCTGGGTCTATCACACCATCTAAAAACAACATTGTTTCGCTATAAAGATTGAACAACAAAATTGGTCGAATCCTGATTCGATAATAATAATATTTTAGTGGACGAAGAACTATATGAGGATCTTGATAAATCCACTTGTATTACAATTTCAACTAATGCTTCGAATCACTGTAACAAGAAAATTATATTCTTACACCTTACGAAGTTGTAAAATTAAAAATTTTAGACATCCATTGTTAATTATTTAGACCAAGTGTAGACAGAAACATTTTGTGTTAGCAATAATCAACGTAAATTTTGGAGATGCAGATGGACTATAAACTAGGAACCAGGAAGTGTGGTTGGTTGGAAGTAATTTTTCACCAACAATCTCAATCTTGAAATTATTTCAATTGAATATAACATTAAGTTTACCTGTTACTATTGCACCAGTTGAATAAGTCTTTTCTTAAATTAATAAATAATGGATGTCTAAAAACACTGGTTTCGGTTCTATAGCCTATTTTATTAACTAAAGACAATTTTAAAAGAAAAGTGCTTTATTAATAAAAACAAATATGTTACTCTGACAAATATGAAAATTGAAAAAAAAAATTAAATGTGACATTTATCTTTGAGAAATAGCAATGATGAAGTTTTTCTCCACCATATATCAATATACAATTGTAGCAAAGTAGATTGATCAGTTTTATCGAAAAAACTTTTCTTACGAATATCCGTCGATCCTTCAATTCGGTGATTTATACACATAGTTAAAGTTGATCAAAATTGGTTGTTCAGTATGCGACCCAACGTCTACAACTTCTCGTAAAGGTAAACTTGGAGACGTTTAACTCCTAGGGCATATTTCACGTTCTAGATTTAAACTGTCGGTTTTCCTCAATATTAAACGTTTTCATTTAGTTCCATTGATACATTTTATTACAAAAAGATGGAAATATATTGCACTAACCCTTACTTTGTGAAAGTCTATCATAATTACAATACAGAATAAACAACAGAGTTGTTATCTTTCATTATTTTACGTTATAATTACCTTTTTTAACAAATTCTAGTTGATTCAAGTAAACATTCATGGTTAGATTGGCAGATCGAAGTTTAATTTTATTTTATGGGATTTGATGTTAAATAAGTGGTATTTAAACCAAGTAATGAAGAAATAAGGCAAGAATATTGATGCCTGGATTTTATTAGCCTTAAGGCATTATCTTGGATACATAGTCTATTTTTATGACAGATAATAATAAAGTAATGAAGAATTCGTGCCCCATAGGCGTACCACTTCTTTTAGTAGGTATTGAAAAAGGAATAATATTTTCATATGGTTTAAATGGTTTTTAATATAGCATGAACTTTTACTTTTTAGGAGCCTTAGGTTCTGAAAGTTTGGAATAATAATAATAATAATACAAGACAAATTTTAAACAGAAATTTGTTTATCTGATATATTAAATGACTTATTAAGAAAAAATAAGAAAATAGTAGGAAAAATAAGAAAAGAACTATTATGAAACAGAAAAGTACTTTTTGATCTAGAAATTGTGTCAAATAAATTATTGTTAATTATACAATGATGAATAATAGGTTGTTATCGAAATTTATGAATAAATTCTTTGTTTTTTTTTTTAATTATTTAACTTAATAGTAGCAATAAAACTCAAAGTCAACCCACAGTATGTAATCTAATGATAATGTTACATCAGCGACATGTTTTGGTCACAAGACCATCTTCAGGCTCTTCATGTGCAGACTGCAGCGCTTAACAAGTTATAACAGCTGTCATAAGTAAAATAGGTATAAATTTTTAAGTGTAAAATGAGAGAAGTGAAAATTATATTGTATAGTGGAAGTTAAATTTATAAAAAGGGTGTTGAAAAAGAAATTTAAAAAATTGTTTAAGTTTTAGACAAAACTATGAACATTCTATAGTTCAGTAATCTCTAATTCGGTTTACTGTTTTATTGAAGTGGGTTATGGATTATGATGTTTTTCTCCAGTTTCCTCATATTTATTTTTATGAGGTTGATTCTTCATAATAAGGGTGATACTCTTAACCCCCCTAATAATCCGGGCCCTTTCCTGTATTGGTTTTAGAGATCAAGCTCCTTGTTTCGGAGAACTCTCCAAGGTGGTACTTTTAACCCCCCTAATAATCCGGGCCCCTTCCTGGATTGGCTTTAAACTCCACATTTTAAAATTATTTACAATCTTGCAGGGTGTTCCATAAGATGGTGACACACCAAAGTTATGTTTGTTTAAATGGAAAGCCCTGTATTTTATTTTAAATTTTAAATCTGCTTCACTTCCACATCACAACAATGTAAAGTTTTCTTATGTTATACCGGGTATTTTAAAAGTTATAACCAATATTACCTGAAAATCGTACCAAGTTTAACTCCCTATATAATTAAAAAGGGAGTATGGGAACATTGATATATTGCAACCATAGTTTTTCAATTATCGTTAAAAATTATAAAACATATTCGTTTTCATAACATTTGTTAAATCAAATACAGGGTAAATCAAAATGCATGTACTTTATTTTCTTGGTAATTTTGATAGAACACCCTGTATTTTATATCATTATCGAAAAGTACTAATATCATTCTTCAAATTTTATGAAGTATTCCATATACCTAAAGTTATCAGTTTTCTAGATATCGACTCATTTTCAAATCGGAAATAGAACTTCAAATTAGACGCGCTTAAAAAATTGCAATATCTCGGGCTCCAGAAGGGCTAGAACCTTAAACAGGCGTAGCTCGTCGAGAGAAACTCAACTGGCATATTCTCACCCCCTATAAAACTACCCCCAACCCTCCAAAAATTCATTTTTCATAATTATTTATTTTATATTGTTTTTTTATTACCATTTTTATATATATGCTTAATAAAACATTTACTACTTCTAGGCATTATATCTACCCTTCAGTTCACACCCATTCTGATGGTCTCTATATTAATTTTGGAGATTGTTAGTTTGTTAAAATTCGACCGAGAATACTCTCAGGTCTTTAAAGGAGACTGCGTGGTTTTGTTAACTAAAAACCACAAAGTTTTTTGCTGTAATGGTGTATTTGCGATTTTTAGGTCTTTAGACCTTCTCCTACCTCTGTTAATCTTGGAGGCAATTTCCTCCTATCGTTGGAGCACATTTCCTCACGATCATTATCTTGTGATGATACTGAATTAATTCTTTATCTTCTCTAATTATTAATTAATTATTTCCCCAATAAGTTTATTGTGGTTAATACAATTTATTTTCTATCCTTTTTTCTTGTCACCATGTCACCATAAAATATGTTCAATTTATAATCATTATATAATAAAACCCTAATGTTTTTAATTCCTCCCTTCTGGAAAACTTTGTTGCCGCAACACATTCAACTGTTTTTGGTTTTATGTAATATGTACAGGTAAGATTAATTAACTTACTATCATGTTAAGTCTAATGTTTCTCTATGGTATTCTTATTTTTAGCCTGATTAACTAGATTAATCTTTAACTAGACCGAAACTAGTAGCTTTGTAACAGCAGTACAATTGTTTATTTCAATAAATACTTATGTGACATTGACATTGGTCTTTCCTTTCTTCATTTACTGTCACATTTGGGAAATGGATGATTTACTTCGTTTACAATAAAAATTATTTATAGGTTAAAATTTACTTACAAATACATAAATCAAGCCTTTTTTATTATGTGTATGTCTAAGAACAATTTAAATTTCAAATCAACACACTATAAGATATATGGATACTAGATATAATTTAAATAATTTTCTTTGATATTTAACATTAATTAGTTTAAAATATAATGATAAAATCAATCTATTTTTAGTCCTTTTCCGTCCCAGTTCAGCTTATTAATCATATTTTGGGTGAAAAAGTGCCCAATTGTTTTATGCCCTTGCCTAGCTTTATTTTGTCTGTTTGAAGATTCTTTAAATGGAATGTAGCGTCCCAGTATCTTGTTTAATGATGGTGGAGTATCTTCGGTCGATTCTAGCATTTTGCAGGCATTTAGGAAAGATCACGTTTCGATGCTGTCAAAGGCCTTGTGATAGTCGATACATGCTAGGTGCAGTGGTATGTTGTATTCGGTATGATATACCGATGGAAAATTAGGATTGTTTATATAGCTAATAATGAATTTTTGCATTACTTTGTGGGCGCACTGTATAGAAAAACATATTGTAAGAAGCATTTGTCATCATCCACTTAGCTTCAAGTTTTGATTTTTATTTACCAATCAAATTAAGACAAGTTTGGGTAGCTTACTGATTTTATTGGTTTCCTGATATTTCCATTTTTAAATTTTGTGCTACAACAAAACATATTTAAGAAAAGACTGGCCTATTCGACATATCTCGCTGAGAAGATAGAGCGACATTTCATTAAAATTTGACAACTCAAGCAACGGGCTACGGTTCTCAGAATTCTTTCCATCATTACCAAAATCCATTCGTATTAGCCACCGGGAAACCTCAATCCCGAAGCATTTGTCATCATCCACTCAGCTTCAAGTTTTGATTTTTATTTACAAACCAAGACAAGTTTAGGTAGCTTACTTATTTTATTGGTTTCCTGTTATTTTCATTTTTAAATTTTGTGCTACAACAAAACACATTTAAGAAAAGACTGGCCTACAAATAACATATTTTCAGAACCATTTTCTATTATCGACATATCTCGCTGAGAAGATAGAGCGACATTTCATTAAAATTTGACAACTCAAGCAACGGGCTACGGTCCTCAGAATTCTTTCCATCATTGCCAAAATCCATTCGTATTAGCCACCGGGAAACCTCATTCCCGTCTAATCTCGAAATCCGTGACGAGATTAATGAAAAAATGTTGAAATGCGGCGGCTGTGTCGCTTTTGCCTGTCGTTTATATGAGACACCAATATTTTCTAAGAAAATCGACCAGACATTTCTTGAACAACGTTAAATTGTTTTTAGGTCTCTGCTCGGCTACTTCCACTTTGATAGGGATATTTATTAGATGAAAAAAAAATTAATAATTTAGTGTAACAATTTTGTAGTGTTTTCAAATAAATAAATTTAGGGAAAATCATTGATCTATTTTGTAATATTCAAATATTCGATGATAGTATGATGAGTATAATATCAACAGAAGTTGTTTAATATTAACTTAATCAAATAACTTTTATTATATTATATTATTTTAATATATATTTTGTGTATTCGTAAGAAAATTAGAAATACTTTTTATTATGTAATGTATCAATATTATATTTTGTACATAAATATGTTATTTAAAACCTACTAGAAACTTCGCGAAATCGATTATATAATGTGTAAAAACGAGACAGATATATTTTTGTGATCTGGAAAGATCGACAGTAAACGAAGTGAGTATGTCTAGTTATACATAGGAAAGAGAGAGATACACATATTATTCTAGAAATGACTACTCCATAAAACAATAACGAAGTTTCTGGAAGGTTAGCAACCTATAAAAGGACTTGATCAGAGGTCGGTGGTGGTAAGTGGTTGGAAGTCAACTATAGAAGATCTGAGTGTGAACAGTCAATTTGAACAAAATAAACAAATAGTTTTTAAGGTAGTTAAATAGTGACATTAAGAATACAAATTAAAGTAATCAAGGAGTAAAACAAAGTGCTGAAAATTGAAATTAAGAACTAATCAAAACTGTAATTAAAAAACATTTTCGGCGTATAAAAAAGAAGAAATTATAAGTGTACTTACTATTTGCAATACAATTACAAGTACTATAATCCAACAAACACTGAACTATATCCATTTGGAGGAACAAACAAAGAACAATAATATTACACAAGAAACCAAACGTCTAACAACACGAACACGACATTTTGCCAAAGTCAGAAATTCGTTCGTTTCCGTTTTTCATAGAGCGACTACGGATTTTTTTCACCAATCAGACAGCAGGACTCTACGTGAATTAAGGTTAGATAATATTGTAAACACATACATATTATATCTTTGAGGGTATCAAAAAAAGAAAATAAAAAATTTTTCTTTTAACCGAAATAAATTTTATTGTACCAACTCTTGGTCAACTTGTCAATTTGTGAACAGAACTTTTACAATTTGTTTAAAATATTAACTTTTTTGTTTTATAAGATAACTATTTAATGTTGATCTCTAAGATATTATCCTAGATATATTTCTTTCTAAGATCAGTACAACCCTGCAATGATATAGAAAAATCAGAAAAAAAATATATGTGCTAATCTTTACAATAACTTAAAGTATTTTTAGGATATTAATGTCTTCTCTATATATCAAAATGAAGACTCAAGTAAAGCAACAATTATACTTGAAATTAAACACATCCAGCAGATCAGCAATTAAAAGTTATAAATGAGTTCATAAATCTGTGAACTCTTTCTCCACTATTTAACTGTATGCTTTTAAGGAGTTTTAATGTTATATATGGGTGACTCTCACCAAGGGTTACTTGATGGATTTAATTATTTTTTTATCAAAAAAATTAATTCTTAAGATTATTTTTGTGCATCTAACTTAAGTTTGGTCTAGACTAGAGGTTAAACACTTTTTCCAGTATTTTACAAAAAACGGGTTTTTAAAAAATGGATAACAAAAACTGAAATTTTGAAGGTGTAATAAATTTTATTTTAATAAACTCTTTTTTAATACTGGTTAAAATATTACTTTCTCTTACAATCTAGAAGCTATTGCTGTCACTGCTTACGGTCCTAACAAATTAACGTCACAAACTTGAAGAAGTAGAACTTTTAGACTTAGTTTATCAACCACCTCATCCATTCATAATTGTAGAGAATTTTAATGATCACAACATATTGTGGGGGTCTAGTTTTATTTCAAGACGTATTTGTACTAATTTGTGTATACTCAATATGGGATCATATACACACTTAAATTTTACGTCCGGCTCTCTTTCCGCAACTGATCTAAGCTTCTGTGACCCCAAAATTGCTCCTTTTTTAACCTGTCACACAGATGACGATTTACATGACATTACATGGTAAATAGGCGACTCATATGGTCCACTGAGAAGTAACAACTCTTACCTAAGGATCGATCTGGCAAAAAATGATAATTTAGTATTGTTACAAACTCATATTGCCGAAGCCCTTAATTGCAATCAAGAAGTAATAGCCTGTATGTTTACTCATTACTCATTTGTTAAACATTTTCTTAATACGATAACATTTAGGGTTTCCGTCAGTGCATGTACTTTTTCCTCTTATGATCAACAAGATGGTGCCCCTTAAGGCTATATACTAACCCCCCATTATTTATTTTTCCATTAACCAATTATGTCAAATCCGTACTATATGTAGATGATCTAGTTCTGCATTGTCATGGTGCCTTGACCTCAACTACATGCAAGTTTCTTCAGAGTGCTGTAAACACTATACAATCTAGAATATCTGCCATGGGACTTGCCCTCTCTTCTACAATATCACAGCTAATTAAATTTAGCTGGAAATTTTCATCTACGGGGAATACAATTTTATTTGATCCAAATGCTTCGTGTATTTTATTGAACAGAAATCTTGGTAAAGAACTACAAAAGTTTTTTTTCACTACTAGCCTATATCCCTGACTTTATTGACTTTTGTTGAGGTAGTAAGGTTGTTCATTTTTAACCAAGGTAGAAATAGGCAAGGACCACTTGATTAGCACTAAATATTAATCCATTTACCAGCATGTAAATGAATAGTGTGCTAGTATTGAAAAAAATGCTATGTGAGCCACTGTAGAAAAGTGTATTATTGTCTCGGATCCATTAAAGACCTCGAAGCTCGCTTCTTGGTATTTAATGGACCTTGACAATAATAAGTCACTTTTCTACATTGTTGCATAATAACTATTATCTTCGTTTGCTTTTTCTAAAATTTCTACGTCTCTCTTACACTCGCTTGATTTAAGCTAGTACTAAAATACATTTCTAAATATCTAATCCTCTTGCTAAAGTTTAATCTTCTACCCTAAAATTTACCAGCATTGAATGAGGATAATTAACAATGCAGTCTAAACATGACAGCTGTCTAATTTCCATAAACGGATTTATCTTGTCAAAATTTATTCATGATTTTGAATTTTTAAATTTTGATAATGTTTTTGGTAAACATACTTCAATGAAGTTCAAGTTATCAAGAGTCCATAAATGTTGACACCTTTACGTTTTTCAGATTCCAGCAATCAAAATCTGGAATGTCTGTGTCACTAGTGAATCTCTCACCCCGTATCTATACCATGGACTCACTAAAATGCCATGGGATTACTTAGGGAATTCAGGCAGTTTTGACATCCTATTACTTAAAAATGTTGGTTTTGAGTTAATTTAATTACTATTTTGTAGTCAATAACTACTCTATATTGCACAGTACATTCACACCTGTAGGAAACAAAGCCCTTAAATATTGCCTTCGGCTCCTGGAGAAAATGAACTGCTATTCAAAATATTTATATATCTACCAGTTGAACCGACAGATGTCCTGTCTTATTGAAGAATATTGAATTCGAATTGGTTTAATTACTAAAAAGAAGTGTGTTTATTATTCTAATGCTTTATGTTATACAACATTCTATTTTTTTTTAAGAAAATCATTTTATTTGGAAATTATTAAGTAGGGTTTTTCTTTTTCTAAATTAAATTAAACTCTAGCTTCCCTGCGCATATTGTTGCTAGTTCCCAAAATATAAAAAGTAAACTTACTTTAAAACCTTCAATTCTCTCTGTTGCACTACTGCTGGTCTATCTCTAAAAATAGTTATTTTTTAATTTTTAAATGCACCAGTTTCTAATTTTAATATTTGTACAAAATACTTTAAATTTAAATATAAATTGCTTCATTGAAATGAAGTTGAATCAGTTAAATTTTCATACAACCTTTATTAAGGAATTATACTTTTCTTATTGGATTAACTTTTTTAAATTCTTTATTTGATTTATGTTTATTTTTCACTACTTTTGTAAGTTTACCAGTTAATGTTAAAAATAATAAATAATTTATTTATAAAAAATATATTACCAATAAATATGTCGACCCAAATGCAAACTCTACATATCTATAACCTGTAGAGAGACATCAAATATGTCGATATTCGAAAATTACATATACGCCGGTTTAAATTTTCTATAAATAAATCAGAGTATTTGCACAGCAGTATAGGTGTGTGGTGTAGTACGTTCATCCTTCATCTCTTTCAATCTGATTTTCTATTCCAGACGACAAACGAAACATTTCCTGTCGAATTTTAAAAGCCGATGGAGCAAGCAAATGCGCTCCACAATATTTCTGTGACATTTCGTATTTTTCCAGAGGCGCATTTCAAATTAAAAATAAAAACACGAAAGCGGATTTCGCAATAAAAAAAGATACATAGGTATAAAGTCTATACCACCAATCTAACTTTAGTAGCAGTTGATTACAATCATACAAATCTTTAAGCGTTCACACTAAGTTATTAACAGCCACTCATGTATCTTTTTTTAAATTTCATGCATATTAATAAATGTTGCTGTAAATAATTTTTCCAATTTGTCTTGTTCCAAATTAATAATAAAATTTGTATGCCTTGTATTTACCAGGCAAATTTTGAAAGAGAATAATTTCAGTATTTTGTTTTGTAGGTCGTCTGCGGTGTCTTCCTCATAAATTTTAATTATTTTGAATAATTCTTATGTTGTAAAGGGGCTTTGCAACTTTTCTTTGTTCTAAGTTACTTTGTTGTTGTTTTTAGTGCATACCAAACAAAATTAATTCATTAAACAGAAAAATTAAATACATGATCTGCAAACTAGAAACTGGCTAATAGATAGTTACACAATTTAGAACATTATTCTCTAAAAATGAATCAGTAAGGGCTGGTTGTTCAATAAAAGTTTAATTCATAGGTTTTGTAAACCAGGTTTTATAGTATACTATGGATTAAAATCAAATGCGTTTTTCAAGCAAAAAATAAGCCGAGATTGAACTTTTAGTTTCAAATGGTGGCAACACATTTTTTTTCTTTTTTCGACTGTTCAAAACAAAAATAAATCACAAACATTTCAGATGAAGTGTTATGTGAATATAGATAACAATTTTTAATGTTCCGAGTCATTTAAACGTAAACTTAACAGTTTGTGTTGCATTTCGGTGGTTGATTCGAATCCTAAGTGAAAACGCTTTTTCAACTGTATTGAAAATAGTTACAAAAATGGCACCGACAACCAAAAAAAGAAATGATAATTTCTAAACACGTTTGAGGAAGGTTTAAAAACTGTCGAAAACCTCTATTAGCGAAAAACAGATACCTCTATAAGAGTGAGTCGTTTTCCTTCATGGACCTCCGTAAGTGAGACTGCTATTTATCTATACCTCTACAAGCGACAGTCGAGCTTTATATATTTAAATTATTTAGCAGGAACAAATGACCAATTTAACATCTGCTATTTTCTGACTCATTATAACTTTCTTTGGTGGAATTTTCTACTACTGTTTTTGTATTTTTTTTTCGTTAATATTGTACTTACTCTATTTCCTGGAACTCAATAATGTTGCTATGTCACTTGCTGTGACTTTTTATTGCTGTGTAATTCCATCAGAGAGAAACGCTGCCATGTAACCATGTAGTTTTTATATTTTAAATAATTTAAAATCAATTTAATGTTTTGTTTTTCTAAAGTTAATTAAGATAATATTTTAATATTTAAAACAAAAAATTGTAAGAATTATGATTATTATATTTATATTTAATATTAAAGCCATTGTAAAAGTTAAATAAAATTGCTAAATAAATTATTGTTTTTAAAAAGTTCCTCCATCGCGGAAACGTAATTGGCGCAGTCAGTAGGATACTGAGGACCTTCATTGAGAACTGTCCTTCGATCCTTAGATACTCGTTAAAAATAAAGACGTGAGAATACCAGATCCACAAATATTGACGTTTCTTTAATAAGAGTGAAATTATTTTCATTTAAGATTACTGAAATTGTACCTTTATAATAACGCTTATTAATAAAACTAAATGTGAAAATTCTGTGAAAGAAATTTGTCTCGAATAAATTTACTATAGGTGGATACATTTTAAACAAAGCATAAGGAGTCCCATTAAATTGAATGAAAATGTATTTTAATGAAAAAGATCGGAAAAAAAGTAAAAGACATTAGGACCATCTAAAGGAATGTGGAAACCTTCATTTTTATATTCCAAGTATACAATACCCTATTACAATAATAAGCAAAGTATAATATTTATACGTGACAAAGTATTGAAAGTTCTGGTATTAACGGTTAACAACTTAGGTGAAAATTATATTAGCAAGTTTAAAAAATCCTAAAATAAAATAAAAGAACATATCATAAATCAACATTTATAAATTTAAATATAAACATATCTGAATGTAAAGTTAAAACAGCAACGCAACATATCAATTAATCAATAGAATGGACGATTTTAATCTAATAGTGCGATTCTGAGCACATCTTAATGGCCTGTCTGCTCGGAATTCCACCATAAGACTGGTGTTTTTATTATTAGTACAAGTTATTCTGTCCAACACTGTAGATATAAGAGTTTGTACAATGAATTTAACTTTGTTACATTTATTTATACTGTTTTTGCGTTTTTTTCAGGTACATCTCAGGTTGTTAAACATATGAATGAGATTAATAGTTTTTAATTTTATTCCTTTTTTATTGTTTTAGATTATAACTTTGATTTCAAAAGTAAACTATGTCAATTGTACATTATTACATGAATTGGACATATTTTGATTGTTATTGATTAATACCATGGATCCTATCCAAGATAAATTTGTCAAGTACATTCTCTATCTATTTAAATGTTTCCTATTAGAGATTATTAATTTGAATACTTTAGATGAAATAAAGAAAATTAGCTGATGAATAAATAAGAATTATTAAGGTATCCTTTTTATTATTACTTATTGAGGTAAGTTTTACTTTCTAATTTTACTGAGATTAGTTATTCATGCATGGCAATCAGAATAAAATAACTTGTATACTTATGTATTTAGTGTTTAATCAAATAAGGAATAGTGTTATCTTAGTAAAATGTTTATAAAAAATTTCTTAAAAATAATCTAATAGAAAATGTACAGAAATATGGATCCTCGAAAGGATTTTGTAAATGAACTATTATTACATATTACTATATTAAAATAAAACTTAAATTTAGAAAAATATCTAGAACAGAATCTATAAATTAAGAAATAATGGTCGTTAACAGATAATGCAACAGATAATGCAAGGTATACAGTAATTAATAATTAGACAAAATTTGATGTCAAATACAGAAACTTTATTCTCGTAATTAACGTGTCGCTTAATAAAAAATGTAGACTTTTATTAATTAGTGCCTGAGTTTACGATTGCTTTCCTCAAAATCGTGATATGTGATGAATAACGAACGTTGGAGTAAATATATATACGATATACAAGTTTAATTAATTTTTAATTTCAACGTATGTAATAATATGTAGTAGTACATCTATTTTTTCTTGCTAATGGTAAAGTAGTTTTATGTGAATATGCAAAAAATGTTTCACAACAGTTAATGAAACAGATGTCTACAAAAAATAGAGATAAACTAAAAAATTATCTGTTTAAAGCTCAGATTTCATATTAACATATTAGATAGAAAATTTCAATAGTATGAAATACGTGTAATAGGTTATTTTACACTATATAAGAAAAAATTTAAAAATCTATCATTGAGATAGCCCAGAGAGTTGTCAACTGTCAATTTTATTAATTTAAAACCATCGAAGGCGGATTCGCAAGGAGAGACAATGCAAAATTACCAAGATTAAGCTATTTGAATAATACTTTACATTATATGGTTGGATCAAAACGTATGAAATGAAATTAAGCTTGTAATCACCTTCGTACCAATTCAAATCATATCCAGCCAGTGATGAACTATAAACCTTTTTGCTTCGTGATCATAAAAATAATCATTTTTTCATTAGCCAGATCTCAAAGTTTTGAAATGTGCGGGGTCTTTGAATCTGCTTTATCAATTCCGTCTTGCATGTATTCTGCAATATATTTAACATAATATAAGACCAATTCTTTCCTTTTCTTAAAAAGCTGTGTAAAAAGCTGTGAAAATCAGCAAAAAATATTCTTTCATTTTTCCATATAATTGGGTGACATTAATATTTCGAAGGTTGTTGCCAACTTCAAATTTCATCCAAATCCACATTTCTTTTCAAAATCATTATGTTGCTAAGTAGAATAACAAGTATCCGAACAAGAATCGATATATTTGCGTCTTTCAAAGGACTGGCGTGGTCATTTCCAAACAAACCTGGTGCATTTGAAGGAAAAACAAAATATTTGCAAGTTTTTCTTTCACTGTAATGGTCACAACCAGGTACAAAACACAGTACCATTTTGAAACTATCATTGTAAAAAAAAAAATTACAAAACTTTTAACACACATAACAACTAAGTTTACACTGTTTTAAAAACGCTTTGCAAACCTTACCTTGCAGATGTTCTTATAAAAAAGTCTATAACTGATCACTTTACTTATTTCTAATAACTGTGACTCTTTTTCATAATAGCAGCAAACAACAAATTTAATATCTCTTTGACGTTTTAGTAGATTTGTTAGGAAAGGTTGTGAGGTAAGAGCAAATATGGTGAATAATTTCTGTACCCTCTTCTTCATGTGGGCATGTGGACGTATATTTAATATTTATAATTACCAGAAGGATTAAGAACAGTAAACAACTAAACGCCGAATTAAACTTTCACTATTTATTAGCAAAATACGCTTTTAAATGCAATGACGGCCTTTTCACTAGAATTAGCATCGTCAGATTGACATATTGAAGTTACATTTTGTTTGTATCTAGATACCTGATGTTGATTAGGTAGTATTAAGGCTAGACCAAGTATGGAAGTAATAAGACATAACCACATTAAAGCCTAGATGTTATTAGCCCTAAGGGATTATTCTGGATATATTTCCCTCTAAGATCAGTATAACTGTGAAATGATATAGAAAAACAGGAAAAAACTATATCATGCTGATCTTTACAATACTTAATATATTTCTGTTACAATTACGTCTTATCTATGTATAAAATGAAGACTCAATCAAAGTAAACAGTTTGATAGTGGTGAACTTCCAAGATTTATTTATTTATTTTAATATCTATATTAAGGTATTGTATCATTTTTCTTTTGCTTCCGGAGAGAAAACAAAAAGTAGATACTGATCGTTTGCCTAGCACAATATAACTTTATTTTTGCACCAATATTTGGTTTTGATATTGTTTATTTCCTTGATATTGTTTCCTGTAGAAGTGTCGACAGGAATATTGCTATTGCCAATATCTAATGATGCATTTAAAATACATCCGCTAATAGGTCTTTTTGTAACGTCACTCATATATTCGTTGGATGTCTGGATGTCTGTACCACAAACAGTGGCGATAATCGATATATCGATTTTTATTCTCCAAGCTAGTCACGTGGTATAAGGCCGCCATTAAGGCAAATTTTCGTTAGGTTTGTATGAAGCCTGCACATCAAGAAATTCTGTATTCGGTTTTCCTGTTTTTTTCCAAATTTTGTTGCCCAGTTTTTTGGAGTATCTTTGTATCACATATATAATTTGAGAATAATAAAAACACATTATAATTTACTTTGTATAAAATAATTTGTTAATTTACTCCCAAACACCCTATTTTAGGTCTAGTTTTTCATAAACTACCAAAATGAAATATATTTCTTTAAAATACTTCAAAAATCATGAATTTTAAACGAAACATTTAAACTTTCAGTACTAAATAACGTAAAACCCGTCAAAAAGTTTGCCTCCTAATGGCGGATGAGCGGACACTGTTTGTAGTACAGTCACTGTAGGATTTAAGACTAGTTGCGCCATCCTGCCATCCCATAAAAACACAATATTATGTCTGTACCGTTCTTGATTGAGAGTAACTGACTGCCCATTCTCGTCATCAGGGCGTTCAAATCCAAGGAATCGATTTGTTTGTATCATACACTAATCTCAGCACGATTCGACAATAAATTTCTCTTTATCATTTATTCGCAACATTTAGTCGTTGTCCCATTTGAATTGGTTATAGAAAGCCGCCAATAGATTTGAACATTCGACATGTAGATATTTTACTTATATTCAGTTACGTTCTTACAAGAAATAATTTTTTACGGAGATTCGATGATTTGGTTAAACAAGCGACCATCATTAGCATGGGTAGATGTTCTTCCACGACCTAAAGAGTTGTTAGCAGAGCTAATTCCACAGTTTGAATAAAATGTTTAGCTTTAGGTAAAAAACTGTATATTTAATATAAACGTAACAGTGACAAAAGTAATCTCATACAAATCAATAAACATATAGGCATAACAACCAAATAGCCTACTAATGAACATAATATACTCTAACACCCCTTCTTTATGTTTATTCTAGGCTTCTTCTTTTTCTTCTAAAAATAAACCAACTCTTCTTACACAATTTTCAAAATTTTGTTTAAATAAACTCTTTGTTAGAAAATCAGCTACGTTTTCCTTAGAACAAACATATTTCAATTCAAAATCTTTATTTTCGATCTTCTCTCGAATAAAATGATGTTTAACGTCAATATGTTTGGCTCTTTGTGACACAATGGGATTTTCTGCAAATTTCATCATCCCCTGATTATCACAGAAAAGTGTTATACATTTTCTTGTAGAAGTTCCAATTATTTCATTTAACCATATCAGTTCTTGAGCTGCACAACTAACAGCCATATACTCAGCTTCTAAAGTTGAAATAGCCGTAGTTTGTTGTTTCTTTGAATTCCATGAAATTGCTCCTCCAGATAAAAGAAACACAAAACCCGTTGTTGACCGACGATCATCTCTATCGTTAGCCCAATCAGAATCAGAGAACCCTTTTAAATCATCGTCATTTTTCTTAAAAACTAACTTCATAGATTTAGTGGCTTTGAGATATCTCATAATTCGTTTCACTGCTTGCCAATGAACCTTTCCAGGGTTATTACAAAAGCGACTCACTACACCTACTGCATGTGCTATATCTGGTCTAGTTCCGTTTGAAGCATAAAGGAGACAGCCAACAGCTTCACGATATGGAATGTTCTCCATTTCTTTCATTTCTTCATTATTTTTAGGGCACATATCAGCGGTAAGTATTTGATTAGCATCACTAGGAGTTGATGTACCTCTGCATTCGCTCATCTTGAATCTTTCCAAAACATCTTCAATGTATTTCTCTTGAGAAAGAGTAACTGAACCATCTTCTTTTCGTTCAATTTTCATACCCAAACAATAATTTGCCTTGCCAAGATCTTTCATTTTAAAATTTTTTATCAATTCAGATTTTAATTTAAAAGTCAAACTGTCATCATTTGACAGAATCAGCAGATCGTCAACATAAACAGCAACGATGCACATTTTGTGTCCAGTGACCAGAAAATAAACACAAGGATCATACTTTGATTTTTTGAAATTCAAATTAAGAATGGTAGAGTCCAATTTTTCATACCAAGACCTACTCGCTTGTTTTAAACCATAAATAGATTTAAGAAGTCGACAAGTCCGTTTATTCTTACTATCATTACTTGGCAGTTCCATATAAATCTCTTCTTTTAGTTCTGGGTGTAAAAAAGCTGTAACGACATCCATTTGTTGAATATCCAAATTTAACTGTGCTGAAATTGCTAACAGAAATCGTATTGAGCAATGACGTACCACAGGAGAAAAGGTTTCTTTATAGTCAACACCATACTCTTGAGAAAAACCTTTTGCTACTAGGCGTGCTTTATATCTCTCAATTTTTCCATCTGCATTATATTTTGTTTTAAATACCCATTTCGACTTAACAGCTTTACGACCAGGGGGCACATCGAAAATTATCCAAGTTTTATTCTCTTCAAGAGAATTTAATTCTTCCGCCATGGCAGCTTTCCACTGCTCAGCATCGTGACTACTCATAGCTTCGGCGACTGTTTTTGGATCTTCTTTACTACATAAATTTGCTTCATATGTAATAAAATCTGAATTAAAATATTTTTCATTTTTACTTTTCGTTCTTTGAGACCTGCGAACTTCTTCTACGTCTTCTGCTTCTGGTACTTCTGCATCATTTTCAATATTTTCACAAAAATTTTCAGGTATATTAATAAAATCTTCTTCTGAATCCGATGTTTCACTACAATTTTCATTATTTTCCCCTTCTTCAACAGCAACTTCTCTAATGATGAATTGTTGGTGATTATCATCTTTAGAAAATTGTTGTTCGGCCAAAACTGAATTTTCTTTAGAATTTGGAAACTCAAAGAAAACTACATCTCTAGATTTTATCAATTTCTTATTTTCAGGATCTATGAGCCGGTAACCTTTGCTTTCTTCACAATATCCTACAAATATTGCTTTCTTTGACTTCGAATCCAATTTTTGTCTCTTCTCTTTAGGTACATGAATCATAACATTGCAACCAAAAATTTTTAAATGCGATAGATCTGGCTTTTCTCCAGTCCACATTTCTACAGGAGTTTTCTTGCAAAGTGCTTTAGTAGGAGATCTATTTTTTAAATAATTTGCAGTATTTATTGCTTCTGCCCAATATTCATTGCCTAAAGAAGAATCATGCAACATGGATCTTGCTTTTTCAACAAGTGTTCGGTTAAGTCTTTCTGCTACACCATTTTGTTCTGGAGTGTAACAAATCGTTGTTTGATGCTCAATCCCATTTTGACTTAAGAAACTTTTGACTTCTTTATTTACATATTCTTTTCCATTGTCGGTTCGAATAACTTTAATTTTCTTTTCAATTTGGTTTTCTACTAAGGCTTTGTATTCTTTAAAACATTCTAAAACTTCACTTTTTGATTTTATAAAATATACAAACGAGAATCTTGTAAAATCATCTGTAAAAGTTAAGAAATATCTAGCTCCTCCGATTGACAAATTTTGCATGGGTCCACATAGGTCAGAGTGAACTAATTGTAAAATATCCTTTGCTCTTTTACCACCTGTCTTTTTAAAAGGCATTCTGTGCTGTTTTCCTTGTAAACATTCGATACAATTAGCCATTCCAGATTCTAGGGTAAAATTAATTCCAGTTGCCATACCATTTTTTAACAGATTCATTGAAATTCGATTTAGATGGCCTAATCGACGGTGCCACATACTCTGCGAATCTCCAACTGCCATTGCTTGCAACTCAGAAGCTGTATCCAAACGAAACATGCCATTTATATTACTTGCAGTTCCAATAATACTTTTGAATTAATTTTAAAATTTTTGTCTAAAATCTTGCAGCCAGTTTTATCAAAAAGTAAAACATTTCCCTTTTTGACCATTTGATCGACAGATAGTAAATTAATTTTCAATTCGGGAACAAAACGTACATCTTTTGCAGTTACTATTTCATTTGAACTTAAACGTATGTCTATATTTCCTTTTCCTTGACATAACAGTTTGGTACCATTTGCAATCGACACACATTGATTTCTGTTATTCTCGAAATTTGAAAACAAATTCCTGTTACTGGTCAGGTGCGACGTAGCTCCAGAATCTATAAACCAATCCATGTTTGGAACTTTACTTCCTTCTTCATCCAAGTTAGTGTAAAAAGCCTTTTTATTTGAATTTGAATTAAAATTGAATGATTTCTTCTTTTTCTGGTTCGAACAATTATTTTTCTTGTGACCAAATTGATTACATTGGTAACAACGTGGACCTTTATTTGGTTTCTGATTTTCTTTTATTGTAAATGCTTTTTCAGAAGTTTTATTATAAGTATTTGACACATTTTCTTGGCTCAGCAGATTTTTAACGAATTCTACTGAAATTTTCTGGTTTGAACCTTGAATTCCCAAAATTAAAGGTTGAAATTTCTCAGGTAAACCACCAAGAATAATACCGCCTACTACTTCATCTTCTAATGGTTTTCCAATGCTTTCAAGCTGCTCAGCAATATTAACAATTCGATCTATATATTCGTTTAGCGAACTAAAATCTTCAAATCTGGTTTTAAAAATTGACGAATATAGACCTATACGTCTAATAATGCCGTTATCTTCGTAAGCTTTTTGTAAATTAAGCCAGGCTTCTTGTGCTGTAGTTGCCTTCTTGGTCTCACACATAACATTTGATTTGACTGATAAATTAATTTTGGCAAGGGTTTTGTTATCTGGTTTAATACCAGCAGGATACTCGATACAACGCCATAAACCACAATCTATTAAATAATTTTTCATCCAAAACTTCCATTCAGAATAATTTTTACCATCTAAATGTTTGGACTCCGGTAAACCTCCAACTGATGTGGTAGCAATACACTCGTAGCTATTTCCATTTGTGTTTCTTTCTTTCTAATTGCTTTCTTAATAATGCAATTTCGACTTGCATTTTTTTAAAGTCTTCTTCTGTTGCCATTTTTTATTACCTCTGAAGCGAGAACCAATTTATTCTTCTGGGCCCGTAACCTGTTAGCAGAGCTAATTCCACAGTTTGAATAAAATGTTTAGCTTTAGGTAAAAAACTGTATATTTAATATAAACGTAACAGTGACAAAAGTAATCTCATACAAATCAATAAACATATAGGCATAACAACCAAATAGCCTACTAATGAACATAATATACTCTAACAAGAGTCTTAATGTCACATAATACACTATCAGTGAGACGAAATTACTTAACAACCGCTAGCAGTACAGCTTTACTAGAGGACGCCTTGTTAAAATAATGTTCTACTTTTTTGTCTTTTCGTCAAATATTGTCAAATAGACAACTAATGACAAGTATACCAAATATACATGATAAATGCCACTTGCGTCCGAAATTTAGGTATAGCTGCTCTTGTCGATTCGTTCATAAATTAGCTTTCACATAAACGAAAGTGTTGCTTTTAGTTGGACTACTATTACAAATATACTTAGAGTAATAAAAATGACATTTTAATAAGTAAATAAAACAATCTTTATAAATTTAAAGGGTGTGTGATACTAAATTCTTTTTCAGATATACTTCAAAGCAATATTAACTCCAGAAGTCAGCTTATAATAACAACATTCTTAATCCACGAGTTAATAATTAAATATATTTATCTATCATCTAAGAAATTGCTGCCTATTAAGGATCAAATCAGAATTATCAAAGCAGTTCCTTTTCGAGAAGAATTGTAGGGAACTTCTACGAAGTAACAATTTAATAAAGCAGAAGGAAAGTTTCTTTACAAAGAAAACGTCTGATAAATGCACTGAAAATCGCTTTCAGATACAATTTAAGATTATGTTATATTAATTAGAATCTTTTGTGCATGTCAGATGTTGACATTTTCTTAATAGTTACAGCCTTTGTCACTTCTATGAAATTTAGAGAAGAGAAAACAAGAATGAGATGGCTGTAGGGTTCAATTAAATTTCCTTATTTATATTTTAATGAAATAAAATAAACGTTACGCTTTTGGCAGACAGAATGATTTTGTTAATTGTAAAGTTGACATAGTCAAGTTAACATTAATGAATTAATTTTCTTTGACAATAATCAACATAATATATAAAAACATACAAAGTACTAGTGTCAATTAAAGGAAAATCATTGTTACATGTTTATATTTTCGTTAGTTACATGTGAATTTCGCAATTTAAAAATTAATTATGTATATGCTGCTATCTCACAATAAATTTATGTTTCAACAAAAAAGGAATGTAAATTTACATGTAATAAAATAACCACATTAATCTCGAACCCAGATTAAAGGTCAAGCAATTTTTATGCGTTGAGACGTTGAAGATTTTATCAATTAATTGAATGTAATTGTCAATGATTTTAATAGTAGACTCGTAAGTTCATAATAAAACATTCACATTTTGTATAAAAAACAGTGTTTTTTTATTTTGTTTACCAATGTCTAGTTCATTTGTTCAATCACAATACTACAAATTCTACAAAGCCTTCATAAATTTATTTTTAAATTTATTGGTTATTCTTTATGACTTTTTTATATAAAAATAATATTTTACTGTTTAAATTAAATGTCATAAAATTCACCAAACACATAAAATATGGATCATTTTAAATTTTTCTACCCTGTTATAATTCTTGAAAAATTAATCCTTAATAAATTGAATTTATTTTTCACAAATTTAATTTCATTTTTTTTCAAATTTCATTATACTACATTCTCTTTTTTTGTTATATTGCCATTTTGTTATTTAATAATTACTAATTTTCCTACTATAGGAAATTCAGAACGCTATTTGGTTTTGGGCGCTGGATCTTTTATCTTATAACCTGTGATTTTAAAGCTATATAGTTTTTTCAAGCTAAGCTGGTTTTAAAACACAGTTATTTCTAAGTATAGGTGTGGAGGTTCGGACCTCTATTTATAAAAAATCTACCCTATTGCACTATTCTTAGTGTAGATAATTTTGTGGTAGAAAAAGTTATCTAAAAATTCTTGATTCTTGTCAATATCCTTTTATTTGGACCAATACTGTTATAAAAGATTAGTTAGTTAGCCCCCAATCAGTCTGGGAAGGAAAGATGAGAGAAAGAAAAAGAATTGTATCCATCTAAAGATCCTCCTAGTTGTGGAGCTTCCTTGTATTTATCAATGATTCTTTACTGATTCCCTAAAAATATATTTTGGTCCTCGTTTTATCTAAAAAACCTGGTAACGAACTAGACTTGCCTCAGGAAAAGACATGGAACTTGAAATCAGTAGTGATCCTCTGGCCAAAAAAAGCCATAACTTAGCCATAAAGTTAATAATAATAGTAATACGGCTAGTTTGTTAAAACAGGCAACATTTCCCTAGCTCTAGCTATAATATTCATGAAGACGGTATCAGAATAGACCTTACGGTCGCGGACTTCAAAGGAAGACATCCAAAACCCTCAATTCAATAAAATGCTGTCACATCTAAGTGCGATCCATGCGACCAAAAATAAGTTTATATAATTAAATTCTTCTCTATTCTTTAAAAACTTTCATCAATCATTAATCGTAATCGGCTAAGAGCGCTCTGCTCTAATTAAACAGAGAATTGTTTTTGCAAAAAGTTTTATTTTATTTTGACTATTTCTCTGTGACTTTCTATCCTTTTAAGACAAGGCTAATTATTTCATAGATGACTTTGATGTTATTAAAAAAATAGTTAGCTCCACTTTCACATCGCATTTGCACATAATCACGTCGGTGGTCTCAGCCTTTTCTACCGTTGGTTGCATCGGTTTTGTTTTCATAAACTTGTTTTTGTATAATTATTTCCTTGGTATCTCCAAAAACAAGATATTTATCTTCAATTTGTTTTTAAAAGCCCCGAGTACGAAAATAATAGTTTTTACCCTTTTAATCCTGATTAAATAAAGTCTCTCAATTAACCTAAACCACCACAGTGTATTACTGAATACTCTGAGATATTTCCCTAGCAATTTAAAATGGAATCTGTTATTTATTGTCGAAAGCAATAACCAAATACCTATGTATACAAAAACGTTTTATAATATTTTATTACCTGTTTGTGTCCAAAATAGCACACCTGGAAGACATAATATGTAGTCACATATAAATACATGCATATTAATACATCTGATTATTTTTTTCATCTGTCATAATATCACAGTTTTGTGATTTCGTCCAATGAAAACGCTTAATCTTCAATGTTCTGGTGCTAAATGCTAGCCAATCATTCCGTTTTATAGTGATAAAACCACTAGTCGTTTTACCAGTATTGATAAAATTATAGAACTGTCAAAAATCAATAACAGTATTGCACAATCAATTTTCTTGTTTATAAGTACCTTACTATAAATCAACATATTATCTAAATATTCTGAAATATATTTTGTTATTATCTAACCTTAACTTTTTCCTGTAGCTACTCTTACTACCCCTCTCAAGCTAGGATACCTACCTCAGGTTAAAGTGTAGAAGGTTGTCTGTGTCAACCTAAGTCGGCTCGCGGCTAAACTGCAGTGGAGACGGGTTGGGTCTCTTTCAAAAGTCACAGATCTAAAATAGGGCGCCAGCTATGTTTAAAACCTGACCGACGACAAAGTAAATTACTACCTTCCAAACCATTAACATAGCAAATGATTCAAAATAAAAAACCTTCCTTAACTACACCAATTTATTATCTAGGATACACCAATGTGTTACAGGATATACTCATGTATTGTAGGATACACCAAAAAAAATGTGCCTTAGTGGCAGTATAAAAGAATAGTTATGTATATATAAAAAAAAATTACTCAATGAGGTGTAATCACATATTGTACAAAACCTCATGTATGTTAAATACCAAGCTCAACAAGCTAGAATGAATGACATCCCCAAAAACAAGATAATAATTATCAAAATATTACTAAAGGTGCGTTCGTTTTGCACACTCCTTTTACTCCATCTACTCCAATCGCTCCGAAATCGTTCGCCATTGCTTTTTAGAGTGAAAAGAGCTACTCCTTTCGCGTTCGTTTTCAACATTTCGGAGCGCTCTCGGCGCGAATGGAGCTACTCTAAAAGTTCCAGCGTAGCGAGGTAGAGTAACGAGAGTAACAGGAGTGGTCATGCGCAGTCATGCTTATCTCGCATTGTCTGTCATTTGAACTTTGTTTACGTGAAGGCACGGTTATAGGTTAAACGTGGTGTTAAAAAAAAATAAATTTATAATGTTCGGAGATAAGTGAAGGTATTTTATATTTGGAATCTTTGGTTCAAAGAAACATATCCGCAATTGTAGGCGATATGAAATTTGTGAATTTTTTAATCACTCCGCTCCTTTCGCTCCGAATCGTTCGAGATTACGAGACCACTCCGTTAGCTCTGAAGTCACGTGATGTATACGCCACTCTTACTCCACTCCAACTCCGTGTTCACTCCGAGTGTGCAAAACGAACGCACCTTAAGAAATCAATCTTAATTAAAGCAAAATAGGTAACATTGACATATTTTAAACCCACAATTTTAAAGCAAACAAAACAAATGAAACAATAACAATATCTTTACAAACTACTATTGAAATATACTCTTTTCCCCCCAACCTAGACTCAAGAAATATTTACCAAACATATACTTATAAGTAAAGTTTAAATCAAGCTACCTTTATAAAAGTGTTAAAGAGATACAAAAGCTTGACTTGGTATTAACAAAACCTAGTTTCTGATTTTACCAACCATTTATCATTAACTTATACCTTGAACGTTGTCGTTCTAGTCATGGCCATGTCTAATACGCTCACAAGAATCAGGTATCTTTCAGTATATGCTGACAAGCTAGAGGTTTTCAATGTTCAACATAATGGTATTACTCTAATACTAATATAAAAACTTACATCTAGTTAAATCCGCTAACAAAAAAATATTACCCCCCCCCCCAATAAACAAATATGAGATACTCTCACCAATAGTCTTCACATTACCACCCATGAATATGAACCCCTACTCCTGATGAATGTATTGATCTCCTGGAGAAATCCGGCCTCTTTGTTTTAATCCCTGTTTGGACCTCCCACAAGAACCCTAAACGAAGAAAATATTCGTTATTTTAAATTTAACCTTTTTTCCCTAGCAAAAAAAAATAACACAAAGAAAAAAAACACTTTCTATGACTATATCTTATTATTTCTAGCTAAATATACCAAATAGTGCCTACCTGCACTTCCGCAGGGCCTTCTCGATTCGTAACTCCACCGGGCAAACACGTGGTTGACGAAATGGCGTCCAGCCTTCGTAAATCTCGTTGGATTTCTTATAATCCCCTACAGTGAGCAATTGTGTCGCAATCAAAAGGAGTTGTTGGTTGCTGTAGCATACAGGTAGAATAATCCCTTGCGATTTTGTTTTCTCTCCAATCCAATACCAAACCCACTCCTGGTTTGCCTCCTGAATCTTCCTTACTGAGAAAACATTGAATGGCCAGTCGGAGGATAATCCCGATAATCGGCTGACGAAGTAACGTCGAAGGACCTCCAATCTACACCCCCAAAATTGGTACCAGCTCCAACACCAACCACAACTTATTATTAGCAAAATTAAAAAGCCGACACGCCAGACCTCCATCTTGCTTAAAAAGGCCAAGCCGAACTTTTTTGCATCTCCCACACAAACCCTTGACTTTCAAATCGCGCACGCGATTTAACTTACTTCGCGACGTTGTCTGCTCCTCAAATCAAGTGGCCTCGATCTGACCGGTAGCAATACCATCCCAAATTATCGTTTCCCCGAAATGACAAAGATTAAGACCAACTCACCTAAAACCCATTTAAACCTAAAACCTTATATATAACCCTATGAATCTAATTTTCCCTATTACAAAACCAAGACAAACCACATTTCCATTTAACCGTATAGGCAACTCATCTTACATCTACCCTGACTAGAAATACGGCAACGTAGCACTCAGAGACTTTCGAGTTTCGATTGTCAAAACAATTCCAACTACTACATAACCAAACTGGAATCAATACAAAAATCAATCAAGCTATATAATAATATCTTTATAAATCAATTCGAATATGGAAACCCAGGTCAAAAGAAATATAATAATGAGAATTCTAAGGTACGTGAATTTCGAACAATATTTTATATGCCAGTAAACAGATGTTTTGCACTTATACCAAAACATGTACAATGTTTACAAACCTTTATAATAAAGTAATAATAATTCAACTGTTCCAGTACCCATACAGATAAAGCACTTAATACTTCCAACTACAATTAATAGTGTGGTGAACTAATTACATTAATATGAAATACTTTAAAGAACAAAACAAAGATGATAGTTAACGTTAATAGTCAGGTGAACTAGTTACATTAATAAGAAATACTTTAAAGAACAAAACAAGGAAATGTATTAAACAATACGGTAAGTTATAGTTTTTCATACGGACAGAGATTATCTAACTGACTTCTTTTAGGCTCAAATTTGGATTGTTACAATTATTGTTATCACAATTCAATTCATCTAAACGATAATGAAAAACCAAATATGTAGTTATTTTAAAACTAACCTGCTTCCTGGTTCTGTATGCATTTAAAACTTTTATATGTCTACAGGCAAATGTGGTCTTGTAGGTAAACTTTAAATAGATATTCCTAATAATTTTTATTTTGGTTATTTTCTCTTTAATATTGTAATTGTATAAATAGGTATAAAAATAAATATTTATTCAAATTATAACCCTGTTTTCACGACGCTCACGACAAATGACAACTGTCAATACTACCTAGTGTATAGGATGAGTTAATAGAAGGGGTAACGGCATTTCGTGGACCATATTGATTACGTCATTAAAGTCATTTATTTTAAACAAATTGTCTTACTTCATTTAAAAAAATATCGAAACAGAGACAGTATTTTTTATTTAAAAAAAAATTCGAATAATTTTTTTGTAAAGCTTCTGTTCATGTTTGCAAAGAACGGCACTGTCCATTAATGTTATATCGTATGATTTGATTTCCTCTAACCATTAGTAATTGCTACAAATTAGAGGTTTCGCTAATTTCATTTTTAACGATATCTGTGTATCGTGTTGTATATTATCACGAACTATGATAAATTATGCAACGGAGAGTCGATTATATGCCGCATCCTGCATCCAAGTTTCGAATATTGCAGGTTGTTACGCCGGAAAAACAAGATGATAAATGACTAACGTACTTCTCTATACACGTTTGCTGTGTGAATTGAATGTATTAAAAAATTTAATATAACACGTTTAGATATATTTTTTTATACATACACAACAGATATACTTTTACACTCTGAAGATTATTATAATACTAATCAAAATACATATCACTTAATTTCAGTCGAAAGAATTTTCTTATATAAAGAGGACCTGTTTTTATGTTTTACATCCGGAATTGCCACGCAACTGAAAAGCTTATTGTTCATCCTAATTTCCAAGACAATATTCTCCCACTCATCGCTCTGGTCATTCTCTCACATAAAAACGGGAGTTCTATACTCCCTGATATCAAGTGCCGGGCACTTAAATACTAATAATTGCAGCCCTTACTGATTCATTCTGGCCAGTCCGCCATTTACATGGTATTGTCTCTCTCTAATGCACCGCTGCCATTCAGTTGTGCGCAACTATTTACGACGTCACGGGTCTACTCAGAATCCACGGCCTCTAATTCTCTCACATAAAAACGGGAGTTCTATACTTCCTGATATCAAGTGCCGGACACTTAAATACTTATTGTGCGGTTTCTTAATTCTCACCACCTAGGCACGCGCCTAGAGCGCTAAGCAATTGGCATTTTTGTGTTGTATCTGCATGCATCTGGAAGAGAAAAATTTCAAAGGATAGCTTGTAAAGCTAAACTGTTAGAAGAGGTATACAAAGAACGATATTGATGAACAAGATATTGCCTATGGTCCGTATTCTTGACTAAGGTAGTAACGCTGTCCAAAAGAAGATATATTTTCTCTTTGTCACTGACAGAGTAACCAAGCAAAATAAAGATAACACATAAGTTCTCTCTTGAAGCTTCACATCCTCAATCAAGAACACAGATCCAGGAATGTAACCCCTTCAAACAATGTATAGTTTTGGAGAACCTTTCTAAGATCAAAGAACATAGAGAACAGTTTCTCCAATTTGGGGGAAGCTCTCAGGATATTTCTAAGTAACCTTACCTGTGACGAACTGCGCAGCTTAACGTAGCTTTTAAAACGAGTGAAGTCAGAAATTAGATCGTCAATGGTAGATGAAAAGCTTAATGGCTTATTGTTGCTGTCCATCCAAAACGACATTACTTAAAAATTAGGCTTAGTCCATTTCGGATAGATATAGAATAGCCTTATATAGAAAAAATTCCAGGCAGCGATTTTTTTAACGTCGGGGAAGATGGTTGGAAGTCTACATTTCAATTTTCGGGACAATCCCGCCTTGCGTTGGCCGCCATCTTGATTTGAAGATCAATTTTTTGTTTTTAATTAATTAATTAACTCGTTAATTTTCAACTTTAGAGCAAAAATGGTAGTATCCAAAGTTATTGGAAACTTAATTTCCCACAATTTTGGCCATTACCTTTTTTACGTTAGGATCAATATTCTACTATCAAGTTTATCAAAAAATCTTAATGATTAATTTTATTTTTATAATTTTTATATTAAAATTTCATATGTCTCCTTTTTAACCAATAAAAAGCCTTCATTTTGTCTAGTTACCATACAACTAAAATAAAAATCCGGAATTTTTTTTGTGGCGCCTCGATTTTTAACTGATTATTTTTTGACGTTTCTCGAAACCAATAGACATTTTCAATTTTATTCATATACGTTCTAGCAAATCAAAACATTAGTATAGTGGGAATAATCTACTTACATTATTCCAGCGAGAATAATTCAATGTACATTGTTCTTATTGAATGACAACCAAATGACAACGTATTTTCTTGATCTGACGGGGTTGTTATAAATTTTCAAGAAATTCATAAAATGAATCCCAGACGTTTCAGTGAATCATCAGTCGATGAAATAAATAATATAATCATTGAAAGTGCATGTAAGAATACCATGATAAGCAGCGCGTCGATTTGGAAACAATTCCAATTATTTGGAAACAGGTTTGAACAAAATCTGTCAAATTATTTTCTAAAAGTGATTTTGATTGTAACGTCAAAAAATAATCTATCGAATACCACACGAGAGTTCGATAAATTAGATAATAATTCTCCAGGCATTTTCTCAAACTTGTTGTTGTCTATTGCCTGGCAACAAGTTTACTAAAATCTGTCGAATTATTTTCAATTTATTCTCACTCTCTTGTGATATTACTACAGATTATTTTTTGACGTTTCTCGAAACCAATAGACATTTTCAATTTTATTCATATACGTTCTAGCAAATCAAAACATTAGTATAGTGGGAATAATCTACTTACATTATTCCAGCGAGAATAATTCAATGTACATTGTTCTTATTGAATGACAACCAAATGACAACGTATTTTCTTGATCAGACGCGTCTGTCATAAATTTTCAAGAAATTGGTAAAATGAATCCCAAACGTTTCAGTGAATCATCAGTCGATGAAATAAATAATATAATCATTGAAAGTGCATGTAAGAATAAATCATTATGTTTATATTATCGAATCGAGTGATATAAATGTGTTGAAATAAAAATATAAAACCTCAAAAGTGATTTTGATTGTAACGTCAAAAAATAATCTATCGAATACCACACGAGAGTTCGATAAATTAGATAATAATTCTCCAGGCATTTTCTCAAACTTGTTGCCATCTGGCAATAGCCACTCGAGCCCTTCGGGCTCTCCTGTCTATTGCCTGGCAACAAGTTTTCTAAAATCTGTCGAATTATTTTCAATTTATTCTCACTCTCTTGCGATATTACTACAGAAAATTTTTTAAAAGCTGAAACATCAAAGAAAAATATATAATATTTCTCTATGGAAAGACGTTTAAACTAGTAATTATTAAGCTTTGTGACAGATGTCAGATTGAATTAATAATTGGGTACATTCAGGAGGTCCCAGCGGCTAGATCTAGCCACTCAGCATGCTGTGGCCGCTGTTAATAAGCGCCTTCGTTTCGCCTGAATGCGTGGCTCACTGACAGCGGAACAAAAGTCAAAACATTTGAAAACATAACCCAATTTTTATTTTGGTTTTTATATGTCTATTGTGTTCATGTACAAAACTACAATAATTATCTTCAATTATCAATTGGATAAATCTTATCCCAACAATCAACACCTTAGAATATAATTAAGATCAACACAAACCTACATAACCCAATTTCGATATGTCATTAATGTCAAAATCGCGATGCGCTTTTTAGAAAGCGACAAATTTCTACGCTGAGCAAAACAGTCAGCCGCTGTTGAATAGCTTTCAAGCAGCGCTACATTCAGAGAGACTCCTTACTAAGCGATCTCAGCCGCTGGGACCTCCTGAATGTACCCATTGTTTTCCAAATTATAGTGTGAAATTTTCTTATCGAATCCCACTCAAACTTAAATTATTCCAGGAAATTTTTTTTGAGTCACGAATATTTTGAAAATTATCAAAATTTCAAAATATTCGTGCCCTCAAAAATATTTCCGAAAATTATTTAAGATCTTGTGATATTATAGGTGCTACTTTTTTTTTATTTTTCAAATATTATCTAGTTCACTGATACAAAATGATAATGTCCAAAATAGTAGAAAATTAAATTTCCAATAACTTTGGATACTACCATTTTGGCTCTAAATTTAAAAATTATAAGAATTATTTTAGAAAAACAAAAGAATTTAACAAAAACCCCGGAAGTTTTGTTAAACAGTTTTCTTTTTTAATATTCTTAGTACCCTGGTATTAATTTATTGATTCTTCATTTATTTTGAAATGCAAATAAAAATATTTAAATACATTGCTCACTTCCTGTATTATTTAATTAAATAAAAGTAAAAACACACAAATCTGGATCAAAACCAACGATGACGAAAAAGAAATGGAAAATTGTGCCAAGGATAGAAATATTTGTATACTGCTGTCTGTGATTTAAAATTTTTACAATGTATATAGTGGTCACATCAACAAAACGGATATTTTTAGAAATATGCGACCCTTATAATAAAAATATGATTATTTTCTTTCTTCGCCCCACGGCCAAATGTTTGCTAATAGCAAATTTAAAACAAAAACACCTTTTGAAAATATTTAGAGAAAATTAAAAGCAAATATTAATTCCAATAAAATTTATATATTAAGTTTTTTTCGGTATTTTAAATATTAAACAAAAAACAAATGCTTTTATTACAATAATAGTATTCTACCAGAAAAAGTTTAATATAATAAATTCAATTTATTGTACCAACCCTTACTTTTTGGAAGTCCATCTTATTCAGAATACTAAAAAACTCTTCAATTAAACGCAACTTCCAAGTTTTTTTTGAAAAAATTATGTTTTAAATTACAATGACGGCCGTTTCGCTGATTAGCATCCCAAGATTGACATTTATTCCTAAACAAACTAAAGAAATTAAAAGTTATGAAAATATTACATATTGTGGCAATATTTCCAATACAATTTCAAAAATCATTCAAATACTGTCAGCCAACGAGTTAACATCGTTAATTTGCTACTCGGGCAGTCTTTTACGTTTTCAACGTGTTTTTCTCCATTATTATCAATAGTTTCTATTATAATACTGTGTAGATTGTAGATAGTAATCAACATGGGATAATTAATAATCAATTAGTGTTATGGTTTTATTCACTACAAGTGCTTACTTTTAGTTTTTTGGACTATTTCCAGTGGCGCAGCATTATAAACAACAGGTAACTGATATCTTCCTTTTATATTTTCCTCAGTCCTATTGGGACGTCTGTTGCATTAACAAATTATTGTGCAGTGGCTTTGGTAACCAAGGCTTCTCACAAAAATGAATACCAATAACAACCAAAATCAAATGTCGTCATCACAACCTAACACAACAAACCGCACTAAATCTTATGTTGCCGCAACGCTAAGCAAACCTCCACCTCCCTCTTTTCCAAATAGAGATCAAGCCATTATCTTGCATGCTATACCTAACGCCGTTCTTTTCGAATATGTGAAAGCTATAGGGGACATCGTTACTCCCAAAAACATTACCTTTGCGTCCCGAATATCAAATAACCGTATTTGTATTTATCTATCCTCAAGTAATATCGTCAATGAACTTCTTAAAACACATCAAAGTATTTCCATTAACTCCACAATCATCCCTATCCGAAGACTCATTACTCCTGCCAAACGTATTCTCATCTCCAATGTATCCCCCTCCATTCCTCACGTTTTAATTGAAAAAGCTTTAAAAGATATTGGTCTGCAGTTAGCCTCTCCTGTTTCGTTTGTAAAATGTGGCGCACTAAGTGATGAATATGCTCACATCATGAGATTCCGTAGAGTTTCTTACGCTATCCCTGACAATGAAAACTTCTCTATACAAACATCTCTTTTAATAACTCACGACAATACTCAATATAGAATATTTGTATCATCTGACAAACTTGAATGTTTCTTATGCAAGCAAGCAGGCCATACTGCCGACTCCTGCAACAATACCTCTACTTCCTTAACACAAGACGACCTACCCCCTCCCTCCAGCTCTAAGACACAGCTTACAGTAAACACTTCTCCTGACAGTGATCCTATACAACTCACTTTACCAAACACCCCGAATGAAACGGAGATAACACAATTACCAACTCCTCTAACGCTTGGACAAAAAAGGGCCATATCAACCGATAGCAATGTTGAAACTCCTCCCCAACTCACTCCGGAAATCAATCCTGAAACAGCTATAAATCAAATGCTTCCCCCTTCATATAAAAATCATACTACCCCCACTAAACATCAAAAGAAAAAATCTAAAACTATAATCGCTGACCAATATAAATTAACACCCAGCACTCAAACTGCAATACACGCACTTTACGAAAAAAACTCATCGAACCTCACTCTCACCGAAACCCAGCTCACAGCTTTCCTAGAAAATACACATGGAAATATAGACCCTCTCAAGGAATCTCTAATGTTCACTTCAAATACCCAAGGACTACTAAATGACATATCTCTTCTCTATTCAGAAACGAAGGAAAGGTCTCTCAAAAACCGCCTCACTAGACTTAAAAAAAAAATAAAGCAGCAAACAAATCTCGAGAACTCTGATATAAGCGCTTCCTCTGAATATCAAACTGATGAAGAATTCAATACCTCTGAATACCTTCATAAATCCTCACAGCCATCCTCAACCCCTTTTAACCAAGAGCCACTTTCAAAATAATACAATGGAACTGCGATGGATTCTTTCCTCGATTGGAAAGAATCCAACAACTAGTGGCAGAAAAACAACCTGAAATCATATGTCTTCAAGAAACTAACTCTAAAATATCCAAACTCCCCAAGCTGAAGAACTTTGAAGGATATCACTTTATTTGTACCAACTGTAATCGTGCCAGTGGCGGCACATCAATTTTCATTTCCAGCGAACTATTTTCATCACACCTTCCACTCACAACAGATCTTGAGGCTGTTGCCATAACCACTTGGTGCCCCAATAAGCTTACTATTTGTAGCATATACATTCCACCTAACCACCCTCTTAAAGAAACAGAACTGTTAAACCTTATTTACCAACTTCCTACACCATATATTCTAGTAGGTGATTTTAATGCCCACAACATTATGTGGGGATCCAACTACACATTCGGTAAAGGTAAAACTATCGAAAGAGTTATTAATTGTACAAGTTCCTGCCTATTAAACACAGGCTCCAGTACACACTTTAACTTCACATCCGGAACCTTTTCCTCTATTGATCTCAGCTTCAGTGACCCCAAATCAGCTTCTCTTCTAACTTGGCAAGTGGCCGATGATCTTTATGACAGTAATCACTATCCCATCTTCATATCTTCCAATAAACCAAATACTCAACAAAACTTAACCAGGAGCTACTGGCGCTTAAAAAATGCTGACTGGACCAGTTACACAACCCAGACGGATACCACCTTATCAACCCTCACATTTACTAACAATATACATAATAACATGTCATTATTCATAAGCGCCTTACTTTCAGCCGCCAATACGCACATTGGCAAAAATGTAATATCACCCAAACGCAAAACCGTTCCCTGGTGGAATGCCTCTTGCCAAATTACTGTAGACGAGCAAAAGTTGGCACTTAAAAATTACCGAAAGAACAATAGTCAAGAAAATCTCTTAAAACTGAAAAAAGCCAGGGCCAAGACCCGTTTTACCATAAAACAAAGTTAAAAATCTTCGTGGAGAAACTATGTGTCCTCACTCAATGATAATGCTAATCCTTCTGTTCTATGGAAGAAAAATTAGACAAATACAGGGGAACAACACCAGTCTTAAAATAACCAATCTTATCTCTAACAACAGTGTAATTAGCGAGAATCAAGAAATCGGCGAAACTCTGGCCAAACATTTTTTTGAGAAATTTAAAAGCAAAATCAATCCCAATCTACATGAACCACTGATGGCCTCTTCTCCTCCATCTTCTACCGTAACAACCGAAGACATTCACCATCTAAACGCTTCATACTCCTACTCAGAACTAGCTTCGGCCCTTGAATCCTGCAAAAACACGGCTTCCGGTCCTGACGATATTCCTTATATATTTTAAAAAAACTATCCATGGAAGGCCAGCGAAAACTTCTTGAATTGTACAACCTAATTTGGACTTCAAACACAATCCCCAACCAGTGGAGAACCTCAGTTATTATACCCATTAAAAAACCAAATCAAGCAGTTACCTCACCCAGTGCTTACAGACCAATATCATTAACATGTACAATGTGCAAGATCTTTGAAAAAAATGATTAATAAAAGGCTCTTGTGGTATTTTGACAAACATAATATAATTGCCAAAGAGCAATCAGGATTTCGACGCAATCGCTCAACCCACGACAACCTAGTAATTCTTCAAAGTAATATTTCCGACGCTTTAAACAAGAAACAAGACTGTATTGCCGCTGTGTTTGATATTGAAGGTGCCTTCGATACCATTAGCAGACACTCTATATTAAATAAACTAACCCTTCACAACATCAATGGTAACATATTTCACTTTATCCAGAATTTTTTATCGTCACGATCGTACAGAGTTTCAGTAAATGGCATCCTTTCATCATCCTACAGTCAATCGGATGGGGTTCCGCAGGGCTCGGTGTTAAGTCCAACCCTCTTCAACTTGGTAATAAATGATTTATGTTCTAATCTTTATTCACCCATTAAACATGTCTTATATGCAGATGATTTAATAATATACTGCCACGGACGTTCTGCACTTACCATATCAAAGCTAATTCAATCTGCTGTCGATACACTTTGCAACAGAACAAATCAGTTAGGCTTATCCTTATCCCATGTAAAATCAAAAATCATAAAATTCAGCCGACGTTCTCCGTCCCCATCTCCTCGAATAGTGATTAACAACAATTGTATCCCTGTAGTTGATAACTGCAAAATACTCGGTTTAACATATGACTCACGACTTACCTGGAAACAACATCTACTAGAATTAAAAGGTGAGTGTAGTAAAAGACTCAACATAATCAAAACTCTTTCACATCTTCATTGGGGTGCCGACGAAAATTCTCTCCTTAAAATTTATAGATCACTCATACGCTCAAAAATAGATTATGGTTGCTTCATATATATATCAGCTTCGAAAACACTTCTTGACCTCTTAAATCCAATCCACAATACAGCTCTACGATTTTGCCTTGGTGCCTTTCGATCAAGCCCTGTGGAAAATCTTTATTGTGAAGCAAACGAAGCTCCTCTGTGGTTAAGACGACAGCAATTGCTACTCTCCTACGCAGCATCAGTATCCACGAACCCCTATAATCCTGTATACCCCCTTTTCATATCTCCCTTATCCATATCGCACAAAGAACACCCAGTTTTATCAATAAAGCCCATTCCATTAGTGTTATCACAGCTACTTAATGATATTAATTTATTACAAACAACCCTACCAACAGTACCCCAGTCTCCGCCTTGGGCCATTACCATTCCACAGCTTAACACATCTCTTACACGTTACGATAAACACATAACACCTAGGGAACTCATAATAAAAGCTTTTAATAATATCTTAATTACAAATAATTTCGATCTAGTTCTATATACTGATGCCTCAAAAAGTGAAACAGGAGTGGGCTGCTGTGTTACAACTTCCCACTCTCTTATTAGCTCCTCACGGATTCCTCTTTTAAGTAGCGTTCATACGGGTGAATTATTTAGCATACTTCAAGCCATCAAATATATTACCCTAACAAATAAGCACGTAGCTATATGCACAGACTCACTAGCCTCAATCCAATCTATCCAAAATATTTTTACCCAACATCCAATTGTCCAAAATATCCAAAATGCTTACCAACAACTTATCACTTCCCAAAATATATCAGTTACCATAATTTGGATACCATCACACATTGGTATAGCAGGCAATGAACTCGCAGATCACTACGCTAAAATTGCCACAGACTCCAGTAATATTACCGACAATATTCAAATATGTAACGACCTAAAAGCTCACATAAAAAACGAACAAAAATTATGTGGCAACAGCACTGGGATACGAACCGTTCATTTTTACATGAAATACAGCCGACAATTAATAGCCCTCTCCTTGTCCGTACTGAACTTTCAAGACGAGATCTAATTATAATAAGAAGACTTCGCATCGGTCATTCCAAACTAACTCATGGTTACCTGATGACATCTAGCAGTCAAACCTATTGTCAAAGCTGTCAATCATTTTTGACAATAAAACACCTTTTAACTGAATGCTGCCAATACTCAGTCAGGAGGCAACAGAATCATCTCTCATCAAGCCTACGTTATATGCTTAATAATCCAGAGCAAATTAACCGCTTATTGAAGTTCCTCAAAGAAGTAAACCTTTATCATGAAATTTAATGTATTATTGTATTTATGTTAAACAATGTAACCGCTGTGTGCAAGTGGCCTTAGTAGCCGAGCACGTTAATTTTAATAAAAAAAAAAAAAAAAAAAAAAAAAAAAATTCAAAAATAATATCTTCGGCAACATCAGCATTATATAATATCATTTAAAACATAAAATAATGTTGGTACAAAATTGTTAAATGTAAAACAAAATTACCCAAATTAAAAAAATAATTGTCCAATATGTAATGCTGTATATATAGGTCAAACACAAAGAAATTTTGAAGTAAGATTCAATGAACACTTGAGAGCATATAGATTAAAACAACCAGATAAGTCAAATTATGCAAAACACCTACTTGAACATCCAACCTCACTCTTACACACCAATGACATCCAAATACCACACTGATAAAAAACAAAATTTAGATTTCCTTGAAGAACTTGAAATAAAAAGACATCTAGCAGATCCACAATTTAAAGTTTTTAATGAACAAATAAATCTTGGAAGTTCTCCACTATTGAACTGTTTACTTTAATTGAGTTTACATTTTATATATAGATAAGACGTAATTGTAATACACAAATATATTAAGTTATTGTAAAGATCAGTATGATATAGTTTTTTCCTGGTTTTTCTATATCATTGCACAGTTATACTGATCTTAAAGGGAAATACATTCAGGATAATCCCTTAGCGCTATTAACATTTAGGCTTTAATATTGTTATGTCTTATTACTTCCATACTTGGTCTAGCCTTAAAACTACCTAAACAACATCAGGTACCTAGCTACAAACAAACAAAATATAACTTAAATGTCAATCTGACGATGCTAATCAGCGAAACGGCCGTCATTATTATTTAAAACATAAGTTTTTAAATAAACTTGGAATAATAAATTCATCGCAATAATATTTTTAAAATTTTAACAGTAGCTAATTAGTAAATGACAAAAACAATTTTTCCACAAAACTTTTTATAACATTTTAATCGTCTTTAAAACAACCACGCAGCAGAACTTACAGCATGACAATGCCATGGATATTTTAATGGTGATTGATGGTACAAAAATAAATCCCGAGTGTACATGTTTCCGTTTCTCAGATATTAAATTTAAAAAATTTAAAATATTTCAACTTGCCTCTCTTAGAATCTATTTTAAACCGGGCATTACCTTTTCTGAAGAAAAAACAACAGAAATGTAGTAAACTAGCAATAGAATATTTTCCACACCAGGCTTAACCGTTTTCTAAAGAAAAGCAACTATTTTTCCACCGGTCTACAAGTAGTATCCTTCCCTTTCATTTGCAAAACGACAGAGATATTTTTAAGTATCGACTTGGAGTGTGTTCGGGGAGCACGCTATTTGCGCCATTTGGCGCTATCTAGTACTATTCCTCGTTTGCAGTATATGGCGCTTGGCGCTACATAGCTCGAAAGCGTGCTCCCCAAACACACCCTTGGTCGATCGCCATCACGTTTTCTATTGAAATGTAATCCCATGTCCAGTGGCGCCTATAACTCAGGATGTAGATATTTTTTCTTTAGAAAACGGTCAAGCAAGGTTTGGAAAATATTCTAAACAGAGGGGCAAGTAGAAATAGTTTTATTTTTATTTTTAATTCTTTTAATTATAGACAGCCCCTCGTATTTTAAATGTCTTTTCATTAGTTTTTTTTCAATAGCATTAGTAGAAGGGCGCCCTTACGTAATTTACTTGGAATCTTGTAGTCACTACATAGGTATTGGCGTATTGGAATCATTTTGCATCCTGCTCTGCGGGATAAGAAGAAGTATTTACCCCGTACTGAGGACGACACAAAATGTCGAAATCGGTGTAAACCCCTGACTAAGTAAACTAATTGCTGAAGCGCTGTCTGAAAAGCGAATATCAAATTTCAGTAAGATGTCAAGTTTTGTATTTTCACCTCGTTGTCAGTAAAACGGATATCTATGATCCCACTTTTTTCTGTTTATAAAAAAATGGGATTATGATAAAGTTAACCTGCCATAGATATTAATATATATTGTTGCATTGTTTTATCAGGTTAAATAAGAATAAACTCTTTGTGTCTTTGCAGGTGATATGAGAATAAAAGTTTCATTATCTTTAAAATGGTTTCGTCGGCTTTTTGTTATATTTTTCATCATTGTAGCATTCCCTTACTTTCAAGTTAATTATTATCATTCTACTAATCTTGCATAAGGAATTCTCCTTATTTATGTATAATTACTAAACTGACTTTCAAAAAACACTCAGAAAGTTTAATTAATTCCAATGAATTAAGTAGAATATGTGAATATTTGAACTTGATTACATTTTCACCCTAGAATATTTAACAATAACAAAGTTAGATGGTAATGAGTGGGTCGCCATGGTTTCCTATTAATTCTGTAACTCTACGAGGCCTGTTTGAAAATTAATGATTCATGACAACTTGAAAAAGTCATCCCAAGATTCCTGAATTCCATAACGAAGATAAATTTGGTTGTTTAGAGATTGGGGACATTATTTAGATGGGTGCGAATCATAGGTTTATGTTATTTTATTTTAAGAATCGTGTAATAACTCCTTTGCTGTACCTCGTTGGCATGGCATTGTGTAGTTTTTTTCATATAAAATTATTCATATTCAAATATCTGTCAATTAATACTGCCGTTGATTGAGTATATAACAAGATACGCGTATTCTATGCTTTAAATATTTAAATATTTTTGTAAAAATGAGTTGCGTAATGATGCGCCTCTAGCGCGAGAAACTAAAACTAGCCACATTTGGCATCGTGTTGATGAGGAAACAACAGCAAATTGAAATCGGAATCGGTACGGTTTGAGATTATACCCATTTACAATATTCAAAAAAATCTTCTACCTGCTGGTGGCTTTTATTTTGTACGGACAAAAATAAAATATGAATTGTACTGATTTTTGAAATTCTTTAATTTTGTTTCATTGTTATAAATTTCCAACAATATTTTTATAGGCATTCTATTGCAAATTTTTAATTAGTTTCAAAAGAAAATAAATAAGTTCCTCACTACACATTTACATTATATCAGTTTACTGGTAAAAAACGAAAAGTTTGTTTTATTTAGATATACAGGGTAAATCATAAGTTTCCATTCTGACTAAAGTTTTTTTGAAACCTCACCGTAAAATTTAAAAAAAGAACCAAAATGAAATTAAACTGAATTTTTTTTAAATATTTTATTATCAAATTTTACAATGATTGTTAAAAGTATCACATACTTCACAGACAAAATTAAATTAACAATCAAAATAAGATTTTAAAAAATTATTATTATAGTTTGGATTATAGTAAAATTGAAATCGGTGCGGGCAATAAAACCGTCGGAACAAGTTTTAAATAATCACCAATCTTGTTTTATATTTAATTATTCTTATATATTTTCTTTCTTAAAAATATTACTGAAAATCCCTGTCCATTTCTGTCCACCTTAAAAATTCCGCATCATCAGCCTTCTATTTGATTTTTTTAATACTTTTGTTTCCACTCTCCAATGTCAATTTTCACAACATTTTATAAATTAATATCAAATGAAATTTTTTTTTATTATTTATTTATGTAATTTTGATCTCCCTTTTTCCATAATAATGTATTAAAATTATAAAAATGTTAAAATAAAGTTATTGTAAAGGTATTTTAAACATTTATTTTTTACTTTTTTTTCTTTTCAGGTAAGTGCTACAATCTCAATTAAGTCCTTAATTCATTTCCAAGTGAGTAAGTACCTTTGAGATTTATTGAAGAAGTTCAAGTACTATTATAGAACGACAAACAGAAATAAATTTGAAATATTTAATTATAATGCTTGTAAGTTTTTAAGTATTTTATATTAAATTATCATATTCTTAGACAAAGTTCTCACATATTTTTGGACTTACTATTAATCGTGTATTAATGTAAAATTTCGCAAAAAGTATATTTGATAAAAAATAAATATAAGGATTTGTTATGTAACAGTTAGAAAAAATTTTTAATTTTCAAAAAAATTCTAAAAATATTTTATAAATAATTTCTTATATATGCTGGACTGAGGACTGAGGCAATCTAAGATACTACTGGGGAACTATGACCAGAAGAGATCTCTTAGCTGCCTCAACCTCAGTAAAAGAGGCTCCGAATTTTAACGAGAATACTAACCGGGCATTGCCGGTTAAGCCACATGAAAAAACTAGGGTTACCAGATGCAGCAAGGTGCAGATTCTGTGGGGAAGGGGATGAAACCTCAATACACATACTCTCAGAATGCCCTATCTTGCAGAATTGTAGAGCCAGATACCTAGGAGAACATGAAATAGAAGAAGGAGATCTACCTGATTTAAAGCCCGACGATGTCCTAAACTTCCTCCGGAAAATAGGACTCGAAGAGCTGCTATAAATCTGAGAAAACATCAGAACTTGGCAAGTAAGAGGGGCAGAATAGATCCTATAGGTCGCAGTGTACTTATCACCCCTAATTCATACATATATATGCTGCCTCACAAAAGTTAAGTTAATTTAGGGATGAATTTAATTTTAAATTTTACATGCAGGCTCTATAAAATTTTTATATCTAACACACACACGCGTTTGAATCGCTCGTCTCAATTTGTTGAGTGTTTCGCAGTACACGTCAGCTGTAGTTGTTGTCCCACGTTCTATGAAATCAACCAAAAGAACACCGTCTTCGTCCCAAAAAACTGTAGTCATAAATTTTCGACTTCTGTACGGAAACATTTTCGGTTTTGCTGAAGTAGAGTGTCGCGACTGCATCGATTGCAGTTTTTTTACTTAGTTGGCGTAGGACACCAACGTCTCGTCCCCAGTAACAATGCGAGAAAACAAATCATGTCCATCTTGTTGATAACAAGTTAAATCCGTTTGTCCACTAGACATTCTTTGCTCTTTGTGATGGTCGGTGAGGATTTTTGGTATCTACCTTGTACACAATTTGTGATATGCTGGTGTGTAGTAGTGCTTCCAAGTTGAGGAATTTTTCAGCCAGGTCACTAATCGGTCACAGATCGCAGTGTTCGGTTCACTTATTTGGTCGGCCATTTTTAAAATAACGGCTCTATTATCTAACATTCTTTTACACATAAGAAACTAATCACAAAACGCTCCTCACAGTTGGCGGGATCAATTATTTTCGCGGCCATTGTTCTTTGTACTCACAGACAACACTGCAACTTCAGAATCAAAACAAATGATGTAGTTTTACAACGAGTTAGAGATGGCTGTAGTAAATTTGTGTATGGAGCGCCAATATTTAAATATAAGCAAATGGCCCTTACTCTATGAACGCTCCTCGAACCTAGAACCTACCTCAAATCGTTGAGTGAAAAAATACATGTCTGAGTAATAAATCTTATAAGTAATCTAAATAGAGTATAACATGATTACCTGAAACAGTTCTTCGAAGGCTTCAAGAAGTTAAATTACATTCATATTAATTTTAAAAAAGGTTCAACATTAAATAATCTTGAAGGAATAATGGATATCCTTTACTTTTATGCAGATATTGAACAAATTTCTTATTTTTTTTGATAATATAACTAAGCAGTTCCATGATAATCAACATTTGGCGCAACCTTCTTTTAATCCTATTCTTATGGATGCTATTATGGACCAACTTTTACTGCAAACGGCAACTTTCAAGAGAAATTGACCAAGGCGTGTTATTGTTGTTTGAGTTATGTGAAAATAAATTAATTTGTAGATTTGTAAACACCATTCAGATATAAATGAAAACAACAGATGAACATAAAAACCAAAAATTTTACAGCTTTTAAAATGTTACCTTTATAAATTTTGTAGAACAGAACTCAAACCTAACCTTTTTTCAGTGCATAGTTTATCGAATTCTCTCTAACCCATTAAGTCGAAAGTAGAAAAAAAATGTTCGTCGGTCCGTCCCTGCATGATAATTATACATAAAACTTAAAAAATTATGTAAAGTTAACTAGTAGTTACACATCAAAGCAACTTCTACTTATGAATGTATAATTAGCTGTAGTTTAGAATACGCTACATCAAAAACCAATCAATGCCATTAAATATATTTTTACACTAAAGTACCTGCGACAGTACTTTCATGATATAAATATCAGGCCAAAATTTTCCGACATTTTATGGTCAAAATTTTTAGATTTAAATTATTATTTTTTTAAAATATTTTAAATATATATATACAGGGTGATTGATTAGTGTGAGGAAGCTCAGTAGATCTGTTATAGTAAAAACTCCAAAAAAAAGTTATGGACAAAAGTTGTAAGCAGCTTTATAGGGTTATTCTGTACAAACATTCGTAACACCTGTAAATTTAACATCGATGTTACTAACATCGCGATGTTAAATCAAATTTAACAGCGCGGTTAAAAATCGTATTCTGAACAATATTACATTGCAGCTAACTTCACTTTTATTGTGTTGGTTAATATAAATTGCCGACTTTTTAGGTTATATCGTTATATATATTGGAAGATATTTATTATTATTAGTTTTATATATTTATCTTTATTATTATTATTATGGAATGATATTGTTTATTTTGATTTACTTTTTGAAAATTTACAATTCTATCACACACAGTTTGACAGTTTCAACACTCCTAACGTCGCGTGTTTTGGTCGGCGTTACTTTAACAGCGAAAATGTTAAAATACATCGATGTCAATTACAGTAAGAGCGTACAGAATAGCATTTTCATAACATCTCTCGACCTTGAAAGTTTACAGCGCTGTTACCGCTAACATTTTTGTATAGAATAAGCCCATTAAACTACACATTTTAAAATTAGTTACAATCTTACAGGGTGTGCCATCATCTTATGGAACACCCTGTAATTTTTACTATAACCGACCTACTGAGCTTCCTCAAATTAATCACCCAAATTAATCACCCTGTATATAGATATACCCAAAAAATTACCAAGATTTAAAATTATTATTATTATTAAACATAATCAACAGAAACATCATTCTGTTTCATTCCAAATTGCAATAAAAGTGTTATAATGCAATAACATTTTCATTTTTTACTTAATAGGATTCTGGAAAACTGTAGGATTTAACTAAAATGTAATGATTCACGCCATTCTTAAAATCCTACATAACGTAAAAATTAATGATGTACAGAAAGAACGGCTTGGTGTGAACTCACCTGTTTGGCAAATATTAATAGATGATTTATTATGTAATACTATTTTTTTAGGTCTGTTCCAACCAAGCAAAGAACCGTTCTAAAATAGTAATTTTTGTGCGCAGTGGTGTACTGAGTTGCGCAGTGCACTAATTTGGTCTTGTGAGTGGTAATATTACCGTTCTAGAACGGTTCTTTGCTTGGTTGGAACAAACCTTTTATAAATAGGTCTGTTCCAACCAAGCAGCGAACCGTTCTAAAATAGTAATTTTTGTGCGCAGTGGTGTAGTGAGTTGCGCAGTGCACTAATTTGGTCTCGTGAGTGGTAATATTACCATTCTAGAACGGTTCTTTGCTTGGTTGGAACAAACCTAACGTAGAGAAAAACTAAATATCCATTTGCCATTTAGTTTATAAGCATTCCTTGTTTCACCTTTTTCTCGACGTGAACTTTTACATTGAAAATTTCAACATACTACCATTTCCCCATAGTTTTCACTCACCATTATAATCTCTATTGGGCGGAGTATAATTCAATGAGACCTTTGGCTGGAAAAAATGTAATTGTCGCAACGAGTAATATAATTCATTTTGCAAATTTTATATGCAGGTCAGCGTAATTACCATAAATTCGTATTTTATTTGTTTAATTTTGTGTCAGTTATAACCTTAAAACTGTTTTTCTATTAAACAGGTAGGTAATATTCTTATATAATCAGAGATATTATGGAAGAGGTTATGTTATTCAGATTTAAAATACTACACAATAGAATAGTATATTGTGCAGAAAGTAATCTATTCCACACGATGTGTGAAAGTCGCAATCACACGAGTGGAATAGAATTTCTATAATTTTTCTACGATCAAATTAAAAATATATTTATTCAACTTTAGTTACATGTTTTACAACTTAACATCTAATTATGACTGCAAAAATGTATGTTGACAGTACCGCAGTTAGCTATATTAATTGCAGATATATTTTCTTTTATTGTTACAGTCTTTTTTTAGAAATAGATATTCCACTAGTAGATAGTTTTTAGTATCTGGCAACTTCAAAAACTGACAAATTTGTTGTTTATTCCAGCACATTGCACTGTATGTTTCCCTAACTGCTAATTTATAAAAAAATATTCATGAGATACATCTAGGGGACAAAGTTTATCATATTTTTTTGAATATATCGTAAACATTTCTTGTGTTAATAGTGTAAATTTTCTTGTAGCTTTTGTTTTTGTTTTTGCAATATTTACTACAGCAGCCGAGCCCATGTCCTGAATATCACACATTTTTAAATTTTTTAGCTCTTGCCGTCTGCATGCACCTGTTATTCCTAATATAAGGGCAGTCTACAAAAAAAGTAAAATAATATGGATAAAAATTTTTGTTAATAATTTTACCTTTGTTAGCAGATATATATCATCAGGGGCTTCATGTAAAAATGTATGAATTTGTTCATTTGTAAGAATTTTTGTTTTTTGGCGGCATATTCTTCGGAATTTCTCTTAATAGAAATGCACGTAATTTGTGATAGCTGGAAATATCAACATTTACTGGCAAAGTAGTCCTCCACATTGAGTACATTGACCACATTGTCGAAGATTTAAACTTTTTAGATAGCTCTCCAAAGTAAGCTATCATAAGATGAAATGGATTGTACCTTGTTGGTGTTTCACGACTACATGAATCTTGAATATGTACTTTTTTAAGGACGTTTGATCGCTTGTTCTACTTTTCACAAATTTCAACTATTATAAAATTTTAAGAATCAAAATTTACTTTAACAGGACAAAATACTAAAATACAATCAAAGAAAAAGCATGTTTGTTTTTCTCGTTACTAAGATGACATTGACATTTCTTTGCGATACCTATAGAATTCTATTGTCATATTCTAGAGGAACTACTATGCAAACATTGTTATTTACTCACACAAAGAACCCAGCAATAATCTTGTGTCAAATTGTCTGAATTTTGATATGTTTTAGATTTTGTTATCCTAAACAAAAGTTTCAGAGCGTCCAAAAGTGCCAAAGCTTCGCTCATTATGCAAACCTTCACATGCGTGCCTTAAAAATGTACTTTTAACACTTATATAATAAAAAACTATTATATCTTAATGAAAACTCTAAAAACTCGGCATACGATGTTGTTCTCAATCCTTGGTCTAATTTAAATGCAATTCTAAATCCGCTAACAATCTAATACATATCAAACAAGCTGCAAAAAAATAAATCCTAAAAAATAACATGCATAAAGTCATTTGTTTTTATTGCTCGTAGTTAATCTAGTTAATCCACTTTTCATGGTTTTATTTGTTTTTGTGTTGTCGTAAATTAATTTGAGAGAAAATTCCCACCAGATCAATGTTTTTTTGAGAATAGACTGTTTTTTGCCTCGCTAATAAAGAGGATGAATATAGTTTTATTGCTGGAAAAGACGTTTGGTCTGATAAGATCCAGAACGAACTTTATTTTGTTTAATGATGCAAGTCTTCTGATTTTATGTGTGTTGATTTTATTTGAGACAGCATAGATCTGTGCTTATTAGAATGTATAAATATTGTAAACAATATTACTTTATTTATTATTTTACCCAGAACACAACACATTTAATGTTTGTTTATAACATAGAACCTAAATTTATACTACAATACAAAACAAATTATGTCCTACTCAAATAATCTTCCACAATTAAGATCGCTAAGAATTAACTGTCTAACACAAATTTTGAATACAGATCAAGTGGAATATTTTGGAATTGTCATAGATTAAGATTAGGCATTTAAAGTGAAAGTAATCACATTAGAAATAAATCTTACTAAGTAAATTTAAATACCTCTCAAACTTTGTAAATTTAAAAAAACTTAAGGGATTAAATTTTATCTATAAAAATAAGGTTTTCAGGTGACAAATTTTCAAATCATCCTATAACACATAAATTAGCTTAGCAGCTTATAATTAAAGATACATAGAGCATTTTCAATTCCAATGAACAAAAATAACTTCTATAAAAAACTGATATTATAAAACAAATAGCATCATCTACTGGATATTCATTTCATTTGAAAAATAAATTAATTAATAAGAAATAACACAAAATGTCACTACAACTAATATTTCCTAAACAAAGTACAGGAATTAAAAGTTATAAAAATATTACATATTGTGGAAATATACCCGATACAATTATTTCAAAAATAAAATCAGCATTAATATCATTTAAAACACAAAATAATGTTGGTACAAAACTATTAAAAGTAAAAACTGAATTACCCAAATTAAAAAAAAAAACCTGCTATTTACAAAATTACTTGTCCAAAATGTAATGCAGTACATATAGGTCAAACACAAAGAAATTTTGAAGTAAGGTTCAATGAACACTTAGCATATAGATTAAACCAACCAAATAAGTCAAACTATGCAAAACACCTACTTGAACAACCAGACTCACTCATACACAACAATGACATTCAAATAATACACTTTGTGTGATAAAAATCAAAATTTAGATTTCCTTCAAGAAAATAAAAAGACATCTAGCAGATCAACAGTTTAAAGTTGTTAGTGAACAAATAAATCTTGGAAGTTCTCCACTATTCAACTATTTACTTTAAGTCTTCATTCATTACTTCCATACTTGGTCTAGCCTTAGCTACAAACAAACAAAATGTAACTTCGATGCTTGTTGTAGCGAAACAGCTGTCACTGCATTTAAAAATTTATTATTTAAAATAAAATATGGAAGTTTACTTGAAACTTTTAGTTTTTTATTATTCTCAAATATTTGGTATAAGACAATTATTATGTTAGAAAATTTTAACGAAAATATATAAATATAAAATAAAAAAAAACTCAATCAACATACTTAGGTACATGTGAAAAACTATTGGCCAACGCTTAGTTAAATTTGTATGGGGAAAATTTACAATATTCTTAAACCAAATTTAAAGCAAAAAAAGTACTGATCATTTAAGTATTATGTCATGGTATGGATGTTTAGTTTAGATGGAAAAAATTTGAAAAATATAATATTTTATTTTATTGTACTTTTTTTTTATTTTTGCAGAAACATTATTATTACTTTGAAAATGCGTACTACCATTGTTGAATATGACCTGTAAATAAGCCAAAACCCATAAACATTAACTAATTGCACAGTTTGCTTAATGCATTCAATGAGAACTAATCTTATTGTCTTATTGAAAATATTTGTGCTTTAACATACAGAATAAACCAAACCTCTGTGTGATCACCAATACCTAACATTTCTGGCTAATATTAGTTAAGTTTCAAAATCCATGTGTTCGTGTATGATTTATCAGGTAACGAGCGAATTTAAATTCACTATATATAATTAGTTAATGTAATGGTATTCAATTTCAATATACACATATGTACAAAAGTTTGGAATATTTAGAAATAATATATCTACGCCTATGGTTTTTTAAAAACTGTTTTTGATATTTATTTTAAAGCTTTTTTAAATCAAAATAATACTAAATTTGATTTGTTTTTGTATTAATTTGGTCATATTTAATTGATTTGGGTGCTTTCACATTATTCCAATTCTTGTTTAAATTTCATTTGAGCTGTTTAAAAATGCCCAGAGACATGATATCATATTTTAATAGGTCTAGAGTAATTGCTTTGTTACAACAGGGCTTTAGTCAAAGTGATATCGCGAATATTGTTGGTGGTACTCAGGGAGCTGTACCAAAAATTAAAAAAAAAAATTCCAAGACACAAATGATGTGGAGAATCGTCTCAGAAGTGGCAGAAGTCGATGTACAACAGCAGCACAAGACGGACAGATAACATTGATAGCTCGAAGAAATCGGCAGGACTCTACAAGTGTTTGTTTATTTGCTAAATTATATATATATATTGAGACGAAGTTTTATTATCATAAAAAATTTATTCATTAAAGAAAATATTAATTTCAATAAGAATGTGTATTATGATGATTAAATCAAAAACAAAATCGTTAAGTCAATTAAAAGCAAAAATAAATAATAAAAAAGTAATCACATTACATAAAAATAATCAAAATCACCATTAAAAAAATAAATAATAATGAAAATATAATTCTAAATGTAAAATAAAACAAACGAACAAATTATAAATTTTTGTAAAATATTTTTCTGTTAAATATATAAAAGGATTTTCAAAGATCTACAAAAGTGTATAAAAAGTTCTTCTACGAATAACACCTGTATGTGTGACGTTAAATTATCAGAACTACGACTGCTCGTACGCAACATCGCGTGTTTGAAATGTTTAGTTTCCATGAACTGAAAAACCTTAGAAGTGCACCTGTGCCTGTGACGTCAAATTAACACGAATTAGAATGCTCGTAAACATCGCGTGTTTGAAATGTTTAGTTTCCTCGAACTCCAAGAGCTTAGAATAGCAGCTGCACGTTGTGACGTAAGAGTTACTCGGAAATGTATCGGTCGAATTTATGACTTCAAGCCTCAGTGTAAATATAATTTGAGAGCTTTTCCGACCATAATAAATTATATAAAAATTATTGAACATTAAAAATGATTATTGTATATATTATGTAAAAAAATTGTTTGTAAAATATAAGTAGTTGGTTAGAAATAAGCAAATTAAGAAATAGTTCCTTCTGATTGGTTCTCGTGGAGTTTTTAAATGAAGCATTTTTATTGGTCAGAGAATAATGAGAGAGGGATCTCAGTCTTTACGTAAAAGAACCAGTCAGAAAGAATAAAAGGAGATTCAAGCCTAATTTTAAGAAAGTCAAGACCCTTTATACAAACATTAAAGCTTCGTTTAAAAAAATTTTCAACAAACATTTAAGATTTAATTTTAAAAAACTTTCACGACTCAATACTCAAGTTTAATTTTAAAAAAGATTCAAGACTCATTTTCAAAACATTCAACAACAGTTATTATAATATTCAACTCGTAATCTACATTTTTAAAAAAGACTTTGATTAGTCATAAATTTTATCAACTTTATAAGTTAACAGTATTCGACTTTGAATCGAAAATAGGTTTGTTGAATCGAGCAGAGTAATCTTATAATATAACAGTTTCAACTGTAATTTTAATGATTCAAAAGTTAGTATTAAATTAATATAAGAAGCTTGACTTACCTTATATCAGAAATAATCCTAGTATAAAACTTTGTAACACACCACTTGTAAAAAGGGAGTCTTATCAACCAGTAAATTGTATAAACAAATCCACAAGTAAACAATAATAAATTCTACATCGTAAGAGTTTCTGTCTTTAATTAAACTATTGGAAGTTCTACATCCCACGTGTCTACCAGAAGAGAAGATAGACCACCAGTTCCAGCGACACCTACATGTGAATGGCGAACACTCGAGAGACAAAGTTAAAAAAGGTACCGTTATTTAATTTGTATTAAGTGTGCGTATAAACTGTTTTAAAGCGATAATAGTTATTAGCCGCTAGAGAACATTTATACTACTTTATTGTAAAGATTTTTGAATTTCATTTTGATAGAAAATTTATAATTTGTTTGAGCGTAAATCTGTGGTGAAACCTGTACGACCTGAGATATAATTTTTCGATTAACGATAGTGTCTATTTTCAAGAAACATTTAATTTTATTTGAGCTAGTCATCATTACACAACATATTATTTAAGGGGCTAAAAAACATTATTATTGTAGTAAAAAACTTCAAAAATTACGTCAAATCAAATAAAAACAAACCACTAATAATATCATGTCACAATTAACGTGAATTTACTAAAATAACATTCAATCATCAGAAAAAATTAAAATAATAAAACAAAAAAGAAAACATAAGAACCCAACAACAAATAAATTAATAAAATCATAATAATATATAATTTTATTTAATTATATAATTAAAATTGAACACAAGCAAAAATTTTCTTATAGTGGAAAACGTTATGTCTGCAGAGTTACTGAAAATAAATAATAAATAACATAATTATTTTATTCCATTTTGATCTTTAAAAACAATATTCTACCCATGGCAATAAGGTTAAGATGACGTTTATGCACTGAGTGAATTACATTTTTTTTAATACACTGATGAAATAAATTATTGACCACTCACAAAATGCCGTACATTTCTTTTCGTACAATATTTTTGATTTTATAGAAGTAAGGCTTCTGCTGCATCATTAGCTTTTTCTATAATGCACTCGGGAACTACCTCGGGAAAATGTATTAAAAATTATTTCTTTGACTGTTTTAGTATTTTTTAGTTTCCACTTTTTCAACGGACTCGTGAGTTAAACTTTCTTCTCATGAGTAAACATTCATTTAACTCACTTGTTATATAAATAACTATAATTATTATTCTTGATTTTTTTCTACCAATTTTAACACTCATGTATAACTGGACCAATACATCAAACATATTATAGCTTTGTTGTAGCGTTTGTATCAAAACCATATATCAATGATTATATCCAAACAATGAAATTAATTTCAAAGTTTTTTTTAAACAGTATTATTTTCGTATAGATCCCATATAGTATTACTAGTATTCGCAAGTTCTATACAAATTTTATTCTATCGGAATATATCGGTAGTCTGATGGAATGAGCATATCAAAAACAATACATAAGACTTGAAATAGTTTAGTTTGTATACGTATGTTTTGTATATACAATAGCTTTCGTTTTATGCTTGACGCAGTGTACGTTTTATATAATCCATCTTCCCCTTTTACTTTGTTGTTTTTTTACACTAAATCATGTTATAAATCTAAAGAATTTCTTTCTTTGATATTGACATTATTTTAGCATTTATTTATATTTAGTAAAATAGCGAAAGATATGGGTGGACGTACCCATTTAAATGGCCATCGTCGAAATATTTTAACAGAATTGCGAAATTTGCGTAATTTTCCATTAATTTATTATTATATATGTTTTGACATAAACTTTTCTGAAAAATTCTTCAAACAAAATAAATGTTCAGCCTACCTTACAGAAAAATCAATCAAATAAACACCAAAAATAGAGCGGAAACTATTTTTTATTAACCCAAGGGCGGAAAATTCATAACGCCATGATTTTTTTATTCTAGCATTGAAAAGGTGTGCTTTGGATTTGACATTTTTAAATCAGAAATAATTTCGACTTATTCCACAAAGTCATAGCATTTCTTAAACAAAATTCTATAAATTATAAAGCAAAAAATCTAAAACACTATCACAAGAAAAGTGTATTCGATTTTTAAAAGGAGCGTCCGATTCTGAATACCTCTTGATAAATGTGAGCAAATACATTATAGTATAAATTCTACAATACGAAATTATTTTCTAAAAGCCTGCTAGCGCAGTGGTATAAATGCTTGCTTCTTACGCAGGTAGCTCAGGTTCAATTCTCCACGACTTTACAATGTATCACTGTATGTATAGTAAATGTATTTTATCAAATTTACACGTAGTAATTGTGTGGGGATGTAAAAATCTTTAATCTTAACGTATTAATATGTAAGGTACTACTCTCGTAGCAAAACAGTTTAAACTGTTTTAAAACTTTTGACTAAAAATAATATTTTATGTATACATACTGCTATATTATGTTTTGTATAAAAGCAACAATTTATATATTATGTTCTTAAATAACCAATAAAAAATGTTAGTTAAAAATCAATTTTATATGTAATGGTGGTAGGTATATATAGCCTGAATATGACATAAAGTAGCACTTTTAAAAGAAAAGTTCTTTGACGATATAATATTTGGTCACTTTCCCCTTTATGGAGTGAACATTCCTTTTTAGGTTCGCTTTTAGGGATCGCTAAAAGCTCTTTTACTCCATTATGCACATCTGCGACCATACCACCAACCGTAGTTTAACTCAACAGGAAATCTTACTACTTAAACGTATTAAAAAACCTCCACGTGTGTCCACACAGCGACCTAAAAGCGGTAAAAAATTACGGTACATTTTATATTAGTTTTTACATTAGGTCGGTAAACCATTTTTTTATTTTCAGTTTTAAAATTGACAATACCTTCTTTAATATTTCAATAATTCTCACTGATAGTAAATCTATATTCTCTAAATTCAAACTAAAATACTGTTTTTAGAAAACAGAGAAACTGAAGACAATACTATAATAGTTATTTGTTTAACTAGGCAGCAAAGTAGTAGATTGACTGCCAAGTTGAACATATAATTTTCTCTCCGATTGTTCATAATGATATAGGAGGATATTGTATTTGCAAATTATTACAATGTAGTGTTCAATTAAAATTAAATTTGATAGAAATCGCAGTTGGTTGGTTGCTATGGAAATGTCCATAATAATTATAGTTTGACAATTTATGAAATTTCTGACAGTTGTGCGAAAAAATATCGGTATATTTAAATTATTATATAATGGACAGTAATAGCGACCTAGAAGTACTTACTCCTCCAGAAACAAAGGAGGTGGCAAAAAAATATAGAGTTTGTGGCCGGAGAAGTCTCGAATGAAATGTGAAGGAAATTATAAACGATTTATGGATTATTGCCTATATAGGCAGCAAAGTAACCACTTTGCTGCCTAGGCACGAAAAGTAATACTTCGCTGATTGATATGTATCAGCAAAATTAATATTTGCTGCCAATCGGAGAGAAAATGTATTTCTTATCCGTATGTTATAATTTCTTGATCACTCACAATTAGTTTCTAGATTCGTTAATTTTATTTTAATCTAGATTTTCTGCAATTTGAGAAACTCGCTTGACAGTTCCTAGCTTCTCAAAATGGAAAGGTCAAAATGAGGTGTTTCGTTGACCCTTTAGCATCTCCACACTTCTTACACATTGTATCTGCGTAAATATTTCCGAAACAACTTCTTCTTTATGTAGCTTCTGCATTATCGAAAGTTTGCTAACATCTAAATCATGGATATGAAACAAGTAGATCATATAATATACATCAGTAGATCTCAAAAAACTATTGGTCAGCGATGTGTCTATTACTTTGCCCCTCGATTACTGAATCTACTACCTGTAGAAATAAAACAGATTAAGTACTTCACATAAAAAATATAAAACAAAAATAAAACAATGGATTTTTGCATGTGGAAGAGGTGTTTTCAATAATCTAATAAATTTAAAGTATTCACGTTGAAAATATATGAAACGTTGTTTTTGATTGTACATAGAAATAGCAATATCTTATTGGAGTGTTAAAATTGTCTTTTTATTATTAATACATTTGAAAATTTGTAAGTGTTTTAAAGTATAAATTTGTATTTGTATCACGCACGAGCATTCATTTGCTTCTGTGATTATTCATGTTTATTTATATATGTATACTATCTTTTTTATTACCTTAATTATACAAATCAACATAGTACGTAAGACAAATTATATCTCTCTATGTAATTAATGATTTTTTTAAATAAACATTATTATTATTGTTTATTATTATTATCGTGGGAATCCAACCTTGGAAACTGCGCTCTGAATAGATCTGCAGAAGACATTTTGAACCATTCTCACAGATTCCGTAGCCAAGATATTCTTCTTCTTCCAATTGACCTTGTGCACCTAATCTTCTCATGGATTATTAAGTGGAATATTTCATATGTTGTTTGGCCAGATAGGTGTTTTTTCTTTTTTACTTTTGCACTTTTGGGTTGGTCTTTCGCTCCACCCACGATATTCTAAGGCTACAGAGTGTCTTCTTTAGTTTAAAAAAAGCTGAACGTTGTTTCTCTATATATCGATCTTGATTTCGAAGCAATAGTCAGCTGTGCAGGTGATGTTAGTACCCAGATTGTAACCCTCTCTAAATGTTCTGCATCTACATAAAAGTGTTCTTGCGAAGCATTGTTCTTTGTTATAATTATAATTCTTTGTTAAGTGTCAAGCCAAAATGTCAACTGGCAGTGATGACCCTGTTCAGCAGTTCTTGTACGTCACGCATATTTTCAGCAAGAAGGACAGTATCGTCTGCATAGTGCATGTTATTAATTGTCTTGCCATTAACTCGTATACTCGGGCTTTGGTGAATATTTCTTGTGGTGAATAACACATCTGTCTAGTTTCCCGTTTGATTTCTATAGGTTCAGTCGTTGTATCTTGTACTCGCACTGTTGCCTTTTTGCTTAAAGTAAAAGTTAACAATGTTCCTGATATCTTCTTAGTCCAGTAGTATAAAGGAGGAGTAAAATTCTTAATTGACATCTAGACAGTGTTGTGTGAGGACATTGTATGAAAATAATGCATACCAAGTACTGTATCCCTTTCTAAACCCGAATTGGGTATCCAAGATATTATTTTCCAATTTTTGAAATATTTTGCGAGTTATAACTTTCAGAAACACTTTCAATGTGTTCCGCCGTGAATGGGAGCTGTCTCTGCCCGGAACACTGTAACATACCGCCATACACCATAAATAGACCAGCTCCCACCCCTTATTGGGTCGCTATAAACTCCTTTTGTAGCTCGAGATTTTTGGATCCATGTAGGCTTATTATAGGCGTTGTCCTTTTAGTGAGCCAGTAACTGACCGCTCTGGCCTGCGCCTGAATAAATCGAGCTAGAGCAGGCGTTGAGCTTGATAAGACTTCTATAACTGCTGTTAGAGTACTTGTCATGACACCCGTAGCACTTAGGCATGCTTGCATTTGTATGCTATTGAGGACCCTGACTACTCCAGCCTGCTCTGTCTTTGGTCACCATACTACCAAGCCGTAGCTCCCTATAGGTCTTATATAACCATCGTGTTGTTTTTGGGGTAAAGCCTCGCACATTCTCCTACATGTGCTGAAGGACAATGTACATTTATTTGTGATCCAAGTATATCTTTGGTCCGTATGCCTCTCTAGGGCATATGGAATTTTTTTCTGACTGAGTACCAGTCGTCCTGTTGCAGTCTTGTGAAGTTGACAATAGTGTTTTTTTGTGGATTTACTGCTAGACCGTCTTTTTTACACCACCCGTCAACTACACCTGTTAATAGCGCTTTGTGCCTGTTCTCAGATGATCCCTGTAAATCTGCCTTTCGTGACTATTACTAGATCATCACCTGCTAGCAATTATAGTAATAAAGTGGGTACAACCACAACTTTATAGAGAACATTGAATCGCAAGCAAAAATGTATTCAGCAAATCAATAAATATATAAAAAAAATTAAAAAAGAGTAAGTAACTACCAATTTTTGTTACCGTCCCAGACACCTATTGGACGTTTATTTAACTTTTCGATTTACTAATTTTCACTTATAAGAGCTTAAATTATTTCTGGAAATTTTTTTGAGGACACGAATATTTTGCACCATAGAGAAATTTAACATATTTTTATTTGTCTGAGGTCTGTACATTGAGGTTTCAGCGTTCTATGTCGTTTTAGCTGTCAAAAAATTTCCACTTAAAAAAATATCATGACGCCACGAAAAGATGTCAGGAAATTTCTTAAATTGCCATGGTAACGAGTCAAAATCAAGATATTTTATTGGTTACAAAGTAGAGGTGTGTTGTTGTTGCTTTTTTGACATAAGTAGAAAAGATTTTCTAGTTAATAACTGACCTCACTCGCCTCTTCAATTTTATCTTGCATATCTTTAATTTTAATTTTTTTACAGTGGCAAAATCCGGTCTATTTATATATATTAATGTAAATGCAAGGTAATTTGTTTTAGTGACGATTAAAAATAGTTGGTGAAAAATTAACCATTTTATGATGTTTTCCATACTCCACTGAACAGCCAATTTAGATTTATTCCAAGAATTTTCACGCAATAGTACAACTGTATCGTCCACATAGGATATGATCTTTGCTTCAGTTTCCAACGATAACAGAGAGTTCATATATGTTATAAATACTGGACCCAGGACGGACCCTTGAGCCACACCTATTTTGATAATATTAGGGTCACTTGCTGCATCGTAAACTTTGACTCATTGTTCTCGATTTGTGAGATTACTCTTTAAATGTCGTAACTAGATAATCTGTATGTTTCCATTAAAGCTAGGAATTCTTCGAAGTTCTTGTTTGCACTTCATATTATATATTAATGTGCATAATACTAAAGTTTTTATTTGTTGTTAGGGATGAATTTTTGTCTGGATTTATGTCCCACGATAATCTTTTTCTAAGAGTTAAATTGTCTAAGATGATGTTTTGATTAATTAGTACCATTAGGATGATAAACAATTTTTGATTTTAGCAAATTGGTATGGTATTGCGTTGTGGGACAGTCAAAATCTGTTGAATGGTGGTTAATATTATTTTTTATTTTGAATTTATTATTTGAATGTTAATGCAATTTTATTTTGTTTTGGGCAACGCTCCCAGCCAATATATACTTTTTTTAGTTGCATTAGTTGTGTGAAAGTTGTTGGTGAACATTCTCCATGTATTTTTCTATTATTTCTTTTTTTAATGAATTTTATATTAAAGTCTCTTGTTATTTCATTTTGTTGTAAAATTGAGTTCTCTCATTTTCTTTACAATGTCTCTTCTGGTTTGGGCCGAATCTTGATTTTTTATTGGTTTGAATATTCTTTAATTGTATCTTGGAAAACCGGAAGCAGCAGGCTATATGAAACGGTCACTATCAAGGCTATTGAACTTCATTAGAAGGAAAAGCTGGATGAGGTTCTCCATAAATACAATAGGTCACAGTATGTCAGGCTCAATCTATAATCTATAATTTATAGAAATTTATACAATTTTATAAAATAAATAAAAATTCTCAAAATTGAGTGTTTTCACTTCGTCCTCACATCGTTGACTCATACTTAAAATAAGCTGCCTTATTTTATTTTGATCCAATTCTTTCCAGATTAGAATTAACCTCTTCCAGGTTATTGAATTGGATGCGTTCCACTCTTAATCGCCTGTTAAGAATATATCATTGGATATTAGTCTGGCATACACTACATGTTGCAAGATATATTCTGTGTACCTGTCAGCTGTCATACTCCCCAAACCATTATTGAGCATAACGTTCGTTATGCCGTCGAAATACATCTATAATTATTTTACAAACAACATCTGGACTCGTCTGCGAACAGCACGCGTTGCCAGTAAGCCTCAACCCAATTTTGGTGTTCTCTGGAAAGACGTAGTCTTTCTTCAGTGATGTTCGTTTAGTTTAGGATCGTTTAGTTAAGGACCCTGTGCGCAAATTCAGATCTTAGATTTGTATCTCTTAAGCATTAGTGAATAGTTTTAGCTTTCAATTGCTTTATTTAAAATGTTTGTAATTAAAAAAAAAAGCTTTGAAAAAAGATATCGATAAATTTATGCATTACACGGAACAATTGATATCAGGGTCTACAAAAATAGTTAGCAATTAGCATGCTTATAAAGGAAAACATAATTATTTTATAATTCACACAATCAGCTTTAACGTATGTATATTTTTATTATTTTTACATTGTCGCTTTTGTTTCTCTAAGATTTTATAAGTATTAAATGTCAAAGTATTCCTGAAACACAAGTTTTCACAACTAATTGTAGTCATGAAACAATGTCATTAAAACTAGTTAACCAATGTGGCGACTGAGGTCTTAATTTGAATTTCCAATACTCTTGAGTCGACCCTGAATACGAAGTTATTTGGCCAATGGGAATTTTAAGGTAGCTTTTTATGCTCCGTCAATTATGTAAATTTGCGTCTTATCATCGTCTTTAAATACATGGTTTATATTGTACTTTCTTTTTAAATGAACCAATAGTTAATATTAAATTTATTTTATTAGCATTTATGGTACAGAACCTAAATTGCCTGTGTCTGTAAAATGTTCATATGTTATTTAAAGTGTTGAAAGTAAAATGTAACTTAAATGTCAATCTGACGATGCTTCTTAGCGAAACGGCCGTCATTGTGATTTAAAACATATTTTTTCAAATAAACTTGGATTTTACGTTAAAACGAAGAGTTTTTTATTATTCTTAATAAAGTGGACTTCCAAAAAGTAAGAGTTAGTACAATAATTTTATTATTTTTATGTTTCAATGGTCCGTATCGGTCAGCTATTTTCGCCTCTAAATTAAAATTATAAATATTGTGAATGTAGGAAATTTCATCCTCTTTAAGGATGTTTTTTTTTAATATTTCTTATATCTTTAATAATTTCTAAGATATTTGCAAAAACCCAAACCTCCTTTTATTATTCTACTAAATTGTTTATAACTTCTGCAATTTTTTCGAGCTCCCCTTGAAATTTTTTAGAATTTCCCTAAAATGGATCTTGTGAACCACACAAATAGTCTAATCAAATAATCTAGTAAAGAGATCTTAAAAAAATTATTTACAGCAAAGGGAGAAACATTCTTAAAACAAACGAATATTTACAGAAACTATAAAATTACATTTCCCATTGTTGATCTTAGTTTTGTAAATGTTGTCTTAATTTAAGTACTCTTCTTATTCGAAATTAGAGCTCAATAATCCTGTAGGTTGATGCGGTTATGTAAATAAAAAGATTTAAAAAATTTTCATAATGACCGGCATGCTTAAAATGTACTAATTACCAAAAACATTCAGGTCAAAGTGAAAGAGTTAGTGGCAAATAGCACAACATTTAATATCCAAATGTAGAATTTGTTTAGCTTACTGTGTTAGCTATTACAAGCCACTTGGGCTTCCCTACACTTTGACCTTCTATGTGCTTAAACTACTTAAACTCTTTCGGTGACAATGTTTCTAGCGAAACTCAGCAGCTTTTTAGAGTATATATTTTGTCGTCTCCTTAGTGCTTTTGTAGAAAAGATTTGTCGCTGTTCTAATTCACCATTTCGTTGAGATATCTCAGATGGCTGTAACCAATAATAATAACTGTAGTCATTTTTATATATTTAATTTCTATGGGACCCTTTGCTATTTTAAGTAATATTTTTCAGATCTTTTGGCTTGCCCCAATCCTGACGTATTGATCCAGTGAGATCGTAGTTGACCATGTTTCCAAGAAGGAGTTTCTTATTGGTATGACTCTTTAGTGAATAGAAATTTATTTCCTTCTTTTGCGAGTCTGTGTAGAAGTAAAATAAATAATATTAGAAAAAATTGGTTCCAATAATATAATAAAATATAAAATAATACTACAATACCTATTTTTAATTATGAAAAAAAACCAAAATCAAAGATTTTTATTTGGTAAACAATGTTAAGTTGGAACAGCGACTAGTTTCGTCCTATAAGGAGGCCATTATCAGGCTAAAAACATATAATGATGAAGTCAACATTACAGAAAAACCTAAAAATTTTTAACAAATATACCTTAAACAAGTGTAAAATTTATAATAATTGATCGAACCAAAATGCTTGCATATTAATAAAAGATTATAATATTGAGTAAAATGTGCAAAATCAAAAAAAATTGGTAAAAATATTAACTAAGAACCAAAATGTATTTAGTCCAGGAGGAATCGGCGCATGAGTACCGAAAACTATTCCACCTCGATTTTTTTATGTGATCCTCTTCAAATTGCCCTCCTAATGATATAAATGCATGTTGCCATGGCGCAACCCGGTGCCATATTGTTTAAACCGAAATTGTTTAAACAATTAAAAGGAATTGTTATTTTTCAACCGGACAAATTTTTTTTATATTCTTTATTGAAATACCAATAAAAAAGGTCCTATGACTTTTCACGATAAAGTTAATATTTATAAAGATATGAATTTTTTAAAGTTCGAAAAATCTCAAATTTGGGTACTTTCGACCTATGAAAAATATATTAAAAAAAAAAGATAATGTGAAAGTAATAAATGTTTTTAATTCTCTATACAATAGTTAATAATATTGTTAATAGAGATTTAAAAAAATGTCATTGTTTATATCTTTTTTTTAATTGTTAATTTGGCGCGCTCACAAGTAATGATTGCTTACCTTTAAGTATCGCTGTCTTTCTCTGACTCATGCGTTGCGTCGGCCTCTCTGTGTCTTGAATCATTATCATTTATCTTAAAAACTATCAACTTTATCAAAATTGTTAAAGAAAGCAATGTTATTAGATGATAATTAAATTGCATAAATCGGAACATGTCATTAAAATTACTTTTTTATCAGTTTATATTACTTTTTGCTATTAAATGTTATTATTTATACAAAGAATAACCTTGAGAGAATAAAAAATAAAAGAAAGAATTTTTTTCTTACTTAGACACACTCACACACACACTATGATACATATACATAAAATTATTTTTATTCAATTTATTTGAATGTTTTTTCTAAATACCCAATATATTTATTGTGATTTCAAAAAATGTTCAAATACCATTATATCTTATTATTGTTGATATAAATGCAAAAATTACTATGATAATAACAAAAAAGCAATATAAATTGATAAAAGTAATTTTAATGACAATATGCTTAACTTTTGAAAAATTGATTTCAAAAATAATTTATTAAAAACAAATTGTAGGCAATTTAATTATCATCTAATAACATTGCTTTCTTTAAAAATTTTGATAAAGTTGATAGTTTTTAAGATAAATGATAAATAATGATTCAAGACACAGAGAGGCCGACGCAACGCATGAGTCAGAGAGAGACAGCGATACTTATAGGTAAGCGATGCATACAAATTAACAATTAAAACAAAGATATAAACAATGAAATTTTTTTAAATCTCTATCAACAATATTATTAACTATTGTATAGAGAATTAAAAAAAAATATTACTTTCACATTATCTCTTTTTTTAATATATTTTTCATGGGTCAAAAGTACCCAAATTTGAGATTTTTCGAACCTTAAAAAATTCATATCTTTAAAAATATTAACTTTATCGTGAAAAGTCATAGGACCTTTTTTATTGGTATTTTAATAAAGAATATAAAAAAAATTTGTCCGGTTGAAAAATAACAATTCCTTGTAATTGTTTAAACAATTTCGGTTTAAACAATATGGCACCGGGTTGCGCCATGGCAACATGCATTTATATCATTAGGAGGGCAATTTGAAGAGGATCACATAAAAAAATTGAGGTGGAATAGTTTTCGGTACTCATGCGCCGATTCCTCCTGGACTAATTTGGAAATGTTGGAAAAACTACAAGCTAATGGAATCTAACATTATTGCCTAATTAAATGAAAGACCCGAAGTTCTATAGAAGAAACAAATGTGATATTTCAAGTATCCAAGAAAGCGGAGAGAAAGAAATAAGTAGTGTGTTATAATCGGATCTTTAATTATTACATTAATACATTTCCATTTATATTTTTCTTTGTTAACATTCTTTCCAAAAAATTTTTGATTTTACACATTTTATCCGGTATGATAGTTAATCACATACTCTATTTTATTAACATGGAAGCATATTGGTTAGATAAATTATTATAATTTTTACAGATTTTTATGATACGTTTGTTAAAAAATTTTAGGTTTTTCTGTAATGTTCACTTCATCCTCTCACTTCATCCAATCAAATTCTTATTTTCCAAAGAATCCTCGATGTACCCCTCAGCAACGGTAGAAGATCTCCACCCCCCATGACGCTTAATTGTCGTCAAATTTGCGCCAGCATCGGCAAGTAAGGTCGCTGAAGACCGGCGAAAACAGTGTCCCGTATAAAGGTTCGGATTTGGAAGTTCCAGAAATCTTGCTACAGCAGCAGGAATATTTTCAAGCGAATTAATTCCAACCGGATTTCTGCTAAATTTACCTTTCACGTATTTCAAGAAAAATCGCCTGTGTCCGACATTTGCTGGTCAAAGAGCCACATATTTTCGATAAAGATCAAAATAAATTTTTTTCAATAATAGTAAAACTTCGTGAAACACTGGTTTTTGTATCTGGTATTTTGATAATTAATGAAGTACCCATATCTTCCACATCGTCAACAGTCAATTGACAAAGCTCCTCCCTGCGGCAAGCACCAAATATTCCCACAATCACAACTACTTTCATTAGAAGATACTCATCGTCTAATGCAGACTTCAAAAACTGTTCAATTTGGATTCTAGTCAAGATTTTTGATTTCTTTGGCCGGTAACCTTTTGCTTGACGCTTCAAATACGCGATAAGTTTAAAATATGATATCTACGTCGCTATTTATACGTAGCATAGATTTGATCATCGAATAATTTGACCACAGAGATGATGTCTTCCATACCTTTGCTTTCTCCTCAAAATAGGCCAGAAATACATTTTCAGTATATTTTCCAGAAACGCCTTTCGCTTCACACCATTTCTGAAAATTATTATAGGCTATATCGTAGGTATTGAACCCTGGATTTTCTCAGCAACAAATCGAGGGTTGCTCTATTGGCCGCCGCCTTTATGTCTTCAAATGGATCATTTTCATTATTTTCTTCCATTTCAAGAACAATCTACAACCTTAACTACGTTTTAAATAAAACCAACAAACGTCTGACAGATGCATCAAAACATTCGTAAACAATTATATCAACAATGGCACTTCTGTCAAAATTGAATTGTCAGATTTTGAAAGCAAACGTCAAAATATTTAGATTTTATTTATTAACATTAATATTAATAGTATAATTTGTGCAATTACTTTATTTGAACGTTTGCAGAAAAAATATTGTATGATATGCGTGTTAAAAGTACCTTTTAAGGCACTCATGTGAATTCGCTTCGCTCATTCTGCAAACCTTCACATGCGTGCCTTAAAAATGTACTTTTCACACATATATCATAAATAACTATTAAATCACAAAAACTATAAACTTTTAAGAGTAGTTATTTTATGCGCCATTAAATATATAACATATTAGAAAATCTTGTCGGTGTTGCAGAGAATATTCGTTGGCCGGAACTAACCTATTGTTTGCTATTACCAACAAAGAAACTGAATTATGCATACACATCAACAAACAACACCGGGTTCCGTTATTTATTACCTTAACTTAAATGACTTCTTCCTGTTCAAGTAAATATTTCTAGTTTCTGTGTACGCACATATTCAAGATTCAGCAAATATAAATAGCAGCATAAAAAATTGTAACTGTACAAAGTAATAAAACATATTGTACAGTTGGTTTTGGCAATAACCTAACCTATGGATATTAGCTAATATTTTTTCTTTGACAAAAAATATTTCTCTTGTCTTTTGGTCTCTTGTTTAAAATATCTCTTTTATCAAATTAATTATTGCTGTAACAAATATGTTGACATTAGAGAATTCATTAAAATAGATATATCTTTGGATCACAGTGTGTAGAAGAAATTAAAAGGCTGAAAAGTACATACCGTAGACATCTTTATAGGTAGCCAAGCATTGATAAAGGCCCTAAATTCTGTAGGAGTCCATTCAAGACTAGTATGGGATTGTGTGCTTGCTCTAAATACTCTGGAAGACCGTGGCAGAGTTACGGTAGCCTGGGTACCAGGGAATGCGGGTGGTTTAGGCAATGAAAAGGCAAATGAAATAGCCAAACTAGGCGTATCAATGCCATTCATTGAACCAAAATCCTTCTGCGTCATTGCAGAAAAACATAAAAACCTAGGTGGTACAGAAATCACTGCATTGGTGGAGAAATTCGCTAGGACCTACGCAAATCGAAAAGTATATAATAGACATTTAATCTACCTATTTATAATAACCGAAAACTTATTTTTTTGGCAGTTTTCAATCTTATTAGTTTCCAAAAGATAAAACAGTATATGTACTGTGGCTAATACAATAATGGGGAAGATATAAATGTAATATTTAATAATAATAATAATAATATTTTTGGTATACTGCAATAAATTAATTCAATTATAAAAGCAATAATAAAATAAAAATATTGTATCTTTCCTATTAAGAATAAATAAATTAAATCAATATTGTTAACAAATCTTATATCAGTTCCACTTAACATTCTGCACATTAATTGCATTAAATTGAAATCGTTAATAATCTAAAGTAAACATAAAACAAAAAATGGGGCGTGGGGGCCTCCCTTTCAGGAATTATGAAATAAGCGTGATTCACTATATCGATATTGTAACAGTACACAAGTCGAACACATTTCGGCCCCCCGACTATTTTCAGCCACGCGCCGGCGCTGTTTGCACGTCATAATAATTGTGATGTTGCCTTATTTAAAAACTAATAAGATAACTCGGGATTTATCAAGTTTTATAATGAGGCAACTCATAATACACCAAACATTCCAACGATTCGATTGATGTCAGTGATGACAGAATTATTTGTACCTGCTGTCTGATGTCATTTCAAAGTTCAGATGATACTATTTTGTTCTCATAAAACCAGATTTTTTAATACTATTAACATCACAGTATCAAAATAACCTTAAATAGTTTTTTAAAACGTAATAATGACAATTTTCGATACTAATTGTTTTTTCGTTTAATATTTGTGCCGCACTAAAATAACTAAATTTTAAATGAGAGATATTTTTATTTTTTAAATATTATTATGTTGTTCTTATTGACAGATGACGTCATTGAATTCTATGACGTGCAACGATTTTTGTTTTGCGTTTTCTTTAAATGAATTATCTGGATCTATTGGATGTTTGCTAAGGATTATTGTTTTTTTTTTAAATAAAATCACTACTTTCATTAAAATATGCTGTTCCATTACATATGCAATCAGTTTTACTCGTCCCAAAGTCCTGTGCCGTCATGTGAGTAGTTACTTCCTTCGTCACTAACGCCTAATATGTCACTTAATTTAGAAAGTATTTCAGATATTTATAGTTTTTTAATAATCCTTGATGCTTACCACCAATGATCTCATTGAAAATCACAATGATCTAAGTAATTATGTTTCATAAAGTTTTATTTATAGAAATTTTTCTTTTTCCAATTAATGCTTCCTATTCCTGTCTCCTTTTTGATTTATATCTCACTTATAAAACCCATTTAACTTACAATATTATCTAAAGAATGAAGTGTCACAGTTGTTTGACTTCAAAAAGTTTTTCGACAAATCATTCTTCCGCCTCAATTACGAGTTCTATCTAATAATTTTGCAAAGAAATTTTTAATGGTATTGTTTGAAAAAAAAATAGTCAAAATATCTCTACAGCCTCAAACTGTACAACAATTTTGAAAAAAGTGATTTAGGTACACAATATTGAATCAAGCTTTTTTGTCTATAGGGTGATTTTTGGTCGGGGCGATTGTCTGTTCTCTGTTTCCATAAATTTTATACTCACAATATCTTTTATCTACCCGAAAATTCAAATAACTGTTATGAATGCTCTATTAATGTAAGATTAAATCGCCATAGTTAGATAAAAAGTATGTTGGGCAAACAAAAAGATCGGTTAAAACTAGATTTAAAGAACATTTAGCTCATCTAATATATGGACATATAGAAAAGTCTTGTATTGCCGAACATGCTTTTATCAAAAACCATTCAGTGTGTAAAAATAGATTAAATAAGGACAAAGGACCTATCCCAGATAGTCCACTTTATAGTTTATTATAAGAAAACTTGTAAAAATGTTTTCGCGCTAAAAATTGGCTTTGCCGCCAAAATATTTACCGCGAAAAAATTGGGCGCTAAAAATATTATATATATAAGGTTAGTTTGTAGACATAGTTTTAGTTTACCTTCGGTCTCTGAAGAAGATAACTTGTTAGATAGATAGGCAGATAAAAGTGTGTGTTGTTGTAGTGGTAGTGTAAACGGTTTTCGGTATAGTTAAAGTGTAACAAAAATTACAAAGTTTCTATGCTTAATTATACAATACTCAACGACAAACATTCACAAATTAAAAATTTTATATATATAGAATTTTCGTTATATCTAGGGTTCCAAAATTGATATAATAGGTAATATTTATTAATAAAGCTACTTTTTAAATTTAAGTGAAAATACGATACAAATGTTCGAAAAAGGTGTAAATTACTTCCGGAAAATAAATGTTTCAAATTTACAGACTCGCTTAGTGCTCTATACGTGATATTAAATAAATATATCTCAAGAAACGCGAAAGGAACTTGAAATGTGTATGCAGAGCATTCTGGCGGATTTAGAGTGGCTTAGAGAAAGTTCTCTTTGTGACAGATGTGTCGTTTACTTCCAGCAGATTTCAGTAGAGTAGTAAATATTTACCATTAAACTATGAGTTATATGTGGATTTACCTTTTTGTAACAGGCAATCTAAGTTTAATTATGTTTATTCGTTGCTGGTTATTCAAATATTTAGTTTTGTAATCAACAACAAATTAAATGGCAATTTTAATAATAAAGAATAATTTTACTATAATATTTCTTACAGTTTTTAACATACAAATAAATAAAATATGAAAAAATACTCTAAAACATTTAAAATATTATTATGGTTCAGGAGCTTAAATCACTAATAAAAGTTGTTGCAAGGTGTTTTTAGAAAATTTGAAGCAACGTGTTATATATTGTTACGATTGCATTAGGAGTAGTATACAAATGAGCATGTTTATTTATAAATATTATGAAAGAGATACTGAATTGGTGTACAACATTCGGGGGGAAACAATAATTAAAAAAATCATTGTAAGTCTTTGTTCGATTTTTTTTATGAAACTAAATTAATAGATAGAAAGATAATAGCAAAACTACAACTTGAGTTTAATTTATTCCAGATAATTATTCCATAAATTTTATAAATTTCTTAAATTGTACCTTGAAAATAATTGATTAGTTTTAATTTCTAGATGTTAAGGACAAATTTGTGACCACTCCCAAAATCAGGAGGAATAATTTTAGAATGCCAAATCTCACTAAAATAAAATCACTCTGTAAAACAAAGTTCCAATAAACATCATTTGAGCTTAACAGTCACCAACATAAAAAAACTGATATTTTTTAGTAACTTTTCCTTCACTGCCAACATAAATTTATTTATTTTTTGTTCAAAAGGAAAGCTGGGAAAACAAAAGAATTATCGGTAACCATAGTTTTGTTGAATCTAAAATCTCTCTCTTGCTTTTGTTCCTTAAAGCGAAAGGAGGGTAAGAAATTTGTCCTGATAAAATTAAAGTTTTTGTAAGTAAAATTAAACAATTAACGCATAATCATGCAAGATAAATGCTTAAATCGATAAAGTTTGTGTATAAAAGTGTATTTCCATAAAAAATTTAACCTACCTGACAAGAAATTGGGGCCAAAGTGTATTGGCATCCAATACTAGCAGTATTGGCATTCGATACTAGCAGTTCCAGGAGAACAGGCAAATTATTTAAGTTTCAAGGAACATATTCCTGTCCATTAGAAGGTTACAACAGTTATAAGAATTCTACATCTGATGTATTTGGGGCCAATTTGCTCCAACACACATTTAGCAAGAGTTAAGTACCAGAACTCTATAACATCCATGCATGGACCAAATTCTGAACATTTTTAAGGTGATATCAATTATTATTGTTCTATTTTAATATTTGACATTTTCGATAAACTCTAGAATTTCAACAATTATTATTGCTCTATTTTAATGTTTAACATTTTCGATGAACTTTAGAATTTCATACTGATTTTTTGTTTTATCACTAATTCATTTGTACAAGATCCATATTTATTGTCAAAATTTATTCGTATTATAAAGGTTTTATTTAAATTAGCACGTGCTACAACTTTGATGTAGTTTGTTCTTGGAAGAGAGAACAGGATATTCAGTTATTTTCACATTCTTACAGTTCAATTGAAGAATACTGTTTCATAACTAAGAAGACGCTATATTTTAATTTAAGGTACATTCAATAGGAATGAAAAATTAAAAAAAAATTGTACTCACTTGTAACATCAATCCATTTTGGAATCTTTCTAATGCATCTTTTTCAGCGACATTGAATAATAAATGTCTCTTTTGAATTTCTGTTTATTTCAAACATAAAGTAATCTGGGAAATATAATTTTATAACAACCACTTCTAAATTAACTCCCATCAGCTGTGACTTTCAGTTCAGAACCTTAATCTCACAAAACACAGCATTTGACTGGAAGGAATAATCATAGAGTTCGAACCTACACACATAACCTGAGCGGGTGACGTCATACAGTGACCGGAGGAACTACTTAAGTATCTTTTTCGTTATTTGTTTTTCATCATAAAAAATTTTTAAGAGTCTCATTGCTTTGAGCAGCCTGATTTAATTTAATTTCATTGGCGTCATATTTTTTTTTAAGAAAATATTGTGGGAGGTCATATTGTTGTAGTAGGCGTACCGCTATAGGCAACACGTTTCACACAAATACCTTGAGAAAATATAATTTTATAGAATTAACAAAATTTAACCCCACAATATATGTTATATATATTTTGCGCTCAGCTCCGCATGGGAATTCTGGAAACTATCACAGCAAATGTTACCATATACCAGCAATGTTTTGATGAAGTTTTCACGTGATTTCGAATTTTTACAGAAAGAATTTGTTTTTACAATATTTTGAAAAATAAAATTCTTTTATTTTAAATATCAAATTAAAAATATACAATATGCACACTTTACAGAAGGTTAGAAGCTAAGGGAGAAAGGGATGGAAAAAAGAAAAAAGCTGTTTCAACTAGCTTAGTTCCTTTAAGGAAGTGAAATCCCCCGACGTAACTATTGTTCAATCGAACTGGCCAGGGTAGTCCTTCTACTGATACTACTACATACTCCAAGGTGGTAGCTGAGGTAATAACTGGGTAGTATCTGGGTACTAACTAACTGCGTAGTTCTAGGTAGTGGCTGCCAAAAAGTCAGATTTGTCCTTGCTTTAATTGTAATAGGATAATAGTACTAAGCAAAAACGTGTAACAATTGCCTTAGTAAAGAAGGGCATGACACTTCTTTTAGACAGGACACTTCTTTTATAATTCTGACATGAATCAACTAGTGCTAGGGCGCTATCCTTTCGTCCTACCTTGTTAATATAAACGACCCTAAGAGTGCACCAAGCCTCAGGTATATAACCCAGAGCCAAGCTTGTTCTAAAGAGCTTAGTCAGAATGGGCAGCAGAATATCCAGTCCTTTTTGTAGTGGAGCAGGAAAAAGTCCATCCTCCCCTGGAGATTTGTATGGATCGAAGTGGTTTATAGCCCACTTCACATTTTCCGGTTTGATAATTTTTGCAGATATTTTCCAACTTTCCTTCCTAGGTCGAGGCAACCGTCCTATAATACTCATTGTTATGTCTATAATGTCTTGACATTTCTTAGTAACAAAGGTTGGATCATTTCCTCTATTGTTTACAACAATTCCTTCACCAAGTATATAATTGATTCACCTCGTTCGTCGGCTGCATGGTGTGAGTTCGCATCGCATCCTACAATGACTTGAAGTCCTTTCCTCCTGCAATGTTCGATTAAGTTCCGTACCATTGCAGGTGGAGGATTTGCTGCCTCTCGCTCGCCTAGGAAGTATTCGGAGCATACGACTGTATCCCGTCTGCTCCCCTCCTCCTGAATGGTGAGCTGTGCGGACACCACGTCTTCTGTGCAGAAACCTGTAAGCAAACAACAGTTAATATCTTTTCTAAGTACAATACAGGCTTTGGGTTTTCCCCCACTCCTGTAATACAGCCCCTTAGTTAAGATGGACCCTAGGCCCCCAATGTGACCTGCTCCGGTAATCCAAGGTTCCTGAATTAGGGCTACATGTATTGCTGTTAGAAATTGCCAAAAATATTTACTTTAATTAAAAAATAGTTAAGTAAACATACCTTTTATTAACTTTTTGTCAATAAAATCACGTTAAATTTAAATATTGCTAAGGATTACCCCATAATTTAGCATTAAATACACCTTACCAGTTAAAATAATTCAAACGTGTTGTAAGTCAAATGACCACAAAAGTAATCAATCTGACAGAAGATTTAACATAGAGACGCCAGGTTAGGCTACTTAGTAAAAATAAACCAACTCTAAAAATCCAGCCAAAAATACAACGATCAAATCAAATTTAATTACTTCGAATGGGTGTATTTATTGAGGAAGGCTATATGCCATATATTATAAAATAATATTTGGATAATATTTAAAATGAAATAACTTTAACATTTTAAAATTATTATTTAACCATAATAGTCGTCATGTGTGGAAACCACTAATGGAATAAAATTATTTGTGAGGTTAGTTTACAAAATTATAAAAAACGCTCGGACCCGTCAACTTTAAAATTGTGAGCTTTTTAAACATAAATTTAAATGTACCTAAATACATAAAATTGTGAAAATAGTAATTTTTCCATGATCTATATTTTTAATGAAACACCCACCCTGTATGTTTTTATGATTTTGAAAGCTCCTTAACAATACGATCTCAACGAACTATACCATGGAGGGTCTATTATGAATTGTACAGGGTGAAATTTTGAAATTATTTATAATGTTGTTCAAGAAAATAGTAATGTTTCACACTTTAAATAATGGTTATATTTTTAATTAGCTGAATGCAGACCTCAAATTTCTTTACTAAGTATCATTTTGGGTTTTGTTAACTAAATCGGTAAATAATGTCTGTCAGTTGTTGATGTACTAACATTTAAATATCGTAGTTGTCAATTCTTAATCAAAAACTAATCTTGTGAAGTAGTGATAATGAAATATTGAACTGAGACTCACCGGATTGAAATTTTAATGATGATTGGTTACGGCGATAATTGCAGAAGTCAAGTTGAAGTGGCAAACTTATTTAATCAGAGGTTTCCTCAGTTGCCTAATATTTCACAAGGTACTGTGTCTAAAATTCATGCACAATTCAGAGAACTTGGATATGTCAAACCATTAAAGAGAAAACCGCACTTCGTTGAAGAAGATGTAAAAGTGGATATTATGTTAAGTGTCGTGGAGAATCCATCGTCAAGTTCATGTCAAATTTCTCGTTAAAATAATGTGTCACACAACTGTCCTAAGGTGTTCCCGTAAAGAAAAACTTCATCCATATAAATTGACTTTTGTGCAAGAACTAATAGAAGAAGATCCAGATCGTAGAATGAATTTCTGCGAAAGAATTACGAATAAATTGAACAGAAATGAAATAGCTGTTGGTACAATTCTTTTTTCCGATGAATTAACATTCACATTGAACGGGAAGTAAACAGACAAAACTATAGATATTGGTCAGAGGAGAATCCTCATTGGATGCGTGAGACACATACTCAGTGTCATAGGTGATCATATTATTGGTCCTATTTTTGTAGATGGAAATTTGACAGCCGAAAAATATTTGAGCATAACAGGAGACGAAGTTGTTCATGAGTTGGCCAACTTATATCCCAACGCAATAGATCCGAACCTACCGGATGAAATTATCCAGCAGGACGGAGCAACACCCCATTATGCTTTAATTGTAAGAAATTACTTAAATGAAATTTTCCAGCCAACTAGCATTGCAGACCTAAAAGAAAGGGTCCCAGCGCTTTTTTATAATCTTCTAAACCCACAAATAATTTTATTCCATAAGTGGTTTCCACACTGTATATTATCTTTGTTATGTTTTGAACAAGTTAATAGTTTTTCAAAAAAGTTTATTGATTTTTCGGTGTATTAGAAATCAATTTTGTAATTGATTTATAATACTAATAATAATATAGCACCTCTTAGCCGCGGGCTGCTAATGCCCACTTTCCGTTGTTGTGACACAATATACTATATTGTTTCTTGGGAATTAAAACAACAAACAATACAACTTTGTTCGTAATTCGTATTTTTTTTCCAAATCAAAAATAATACTTTTGAACAATGGATACCTAGATTGTTTTGGAAAGTGGTAAGAGAAAATTGTTGTATTCACAAATAAAATAAAAAGTATTTTGGCCAAAAAAATGGTATAAACATTAAATTAAAATTAAATTAAATAATTTCTTCATAAATAGTCGCATTTATTTTTTTCCCTCGTCTTATTTTTTGAGAGAGATCCGTAGAAAATATTTAGAAATTGAGACACGGACGCATAGCCAAAAAGTGAACGACCTCTAAACGAGATCTAGTTTCTCGCCTTTTTTATTGCATTTGCTGTTTTGTTTTATTTAGAATTCACAAGGCTTCAAATAACTTGAACCCAAAAGTTAATTGGACCCTTTAAAATACAAAATTATTTTTCCGAGAAATAAACATTTTTTTAGCTGTAAACAAGAAATCGATTGTGGCAAAACAAGTAGGGAACTTCAAAACTACTTAAGTTAACTAAAATTGGGGTACTGGAATATAAACGAACAATAAATAACTTGTAGTATATCATAAATTTTATGATATTTGCTTTTTAAACAATATTTAAGTATGCAAAAAATAAGACTTAACTATTGTAAATTGTGAATAAACATAATAAAAGATAAATAAACATATTTTAATTGTTTACAATTTTATATTAATTTAGGTACCTATTTATAAACTATTTTTTGGAAATTAAATTTCCCCATTATTTTAAACTTACCCCATAGAATAATAGTATTATTTTGATAGTCAGAACAAGAAGTATTCACAACAACTAAGCTTAAAAGTGATACCTATCAAGTGCTCTTAGAATGTTGGTAAGAAATAGCGCCAAAACCGTTTAAATGGTTGTATTCATAAGAATTTATTTTGATGTGAAAACTGTCATTATTTTGATTCATCAAGTTTTGTTCACAGGGTTTTTTCATTTGCATTCAAATATATTCTATAAAATCTGTTTTTTTCAATAACTTCCTACTTATTTGTTACTATTATTTTAGTACAAAATTAACTTCAAACAACAGCTATATTTATTTATGTATAACACAAAAATATACGGACAAGATAAATAAACAAAATATTTACGCTCACGACAAAGTAACAGTAGCCATTTTTGACTTATTAATTTCGCCAGGTTTGTAGGTATGCCGTCAGGCTAAAAATTAATTTTTTCTACTGTAAAAGTTTATTTTACACAAATATAACAAATAACTACAATAACTCTTTTGAACTTAGTTAGTCTGGTTCACATATACAATTTTTCACTTATAATATCACAAGAGCTTCACAAAGCCTCATAATTACTAGTTTAAACGTCTGCACCATAGAGAAATATACCACATTTATGTTTGTCTGTGGTCTGTACGTTGAGGTTTCAGCTGTCGTTTAAGCTGTCAAAAAATGTTCACTTAATTTTAATTTTTTAAATAGCCAGGGTAACGAGTCAAAATTAAGACATTTTATTGGTTAAAAAGTAGAGGTGTGAAATTTTCATAAATATTTTGAATATGAAAATAGTGCCAAAAACGGGTAGTCTGATTTTTAAAAGTGAGCTGGGGCTTTAAAAGCTTAAATTGTTAATTAATTAATAGTTAATAAAAAAGACCTGAGGTATAATTGATGTATTTGCCATATTTCCAAAGTTATTTAAATAATAGAAGAAAAAGAAATGAAAAAAAAGGTTCAAGACACCAAAATATTAAAAGTTAAAAAAGAGAAACTAATAATTAAACAAATATAAAATGAATGAACATTTTTTTATAATCCAAAAGAAAATTTATGATTTTTAGAGAAAAAACAGTTTCTTATTTTAGTTGCAAGAATAGAATGTTGATTTACAAACGCATTTGTTAATTGTTTTTTTAAGAAACCGTTTTTTCACTCGACGAAGTAAGATAATCCCAAGGCTTTAGTTCAAATAATTATAGCGTTTTTTCTGTTAATATTTACTGCAGAAAAATTTGTTAATCAACAAAACCATAACCAATGAAAAAATTTGGATAAAAATTTGTTAACTGCGGATAATTGTACATTCATGTATCTCAATGTAGTACAAGAATTTTATTACGCAACGCAACGCGTCTAAAAATCAGACTACCCGTTTTTAATACGATTTTCTGGGCTTTGTAAAAATTACAAATCTTGGAGATGTTCTGGCAGTTGGCACTTTTTTTAGCAAATTTAATGATATTTTCAAGTCTTTGCTAAAATTTTTTCAGATATTCAAAACGTCTAAACTCTCACTTTGTATACTTTATTGTTTTTAACTTTTGCTATTTTTTCGGCCCCTTTTGGAACCTTTCCTTAAATGAACTACATAATATTCCGGATCAAATGACACCTTGGTCATCATTTTAGGTGAATATTCAAAATATTTATAAAAAAAATCGTACATGTGAACCAGACAGTTCAAAAGGGATTGTTTTGTTTTACAGTGAACGGCTAAATTATGGAATGTCATTATTTCCGTCGAGAACCGTCGAGTTTTGAGGGTAATCCTGAAACAGGTCGATTTTTATTATAAAATACCCATCTTATAACGTACATGGAGTAAGGATGATGTCACCGGTATGGGTGTAGTGACGTACTCGTTAATTTTTTTAAATAGAAATCGGTATAATGCGACACCTCATTTGAAGGAGAATTAAATTCCCTATTTAACGACATTACAGTTGTAACTAAAATATTTTTTTAAGGGTACAAAAACATTTTTTTTATTTAAATTCAACCAAATTACAACTAATGATTTCAATAAATCAAATACAGGGTAAGTCAAAATGCAAGTACATTATTTTCTTGGTAATCTTAAATTTTAAAACACCCCGTATTTTTTATCATTGTCAAAAAGTACTAATGTCATACTTCAAATTTTATCGAGTACTCCCTATACTTAAAGTGATCAGTTTTCTAGATATTTTTATTTTTTTATCAAAGTATTAATTTGGTAGATAATTTAACGTTTACCAATAATAAAAAATAAATAATCAGAAACTGACAGTTTGACATTATTGTTTATTAATTCAATATTGTGGTACACTTTAAATTAGCAATAATTAGGTATTATTTAGTAATTCAGTAATTAACTCAATTTAAATTAGCAATAATGAATTTTACTACTGATGAAATGGTAGATATGATCTGTATTTTAGAGGAATGCAATAAAAATTCATTACTATCATTTGAGAGGTCATTTTGAATACCTTACTTAAGTAATATAAGTTAAAATTACTGTTTTTTTTTTTATTTTTCTATGTGTTATTATTTTTTTTTTAATTTCCGTCGGTTATTTTTTATCAATTTTATTTAAAATATTTTTTTTTCTTTTCTGTGACGCTATTTCGTTACTGAATTATTATACAATTATGTTAGTTTCTGACAAACCAATGAGGGCCAACTCACAATAATTATTGGTAATCTTTAAAATATCTACCAAATGAATACTTTGATGAAAAAATGAAAATATCTAGAAAACTGATAACTTTAGGTATGGGAGTACTGGATAAAATTTGTATTACATTAGTACTTTTCGACATTGATATAAAATACAGGGTGTTCTATTTAAAATTACCAAGAAAATAATGTACTTGCAATTTGACTTACCCTGTATTTGATTTGACAAATATTATGAAAACGAATATGTTATATAATTTTAAACAATTATTAAAAAACTATGGTTGCAATAACGTTTGCGATTTGATCGGTCAGGTCTGATATGTTAATTAACGTTAGAAGACATTTTTATTTAAGATTAGGATGTTGCCAAGACGTTCGCGGTGAGCATTTTGAACATCAAATTCATTGACATACATATTTTCATAAGATATATCACAAGCCCATACTTCCCATATAAAACTTGGGGGTTGTAACTGTCACTCAAAGGGGTTGAAGATAGGGATCAAATTTTCACTTTAAAGAATTTCAATTTATAATTTAAATTTTACGTGTTTCGGGATTTTCTATAAATATGTACAGTAACCGAAATCATGAATTTAGTCCATTTTGCTTTTTCTTACTTATACAGGCTCCATATTTATGTAAACATTAAATTTGTCACTTTTTAAGATAAATTCTTAAGATAGTCCCACGGTGTACCACTGTTGTTTATACCTTATTCTCTTTTGTACATGAAAGTTAAATTGCTAAATAATTCATTTATTCTCTGGCGTCTTAAAGAATCAAGTATTTAAGTTTTCCTTGAACAATGATTTTTTTACAACGTGATGCTTTTTCTTTGCTTGTTTTTGTTTACTAAGGAGATTGACTCTGTTAATGGAGAGTAAAAAAACAGTGACTTCATAATCTTCGTAGATATTTGGGACGTCTTATTTTTATAGTAGTGTGGTATATTAGCAACAGTAAAAAAGTAGTAAATGGAGTGAAACTAAAAACCATTTTGTTTAAAGAAGTTGAAGAACTTAGCTTATATATTCTCTCCATCATTGTCTATAATCAAATGAAATGATCTATTATAAAAGAAGTACATTTGCAAAAAGGTGGGTTTCTATTTAAAAACAGTATGAAGACGACTCATGCACTTTTGTGCGCTTATTATAGATTTGTTATTATTACTACTTCTTCAACAGAAAATGTATAAATGGTGTCTGTTTAAAGATATACCTAATGTCATATTACACAATAGAAATGGTAGCAACCCTTTTCCATAAAACTCACTGCCTTAATTTTGATTTTTTTAACTTTGGTTTTTTTTATCTACATATTTGTATACTACATACTATTAGGGGCAATTAAGATTTTTAAGCAGCCATTTTATGCAGCTATTTCATCTAACGATACGATGCCACATTTGTTACATGTGTTCATTTTTTCTACAAGCTGCTTCTATGTATGTAAAATGTATTAATTACTACCACAAAAATGAAATACTTCCTAATAAATCAAATATTAAATACGAGTTTTAAGTTTTTTCGGAACAATTAAGATAAAATAAATTAAAATCATGCGGTTACCGTAACTCGCTGATATAATCAGAAACTAAAATGTTCACTCTGAATTTCTTGGCAACATCCCAATCTCAAATAAAACTGTCTTTTAACATTATTTAACATATCAGGCTAATCGCAAGCGTTATTCGTTCTTTTAAGTTATTTAAATCAAAAGGTTTAGTTTTGTACACATTGCTCTTCACATATTCTCATAAAAAGAAGTGATCGCGCTGGTCGTTCAATAACTTAGTAATGAGGTTGTGCTCCATATTATGCTGGTGCCCCATATCGTATTTACTGGAACTTGAGAGTTTTCTGGGTCAGTTAATAATGGAGTGTATCGTTTTAAATGGCTGTTTTGGGCTAATCCGGAAAAATAGTTTTTTTATGTAAAAAAATTAATAACCTAAGGGGAAATAACAGAGATTTGCTCTTAAATTCAAGTTATGGACTCATAATTCATTTCTATTATTTAAAAACCAACTTTATACGATATTTAACGTGTAGGAGAATTATTAAAAAAACTATTTAATGCAGTAAAAAACTATTCGACTGGCAAAAAACTTACATAAAATAAGAACAATAAACAACTAAACGGTTGAACTATACTTCCACAATTTATAAGTTTAGTTGTTTATTGTTCTTAGTAAGATGGACTTCCACAAAGTAAAGGTTACCACAATCAATTACATGAAATAGATTACTAATAATTTTAATACTACATGGGCTTGAATATTTAGTAATATTTAACTGAAAATTGTAAGAATGTTAGACCTTCATTAAAATCTAAATTAGTGAAATACATTTTTGACGTGTCAACTGCTCATTTTTGGATACGTCACAACACAAACACAAAGCTGGATAACAGATGCACACATATCTAGTTAGGATCTGTATGCACCAAGAGTTGGTTCTAATTCAACCGTTTCAACTGCAAAATTGATATGCACCAACCCAATTAGTGGTTAAATCTAAACGTTGGTTCCGATAGCCCAAATTCAGCTGGTTACTAAATTCAATCGACGTTTCATAACCTCAATTTACTTGATATTGTAAATATATGTTCTGTGTGTGTGTTTTAAATTAATGTGTTACTGCTATTATTGGTCATAGAAAAAACAGTAATAATTTGCAGCTCTTCTGATAGATTGTAACATTACCTTTGACATATAGGTATATTAAACAATTTAAATTGCAGATAACACCGATCCTATCTTTCCTATCTTCTGATGATGATTATAATTTTACTTCGTATTTTATGTATTTTAAGCATCATACTTCAATAATTTCCACTCTTTCTCATCCCGACAAAAGCTCCACCACACGTTCACTCGCCATTTTTAAGAAATAAAACGAAATTTTATTATTGTAGTGTAGTGGCTGTACTCACAGAATACTATAAAATATCAGAAAAATTGCTATAGGTGCATACAAAGTTTAATACCGTTGACTGAAATCATCGGTTAGAGGCCAACTGTTGATTATTCAGCCAATGATTTGTATGATCGTTGAAGCATACGGACCTCAGTGTAAGTAGATAGTTAGACAACATATTTTGCAGTGCAGAAATAACTACAATTTATATGTAATTATATTGCTGTGTTGCCAGGTCCTCATTGTGATTTTGTAATATCGAGCAATTCAAAAATCCGGGCAGTTTTAAATTCTAAAATTTTGAGAAGTGTATTTTTTATTTATGATCTATAAGTGGTAAAAATGTTATCGACATCGGTCATTAGCCAAAAAAGCGATCCCCTTCTTTGCCAAAATTGGAAGGACATAATTTGGAAATAGTGACATATTAATGAGCAACATTCAAGGTATACTCTCTATGAAAATGATATGGTTTCCTACAAACCCTCCATCTTAACATTAACCTTTTGAGGGTATTGCGTGTGTTTTTTCTCAGCCAGCGAATTTCGGTAACCACTTGATTTTTATTTATTATATCTTAATTGTTGCAATACCTTTAAAAGGGATAAGTAGAAAATAAAGGGACCTTTCTAACGATACATCACAAGGCTATTGTAAAATTGGGGGGTTGTACCTGTCAATCGAAGGGAGTTAGAGGTATTGATGGCATTTATATTTAAATTTGACCTGTTGAGACACTACCAACGCAGAGGCTGTATCTAAGTTGGTAAGTATGAGTTGCCGTGAGTGTGGTCTAACCCAGTCGAAGGCAAGGGTCGTGAGTAATAAGAGAAAGTAAAAATAAAAAAAAAATTTTGAGCGCCAACTAGTCTTCCCAATGAAGACCACACGATACCAGTATTTACCCTAGTAAAATGAGCAAACACCAAATAAATGATATTTTAAAATAGACCAACAAAAATACAATTTATTTCTTACGATAGTATATTATCAAAAAAATAATTATGATGTATAATATATTTAGTGTATATAACCTATAAACTATTAAAAATTTACAAAATAGACATCTGATACGAAATGTACATACTTAAACAACTTAAATATCGATAACAAATCAAGTAAATCATAAATAGATATTTTGGGGTAAAGTTATGACTGGTACCATTCATAAACTGATTTTGTTCATACAATGTAAATAAAGAGAAACATTCATAAAAGTATAAAACCAATTATATCCAGTTTTAAACAAAAAAAAAATAATAAACATATGAATTTAATCTTATGAGCAAAGAGCTTAAAATTTATATAAAAAAAAATATATACTAGGCAATATGTAGTATAGAAAATTCAATTTAAATGTAGTAAGTTCATTAGATCATAAAAAAAATTAAATAAAACTATTAATATTTATATAAACCAAACCATAGTCCAATCAATAAAAAAAATGTTTATAAAAAAAAATATATAACACAAAAAAAAACAGCTCAGTTGTTCTTAACACACAATTTCTTGGCATGTGTAGATTAAAACTTTGTAGTACTACTGGAAGTGAAAATAACCAAAGTATACTGACTTTATTACACCTAGATGTGTTCTTTTTTTTGAAATCCAGATGGTTATAGTACTAAGTTGCCTTTTAAAAGAGATTCACCAACAATAAACATCTTCCTGTAGTTTTTTTCTTTTTGTCTCAGGAAATAAATGCAGTGTAAAAAAAGTTTTTAAAAAAAAACTAATCATAAAACCAGAACCCTACAATAGAAATATGGCTGTGAATATTTTATTTGATAAAAGAAATGTATTATTTTTTTTTTTTTATTTTATAAAAGAAAGCTATTAATGTCTTTAGTAATATTTTTTATATAAATCTAAATATAACGTATTAAATGATTGAACCTATTTATTATTTGTAAGTAATTATTTTTATATAAAAATTGTTTTAAAAGTAAATGAACTAATTACTTATTTTTTATTTAAAGTTTAAACAATTAACTACGAATTGTGCAGCAACAAAAATATATTATGTATTTACGAACACTTACCTCTAGTCAAGAGGGTTGTTTAATAAACTATCGAGTTTCTTTTTAACCGCTGTAAAACTTTATGTGTAGTTATAACCAAAATTGTCTAAATAAATTTAATAAGTTAAAATGTCTTCAACATTTTTACCAGATATCCAAAAAGTTTCTTTCTTTAGCAAGTTCCATTCTATCGAATAGGATCTAGAGAGGGCCACTTACAGAATAAAGGTAACTGTACTTTTATAACGAACCCAACCAGTCAGTATATTAAAATATTGTATACTTTTATCTGGTTCCCAACTCTAAACTAGCTAACTAAGTTTTTAATGATATTTTTTTATTTTTATTTTAAAAATATGTTACAGTGGCGTATTCGCTTTACATTTTTAGATATATGAGAAATAATAATATAATTCATAACTTTTATGAATTAGCTGTTTTCCCAATACATATATTCAAAATAATCAACGGTATAGTCCATCACAACCAAAATATATATTTATTTTTTCCCTATTCCTTACCACAAATTTAACCCGTAACACTGTTAAGAAATGTTTTACTGTTACCGAAATAATGAATTTATTCCATTTGACTTTTACACACTGCACTGAATAGGATAATAAAGGTAATAAAATAATGGTAGTTATTTGTGTGAGCTTTTACAAAACTAATTTAAAAACAAGACATTTAATGGCAATATCAGCACGAAAAGCCCTATATATGAGGAAATTGTTTTAATGTAAAAAGCTGCATTAGTCATATGTAAGAACGAACGAACGTTTCAGCGGCTAGACATCTTTTTGTAGATGGTTTTCATTGTAAAGTTGGCAACGGATCAAATGAAGTTTCAAGTATTTTACATTTTAATTTGTCGGAAATTAATCACGACGATTTCCTAAAGACTTGTTACGAATACTTAAACATTATATTTATCATAGTTTTAACTGCAGAGCAGATTTTTAATAAAAGTAAATTAAACATTTGCATATAAATTTTATTCTTCATACAATAAATTTGACTCCATTTTAAATTATTTAAACTAACGGCAAATTTAATAAAAATTAAAAAAAAGGTAATTCATCCATAGCACAAAAAATGTGACTGATTATTAGACGAAGAAAAAACCCAAAATCAATGTCACAAAATTTTATTTATTTATTGACAGCTATTAGTTTCGGCCTATTTTTAGGCCATCATTAGGCTAAAAAATGATCATTACAGACTTACAATAATTCTAAACAAAAAAGAGAGGATATACTAAATGTAAGAGGATGATATTAATTAGATTGAGTAGAAACTAGTTAATAGCACTGGTTATAAAATTTACTAATAAATAAAAGGAATTTATAATGAAGCTTAGGGTAGGAATACACTAAAGCTTTGTATATCAAAGTAAGAAAGTTGGGACAATATTTATAGGACCTGTAAATTGAAAGGAAGTAGGTCAAAGACATGTTGGCATGTGCATTATGACTGCCAAAAGGAATTAAAGAACCAATGTCATTAAGTATCGGCAATAAAATGTATGAAATTTAAATATTATTATTTTACATTATTATTATTATTTAAGAATAAACGTAAATATTTTTTGACCAATCCAACATTGAACAAGGTTAAATTTACCGCAGAATATTTAATAGGATATGAAGCTTGAAACAGAAGATTCTCTGGTCGTACTAAATACTAAACTATTATGAAGCCCATGGTCCATTTGCGTCATTCATATGGTGACCAAAGCGTCTGATAATAACAGAGATTACAACGACGTGTACCACAGTCCACAGCAGCCCTTGAGGCACTACTGGATCTCCCTTTAGTGCAATATTGTATGATAGGGTATGCAGCAGTTTGTGTACGACTTCTGCAACAAACACAACATTTATAACCACTCCGTGGTTGTGGTTAACTCCATGGAATATTTACTAGCGGAAAGGGAGTAGTGGGACCGAATTTCTGGATATGCAAATACCTGCAAATGCATCATCTCTTGATTAGAAACAAGGTTAGTCTGGAAACGTTAAAAATTCCGTAAGAAACTGAAAAAAAGTAACCCGGTAACAAAGGGATAAAAGAAAAAAAGGATCAATTAATTGCTTGGTACGAAGTCCTTTTTTGGTCTCACAAAGAGCCAGAACAAAAAGAAGTTCCTGGGAACATAATATTCTATGATCTTGCCGAATGAAATTACGAGGATTAAGGCAAACTAAAAGCTTTGTAAAAATCACCTGAAATAACCAAATAGCTCTTTGAAATTAAAAAAAGAACACAGAGCTTACCACAGATCTCCCTCGACGGAAACGGCAGAGGATACCGAGGATTATGCCAGTGTGTAGCTTGTACGGCCTAAGATAATATCTTATATATAGTCTAATATTATTAATATACAGAGTATCCCAGGTACGTGATTCTTTGTAAACTTTGCATACCCCCAAAAATGTATAGGAAGGGGAGGTCCAATTGCATGGCCCCCGCGTAGGCCAGGTCTAAATCCAATGGATTCATTTCTCTGGGGCTACCTAAAAAATTTGGTATATGCAACACCCATATAAATAAGGAATGCATTGTTGGATATCATGCTGATCTTTACAATAACTTAATATATTTTTTTCTGTTTTACAATTACGTCTTATCTGTGTATAAAATGTAAACTCAATCAAAGTAAACAGTTTAATAGTGGAGAACTTCCAAGATTTATTTGTTCATTAACAACTTTAAGTTGTGGATCTGCATAGATAAGACGTAATTGTAAAACACAAAAATATTAAGTTATTGTAAAGATCAGCATGGTATAGTTTTTTCCTGGTTTTTCTATATCATTGCACAGTTATACTGATCTTAGAGGGAATTACATCCAGGATAATCCCTTAGGGCTATTAACATCTAGGCTTTAATATTGTTGTCTTATTACTTCCATACTTGGTCTAGCCTTAATACTACCTAAACAACATCAGGTACCTAGCAATAGTCTTTCCAATATTAATTGCTAAAATCCATTTAAAAGTGTCATACAGACTACCAGTCTAGAGAGAGCTGGATTCCGACGATACAGAGTGGATGTTTAACGGGAGAAATATGTCGTTTTAATGCCATTCTTTCTACTTTGAAGCCTAGTAAACTAACTCACTTTGTATGACACTTTTAAATGGATTTTAGCAACTAATATTGTAAAGACTATACAAACAAACAAAATGTAACTTAAATGTCAATCTGACGATGCTAATCAGCGAAACGGCCGTCATTGTAATTTATAACATATTTTTTCAAATAAACTTGAGTTACTTTGAAACGAAGAGTTTTTTATTAGTCTTAATTAAAATTCTTGTTTGTATTTTTTTATTATGTTACTCTGGAAAATTTATACTTTTAATTTTTAATATAAGTTTTTATAGAAATATCGAGTTAATTTGTTCTGCTCAACATTACAATATAGAATATGGTATATGATACATACATTGCACATTTTGAACATTTATTAGATTAAAATTCCTGTTTGTATTTTTTTATTATGTTGTATTATTATTATGTATGTACATAAAGAATATGGCATATGATACGTACTATCGGCTTCAGAATAGCATATACATTTTCAAACTCAAATCGCTTACATCGAATAGACAGCCTTTTTATTTTGAGTAACCAATCACGGTTTAAATAATAATAAATTTGAAATCAGTTAAACAGTTGTCCACGCCCACATCTTCACTTAGTTTGGAACCCTCGATAATAAATGTTTGTTTGGGATTAAAATCCCTTTTTTTTATTATATCAGTACAAAAATGCGAAAAAAACCTATTTATTCGGGACATGACCGACCATTGTAAATACACTTAATCTCCCAAAACCATTTAATGAAGGCGTTTTAAAAATTGCCATTCCTTTGTTGTATAAGAAGGGCGTTTTTATAACTTCGGTAGGTAAACGAAATTCACCTTTAACATGTATATGCTATTCTAAAGCCGACTGTACATTGACAGCTGCCTATTTTATAATAGTATATTATTCAATGAGCTATTACTCACGAGGTGAAGTTTACGGTCACGAGGCACAGGCGAGTGGTCTACGTCACCCAGTGAATAGTAGCCATTGTACGCGAGTAGAATACTATACTTTATCCTCGACTACAAAATAAGTTTTATTTTAAAAATTTATTTTGGTCACATTACATACATATTTTTAGGAACACTATTTTATGGCAACAAATATTTGATACAATACGATTTTGTTCATTTATACACAATAGTTATAAAAAATTCCTAAAATTAAAACAAAAATATATTTATTTGGATCAAAAAATATTTTTATAATTGCACTATTAGAACAATTGGTGGTTAATCTGTGGTGTAGAATTTACTTCAAAACTAACGTTTTTGTGATTACAAATACTGAGAAATCTACGCACAATAACATTGACAGGTTTGAGTTTTCAAAACGGTTTTTAAAATGTTTTGGAAAAGTACATATAAAACAGGTAATGGTAGATGCTAGTAGCTTTCAACCGTGGGTCCCTGGGTTCGAATCGCGTGTAGAGTACCAGATTTTTTTTTTTTTTTAATGTAAAGAACTGAATTGAAAATAAGTGGTTTTTATTTTAACATTTTAAAACCGATTGTCTGTAATATTACAGCTAAATCAAAGGAGTATCTGACAGCTGTGATTAATGGGTACTATTAAGATTGAGCAAACAGACGTATTATGAATTCGTTATGTATTAGTCGTGGATAGAATTACATTTTCTAAGCTAAAGGATAGTTACCTAGTGCATTTGACAAATAATTTAACTGCTGTCTTCTTGGTTATTACCCGTTTCCTAAATAATGATAGAATCTGAATGTGTTCTACGGTGCTTACGAAAAAATTTCATATTTCTCGGAAACCACTGATATTATCGATTTGGACAAAGAGTACCTATTTTCAGAAAATTAGTTGAAGAATAAACTGACAGTATTTTTGGGTTTGTTGCCTTTAAAAGTTTTGGCTGTATGTTTTGGTGTATATGCTGAGCCAAGCCGGTTCTGACTTTGTTTAAAATTAGTATAGTGACTAATATTGACAAAATAAATTAATTGATGTAGGTACTTGACAATCCACCAAATTTTTATTAAGTTCGAATTTATAGTTCTGGTATTATAGTCCTATAACTCAACAAAGAAGGTCCGTAAAAAAAAAATTTATATGAAAGACATTATTATAACACCACCTACTCATTCCTCAGTGTTGGCCTCTCAGTCCTGGGACACCCTTTATATAGTCTATAGTATAATTCAAAAACGTATATGAAACCTTTTATGCAACCTTTTGAGTCGAAAGAGTCAAAAATTACAATTTACAAAAGTTCAGTGTTTTAAAAGGGCCACAGAACCAAATTTTTGCTACTAACAAAATAGTAAGTTTTAATAACTTGCTTTTGGAAAGCCATATCACTTTATTGTGAAGAAGGAGATCAGAATATTGTCTTCGTTCGTTTAAGAATTTTTTAAACTCATGATGGAAGAGTGCTTTTGACAGGATGCTGTTAACAATCTTGGTTACCAAATTAAAGTCCTTAAGAAACACGAAGTGCTTATTGGTGTATTATGCAGTGGAACGTAAGAATTTCGTGGTTAATTTTGTTCTGAAGAATAGTTGTCCCTTTATATTTTCCTTGCTACATTATATCTTACTATCTTAGAAGCATTTTTGCAAATCGCTTACAATGAATTAATTTTAAGGACGGCTTTCATTTTAAGGACGGCCTATTTATTCACGGTTTAAATAATAATAAATTTGAAATCAGTTAAACAGTTGTCCACGCCCACATCTTTAATGTTTGCAGCATAAGGTATTTTATTGACAAATTGCCTGTCCCTCTGTCCCTTGTAAATAAACTTAATCCCCAAAAACCATTTAATGTAGGCGTTTTTATAACTTCGGTAGGTAAACGAAATTCACATTTAACATGTATATGCTATTCTAAAGCCGACTGTACCATCACTACAATATCTTTGGATAATATACTATTACAGATATATTATTGTTATTAGTAATTATATTTTTTGATTCGTTTTTTGATATAATATTTTTATTAATCGTGATATGTGAAATATTTATTTCTGTTATTTTCTATAATCTGTTCTTAATTTAAATACTACTTGATATGTTGTACTCACTGATCTGTAATCGCTATTTACTTAGTATTAGACCTTTTCAGATTCTCCTTATATTGAAGGTAAAATACCAAATTTTGAAGCTTTTGTTTCTATGGCAAAGAAATTTTGTTTGGAAAACATAATTCATCTTATTACTGTTGATTATTAAACGGGTAAAACTGTTGATCAATGATCAACTCTGACATGTACACGATCATTCGTTTTTATCAGGGGGTTACATGGTGTAAGGATCATTATTCGTTTAATTGGTCGATAACACAGCTTCGACTTAATGAGTCATTCACTATACTATGCCAAACGATTATTTAGTCTGACATATAACGATTTTAGTTTAGTTCCCAAAGACGATTTTGTCGTAAATCACCCAGGATCGAAAATATTTATAAGGACTTCATTCCTTGAAATTGAATCTATATAGACACTTTATTTTAGAAAGATAATCTGAAAAATTATTTGAGTAATCTGAAATTTGGAAAAGTGTAAATATAATAATACTGCAATAATAGTATATTGTGTATCTAGTGCATAAAGTATACTTTTTACGAGTGTGGAAGTTTGTGGAACGAGCGCAGGCGAGTTTCACAATCCGCACTTAAAAAAGTCTTCACGTACGTGGTGTGGCCCACACTATACTTTTTCTATGAACTTTTACTTAGAGATTGAATTCGGTGTTTTCCATTTTTTTCAAAATCATGCAGGAAGACAGAGCAGTCAATTACCCCAAAAACCAAAAAAACTTAAATTAAAAAAATTTTGTAGCATAGTTATTCCATCCTCAAATTCAAATTCAGAAATTTGCCGCGTAAACGACTGTTGGCGGGTGGCCTACGTCACTACTCATATGTGTTATTGAAAGCGGCATTATTTTATTGTAAACAGTGTATCTGCGAGATTGTGTGAAGTTTTTTATTTATATTTATTCATGTATTTTCTTTATTTTTTGTTGATTTTCATAAAAATAAGTCAGTTAGACATTTTTTAATGCAAAAAGCACAAAATAAGTATTTACGCTGTTGCTTTTACATTTCGAAATTTAGCTGCATTGAAACCTAACCTAACCTAACCATGAAAATGTCTAAGGATGGTAAATTGTTTGACAATGCTTTCACAAACCCTACTGACGACATTTTATGGTTGCATAACACAAATAAAACCAATAATTCACAATAAAATCAAAAATAAAAGTCCAACTCTCTCAATTACCACACATTAAATGTAAACAAACTGTCATCGATATGAGTTTTGAAGTCACGACCAATGAAGGTGCGTTTCGACTTCTATTTGAATTTATCAATTTTAACTTACTTTCAATTTGATATTATATAAAAAATATGTATTACAACAATAATTATTTTGAACAATTACATTGCAATTTTGTAAATTGTCAAAATGTACATTCTCTTTCTCTACAAAATTAGTGTTGCTTGTACTGTTGGTATTGACAACACAACTACGATCATTCTCAGTTGTTAAGATTTTATTGCAGAAATCTGTCTTTTTAATTAGGGATCCTTCCACGTAGGCTTCTGCCACGGAGGATGATTTCCAGCCGCCGTGTTTTTTTAGCGTTAGGAGATCTCCTCCACCTTCGGCTAATTACTATTTCCGGTCTATTAACTGATGTAACTCTGAACTTCAGTCTGCGGGAACTGTCATATTTGTCAATTTCTCTCGCCATCGCTACCTAGACCAGCGACCGGTGTGTGAATTTGTATTAACTCTTATGGCACCGGTGCGTGAAATAAATCCCATAAGAAAAGCATGGCACTTCACACACCGATTCGTGAAATGAGGCTTTACACATTTTGATCGATGTGTGACGTTAGTAATTCACACACAGGTGTAGAAAAAAATATTTTAACTTTATTTATTTAATTCAACTAATCCAAACATTAATGACATTGTCAATGATTTAGATGTACAAAACCATCAAAATACAGCTGACGAACTGCACTAATTACCACTGTTTTTGCTCTAAATCAAATTATATTTATTAAAATATCTTTTTATCTACACTGTTTACCCATTAATGTAAAAAAACTATAGATTACAATTAAAAAATTTATTATACTGTATGCTACTATATTGTTAAATACTATATTTTTTTTTATTTTTATTTCATGGATCTGTATTTTTTTTATTTTAGCTAATTCATATATTTTCTTAAAATATAATTCTTTATAATTATTTTTTCATCCTACACTATAAGAAAGTTGAATTTTACCAGCTTTACAGAGGCGAGAAAATTACCTTTTCTACAGCTAGCCAAGAAAATAAATTTTACGTTTCCACGCTAAGTGGCGCCCGAATTTACAAATAAAGAACCCTATTAAACGTCAGATAAAAATAAATTGTTAGCAAGTATTGCTTTTTGTTTTACTTTCTCATCTATTACACGGGATAATTTTGAATGATATATCACTAATACATTGATTAACACAATATATTATATGAGTTCGACTTAACGTGCTTGGTTGGTTGGTTGTTTATGTGTTGCTCCTGGTAAAGGTGGGTTGTTTAATTGCAATCTGTTTATTTGAAACAGTTTCTTTCATTAAACATCAGAAAACGTTTAACGTACGTTAAAAGAGTTTAATTGCGTCTGTCTAAATAATTCATAAAATATTAGGGTATGTAACTTTTTTTGTATCTGTTTTTTAATTGATTTTTGAAAATCGCTGAAACTGTTGCCACTGCTTTTCAAAAATAGCTTGTTTGCCCATCTCGAACTCAGTTGCTCCTTTCTTCCGTTGATGGCGCTATCAATGGGTGGGAAGGCTGAAGCCGTGTCGTGTGGTCTGCACACTCCAGGCCGTAGTGTAGTAGAATAAATTTTATACCATAAAATAAATTTCTTATAGAGAAAATGGTAACAACAATTATTGTGTAGGATAAAAAATTATGTGTAAACCAAAAAGGACAAAAAAATATATGTCATTTTATTTAATATTTATTATTTATTTATAAAACTGTATATTTATTAACTGTAATAAGTAGATCTACCATTGTTTTGATAAAATATTTCTTTCGATTTTTCCGCCTATTACAAGCTTTTTTTGAAGAATTTTCCAACTTTTAAATTGTTGGACAAATGTCAACCACGGAATTTCTTAGTAGTTGGGGACTGCAGCAGTGCCGGAGCAACACATCAGAATGTAATGAATTAAAAAGAAAAAATCTACCTACTAAATTGATACTAGAATGTACTTTTTTGACATATAAGGTCATTAAAACAAAATAAATTAGAATGGGGAGTATACATTACATGATCCGAAAGCATTTTTGGTGTTGTTGGTATTTTAACACTACAGTCCTGGAAAATGACAATACCTCATTAGCAACATATCGCTTTCAGATATGCGCCAACAGCGTTATCAAACTCATTGAAAGAGGTGGAATTTGCTCATCGAATATTGCCAACATTTGTGCCCATCACAACGTGTTGCATCTAGTTTTAACCACCCGTTTTGAACACTTCCACCCTGTCGCTGTCTGCCGCTATTTTAGCAAAATGAATTGTCTAAAATGTAATGCTGTATATGTAGGTCAAACACAAAGAAATTTTGAAATAAGATTCAATGAACACTTAAGAGCATGTAGATTACAACAACCAAATAAGTAAAACTATGCAAAAACACTATTACTGTTTACTTGGATTAAGTCTTTATTTTATACATAGATAAGACCTAATTGTAACACAAATATATTAAGTTATTGGTATAGATCAGCATAATATAGTTTTTTCCTGGTTTTTCTATATAATTGCCCAGTTATACTGATCTTAGAGGGAAATACATCCAGGATAATCCCTTAGGGCTAATAACATCTAGGCTTTAATATTGTTATGTCTTATTACTTCCATACTTAGTCTAGCCTTAATACTACCTAATCAACATCAGGTACCTAGCTACAAACAAACAAAATTTATCTTCAATATGTCAATCTGACGATGCTAGTTTTTAGCGAAACAGCTGTAATTGAATTTAAAAACGTAGTTTTCGAATAAATAGTTTCGTTCAACCGTTTAGTTGTTTACTGTTGGGGTATTCTTTGTATCCATGAAATCAAAACGAATAAAAATAATAACTGTAAAACTTATAAAATTTTTATTAATTGTTCTTCATTATTAAACAACGCCAACATAAATCTAGTAAATTTAAATTCTTTATTGTTTAAGTTCTTTGTTATCACGAAGTTAACAACCTGTTTATTTACAATGATTTGACAAGAGTTTATAAAACGATGCAAAATTTATCATAGAATAAATTCTTGTTAAACTTAGCACATTGTTAAATAACATAGAACATAAAAATCCTTTATATAACCAACTTAAAACTTTTTTTCATTTAGTTGCTGATTCCTATACCTAACAGCTTTATAAACTGCCCTTATTACAGTTATGAAAATAAATAAAAACTTTTCAAACAATTTTTATCCTTTTCATTTATGAGGGTAAATACCATTTTAATCTGAGTTTAAATTCTCGGTCAGTAATGCTACCAGTGTTTTGGTATTTTGGTCTTTTAAGTAATTCGCAACAACCATTTAATATACCATTTTTGTTGTTTCAGTAGCAGTGGTGACGACGTACAACGTTCCATCGAGTTGTTAGATCGAGTGCTCTCCGAATTCGATGATGTGGAAAATGCGAATCAGGTCCAAAATGTAAGTATAGATAACTATTTTAATTTTCATTATTCTTATATTATTCAGAAATAAACTCGTTATTTACATAAAACTTTTGATACGCGACAAGCATCTTAATATGAATTTAAAAAAATCAAAAACAACAGTTTATTAATTTCTCTTATTACTTTCAGAGAAAAAATTAACTTTAATCTCAAATGACAGCTGTTTCGACCAGTGGCGAAGTCTGGAAATAAAAATACAAAAACAACAAAAAAAATATTTTATACAGATAATATGTCTAACAAAACAAATAACTACTATCGACAGCCTCTACACTATTTTGGGTGAGACGCCTTTCATCTACAGAGCGCAACAAATCTCATTATCCCATGCCACAAAAATCTCCGCAAATCCAACCAATATAAACTATGGAACAATTTTCTCCAGTCGTCTATAAACGACACTCTATCATCAAAATCCAAACACCACCCCCCCTTTTTACAAAACATAAAACACATACTTATCCTAATTAGATTACAATCTCCCAAATACTCTTCCAACTTCCAACGACAATATTAAAATATCGTCTACCAGAAAAATGCAGTGAGAACTACAAAATTACCTTATTTGTCAAAACAGTCCATGTTTTATTAAGAAAAAGGATATATTATAATAATAAACTCTTCAAATATATTAATTTCAAAGCTTCTTTAATTTGAAATTATACACATTTAAATAGGAACACTGAATAAATTTGATTCCAACAATAATTTGAAAAAGAAACACTATATCTCAGTAGTATGGTTGGATTATCTTCTTGTTAGATGTTAAATCTTATATCAAGTTATTAAAAAACCTAAAAAACAGTAGAAAAATAAAACATATTATTTGAGACAATTAATGTTTATATATCATCATTAGAATGATGTTTTATTAAGAAATATTAAATGAAAGTAGTAAATTAAATTTTGATATCAATAAAACATAAAATATCATTGTTATAAATTAGTGTATATTATAAGTTATGTTTTTAGAGTTAATGTTGGTAATAAACAACTCATAACATAAAAGTAAATGACCTATACAATTAAATAAAGTCATAATTAAGTTTATATTAAAATAAGAAGTTACTTACAGAAAGTAGTTTTAATATCCATAGCAATGGGTATAACATTGATCACCCAAGAACTTGAATATATCTAAAACATTAAATTTGATAAAGAACAGCATATGTAATAAAATATAAAGGTAACATGTGATTAATAAACTGTGAGTGACATGGTTAAAACCATCAATAACAAGTGACAATGTGCCCGAACTTATAAAGTGAATAGACACTAGAAATGGAACTATATAGAATAAATAATATGTTAAATAAATCATTAAGGTGAAAGGGCACTATAAACAGGACAATGTGTAATAGTTATAATGTATCAAGAGTATAAGTACAAGGTGAATGGACCCTTTAGACTCTAAATATGAATTATAAGAACAACATATAATTTGTTGTTACTATTATTTGTATGTGTTAATAATATGTTTAGTATCAAGTTTGTATATGTGTAGTGTAGAAATAATTTGTTAATATTATAATATTGGTTAAAATTTGGATAAAAAATGGTGGAAGTTGATCAATTTAAAAGGTAATTTATAAAAATTTTTTAGGATTTTTAGTCACAGAAAAAGTTATCCAATAATATTGGAAGTATTAAGGAATATGTTTATGTTAAAATTATTTAGGTATAAAGTATATTTGCTAATAATTTTTTTAAATCTCATTATAAGTCTGTAAGAGGTAGCCATTAAATCGCTCCGTTTCAATTTAAAATTTAACATGGAAAAAGTAAAATTTAATTAGTGGAAGTTAATTTATTAACAATTATAATATTGTAAGTTTAATTATCACCCAATTAATGAAACAATTAAGTAGAATTAATTAAATAGATTTATTGAAAAATTTCGAAAAATTGCCTATATAAACAAATGAATTTAAATAATTAATGTCATTTATGTCATTTCTGGAGAAAGAGTATAAATACCGCGGAATTATATTTTTTTGTCAGTTCCATTTGATTCAAAGGCAAACGTCGAAAGGCACGTCGAAAAACAAAAAAAAATTCATTAAAATTTAATGGCCGCCTGGTGGTAAATTGTTTGAAGTTGTTGTAAAAACTTATCACAATCATAAAATTAATAAATTAATAATCATAATATTTAAAATTTGTAAAAGATTAAAACATTTTAAGAAAGATGTATTATACATGAGTGTTCTTTTTATTGTTGGAAATTTTTGGTAGACACCAAATATTTATAAATATTTTAAGAAGTTAATTCTCTTGTGTATGTTACAGCTAAATTATCAAGGTGTCATTTTTTTGTAAAACCCTGCTCTAAATTTCCCAAAGCAGGAGATAATAAATGTTCATAATAGGTTTTATCCATTAAAACGAATTGATAAAGAAAGAGAAAGGTAAATATGTTTTATTGTCACGGAATCTGTACATCTGGACCCGTATTGTTTACTAAGATAGCGAAGCTTCCCTAGAGAAGATTTTTTTGTCTTGGTCACTGCAATGACAAAGAACCCAGCAAAATAAAGATAAAATATATGTTCTCTCCTGAAACTCTACTCCCTCAGTCAAGAATAAGGACTCTGGTGGGTTTAGTTCCCTGAATGATTGTGAACAACCTGGCTTGTTACCGGAAATAATAATGAACGTTCTTCCAATAACTACTTAACAAATATTTGAAAAGAAATACACTGTTATAAAATGAAAAGAAATTTTTATTAATCTGACTTTATTTGATAAAACTCATTAGTTAAAAATTATTCAAGTAAGCTCTTTCTCACGGCAACGAACTGTTGTCAACCTAGTGCTACCACGTAGTGCACGCTTGGGACAATTATAAATAAAAATAAGTTTTATAAAGCTTAATAATAGTCCGGGCGCTACCGTGGGTGATTGTGGCCGATAGAGTCCACTGTTCCATTCAAAGTTTTTTATGTATTTTGACCTGAATCCGAATTTCTAGGGTGGACAGCTGTAAAATGGGACCCCTAATTGTTATTACCAATTTAATTGTTAGAACAATCAAATCCTTTTTGGTAATTAAAATAGAGATGTCCACCTAAGCTTCAATTGTTCCTTATTTAATTTAGAAACTTAATTTATTCACAAGAATTCCAAAAATCAAAAATAAACTAAGCAAAACTAATTTATTTATAGTATTTTTCAGTAAAAAAGGTGGGAGCAGTTGTTTTTATTTAATTTCTTCAAATTAGTGATAAATGAAAAATAAGTTTTTAGTGTGTTATGTAAAATGTCTATAAATAAATTAGATTCTTTAATTAATTGTTACTTTTTGCAATAAATTTTGAAACCCTTATTATTTCCTAAACAGTAAAAGTTAGGTATAGAAAATAATACTTGAAATAATCCAAAAATTAAATAATATACAGGTGTATTTGAAAAACAAAGTTGGTGAGGTCCACACAGTCATATGACATACCCTGTATAAAAAAATTATTGTAAAACAAGCGCACTAAACATACCAATAAAGCGATCCCACCGTTTTTTCAAACATGCCCTCAATTATCTGTTTTCGAATTTAGTCCATTTGGTTATTCCACAATGACATCGAGTCACTGAAACATTTTTGAACTAATAAAGGATTACTAAACAAAAATGTTACTTTAATTTAATGGGAAAGTTGCAGTATTGTTTGATTTCATTTGAATAAATTTCATGTAGAATATAGGTATTATATTTTGTCAAAAATCGCGCTTTCAAACCTTGATCAGTAACATTGTTTCCATTTTGAACACTGAGAAATATATTTTTTATACTTTTTCACACATAAAATGAAAAAAGTAAAACGAACCCCGACCAAGTTTTATGTTTTTATTTTTAATTTGTATTTTTTTAATATTTGTTTAAGTATGTATGTTTCTTGCGGTTTTAGTTTTGTACAATTTTCTAATGAATAAAAAAAAAAGCTTCACAGTTTTTTTAAAATACTTCCTTCCCCGCTGTTTCGTTAAAACTATCAATAATAAATAAATAAATAAATTTCTGTGAAAATATGTTCAAGCAAATTAACCAACAGCCAGATTACCTACAATTTGTTTTAGTGACGAAAGTACTTTGTTCCTCAATGGTAACAAATTGTAAGGTATTGGAGTGACACAAATCCTCACGTCTTTCGTGAAAACTATATTCAAATTACAGAAATAGTAAATGTTTGGGCAGATATTTTGGGAAACCACATGGGCCTGTTTTTCTCAACGTTAACTTAACCAGTGAAGTGAATCTGGAGATGGTACAAAACGCGATTGAGCCGTTAATTCTTGAAATTCTGGACAATAATCCAGATGAATTTGGCAACTTGGAAATAACGTTCCCCCAATATTATTAAGGTGCAACAAAATGTTACCTAGATGAGGAATATCGTGGTAGATGGATGGGACGACGAGGTGCGATAGAATGGACAGCTCGGTCACCTGACCTCACACCATTAGCTTTTTTCTGTAGGGTACTTGAAATCTAAGGTTTACGCTAGAGCACCTGACGGTATTGATATTTTGAAACAACGAATTATTGAAGAATGTAGGGCAATTTGCCTCGAAACACTTGAGTTAGATCGTCAAGAGTTTAGCAATAGAATACGTTACTGCCAGGAAGTGGATGGAGCATATTTTCAAAACTAAATATAAGCACTGCTTCCTAAATCTTAATGTAAATACGAAACTACAATTTTAGTATTTATTAAATTTATTCATCAAAATTAATATCTGTCAAATGTGATATCAATTGCCATAACGTCCCATTCAAACTTCTCGGTCACAGTGGCTATATGACGTCAACTATGACTATTACGTCACCAGTTATGACGTCCGTTTATTTCCTCCCTCCAAATTTCACTATTATAAGTATTACTGTTCAAAAGATACGAGGGGGGATGAGACTTTTGGCTAGCACTGTATAAATTCAACTATTAAGACTGTCCAATTTGAAAAACTAAATCAGAGGCTACTGAGAAGTGATTTACTTATCCAATTAAATTATTAACAAAAAATTATTCAATCTGTAATTAACAAAATTGTAGCAGACAGCATACTTTAATTTTTAAATCAACTCTTTATTTTTTACTAAAAATCACAAAATTCGAATCATGATTTTACAATTTTAAAATAAGAAACGCGCAGCCGACAAAACGTGAGGTACTTACTTCCAACCAATTACTTTTTGTGGTGTAAGAATTGGATATAATTTACTGAAAAAGTCTAAATTGCTAGCGTCTATGTAGTGTACCAACATAATGTACGGAAATTACTAGTAATCCGTGTCAATTATACCGAGTGTCCCTTCCAAATGAGTGTGCAAAGCAAAAATTCACAAAAAAAATATCCTATAATAAAGTCACAATATTTGAACATTTTCCAACTAATAAACGAGGTACAATTGAACGCACAGTAAGATGTGATAGTCTAAGATCCCAGGGCCCCCAGACATTACTTATTTTTGAAGTAACGAATTTTACTATATAGACATTCTTCTATCTGTTTAAGAGTGTGTGTGTACTAACTAATTTGACTAGCCGGCGGCCTGTTCACAGGTAGAAAAGGTAGACAAAAACATAGCCCCCCAAACATCATACATAAAGCAGAAGAATTCGAATATAACAAAAGTTCGGTAAATTTTTTATGAGGTTTCAATCGCCCACAAAAACGGTCTGTCAATATGAAATATTTATTTTTAATATTCTATGTGACATATATAAAAATCAGCACTTCGAATTTAACAAAAGTTAGTTATGTTTTTGTCTACTTTGCTACCTGTGAACGGGCCGCCTAGTCAAATTAGTTAGTACACACACACTCTTAAACACATAGAAGAGTGTCTATACAGTAAAATTCGTTACTTCAAAAATAAGTATCGTCTGGGGGCCCTGGGATCTTGCTCTATGACCAAAATCTTATTATTCAGAACAATAAACAACTAAAAGGTTGAATTAACTTTCACTATTTATTCTTTAAATACTTTAAATGTAATGACAGCCGTTTCCCTATTTCGATAGCGAAACGGCTGTCATTACATTTAAAGTATTTAAAGAATAAATAGTGAAAGTTAATTCAACCTTTTAGTTGTTTATTGTTCTGAATAAGATGAACTTTCACATAGTAAGGGTTAGTACCATAAATTTTATAAAATCTTATTAATATTATAGCATATTTAAATTTTAATCCAAGGTGTCTACTAGAACCCTCGCCAATAAAAGTGGTATTTCAAGAAAGTCGGTAGACTTTTTAAAGATTTTAATTACCATAATTTCAAAGGGCAGTTAGTTCAGGGATTACAACATGGTGATGACCAAAGACGTCTTGATTTTATTTCAAAAATGATGTTGAAATTAATTATAATCCTCTTTTTTTATCAAAAATATTGTGGAGCGATGAGGCTAGATTTCACAATAATGGTGTAGTCAACCGTCACAATTCAAATTATTGGTCTCCCGTGAATGGATGATGGAAACAAGATTTCAAAATATTTGTGGTGTTCGATATTTAGATTTTTTAGAAAATATACCTCATGATTCGCTAGAAGATATTTCTCTTAATGAACGTCAAGAAATGTGGTGGCAACAAGGCGGAGCACCTCCACACAATGCGAGAATCGTTAGCGGCCACCTATATAAAACCGTTTCGATAACCACTGGATAGCAAACAACTCTCCAGAAATTATGTGGGCAGCACGCTCACCTGACTTGTCACCTGTTGACTATATTTTTGGGGGAGCGATGAAAGATATTGTTTATTAATCAAAACCACAAAATGTAGAAGAATTAAAGGAAAATCTAAGACAAGCATGTCGCCAATGCCTACAAGAAATCTTCTGGCAAGATTCGAAATGTGTATTGCAGTGAGTTGCAGTTAGTTATTTGTTATTTTTATTGTCCCTTTAAGTTTTAAGGCTTTCTTGATTAATTTAACAAAAATAAAAAATAAACTGATATTTTCTACGAACCCATTTTATTTTTGAAAAATTTGTTGAATAGACGATGGAAGACCAAATCCAAAATTATAAACAAATGTACAGGATGCTATTACGAAATTTAATGTTAGGGGTTGTAACTAATGAATGAATATTTAGGAGATAATTTTTTCTACGCCATATTCAAGTGTATTGGAAATGGAATAGATCAGTTTTTGTCCTATTCGAGAATCTTTATTCGTTTAAGAGATATAGCCAGGATAAATTAGTCTGGGACACCCTGTATAGTTAATTGCAAAAATATAAGAAAAAGCAAAATATTTATGGCTACCAACGGATTAAACATTGTGTAAAAAATTGTATCGCTTTATGTTAAAACCTTAATGTATTTAAATAAAAATATTATTAATAGATATCAAGTTTTAGCCACTTTCAGTATTATATTTTTTTAAGCATATTTTACATATATTTTTAAAAACACATTTTTTATACTTATTGATTTGTTTTCCGGTCATTTAACTAGGTACATCCTCAAATTATGGATAATTCTTGAAGCGTGCATCAAGTTCGTTACGCATTTTAAACATTTAATTTTCCACTTAAAAACCAAATTAAATTTCAATTATATAACAATTTTGTCCGCTTAAAGTCAACGTCTTCTTCACTTTCCATTTCTGCAATAATTTAATTCTAAAATGGATGAGGGTAGGAAATACCTCGGCTCTAAAATTTAAATGTTTGTAAAAATATTTAATCCAAGTAAAGGCTTTTAAGTGAAATTCTCAGTGGAGTAGATAAAAAAAATTATTTCGGGGTAGTTGATGATAGATAACGGATTTTAAAATTTTTTGTTCTAATCGTGTATCATGGTATTAAAATTTTATTACGTATACCGTATAGCAGGAGTTCCCTAAGAGTGCGCCGCGGCGCCCTGGTGCCGCGGAGGGGCGCCGTAAGTCGATCCTCTTATTATTGGACACCACAAAAAATATTGGCGGGTACCTTCCATAAGGAAGAACAATAAATAACTGCAAAGTTAAACTAAACTTCCACTATTTATTTGAAAAATTCGCTTTAAAATCAATTACAGCTGTTTCGCTATAACTAGCATCGTCAGATTGACATATTGAAATTACATGTTGTTTGTTTGTAACTAGGTGCTTGATGTTGATAAGGAGTTAAGGCTAGACCAAGTAAGGAAGTAATAAGACATAACAATATTAAAGCCTAGATGTTATTAGCCCTAAAGGATTATCCTGGATGTATTTCCCTCTAAGATCAGTATAACTGTGCAATGATATAGAAAAACCAGGAAAAAACTATATCATGCTGATCTTTACAATAACTTAATATATTTATGTTATAATAATGTCTTATCTACGTATAAAATGAAGACTCAATCAAAATAAACAGTTTAATAGTGGAGAACTTCCAAGATTTATTTGTTCATTAACTACTTTAAACTGTTGATCTGCTAGATGTCTTTTAATTTCAAGTTCTTCTAGAAAATCTAAATTTTGTTTTTTATCACAAATGTGTAGTATATGAATGTCATTGGTGTGTATAAGTGAGTTTGGATGTTCCAGTAGGTGTTTTGCATAGTTCGACTTATCTGGTTGTTGTAATCTATATGCTCTTAAGTGTTCATTAAATCTTACTTTAAAATTTCTTTGTGTTTGACCTATATATACTGCATTACATTTTGGACAATTAATTTTGTAAACACCAGATTTTTTTAATTTTGGTAGTTTTGTTTTTACATTTAACAATTTTGTTCCAATACTATTTTGTGTTTTAAATAATATTAATGCTGATGTTGCCGAAGATATTATTTTTGAAATTGCAGTTATTTATTGTTCTTAGTAAGATGAACTTCCAAAAAGTAGAGGTTAACACAATCAATTTCATTCCATAAGGAAGCTCTGGAATCAAAATCAATGAGCTCTGAACTGAACCAAGTACTGGAATGTGTAATTAGTGCAGTAAATTACATAAAAACTAGACCTCTAAAGGCCAGACTTTTTAAAAAAACTATGCATAGATATGGCAGCTGAACATACAACCCTGCTGTACTACTGTAACTCACGATGGCTTTCACGTGGAAATGTTTTATTTCGTGTGTTTGAATTACGCGAAGAAATTTGCACTTTTTTACAACAAGAACGTCAAGAAAATGCCAAATATTTTACTGAAACTGATTTTTTGCTAAATTAAACAATTTAAATCTGTAAGGTAACAACACGCACATTCTGAAATTTCCGGAGAGGATTGCTGTCAAGATTGCTTCCCGCAATTGTATAATTATGCGGCATCAAATGAACTGGTTATTTCACAAGACTTGATCGCCCTTTTGACGGAACACCTAGCGAAGCTCACCGAATGGTTCTTTTGCAGATGATGATGTTGAAAAATTTGCGTGAATCCAAGACCCTTTCCATGCAAAAAGTCCACAAGGATTTACATCACAAGATGAAGAGGGTCTCATTGCTCTCTTGCGACAGCAGCCTTTAAACTAGATTCGATTGTCGATTTGGTGAAGTTTTGGGTATCGCTTCAAAATGAATATCCAAATTTAACTTCCAAAGCATTAAAAATTTTCATTCCGTTTGCAACATCATATTATGTGAAGCTGGATTTTCAGCTGTAGCTGTGATTAAGAACAAATATGGCTCAAAGATCAATGTGGAGTAAGAAATGTGAGTAGCAGTGTCAAATCTTATTTCCCGCTTTGAAAAACTGTGTGGAGATCACCCAGCTCACCCTTCACATTGTTTTTACTGAGTAAATATCGTATTTAATTTTTGTTTTTTCTTAAATCTTTCTTGTTTTCCTTTTAAATTCTTTTATAATAAAAAAAGTAAATTTTGTATTGTGGTGTTTTAAATTTCGTTACGACCAACCTAACCTAACTACCTATTTCTTTCGACAATTTCCTCAAATAATTAACTAGGAGAGGGCGCCGTGAAAAAATATTAAACTTGTAACTGCGCCGCGGGTTACAAAAGATTGGGAACCCCTGCCGTATAGGATTTTTTTTCGGGCTGAGATGGGAACGATTATCCAAAATCGTATTTTATTAACAAAAATACTTACAAATTTCAACCAACGATTTAAGAATTGACGAAACGTCCGATAGATGACATTGTTACTTAAATTTGTAGTCATTTTTAGTAGACTCGTTAATTTTAACTATTTATTATAATAATGTGACAGAACCATTACAAAATTCAAAATAAATAGTTAATTAATACGCATAGCCTATGTGAGCCCATGTGAGCAACAATAATAATTTTGCCTTTTTATAGATCAAATCAGAGACCCAGAGAGAGAAAGTGCTTTCTTTCGTGCAGTACTTTTGTTTTCTTGTTTACGTGGACATAATTAATGTCCACGTAAACAATTGATGGTGTCGGCGGCAACATTTACGTTAAAGTTTCCGACTTACTAGTTTTCTACCTCGTACCTATTTTTAACATGTTCCGCTAGATCGCACCATAATCGACGCACCGCAAAATGGAGTCGTCTGAAACCATTAATTGATAAAAATGTCGAAAAAACGTGCAAAGCACACAACAAAAATCCTAAATAATTCTGTAGTTTTGTCGTTTCCAGCATATCGCCATATTTGGTAATATTATTTTGTTTTACCTTAATGAAACAATTTTAATATTTATGTAGTTATATAGTTTTCCTTTGGAGAATAGTACGAATAAACATAGAACTTTTGACCCATAGAACACTAATATGACGAGTTCAGCAACTCAATGCCAACCTTAAAATAGCTAAAAACGTCTATCACTGGAAAAAGATTATTTTCATAAAATATTGATGCCATTTTTTCCTCATCGATTTTTGTATCATCCTTAGAACAAAAAGAAACAGGAAGGAGTCATATGTTAACTATTAACTTTAAGGAAAATTGGCGACAGAATTCGACCATCTTAAAGCTCCTTGTATGACGCATTGTTTATGGTTTCAGTATACTGTCAAAGCAATATTTGCATATAAATGTCAAAAATAAGCGCATAGGCGTATCATTGGGTTCTTATAAATACTAAATTATTTAGAAAACTAATGGACAGGGAAAATGTGACGTCAAAATTTGTGTTCTATGGTGTCTAACTATGAAATGTCAACGAAATGATTCCAAACGGCAACATTATAAATATCCAGAAGTAACTTTTGTTTGAGTTATTTTATTAATATTATACATTAAAATATTACGCAAATACTATAATGAAATACATATAAGCAAAATATTTTAAAGAGCCATTTTTTAGTAAATATTTTTAAAATTTATGAAAATTCACAATTTTGAAGGTTACGTCATAATGTTTTTATGGAAATTGTTCGTATATCTACTTTTGTGATATGTAAAACATATAAATGAACACTTACCAATAAAAAATCAGTATTTTACTCCCAAAAATCAAAAAAATACAATAAAATAGTCAGTCAACAAATGTTGTTTGGAATCATTTGGTTTGACACGTCACTAATTTCCCAGTCCATTGTATTCACACCTTAGAACAAAAAGAAACAGGAAGGAGTCTGTCATATATTAACTTTAAGAAAAATTTGCGACGGAAGTCGGCCATCTTGAAGCTCCTAGTATGACTCATTTTTTATGTTTACAGTATACTGTCAAAGCAATATTTGCATAGAAATGTCAAAAATGAGCGCATAGGCGTATCATTCGTTTCTTATAAATACTAAATTATTTAGAACACTAATTGTATTCACACAATTGATTGGTTGAAATTTATTAAAAATAAAAACCTTGATTATGATTTTCATTCTTTTTCGGTACGTCAATGGAAACGGAAATTAAAATTGACAATTGGTCGCCATATGCAAGCTCCTTTCTGGACTCAAGGTCATTTTGCATACACTCCTTCCTGTTTCTTTTTGTTCTAAGATTCACACACTTGAATGGTTGAAATTTATTAAAAATAAAAACCCTGATAAAATTTTTTTCGGTACGTCAATGGAAACGGAAAGTAAAATTGACAATGGACAGGGAAAGTGTGACGTCAAAATTTGTGTTCTATGCTGTCGAACAGTGAAATGTCAATGAAATTATTCCAAACAAGAACATTATAATTCTCCAGAAGTAGCTTTTGTTTCAGTTATTTTATTATTATTATACATTAAAATATAACACAAGTATCATAATTAAATACATATAAGCAAAGTCTTTTAAAATTCAACTTTTAAAGTACCTTTTTTAGTAAGTATTCTTAAAATTTATGAAAATGCCCAACTTTGAAGGTTAGGTTATAATATTTTTACGAAAATTGTTCGTATATCTACTTTAGTGATATGTAAAATATATGAATGAACACTTACCAATGAAAAACAGTAAGTAACTCCCAAATATCAAGAAAATAGTCAATAACACCTATAAAACATACATTAACAAAAGTTGTTTGGAATCTTTTGGTTTGACACCTACGTCACCACTTTCCCAGTCCATTGGCCGCCATATGCAAGCTCCCATAGATAAGAGATATATATTGTAATGTTTTAAAATAATCATAAATACAACTTACCTAATATATGACTTGAATTGAAATAAATTATTAAACATGAATGTAACTTTCGAATCTTTTCATTAAATGATCAATACACCAAAAATTTCTTTATTAGAGCCAATCCAGTAAATCTTAATTCAAATAAGAACACAAAAACTATCTTGATAAAATGAGTTCATAAGAATGAGCACTGACAAATGGGGAAAACAATAATATCAGCTATTTGATTCAATGTAAATTCAACCTTTTCTATTTTGTGTGGTAAAGATCGTTAGTGAAAGATGGTACGAGTGGTATTTAACTTATTCTAAAACACTGCTCATAAATAGCATGCAAACAAATGGAGAATGGATTTGTTTTCCCCATTCTAGTAGTTCAGATAGAGGCACCCTTTGCTGGTTTTCGCCAATACTCCTTCCTGTATCTTTTTGTTCTAAGGTATCATCACGCACATATTTTGGCAGTTGAAACCATAGAGAACGCTGAAACCTCAACGTACAGACCATCATAGACAAATAAAAATTTATTATATTTCTCTATGGTACAGGCGTTTAAACTGGTAATTATTAAGCTTTGTGACAGATGTCAGATTGGATTAATATTTTTTTTCCAAATTATGGCGTGAAATTTTCTTACCGAATACCACCCAAGCTTAAATTATTAAATAAAATTCAATTTTCATTTGGACACGAATACTAGGTGATTTTGAGGTTATTTTGATAGAACAATTATACATTTTTGTAATGTTCTGTGACCTTGTCACCTTTTTTAAGTTTATACATAAAATCGTTATTTGTTTTATACTACGAATATTTTTCCTTCAAAATGACGAGATGTTCATATAGAGAGTGTAAAAGTGATTCCTGAATGAATAAGAAAAGAAAGAAGGAAAAAATACTCGTACTCGTAGGAGTCGTAGGACGCAACAACTAGTAAATTTAAAAACGGTCACAGAACATTATTGGATGAAACAAACGAAATAACCTCAAAATCACTTGATATCAAAGAAAATAATCTGTTTCCAGTATTAGACGTTTTTTGATATTTAAAGGTTGGCAATGAAGTACAGGACTCTATTTGATAGGAAGAAAGAAAAATATTTTTACTTAACCCTCTGAACTTTAAAATCATTTCCAAACCAGCTTGACCATTTTTTAAAGAAAAAACCAATTTCCTTTCATTAATTTTTTTGTCTTTCAATAGTTACCTTTGATGATTTGCAAGTAAAAGGTTGGAATCTATTTACTAAATAGGTATTGGCGTAAAAGAATCATACTGCATCCTGCTCTGCTGGATGAGAAGTACTAATGACGACAAAATAATGTCGAAACCGATTTACGAGTAATATTCCTCCCTTTCATTCGCAAAACGACAGAGGTGGTCTTAAATGGTCGATCACGTTTTCTATTGAAATGGAATACAATGTCCGGTGGGGCATATAGACCACGAAGTATTTGTTTTTGCTTTAAAAGGCGGTCAAGCCTACTTTGGAAACGATTCTAAACCTCAGAGGGAAGAGTAGAATTTTTTTCCATTATAGATCGCCCTTCATATTTTGAAATTTACTTTTATTATTTTTTTGTATCATAAAATCCTGGAAACAACTTGCCACATTTTCTACAGACAGAAATAAAATAATTTGATTGGCTAAACTGATACGTAACCGCACTTATCTAATAACATATTAATTATTATATGAAATTCCATCATTTTTTCACTAAAAACCATAGAATACAAGCAGAAATGATTCGGTAGATGTACTACGAATTTGACCTTATTTACATCCTTAGACCAAAATATTTCTTTCGAACGACAATAAAAACTACTATTTTTAAAACGAATGCCCAAACTTATCGGATGATTAGTTTTTTAATGATAATTATTTGCCAAATTAGTTTTACTCCGAGCTGAAATTACTTTTGAATTTTAATTATCAGCCGAAGCTAGGTTTCGAACAAGGCAGAATATTCAATACTATTTCCAATATTTCATTACAAAAATCGGTTAAACTTTAACGAACATTTTAAATGACTCATTATAAGGAGAAGGAAAGTATAATTGTACCCATTATAACCGTAGTGTTGATTGTTCATTATTTCTTAAGTTCTACAGAATTATTTTTGAAATAATTTTAATTTATCGATCAGTAGTTTGGATTAGGAAAAAGATCCTGTAATAATTTCAACTAATTTTGTTATGAGCAAATATAATAATTAAAAAGGCGATACATTATTCCATAAATGTCACTCAAAATGTATAACAATTATTTAGAAATAGTTCTGCTGATATGTTAATTTGATTCCAAATATATTAATGGGTATTGACAATAGGAAAGTAACTAAAGTTAACCATCCATATCTTGAGTGTGACTGAAGACTGATAAGAATAGCCCAAAGTTAATGTCACATAATTTTACTAAAATTAAGATGGACAGAAAACAGTTTCATACTTACATAGAGCATTATAAGGCTATAAAAAAATTAAAAAAAAATATATTTGAAACCAATACCTAAAGCTACTAGAGTTAGTACGGTTATATATTTTAATGAACAATGAAGACCAAAGGACCCTTAAATAAAAACAAACACAGAAAGAGGATAAAGTCCTGAATAAAAATAATTAATAATATTATGTTTAACTACATGATGCTTGGCCAGATAAATATTAATTTATAATATTCTTTTGGTTTAAAACTTCATCAAGAATTGGAATTTATTTAAATAGATTTGTGGTTTAGATACAGGGTGTACCAACCTTATGACAAACATCGGTTTATGGGTTGTTTTAGAAAATATCAAAAAATGTTATTGACAAAAATAGTAAATGTCTTTAGGGTCCATATTTTGAAATGACCTTAAACTATACAGAGTGTTGTATAACTTCGTTACAAACCAAACATATGACTTTTTAAATGGGAACCCCTGTATATTATACCGAATTCGGACTGCTCACATTTTTTTTAAGATTTTGATATTAGGTTTTGATACATTATACAGTTTGTCATAAGGTTGGTACACCCTGTATATTAGACATAAATCCTTCACTCCTTAATTCAGATGGACAAGTTATATTTTGTATAGTAGTCTTAAGTTTGTAATCGAGTAAAATCGTCCTCTACCTACGGATCTTTTGCCCTTCCAGCTTTCTTATCATGTTTTTGATGACTTCGCAATCCTTTTGTAACCTTCTTAACACTTCTGCATTTGCAACTCGTTGGATCCATGGTATTTTTAAAATTCGTCTATAGCACCACATTTCAAATGCTTTCAGCTTCTTTATGTTTTCCACTTTTAGTGTCCCACTTTCCATTCCGTACAACAAAGTGGAGAACACATAGCACCTTAGGGCTCTTATCCTTAACTCCAAAGGAAGGTCCCGATTGGCTTTAAAAGTAATATCCAAACACTATTAAATTGTAAAAATAGCTCTAAATGCAAAACAAATTGACAATAATGGCATATGTGACAATTCGACTTGACACGCAAATTCAAAACGGACCAATGAGATTGCTGGACACTATATGACATTTATTTTCCCCCCCTGATACAAAACAAAGCTCATTTGGACGCTGTCTCTACGTTAGTATATATGCTCGAAGGTTTACACAAACTTCAATTTAAGGGCCAATAGTGGTAGAATAAAAAATTTTAATAAAATTTGTGTAGTATATAACTGGTTTTATTTCCCCCATTTTAGGCAATGTTATACCATTTTTTCCTCTACTTTTCTTATTAAAATGGTTATTTTAATATATAATGATTAGTGTCCATACTTAATAATATGTATATTTCAATAAGGTAATCATTTTTCTATTAATAAAAATATAGGACGCCACTATTAAAAAGTAACTTCCGGTAGCCATCTTGGATAACCATCCCCGTCAACTGTCCTTGAACAAGCAATACTTCCTTACTATTTTATGTTCTAAGGATTGAACCGTTTGAATCGAACCGGAAATTTATTAACTATTATTGGCTCAGATGAACTAACCAATAAGATTTTGGAACTAAACAGTCAAACATTGGGTGAGTTCACCCGACGTCAACAGTTGAGAAGTTGAGTAAGCGATCGCGTTCAGCCGACCCGTTGACTAGGCGCTGGATGTAAGCAGCTGCAAATTTCTTGAAGCGGTAAATATTTCTGCTTTCCAACTAAGCGCAGAATTTGTTTTGACATTTACAAATTGTCCATAACCTTAATATTTTTGTTTATTGGTTTCGCGTTACGCTCTTGTGTTTAAAGTTTATTAACTATGGATATGAGTTTATTTGAGTTGGTATTAAATGAGGAGGGTGACCGACCAATAATGGACATTCTAAAATGATTATGAAATCATCAGCACTAGCTTTGTTCGGGTTTACTTGATTACTGTTTTCAAACTGTCAGGATTCTGCGCACTAAAAAATCCTGTGTTCGGGTTTTTCTTGTACGGTTTTCGAACCGTTCTATAATGTTAGTTTGGTGTTCGGGTTTTATTTCTGACTGTTTTCGGACGATTTGAAAACCGTCAAATCAGTCCAAGGTTAAAAGTAAGAATTTTTCGTGGACTAATTGACGCATGCGCTTGGTCATTTGTCAGTCATTGTTTGTAGTGTGCATTTTAAATTCAAATTATTCTTGGTATTTTAATTTATTGAGTATGTTATTATGGATTTATTGGCAGAATTCTCGTCAGAATCATCCTCATCTTTTTCATCATCAAGTGATGATGGATTGGAGATGGTAGCAAATCTTTTTTTACCCGAATTATTACAGAAAAAAGTAAAAAATGAGAAATATGCCGAAGAAACAGTACCCCTATATAGTGATGAACAGTTTATCCAACATTTTAGGTTTGTGGGCACTTACTACTTTTACTTTTTTAACTTTTTGTATCAGATATTAAAAAATAAGGCGTTCGGGTTTTTTCATTTGTTGATAGTTTTCAAACCGTACATAAATAGTCCTTGGATTTAGTCTACTGCACATCCAGTTGTGTGCAGTCAGCAAATCGTTCTCAAACCGTCCGAGAAACGAAATCCGAATAAAGCTACTGTAATTTGGTATAACATTCTCATAATAATCCTCATTTCGAACAGGAACTACTCTGTCAGGTTCCACTATATCGAATGCCTGAACTAAATTACCTACAATAGCCCCTATCTGGCCAAAATTTAGTTCATCATTCATCAATTCCATTAGAATTACTCGCTGAATGTTCTCCATTCTAGATTGAGGTTATGTGACTTGTCAACCTCAATAGATGTTGAAAACGTCAAATAATAACGCTGAAATTCAACAATGCGTTCACCTATTTTTAAGCTGTCAACTCATTTTATCACTAAACTGTTGAGAGCTTTAAGTCAGCTGCTGAAGTCGGGTGAACGCACCTATTGATATGGAAAAGTACAGCCATACAGCAACCATTATCGCCAGAACATTTTATTTCTAAAGCCCGTTTGTAATTATCAATGATCAATTACAAGTTTTAGTCAATTTTTTAGGATCCTAAATAATTGATAAATACATACACATTTTGTGTAACTTTGCTAAACACCGTTTAAAAGTTAAGGAGGCTTCCGCCTACTGCAGTGCGCATGATCACATCCTAAATAAATTATTAAAACTTTGAACATTGCATACATTTGATTTTATTCAGTCCTGAATTTAGAATCCTAAAAAATTGACTAAAACTTTTAATGAATCATTGATAATTACAAACCGGCTTAAGAAATAAATTATTTTTCATAGCTAAATTGTTTGTGGCAAATGCAAGAAAATAATATTTTATGCCTTAAAATCAAATAAGAAAATTTGTATTCTGTTAGGTTATGCTGTGTTATTTATGTAGCTTACAAACAAACGCTGTGTTAAAGGGTACATCGCAATGTTTATCTAAATTATTATTTTTTCATCTGAGAAACATTTCTTGATATAGCGAAGGTCGTACTCCTGTTTCTATTGAAACATGTTATTTTTCTTGTCATATTTAATTTAAAGAAAAGTAATATTATGTCAACGCAATAACATACATTTTGGACCAGTCGCACAAGACGTGCGAGACGAAGTTCAATCTCATTGAGCGTTTTAATAAGAGAGAACTATTTGACATATAATTGGGGGTATTCGCATTAAGCGAGTGTTACGTGATAGTTTATGGGATAGATGAAGGACCTCTCAACTTCGCTCGACGGAAAAGCGGTAAAACAGCCTTAAATAAAAAATAAAATAACATTAACAAAATTATTACATTGTCCGCGGAAAATATGCCAACTAATTTCAAGGTTATCACAATCAGCCAATCACGAGCCAATGTAAACTATACGAGATATTTCTATTTTAACCTTTGTTTTGCCATAAGTCTTTCGAATTTCTTCTAAAAGAAACTGAGTTGCTTGAAAATGCAAACATATAAGATAAATTTTATAAATTCCACGAACAAAGTCATTTGTCAATATAGCTACAATCATTTTTTTGACAGTTGTCAAACTTTTGCTTTGTGATCGGTATTGGTTACGTCGTTTAAAACACCGAACATGACAGACCAATCAGAATTGAAATACAGCTGGTATTATCGCGACTATATCACTCATATCGAAATTTCCACCTAATCTGATTAATCACAAGCCAATTTTGATTATTCTGTCAAGGAATTGTAGGAATTTCTTTCAGGAAAAAAAATCATAAATCATTTTTCTTATAGCTGACTTATTAAAATCATCTATAGTATTTATTGACTTTTTTTTCTATTTTGGTTAGGTTAGGTTAGGTTAGGTTAGGTTAGGTTAGGTTAGGTTAGGTTAGGTTAGGTTTTTTTCTATTTTGGTTTGTGTGGGTAGCTACTTTTATATTTCTTCATGTTATTAAAAACACTTTTCGAACAAACTTAACGCTAAAGATGGATTTTCTTGTAATTCGCATTTATAAGTAATAAGTTAGTATTATTTCTTTGAATCTTATATCTATATGATTCTTTTTAACTATTTTCCTTGGAAGACTTAGTAAATGTTGCCCATTTTCATCCACAGATTCCGTATGAGACATATTTTTTAAAATTAATTATTATATTTTAACATTAATACTGAAATAACAAAATGTGCAATTTGAAAATTGACTCTTATAGATGCTTAATTATACTTACAGAAATTATTTAAAAAAATTTTTTATTGTCTATAATATAAAGTGCATTTACTATATCAACACACGACGTAACGATTAAGAAAATCCCAAAATAACACAATCAAAAGAACTAACCACTGTGACACGTAATTCGATAGAGTAGAAAAAATAAGGGCCTATTAGCCCAACTGCGAAGACTATAATACGAAATCTATTGTTTCGTAACGTACCAAGTCGAATATCACGAGCTGTCGTTTGTTTACTCGGTGGGTGGTATGGATTTGAATATAATATAGATGTACTTTTTTGACATATAATAATTAAAACAACATTTAAAACAAATACATTAGAATAGAGAGATTGAAAAGTTTAATAAACTAGTTGGCTTTCAGATCTTGTAATGTAAAATATCCATTGACGTTTAACAGATATCTACTTTCTTTACCGAACAGCTTAAGTAAATAACAAAGAATACCCTAACTAAAAAGAAGTGAAAGCCGGCGAAATTCCTTTGATGTTCATATTGCAAAAATGTATGACGTTGAACAGCTGAAATTGATAGATAACTTAGGAGGTACACTGAAAGAAATGTCGAGTTCTGGTTGTATGGAGAAAAATAATACATAGTATGTTAGTTAGGGTATTATTTTTAAACCATGAGAGTATAAAAACCATACATTTTTATTTAGATAAAAATTAAAATATTTTCGGAAGTAACGTAAGAAAATCTTAAGTTTCTAAAAATTGAAAGTATTTTTATTAAAACCAGAAATCTTAAATACTTTTGTTTGTCTCTAAAGAAAACAATGCAATAAGAAATCAAGTGTAGTTTTAATTAACAATTTAACTAAACCCACATTGTATATGGTTGGTTTTCAGATTCAGCAACTTACTACCTCCACATCTACACCTCAACTTCGACATCAAGCTACCAATAACGACCATCGCCATAATTCGACAGCACCAAACAGTGGTACGACATCAACGACACCAGACGACGATAGTCCTTCACTGGGTGGCCACCAATCGGAAGACGACGGATACATGAGTATGAACGGCCGGAAAGCCAAATTTAACCTCTCATTTAAACCACTCACAGAACACCATGAAAATCCTCCCCCTCCTCCACCGTTATCACCACATCAACTAAGATCTCCTACGACACCACTCAGGCCAGGAGATCCGGATGATTTTCCACCACCCCCGGAAGAAGCCCAAAGGTTAATTGCTACGTTGTTGCCTAAGTAAGTTCTACCAATTCTGTTCTTTTAAACATAAAAATAAAATAAAATAAATAATAATAATAAATAAAAATTAAAATAAAACAAAACTACACTTCTCCAAAAGATTAACGCCTCAAATTAGTTTTATTTATTATAAAAAGTAAAATTTAAAACTAAATTTTTAATGTTCCATATTCGATGGGAAAAAATCATCTAGGCTTTATCCTGACATCGTTGACCCATTAGGCTGTCTTATTTCATTTTGTTCCTATTCTTCCCAGATTTGAATTAACCTTTCTTCCACCTCCTCCAGGATATTGAATAGGATTTTAGCTACTCTTAATCACCTTTTAAAGATATCCGACAAGGGTTCGATAGTCTGGACTATGGGATGGCCATTCCATAGTATTCATTTCAACTTCTTCCTTTCGGAAGCCTGCAGGAGGCGGCTCATGTTATCGTGCGTTAAAGTATCGCCAATATATGAAGCAAAAGGTACTACATATTTCTGTAAAACATCTTGTGTGTACCTGTCAGCTGTCATAATTTCATTAATTGTGACCTCTAAGTCCGTTTGTGCTGTCAAAGAAACACTAACCTAATCCTAATGGAGCCTACTTTGTATAACATGGTGTGTTTGAGAAGTTGCATTGAGGATGACGTTCTTCGAAATATACTAATACGCATATCATTATTGTACAGAGAATATCTGGACATCTGTAAAGAAAACACGATGACAGTAAGCTTCAACCCATTATTGTTGTGAAAATACGTTCCTTAAGATTAACAACTTCCTAGAGTTTGATGATTTCTTTGGCCTATTTAACAAAATACCAATCATTCAACCAAATTATACTGAGAACACCAAAATAAACCGTAATATGTTAAATAGTTTACTGGAAAAATTTTCAAGTTCTATCACTATATATACAGATGCATCCAAAAATTCAGAGGGCACAGGGTGTGCTTTTCATATACCAAATGTAGCTATAGAGAAAATGTTTAAATTATCCCATCATTTTTCAATTTTCACTGCCGAAGCAGTAGCGATATATGAGGCTATAATCTATATTAAATCATTTTCATATAATTCAGCTGTAATTCTATCTGATTCCTTATCTGTTCTAAAAGCAATACAAAACCCGCAGTTACCTGGTATCACTTCTAATCCATACATTTTTCTGATTAAGAAAGCTTTAAAAAATCCATCTGATGTGGATAAAAGCACATACAGGGCTCGCTTACAACGAGCATGCAGACCAGTTAGCAAAAAAATCTATTTCTCACGGAGTATCTACCATGCATCAGCTATGTATTTCAGATGGTGTCATTCAAACAAAAAAACAACAAATGGAACTTTGGAAAACACATTGGAAACAATTTTGTAGCAAATCAGAAACGCAGTATACTTTGGTACAAACCAACATTCCAAATATTCCTTGGTATAAAAACTTAGTGGTACCACGTAAATATATTACAACAATAAGCAGACTTCGATTTGGTCATGCATGTTATCCTGCACACCTTTATAAGATACACGTCATTAATTCTAACTTATGCGAGGAATGTCAAGAAGAAAGCGATTTGAACCACATATTTTTTGGTTGTAAAAAATACTTACAAGCCAGTAAGAATCTCTTGGAAAACGTTAAGAAAAGCAACATTTTTCTTCCAGTTAACATTTGTCACCTTTTGGGATTGCAAGAAAAAGTTATTTGGGATTCCATAATTACTTTTCTTAGTGAAACTAAATTGTGTCTGTAATCTATGTTTTAACCCATTTGTTATAAACCTACTTACGGTGGCCTAGTTTTGTGTGTTTAATTGCAAAATGTCTTGATGGGTCCCTAGACAAGAAGTGTGTGTCCCTGTCTGCCGTATATTCCTTTTTTTCCTTTTTTTGATTTATTGAGTCTGGCCGAGTGACAATTGTCCAAGCAAAAAAAAAACCATTATTGGTGTTCTCTGGAAAAACGTAGTCTTTCTCTTCGGTGATCTTTGTTTAATATAGGACCCCGGACAGCAATTCTAAATAGTGGATTAGTATCTCTTAAGCATAAGCGGATAGTTTCAGAATTAATAGTAGGGGAGCCCAAGATGCTAAATGGGAATTTACTCGAGAGTCATAGATAGCTATTGAGTTGCAAAGCTTAGAAGAAGAAAAAATGTTATATAATGTATATCGTTTCATCAGTGGAGAAAGCAGCTATAGATTTTCAAATTTGTAAAAAAACTGTTGCATGGACATACTCGAGCGCGTCAGATCTTGATATCATAAATGTCCTAGAGGTTGATCGTAGGTAAGGGTTGAAAATAAAAAAAAAATTATCGAGCGCGTTAGAATTTCTTGGGAGGTGCTAAGTGAACCTAAAATAAAGCTCTCATGCAATAATCTGACGATTTCTATGTGACGCAAACTCTCGGCCATTATTAAAATATGAAAAAAATATCGCTATTTTAAAATAATCAAGCGCGTCAGATTAAGATATATGGTTCATCTTTATGTCCTAGACGTACTATTTCATAATCTGATTATCTAGCGAGTATCTAGAGGGATTCGCTTAATCTGACAAAAAAATACTTTAAAATCATTGAACTTAATTGACTTCGACTAGAATGGCTCGGGCATATAATGAGAAGAGAACCAACGGAAATCGTTAAAAAATAATCGTTTAAACACCGCTAGTACTAAGAAATAGTGGAAGGCCGAGGAACAAGAATAAATTGCAGAATTATTAGCGTCTTTGACAGCCATTTGTCTGCTGCTCTTAAGATATGGATTTCGGAATTAACAAAGTCATCAATTTCTGCCAGTGGACAAAGAGCCCACGTACGATGAAATGCGCATAATACTTATTATATATAAATATAGAAATGTACTCTATTGATATGACTTTTATTTCCTATTAGAATAATATCTGACATTATAAATATATTCTTTGATAGTCACTAATCAATAATATTAACAAGGTAACAGCAAATAAAATAAGTAGGTATATAACATATATAACAATTATTCCCCTTTTAATAAATGAGGTAATAGGTAATCCCTTCAAAATTGTAACCTTTGAACAGGTTTCTTTTTTCTATTGGATTTTCGTAACGACACCTCCTTTTTTCTAGAATCTATTGCACTTGATAGTTCTCGACTACTTTCATTATTTTCACATGATTCTTCACTTTGGGTTGTCTCGTTTTGTAGTTCTTTATATATATATCTTCGCTGTGGGTTGTCTCGTTTTGTAGTTCTTTATTTTCGTCCTGTTTTTCCACCGTCATCTCAAAGCAGCCATCAGGTACCACACAACAGGACGTTGGACTGAGGTATTGCCCATCATACTTCTAGGTATAAGCGCTTCGCTAGGTGAGAGGATCTGCAAGCTTCTGCCGAACTGGTTTTTGACCAATCTCTTAGAATGCCGAGGGAGTCCCTCACACCTAGCCAAACCGATCACCAGCTAGATCCTTCAAATTTCTCTAAGGACCTTCGTCGATATTTTAACGATCTTCGCCCTGTCAGTGGAACAAAGACATGGTGATAAGTCACCTTTCGCATTCAATGACCTAGCGACTTGCTCTCACGTCTTCGTTCGGACAGATGTCTCCAAGAAATCACTTTATCCACCCTACACATGCCCTTATCCTGTCATTAGTAGATCCGACAAGACCGCAGTTGTTCAGATGCAAGGTTCTGACGTGACAGTGTCTCAAGACAAATGCGATAGCTCGACGGAGACAGACAACCCTACACTCCGACTTTCGCCTGTCTTGAAGATACATGGCAAGTATACTCCGAATGGTTCATCAAACCTGAAGACTACGAGTTCTGGACGGAAAGTTCGTTTCCCTGTTCGTTTTCAAGAATTTGTGTCGTGATTCACGCAAATCACTGGTAGGGGGGTCCTGTAGTGACTAACTCATTATTTTACATATTTTTTATTTCTTGTAAGTTAGTTAGCAGACAATTATTTGTAAGGGGATTCAACTGTTTTTGGTTGCTGTTTACGGTCAGATTTTGACTTGTATGAAAGATATTAAAAACTGGTTCAACAAAACCACCAAAGTATTTATTACTTTCAAAATAATAATAAGGTATTTAAAACATAAAGGGTGGTATACCGGGTGGTGAATGGTCGGACGCACCATAGGAAATCCAATGGAAAATCATAAACTCTTAAATTCCTGCTTCCCAAATCATTTTAGGTGAAAACTCAATAGGAACTTTTCTTTAAAGAATTAAATACTGCATCAGATGAGACTATTAAAAATATTTTTCAGCTTTTGGTTGTTGAAAAATTTACCAAATTATTTACCATTCTTGTACAGCATCAAGACAGCAATGATATGTCAGGATGACGTTACCTTTAAAAGCTATTATCAAGATTGTCATTCTATTATTCAATTAGTGACAACAATAAACGTAAAAAATGTCGTACACCGTTTCAGAACGAGTAGAAATTGTAAAAATGTTTTATTCCGGCAATAGTACGCGCACGGTAAGTGCTTTATTTAGCGCGAAATATCCAAACCGCCCGATTCCAAGCCATACTACAATTGGAAGAATAATCACAAAATTTGAAAACACTGGCACATTGCTTCCTTTATGCAAGTGTAACAAAAATGACCAAAACATTCAAATAAATGTGTTTGAAAATGAAAATACCACAAATGTATTATCTGCAGTTATTGAAAATCCCAGAATAAGTTCTCGAGAAATCGCACAGCAGTTCGACATGCATAATTCAACTGCATTAAAAATATTAAAAAAGAATAACTTCCATTCTTATAAAGTTCAATGTCATCAAGAGTTGCTTGAGGGAGATTATGAGAGAAGAGCAGAGTTTTATTATGAGATGCTGGAGAGGGCGAATGCAGACCGAAAATTTTTAAAAAAATGTTTGTTTTACAGACGAGTGTACGTTTACGTTAAACAATGAACCCAACGTGCAAAACTGTAGAATTTGGTCAACTAAAAGGCCTGAAATTGTTGTGGAAACTCGTACTCAATATCACCAAAAAATCAATGTTTGGGCAGGAATACTGGGGCATCATCTTATTGGACCTTTTTTCTACGAGGAAAATCTAGACTCAGGAAGGTTTTTGGATTTGCTTCAAGAAGAAATTTTACCAGCACTCGCAGAAGTAGCTCCCGAAGAAGAAGAAATTTGGTTTCAAATGGACGGTTGTCCTGCTCACAACAGCCGTGAAGTGAAAGAATTGGTCAATAATTGTTTTAATAACTGTGTGATAGGACCAAATTGTCTTATTAAATGGCCCCCAAGATCTGGAGATCTTGCCCCAAATGACTTTTATCTCTGGGGAGATGTAAAATCCAAAATTTACGGCACGGTAAGGTTTCCAGATTTAGAGGCATTAAAGACAGGCATCCGAGAAGAATGTGCAAAAATAACGCCTCGCATTCTAGCAAATGTTCGACGAGAGTTTTATGATAGATTAGGATATTGTTTAGCCCAAAACGGTGGTTTATTTGAGCATTTATTGTAATTTATTTAGCGTTTGTATTTATTTAACAATAAATAACTTTGTTTTCTATTTTTTTGACTATTTGAATGATTTGACATCTAAATATTTTAGTCATTTTGACATTTTATTGCTGTCTTGATGCTGTATAAGAATGGTAAATAAATTGGTCAATTTTGTCAACTACCAAAAGCTGAAAAATATTTTTAATAGTCTCATCTGATGCAGTATTTAATTCTTTAAAGAAAAGTTCCTATTGAGTTTTCACCTAAAATGATTTGGGAAGCAGGAATTTAAGAGTTTATGATTTTCCATTGGATTTCCTATGGTGCGTCCGACCATTCACCACCCGGTATAACATTTCCGCTTTAAACGGACAAAAACATTTGTCTAATCAAATTTAGACCTTTTTTGTGTTTTCTAAAATGCTCATGAAATTAAAGAAGACAAACTTTCAATTCAGTGGCATTTCACAGAACAGGTTATGTAATAATACTTTATACCTACTAAAATCATAACTAAAGCGGTCAAGCATGGCATCAATAGTAATAAGCATAAAGTCACGAATTTAATTTAAGTAATTTATTACAGAAAATTAATTCATTCTGGTCTAAATCTGGTTTACATTCCATTAAAAAATGTATTGAAAATTAATTACATTATTCAATTTAAAATGTTCAGAAAGTCATGTTTCGAACATAATATCTAACTTTACTTGAATAATAGACAACGTCCGATTGACGCGTTGACGCGAGGTTACAAAGGAAAATTTATCTAAATCATGTGAATCAATTATTCTCAGATTTTTTGACAACTTGCCCTAAATTATATATCTGAAAGTGACCGATAAAATTTATTCAATTAAACTGTGTCGGCTATTGTTCTTATTCAAGTTAAAAAACGAGACGAGCCAAAATTGAAAGAAAAACTCGTACTTCTATTCTTTTAAAGCTTTTATTTAAACAATGTGGTGCAAGGACTTGGATTATCTATTCACATTTTTTCAAGCAGAAGTGTTTGCAATAGATTTTCTGAATGAGCTTCTAACACAAGACTGCAACAAACTTTGTTTCAAAAAGGTATATAGTAATTGTTGTATATTTGAAAGTATTATTCAATAAATCGCTCATTTGCTGCAAGAACGTCATAACTCAAAAATTGGCATTTTTGAGTTAGTTGCGTACTGAAGATCTGTAGGGGTTTGAAATATTAATATTTATTTATTTACTGCACTTTCCTAGTATTAATAAAGGTTACTCGAAGGAGTCATGCCAAATTTAAATTTTAACATCAAATTGTTTTAACATTAGTACCTATGTTTTATTGCTCTCCTGTAAAAATAACATTTTTTAGTTATGACGTTCTTGCAGCAAATGAGCGAAATGTATAATTATTAATAGAAAATGATATTATTTATTTAGAAGATTTTTATATATATTGACAATGAATTAAATTTATATTTGACAACTATCAAATCTAGAAATAACTTGATTATAAAAAATATAAATATAAATAACGAATCCTTGATGTCAGGTTCCACATTCCAACACCCCCACTCAACAAGGATTATGTCCATGATTCTTCCATGCCCAAACTTTTGATATGTTTCAAATGACTTGGTTTAAAAAGAGATTTTGTAAAAATATCTGCTGTCATTTTATCAGTTGGAAGATATTGTACATCTATTTCTTTCCTTTCATATACTTCACGCACAAAATGAAAACGAATATCTATGTGTTTAGTTCTTGAATGTTGTACAGGATTTTTCATTAATTTTTGTGCTCCTTGATTATCGCAAAATATGATAGTTGGTGTTTCATTTACTTTAGAAAATTCGATTTCTTTTAAGAAATTTCTTAAATAAACAACTTCTTTTGTAGCTTCAGAAAGAGCAACATATTCAGCTTCTGTACTGGATAAGGCAACACATTTTTGTTTCTTTGCTTCCCAACTTACAGCTGTACCTGCCAACAGAAAAACAAAACCTGTGTATGATCTTCTATCATATACATTTCCTCCCCAATCAGCATCAACGTATCCAAGAAGCTCTTTGTTTGTTCTTTTAAAATGTAATCCCTGGTTTTTGGTTTTCTTTAAATACCTCATTACACGTTTAACAGCTTGCCAATGAGTAATATTTGGTTCGTTGTTAAATTGACTTAAAGCACTTACAGTATACGCTATATCAGGACGTGTGCTAATTGCGAGATACATGAGTGAACCAATAGCTTGTTGGTATGGAATATTTTTCATTTCTTCTATTTCTTTTTCGTTTCTTTCTTTCTTTTTAAGTTTTGCATTTCCGTCCATAGGAGTCGAAACTGTTTTGCAATCTTGCATATTAAATCTTTCCAAGATATTTCTGATGTACTTTTTCTGAGATATAAAAATAGATTGCAATGTTTTGTCTTGTATAAATTCTATTCCAAGACAATAATGTAATGATCCAAGGTCTTTTATCTCAAATTGATTTGAAAGATTTATTCTAAGTTCACTGTACATCTCAGCTGAATTCGTAGCAATGATTAAATCATCGACGTAAACAGTTAATATCAAGAAAATGTTGTTTTCTTTTAAAACATACACACATTTATCTGCATTTAATGCGTTGAGACCTATAGATTTAAGATGACAATCTAACTTTTTATACCATTGTCTTCCGGATTGTTTTAAACCATATAGGGATTTCTTTAACAAGCAAACTTTGTTTTCATCTCCATAGTTGATAAAACCTTCAGGCTGCTCCATAAATATTTCTTCTTCTAGATCACCATTTAAGTAAGCCGTAACAACGTCCATTTGAAAAAGTTTTAAACCTAATTCTACTGATATTGCTAGTACAAGTCGAATTGAACTTTGTCTTGTAACCGGTGACATGGTTTCGTGGTAATCAATACCAGGTTGTTGAGTAAAACCCCTTGCTACAAGTCGAGCTTTTCTTTTTTCTATTTCACCATTTGCATTGTACTTTGTTTTTAAAATCCATTTGCAGTCAACTATATTTTTGTGTTGAGGTCTATTTACAAGAATCCATGTTTTATTTTTTATTAACGCTTGAAACTCATCATTCATTGCTTTTTGCCAGTACTCCTTATATTCTCCGCTTAACGCTTCACTTATTGTAGGATTGTCAAATTCGCTTTTGGTTTGGACTAGTTCGGTTATATCTGCGTCTTTACTATCTTTTGAATAGTATAGAAAATCATCCCCTAAGTTTTTTGGTTTTTTGGTTCTTTCAGACTTCCTAATATTTTGTAGTAATTTTTGTTTACCTTCAATATTTTTTGAATTTTGTTCTTGTTCTCCAAAATTTTGTATTTCCTTTTCTACTAATCTGGTTTCTGTCTGTAAAGTATTTTCTTTCAAAATGTTTTCTTGTGGATTCTTTTTTTCAAAAAATGCATAGAATTCTGAATTATTTGTTTCTTCATTGGTGTGAAAATTAAAATCTTTTCTATAAATTTTACATCAATACTTGTAACTATTTTTCTTGAATCTTTGTCCCAGAGGCGATATGCTTTTGATTCTGACGAATAACCAACAAATATGTATTCCTTTGATCTAGCATCAAATTTTCCTTTATTTGGAGTTTTGTTGAGGGCAAAAACTCTACAACCAAAAACTCTAAAATGTGATACAACTGGTTTTTTATTATACCACAATTCGAAAGGAGTGATTTTGCCAATGCTTCTGCTAACACATCTATTTCTAATATATGCTGCTGTTGCTACAGCTTCAGCCCAAAAAGTTTGTGGTAATCCTGATTGGTGTAACATACATCTGGCCATTTCTACTAACGTTCTATTCATCCGTTCTGCAACCCCATTTTGTTGAGGAGTGTAAGCTACTGAATATTGCCTTGTTATGCCATTTTCTTCCAAAAAATTTGAAAATTCTTTTCCAACATATTCTAAACCATGATCTGTTCTTAAGATCCTTATTTTCTTTCCTAATTCTGTTTCAACTTGAGTCTTAAATTTTATGAAAATATTCTTAACTTCATCTTTTGATTTTAGCATAAATACTTTTACCCATCTTGATTTATCGTCTATGAAAGTGACAAAATAGCGTGATCCTCCATGTGATTTTATTCTCATGGGTCCACAGATGTCTGAATGGATTATATCTAGAATATTTTCTGATTTTGACGTTGAAGATTTAAGACTTTCAGCTACTTGCTTGCTCTTAATGCATATTTCGCACGGAAAAAGTTCTTCTGATTTATTAAAAGACATCCCTTCAACTAATTTATTGGATATTAATGATTTAAGATCATTTTCATTTAAGTGTCCAAAACGCTTATGCCATTTTGTTATTTCATTTTTTTCTTTTATTACAGCAGCGCATTCACTACTAGTTTGGATATAGTAAAGTGCACCTTTACGATTTGCATTTACTATTACTTCTCCTTGTGTGTTATATATTTTAACAAAATCCTTTTCGAAAATAGCACGTTTACCTTTTGCTGCAGCTTTTGAAATTGACATAAGGTTTATTTTTAATTCTGGAACATACAAAGTGTTTTCTAAACGTAAAGTTTTTAAACATGATGAACAGCTGAACAGTACCTCTTCCTACAATATCTGTGGTTTGATTATCAGCCAATTTAACTTTTTGATTTTTTACTGGTAACAAATTTATAAACGCAGATTTGTTATGACACATATGAGATGTTGCTCCACTATCTATACACCAAGTATTTTTGTCATGTTCTATTGTGTTTGCTGTCACGTTAACTTTTTCGGTTACCATAAAGCTTTCCTCATCGAGTTCTTCTACATTGGCGGTGGAATTTTCTTTACTTCGTCTATAAAAACATTCAGAACCTCTGTGTCCCATTTTATGACATACATTGCATTTGTAATTAAATTTCTTTTCTTTTAAAGAAGGATATTGCCCATTTATTTTAGTTTCCTTTATAGTACTGTTGTTTTTGCTATAGTTTTTATTTTCAACATGATTTCTATTAAAGGGTTTCTTCCAATTTGTTTTGTATTTTGTATATAGAGCACTCTGGGTCTGGGTCTCTTCATTATTTTTAGCATTAAATTCATCGAGCAATTTCATTTTTAAAAATTCAGGTTTTGGTAATTCATCTCTGGCTTCAATGGCACATCTAAAATTTTCGTAAGTGTTTGGTATACTATATAACATTAATATAGATAGGATATCATCAGGAACGTCTATTCTCATTTCTTTTAATTTATCAGCGGTGTCCAGAAAACAATTTAAATGGTTAGACATAGTATCTGTTTCTTTCATTCTTGAAAATAAAAGTTGTTTGAGAAGTGTTGCTTTTCTTGCAGGACCTGTAGATTGGTAGGTATCTTTTAATTTTTTCCAAACATCGTTTGAAGTTTTACAATTTTTGATGACACATAGTTCTGAAGGCTGGATAGCTAAGATTATATCTGCACGTGCTTTTTGGTCTATTTTCTGCCGTTTTAATTTTTCTACTGCATTTTCTGGCATTAGATTTTCTCCATTGACATACTCCCAGTGATCATTTTTCATTAGGATAGCTTCCATTTGTAATTGCCATGTATCAAAATTATTTTTACCTAGTTTTTCAACTTGTGTCATGGTTGTAGCCATAATGTTTTAAATCTTCTCTTTTCTTTAATAATTTACTCGTGCTGATAACGTGTTGTATATTTGAAAGTATTATTCAATAAATGTATAATTATTAATAGAAAATGATATTATTTATTTAGAAGATTTTTATATATATTGACAATGAATTAAATTTATATTTGACAACTATCAAATCTAGAAATAACTTGATTATAAAAAATATAAATATAAATAACGAATCCTTGATGTCAGGTTCCACATTCCAACAGTAATAAAATCTCATTGGGTATTCAAAAGGACTACAGGACACTTCCATAGTTTCGTTTCAAAATAATTTCGTTTTATAAATGGGAAACTTGGTTGGTGATATTATTTATTTAGAAGATTTTTATATATATTGACAATGAATTAAATTTATATTTGACAACTATCAAATCTAGAAATAACTTGATTATAAAAAATATAAATATAAATAACGAATCCTTGATGTCAGGTTCCACATTCCAACAGTAATAAAATCTCATTGGGTATTCAAAAGGACTACAGGACACTTCCATAGTTTCGTTTCAAAATAATTTCGTTTTATAAATGGGAAACTTGGTTTAGGTCGATATTATAGGTTTTGTCTATATCTGTATCCAACGATAAACACTACACTAGAGGCGCGCAAATGGGATCATTGAAAAAAGAATGTGCCTCATAAAAATTATAATATAAGGAATAAAAATTTAATATAGACATAATGAATAAGAGTTTTATAAAAAAAATAAATAGGTAACAATGAAATGTATATTTCGAAAGCAATTCAATTATTCTAGATCATTATATTCTTCGTCATCTGAAGAGTTCTGATCATTCCCTGGCGTTATAATTAAAGGGCCAACCACCTGATCTACCAGGTTGTCCAGATCCCACATTTCTGCTACATCTTTAACGGCATATTTCTAGAAGCGAGTTTTTTCTTTATTTGCTGTGGCTAGTAGTTCCTTTATTCAATTATTCTTAAACTGAATACCTTTATTTGATAGACAGTTAATAATTTCTTGCTCTCTCCAAACTGAAATGGGTATCTTCTCTGTGCTCTTTGAATGAGAATGTGTTGGCATTATCCATAACCACGACCGAATAAGGTGGAAGAAATTTATCATTTCACCAAAATAATCTTCTTCCTAATGATAATCTCTCATCCGACTCAATATTTTAAAACTCGTTCTTCACTTCCAATGTGATTAATTACAAGTTTCTTCTCTTTTCCATAAGAAATTTTAATACCCGTTTGAAGGCCTTCTACGAAAGCTTGTCAAGCACTAGCTAAGTTAGGTTAGGTTAGGTTCTATGTGAGTGGTCGTTTAACGTCCCTTCCACTGCGACCTGAAAGATCTATTGTGGTTCACCCCTTGGTTATAGTGGTTCTATTAGCCCTATGCCTCTAATGAAGCTCATCAGGGTCTTTGGCGACACTTCCATGTAGTCATTGGGCTCGAGTTGATGCAGACCAAATTTATTGATCCTTATTCTCTCGAGCTCTCGGCAGTTACACAAGATAAGCTCCACCGTTTCATCCTCAGCCTGACAGAATATGCAGTCCGCACTCTCTGCCAGTCCAATTGTTTTCATATGCCTATTAAGGCATTTTTTTAAGTAGGTAGGTACTAAAATTGCAGGTAATTACTTTTCAAAAATGGCCTTTTATCAATATCGACTAAATTTTTAATTTACCTAAGATTTACCTTAAGCTATTATGAAAATTTCTTCAGAACCTAATATATTTAGGTAAAACAGCAAAGAATACCTACTTTGAGAACCTGGCATTGAATGAGGTTTAAAAAACCTCTAATCAGGAAGAAATATTTAAATGGCGTAGCTAGAGAAACAATATTGATCGGGCTTGATCGGATGAGACTATTACAAGCTGTACGGTTTAAGACATTCAAGAAAAAACTTTCAAACTGTCTAACTGCTACTGGAAAAAACCACTTGGAATTTCTTAATTCATAATCTAATGTGTCGTATTCTGTCATATTGCAAGGTATTTTATAGAGGTTCATTTTCTGTCTATTCAAATTTTCGAGATTTTTTGTATATTTTACTGTCAGATTGATTATTCTGGTTCATTTCACTAAATACAACAGTTTTTAACTCACATAAAGAAGGAAGGAAGATCTTCTTTAATGCTATTCCCAAACTTCATAGTCGTTTTGTTTCTTATGCATTTATTAAAAGAAGGTTAATTCAATTAAAATTCTATGGTAAAGTATTTTAGATTGTTCTTTTTAATGTTTAAAAAGAGACAATTGAATATTTTGCAAGAAGCCGAATAATAAAATAATATAAATATACCTACGTAATCATTGAAATTTTATTAGAATTTATAAAAATAAAACTTTTTTCTTACGTCTACTAACTGAGCAGAAAAAAATTACTATATAATAGTACACTCACAGCATTGTAAGGTATAATACATACAATCGATTGTCCACTCATCTTTTTCAACTGCTTTCTTAGCTTGATTTTTCTTATTAAATTTATATTTTCCACAGTTATCACTTTTTCTATTTTTCGATGATGTGGATAGTTCGGTGAAGGGAGCTACCTTATCGTCGCCAGCAGCATACTCATTGCATTTATTGTTTGATTTTACATTTGTGAAATTTGGCGTCTCTTCATCGTCGTCTTTTACTCTTTGTTCTACAGGTATAGCGGCAGATTGTAAACAAATGCCGCCACTTCCATTTTGTGTACCAACATCTTTAGTAACTGTTGGTATTATATTTGCAGGCGGTAACGTTGTTCGACCATCTAAAAACACTAAAAGTTCGTTTTTAAGGGAGTTGGGAGAATCGCCAGACATGGTTTTGACGTTTTGTGTTTGACGTTTGACGCGGGGAAGAGGCTTCAGGTTAGAATCGAACGGGAACATGTGAACTCTTTTTGATATTGTAATTGACGGAAAAATGTATATTACGGTAGAATATTCTCATACTTTAGTTAAGTGTACAAGTGTTACCTCTGCTGAAGTACATTTCATTAAAAGATCATCGTAACGATTAATTTCATTTTATCATTTTTGTGAGGATTAATAGCTTTTCACTATTACAAATAATTTAACAATCATTATCTGCTCAGTAACGTACAAAATGAACAATACAAATTTTTACCACAACAAATCTAATAGCATTTTATATAATTTTGTTTCATAACTCCTCGTGTCAGTATATGTCAATATCTAGTACAGGACCCTAGATAAATAATTAAAAGTACCTACAGGACTGGTCAACTATCATAAGGAAGTAGAAAACTGTTTTAAATGCCATAAATTATTTGCAGATTCAAGCTATATAAAAAGTATGTTCTATTAAAAAAAGTTTCCTGTAATATTATATTTTTGATACATTTAGTTACAGAACAATAACATACACGGAAGTGAATCTTACTGGCGGTCCCTTTGAAGTAATTTCATTATGTCAATCTGATAGATAATACATCGAAACAGCTGTCCTTAAGTTAAAATGTTAATAATATTCTGGTAACTATTAAGAACAGTAAACAACTAAACATTTAAAAGAAATTTCCACTATTTATTCGAAAATACGTTTTTAAATTCAATTACAGCTGTTTGGCTAAAAACTAGAATCGACAGATTGACATATTGAAGTTACATTTTGTTTGTTTGTAGCTATGTACCTGATGTTGATTAAGTAGTTAAGGCTAGAGCAAGTATGGAATTAATAAGACAACAATATTTAATTCAGAACAATAAACAACTAAAAGGTTGAATTAACTTTCACTATTTATTCTTTAAATACTTTAAATGTAATGACAGCCGTTTCGCTATCGAAATAGCTATTTAGGATTAGGATTAGGATTACAAGTTTGCCAACAATCATCAACTACTGATGTAAAAACTGTAGAATCCATTGGAATTAATATTACAAATTGTAGTAATTGTTCTTTTACCATTTATAATAAATAGTTTTGTACATAGTTATGCATTTTGAATAAACTTTTTTGATCAAACCATTACATGTTTTCCTTATAGAATTTCATTATGGTACTTAGTCCCATAATGAGCTTCCTTATGTCATCAAAATTGAGTGACATAACGTTGTCATTATAACATGCCATCAGATAAATTAATGGACTGGGAAAGTGTGACGTCAAAATTTGTGTTCTATGCTGTCGAACTGTGAAATGTCAATGAAATTATTCCAAACAAGAACATTATAATTCTCCTGAAGTAGATTTTGTTTCAGTTATTTTATTATTATTATACATTAAAATATAACACAAGTATCATAATTAAATACATATATGCAAAGTCTTTTAAAATTCGACTTTTAAAGTACCTTTTTTAGTAAGTATTCTTAAAATTTATGAAAATGCACAACTTTGAAGGTTAGGTTATAATGTTTTTACGAAAATGGTTCGTATATCTACTACAATAAAATAGTCAATAACACCTATAAAACATACATTAACAAAATTTGTTTGGAATCTTTTGGTTTGACACCTACGTCACCACTTTCCCAGTCCATTTAAAGAATGATAAAATGGCAAAATATAAAAAACATTCTAAACAACTTATTTCATATGGCTGTTGTGACACTCGTTCTTTAAAAAACTCATCGCTTCGCAATTCGTTTTTTAAACTTGAACTCGTGTCGTAACAGAAAGTCATATGAAATGCGTTGTTTAATATACTTACTATTTGAATATCATTGGTGTGTATGAGTGAGTTGACGTATTTTGCATAGTTTGACTTATCTGGTTGTTGTAATCTATGTGCTCTTAGTGTTCATTGAATCTTATTTCAAAATTTCTTTGTGCTTGACCTATACAAGGTGGTCCAGAATTATGTACATTAATTTTTAGAGGTCATAGTACGTCAAAAAATAAGGGTACTTCTTTATGTACACTTTTTTATAAAACCGAATAATAAGGGAGATACAATCCTTTGAAGGGGCGAATTGAAATTTTTATTTTTTCTAATATCTTACAAACGGCTTTGACTACGGGGTTCATATTTCAGAAGGCATATTAAAACATTAGAATACTTGATTTCATGTCACCACCTACCACATCCCATATGAATACAGGGTAGTTTTGGAGGGTAAGTGAGGGTTATTGCGCCACATTTTTTTTAATTTTTAATTTTTTTATAAAAATATTTTAAAAATTCTTTCCTTACATCATTCTATGCAAAATAGGTACTCTTGTAATAATTCGATAGATATCACTGTTTTCGATTTATTTAAACTCGAAGGTATACATGTATTTTACTGTAATTGTTACATTTCTGCATATGCATCAAGTAGGCTTTGGAATTGACACTTTTAACTTGCTATTATCGCCCTTTTCTAGAATTAAATTAGAATGAGCCAGCATTTTTTATGTTTGTTTTAGATTTGATTATTTTATACGAGAGTGTCTTAATAAGTTTTTATTAACGTCGTAACATAATGTAGCATAATTAATAGGTACTATTAAAAATTCCCTATTACCGTATCTTATAAATTAGGTTTATACCATAGACCTAGTATGTCTATGGTTGATATATTGAAATATTATAATCAATAAATAATAAGTATCGACGAAGTCGGTCGCCATCACCTTTTCTATTGGAATGTAATTCAATGTCCGTTGGGGCATATAGTCCAGGAAGTAGTTGTTTTTTCATAGAAAACGGTCAAGCTTGGTATAGTAACTAAGTTTTTTTACCTCGGGTGCAGGTAGAAACAATTTTCTACTTTTCAGGATCAATAAATAAATTTTATTTTTTGTTCAAACATTCTTAATACATTTGTTGAATTGTATGATTAGACCAGGGTCGATAATTTTTGAATCCAAAAAAAATTACAATAGAATGAAACCCATTGGAAAAGGAGGGAAATATGATCAAAATGAAAGGAAAAATAAATTACGGTCGATCCGAGTTCGGGAAGTGGGAGGGGGTGAGTTTTTAAGGGTAAAAAATGGTTTATCTCGATTTCCGGCTAAACTACAGGTCCTATGCGAAAAAATTAAATGGCAAAGTTGTAGGTAATAAAAAGATCTACAACTTTTGTACTCGCAATTTTTTCACATAACCTCAAAATTTGGGTGAAAAATTCAAAATCCAAGTTTTTGGTTTTTTATTTATATCTTTTTCAAAAAAAATTTTTTTTTACGAAATTTGGTAAAAACTTACCTAATTATGTGTCAAATACACTGTAATTTATTTGATTGAAAATATTTATTTTTTTGCCTTATTTTCACTTAATATCAAAAAAGCACCCTAATTTTCAATCGAAAATTCTGACGTCAAAATATCAGCTTTTTTCAAAAAGTTTGGAGGCTTTTTGTTCGTTGAAATATCTACTTTCTGATGGTGTAAAAAAAATATACATTACTATAGGAAATGTTCTTAGAAAATGCAAAAAAATGAAAAAACCCAAATTCGAAATTTTTTGTTTATCATTATTTACAATTTTATCAAAAAAATATGATTGCTGCAATTTTTTTAAGTTGGAAAGTTTATTTATTTAATTCGAATTACATTCATAGAAAATCTCATACAATATAAATATACATGTAAATCGTACTATTGAATTTAGATACTTAATTCTGATTACGTTATTCATATTTTTTTTCAAAATCGTTAATTTTGTTATTTATAAATACCTTATCTGAAATTCTAATCAGTTATTCATTAGTTTTTGTCTCTTTGAAGGCATTTCTTCATCGTTAGATTCGACAAACCTTTCCAACTCTAGTTGATCGTCGAAATCTTCAAGACCATCATCTTCGTCTCCAATGTTATTTCCAGTATGCATTGGTTCTTCATCTACAATTTCATCTGAATCATTTACTTCCTCGTAGACTTTTTCGTCCATATTGGAGCAACTTTCAGAACCCTGACAATTAGTGCATAAATTTGTGCATTTTAAACCATGTTTTCGGCAACCACATTTTAAACTGTTACATCCAGTTTCACAGCTGCAGCAAATAGTTTTGAGCAATACTTCCGGAAATTAAATCCTTTTCTGTAAATTTGGGCATAATTCCACGCTGACGTTGCTTCCAGCCCCAATCTGTTGCTGTCAATTCGTTACCCAACCAAGTTTGAAGCTGATAATATGCTCTGTAACAATGCTGTTCTGCTGCTCCTTCTGTGGGTGGGAGGTTTGCCAAAATGAAGGATGATTTAATTTTTGCCAATTGATATTTTAAAACAGCAGTAAATATACATCTACAAATATTATTTAAATAAGATTCTACAACTTTTTCAAAATATTGTAGATGTCTTATCAAATATTAACTTTATTAACTTATTTGTTTGTTAATTATTGAAGTATATTTTAATTTACAACTTTTTCATTTATTAATAAAACATGAAATCTTACGTTTTTTGAGTAATTAAAGTGTAAATTTTAATAAATACCTCAAAATTGTACATAATGATAAAAAAAATTTTTCGAATTTGGGTTTTTTCAATTTTTTGCATTTTCTGAGAACATTTCCTATAGTAATGTATATTTTTTTTACACCATCAGAAAGAAGATATTTCAACGAACAAAAAGCCCCCAAACTTTTTGAAAAAAGCTGATATTTTGACGTCAGAATTTTCGATTGAAAATTAGGGTGCTTTTTTAATATTAAGTGAAAATAAGGCGAAAAAATAAATATTTTCAATCAAATAAATTACAGTGTATTTGACACATAATTAGGTAAGCTTTTACCAAATTTCGTAAAAAAAAAAATTTTTGAAAAAGATATAAATAAAAAAACCAAAAAATTGGTTTTTTGAATTTTTCATCCAAATTTTGAGGTTATGTGAAACAATTGCTAATACAAAAGTTGTAGATCTTTTTATTACCTACAACTTTGCCATTTAACTTTTTCGCATAGGACGTGTAGTTTAGCCGGAAATCAAGATAAACCATTTTTTACCCTTAAAAACTCACCCCCTCCCACTTCCCGAACTCGGATCGACCGTAATTTATTTTTCCTTTCATTTTGATCATATTTCCCTCCTTTTCCAATGGGTTTCATTCTATTGTAATTTTTTTTCATTTTTTACCATTTTTAAAGGCTTCGACCCTGGTCTAGATAATCTAAAATTAATTATGGAATTTTATAGTCATCACTGCGACTGACTTTTATGCACAAATGATCTTTCTATAAATGATTAAAGTATGTATTTTACAGGGTTTCTCCCACACACCGCCTTTCGAAAAATCGCAGTAGTAGTAGTATTCCGACTACAGGAGGAAATGCACCGAAAAATCACCGTTCTTTTCCTCTTACGCAACTTCCTTCGCGGCTAGATACAATACCACCTCCGCAAAGGTTCCAAAATGATAATGTCACTCCTGTTATCAACGGTCTACCTCCTGATCCAATTCACACTGCAACACAAACAACATTGGTAAGTAAGAAGAAATACCACGCTGAAATCACCTTATAATTTTTGATACCAACTCATTTTTGATGAAAAGTATAAATGAGTATTTAACTCTTAATTTATAGTTATTTATTGTATGACGATAAAATTGTCTTCGAAAGCGTTTTATAGCGTCGAGACGTCAGTCGAGCTGATCTAGTAAAACTTAAATGTTAGGTGGATGGAAATAAGCAATAAGATTGCTGTATCCAAGTGTATACTTGGCGGACCTGAAAATCTATTCAGTACCTCGAATCAAGTGTTTAAGCATACGAGTTATGTTAATGATGTTAATTGTAAAATTTCAGTTGTTTTTAATTCTTAATGTGTTTGAAATTGTAAATTTTATTGAATAAAAAAAAGTTAAAACATTTTATCTACTCTACTAGCTGTTAAAGTGTCACTTTCTCTACCCTTGTGGTTAAAGTGATACTTTATCTACTCAAAACAGTTGTTGTAGCAACACTTTAACATTAGCTATGGAAAAAAATAATTTAAATGGATTAATTTATAAATATATAAAGTGCAAGGAACGCATAGGTAGCTTTCATTCACAAGATAGGTAGACGGCTCATAGATGATCGAAAGTCTTAGCGCCCCATAAGTCTGACTTATTTTCTTCTTAAAACTACAGAGCAACTAATAGATTTTCACATAAGAAGAGAAAATCAAACCGACAAATACACTATTAGTGATCTACAATGCTTAACTGAAAGCACAGATAAGACAATAAAATAGTGTCCTCGAGGAGGACTGCTAACGCAGATGACCTTAACCATAAGGAGCAAACTGAATGCAAATTGACCTAATCTTAGAGAAATTGTGCCAGAAGGAAGGACTTAAGGTCAGGATATTTAGGTAGACATGGGGTTTGAAACCAAAATGATCATCTGGTCATACGATTATCAAGCTCATGTTCACCTATGCTCCACTTCTGCCAAAAATGCAGAAAGTTGAAGGAATAATAGGTGTAGTATTGCGAACTTGCCTCACAGCAGCCCTAGAAGCGATACCGGTTCTCCTTCCGCTGCAATACTGTATAATAAGAGAGGCCACACCAGGTGACCTACGACTGCAATACACACAAAACTTAAAACCTGTTGATTTGGTTAGTCAACTTAGATCCTGGAAAAAATTCCAACAGCATCCTTGAATTTCACCATTGGACACCTTGCCAATCAGATTTGACTTTGACACTCCTTTTGAAGTGGTTATAGAGAACCTCCATACGGTTGGAGAGGTTCAGAGTTGACAAAGGGCTCACTCGTGAGGTACAAAGATGGGTCTAAAAAGGAATGAAAGGGCTGGTTTGGGAGCGAGGAGAACTTTGGATTTGGATAACTCAACTATATTTCAGGTGGAGGTACACACTTTAGACGTTAGTGTCCAGAAATCTTTCCATAGACTCACTCGAAGGACAAACATCTTTATTCTCACAGAGAGCTAGGCAACTTTAAAGTTATTTTACGTATGAGTTGGATTTGTTAACAATCCCTTAAAAAATTGGCAAAAAACAACAAGATCACCCTTATGTGGGTGCTAGGTTACAGAAGAATAATAAGTAATGAGGAAGCTTATAGACTTGCAAAAGAAGAAGTGCATACTCCTTTCCTTGGTCCGGAGCCACACCAAAACGGAGCTCCTGGGAACAGGATCGCCTACGACCGCAATATTATTCTTAGCTTTCTCATAGTTGATGATTAAAATAGTGCCAATTCCTTTATGAAATTATGCACCCACTTAAATAAAAGATGTTCATTTGTAATCGGAAATAAAACACATTGCATAATTTTGTTAGCTCAGAAGTTTAGTTCAACTCCTTTCCGAAATATTACTGATAAAATTTTATAACGATTTGTTCATACATTTTACATAATAATGCATAATGGTATACTTGAAATGTATTATTTTTTAGCCAAAAACGAAACATCAACGGCCGTATGGTTGGGAAAGTAATGATTTCACATTAAATCCTCCACCTCCTCCCCCTGGTTATCGCTTTGGTAGTTTACCATACCAACACTGTGTGTACCCCATTACCTCACCTACAAGAGTGCCCCCACGAACTGTGCCTACAGCTATAGAAAGACATAGAGAAGTAAAAAGGTAAGTTAAATTAGAAATACAAAATTAATATGTACATACATAATCATCATAAAACCAGTGATAATTCTAGAAATATTATCTATAGCTCAATGTTCTTCATTAAAACAAATAATCTCTAATACGCCATATTCATTCTGTATACTGTTTTTCTTCACTTTCAAGATACTTATAAATCCTCTTTTTGATTGACGACTGTCTGAAACTTAATCATTACATCGTCTTAAAGACATCATTGGTACTCTCTACTAAACTATTGTTTTATAGGATGTTATTTTTAAAATTTTATCCAGCTATAAGTATGAATATATTCTTGATTTATCTCTATATATCGAAAACACATTCCGAAAATAAACTATAGTATTATAGCACTTTTGTTAGACAAAAAAAGAATGACGCTTAGTTAATCGTCCAATCTATTATTTAAAAATAGTTGACGTTTGCAATGCTGATTAGTAAAAGCCGGTAACCTTTTACATAGAAATTTTTATTGCAGATAAAGTCAAATAAACCGTTCTAGATTTAAATTCTGCTTCTGGTCTTAATAATTATTAATGAACCTGAATAATTTGTAATAAGGACTTTTTTGGATTTAGTATAGGTACCTTCATCTCTTTTGGAAACAGAGTTCTACTTGTAAATTCTAGCACTGGGAGATTTGTCCTATATACTCTGGCAGAACCTTCTCGGCTCTCCCAGTTTATGTCTTTATTCTTTGTTATTCTGTAAGAACCCTTCTGTATTTTTCCAGTATTCTAATTAGTTTGCTTAATTACTTAGTATGCTTACTTATATTTAATATTTATTTGAATATTTTTTTAACTTTTGATTTATATGCTTACTCAAAGGTTTTATTGCATGAAATTAAAATACTTAATAGTAGCATAACAATAGCAAAATAAACAATGAATAATAAAAACAGTTTCCAAAAAATAATTTTATTCAATAAGTACTTCAGCAGTTTTTCCAAAATTATTTGATACGGCCTAGGTGTCTTTTTCTTCAACTGGGTAAACCTCACTCTTGCGCATAGAACGAGGGTCTTCCTATGAATTACCGATTCTGCTGGCTATACCCATTCATTTAATTCAGAAAACAGTTTTTTTCCACGGAGTTCTCTGATAGTACTTCCTTTGTCCCTGAACATTACCTTTCAGGCTAGGAAACAGATATTCTCCTTTTTACTCTAGTTGCGCACTTACTTCCTGGTTTCCTTCTTTGTCCCTCTGTATCTACAGATGAGAATGGTGCTCCTTTTTAGAGAATTGGTCTCATAGATATCTGTCTAAAATGGAAGAAAGGCTACAAGCTAAGCTGCTTCAGTGCCTTAGATCTCTTTTTTATGGGTGGTAACCTGCTCCAGGCTCCGGGTACTGATTACTCTGATTCTAGTTTTTGTTTTATTTTATTTATTTTTTGTAGACATGGTAGTGAAGACAATCTCTCCAGCGACTTAGATGAAACTCCAGCCTTACGTCCTCTTAGTGAATTAGCCGACGACGAGCACTTTTCGGACGACTCCTTAGAAGAAATACTACCGCCTCCCCCACCTCCTGCTTGCAATAAACGAGCTAGTATCGCTTGGGAAGTACCTTTAGATGATGATGCTCTTCTTACTCCTGGTAATAACTTTTAGGTTATTTGAATTAGCGGCAGTATTTAACCTTTTATTTATTTATTAGGTAGCACAAAAGTAATAGGTAGAAGGAGACGAAAGTCGGGCTCGTATTCAAGTACTAGTTCTATACCAAATAGACTTAAAGAACTGGAAGATTGGCCTGATCCTCCACCTTGTACTACTGAAGATGAAGTTACATCTCCATTTTCAGATTCAGATGAACATGTGATGTTACCCACTGAACTAAACAGTGCAAATATGTCCGGAAATAGCACATATATTGTTAGAAGAGGTAATATTGCTAAAAAACTCTGCCTTCTCTATAAGTATATTGAATCCAATTGATCTTCGTATTTTTGTGTTTAATGTTTATGTAAGTAATACATTTATTTCAAAACTTAAAAAATCTCCAAATTACCTGTGGATTCAATATAGGTACTGAAAGAAAATTTCAAATAGATCATGTCTGTTAACAAATCTCTTCATAAACTAAAACAGAACTGAAGAGATTGTTGTTCATATTTATGAATCACTTCGACTAAACCATCTCATTTAAAAAACTGAATAGAAATCAGATCTCACCTTACATGTCAACTCCTGTTGATCAGGGGTTAAATATTTTAATAAATGTGAGTATTCATTTAATATTAAAAAGTAGGTGTCCAACAAATTATGGACAACTAATCTTTTAATTTAACTTGAAAATGTCTACTTTTCTTGGATTAGTAGGTATTAGAAATAAATTAGTCAAATTTATTTTTTTATCTACAGGTAATAAGGAACGCAAGTCTCTTCAAGCAGTCGGCGGCAGCTCGTTGACTTCAAATTCTTCTCTTAACTCTCGGCTAAGTTCAGAGTTCAGTTTACCAACAAGCAGATTCAGTGGAGAAATCAGTCATCGACTAAGTAGAGATCTTCAAACTCCTAATTCCAGATACAGCGTTGATCTTGGAACACCACATTCAAAATTAAGTAGCTCTCCCAAATCAAGGTTGAGTTTGGACTTAAACAACTCAAGATTGCTTAGCCAAGAATTGAGTTCTTCCCCTTCGAGACATAGCATAGAATTATCTAGTAGTAGATCCAGCACGCCCAGTAAACATGAACTAGACATAAAAAAACATAGTACCACATTTGATAATATTAAATCATTAATTAAAGATGGAGTTGTTCAAGATTTGGTCTCTCCAAAAACTGAAACTGCCAAAGATTTTAGTCCAGTTGTATCGCCAATAGTGAGAGTAGTATCTCTACCCAGTTTAAATGCAGAAGAATTTACACCAAAACGCGAATTAGATGTAACAGTTGAGGAGGAGGAGGAAGTAGAAAGTTCCCAACCTAGTGCGGAAATATCACCTCTAAGAAAAATAGAGCAAAACATAAGTGAATTGCTAGAGAGGAGAGATATTGAGGTTGTACAGAATGATCACGTTTTAAATGGAGTCGAAGATCTTAATAAAGAAAAGAAGAGGACTCCGTCCAAACCCTGCAGGGATTCAAAACAGAGAATCGATTTACAAAAATCAAGCAGCCATAACGAAATTCAAAAATCGGAAGATTACTACAGACGACTTTTGATTGAAGGTAAATATATTTTATTGTGTAAATAATCTCTTACTAATTGGAAAACTAAAGCAATGATCGTCAAAAGACATAACCAACATTGAAAATCTGTCAAATTTTAGGTGGTCCGATTTTTTGACGTCATTATTACCTAATAGAAATATATTAAATAGAGGGTTAAATTGTTTATTTGTTAATGAATTAAATGATTTAATAAAAATGTAGGTCGAAATAAGAATTGAAGAAGAATTTATGTCTAGTTTGCTATTTGTTTGTATATTTATATATTCTGTTTTTGAAAACAATTTTATTAGAATACCTACTTTTTACTACACATTCAATCTTAACTTTCACTTATTATGGATACTTTGAAATTAGTTGATTAAGCATTTTAAATCAGATGTTTTGCTTACAAGAGCGTAAATTGAAAACTGTCTTTTCAATAGATAATATATTAATTTTAAATATATCTATAGGTATATTTGGGCATCCTTGTTTGCGATCAGATTTAGAACTAATGAAAAACCTTCTATATTTTACTAAATTGAGTTCAAAACATTTGTATTTTTGTTATTGTTATTGTTAACTCTTCTTTTGTATGCTATTTTCAAATATACAATTAATATTTTTTTAAATTAATTTATTTATTTAATTGGCTTCTAAAAATTCTAAAATATTTTTTATTTATTTAAAAGACTATTGCCATATGAGAACTGGTAAGTATATTAAATATTGTTCGTATCAACTGCTTATACATTTCACTTTTTACATAACTTACATCTATACCTTTCATTTATCTATTTTAAGCATGTTATTTTCATTATCAAAAAATGTTCATCATAAACTACTTTAAAAGCAAGTAATGGTTTTCAATTTTAAAACTTAACTTAAACTAACATCAATCTACTGGATTCCTATATATTCAATTAGCCTCTAATCTACCTTATTATTTTATGTGTGTTAAGGAATTATTTTTATGCGAAGGAATGATCCATAGCTCAAATGTGGCTCATATCAAATATCAATAAAATGCTAAATCAAACCACAATAAATTTAATGTTAAAACTATAAAAAAGTGCAACTATATAGTTTCGGTCTTACACCATCAGGCTAAAAATAGAAATATACAGTAAGGTAAGGATTAAGATAAGAACTATGACAATAATAAATAAATAAAGTTGAACAGCATAGTAAAATGAGAGGGGTACAAAAGTAATAAAGAAAGGCTTACCTGATCATGTGAAAGTCAATGCATTTGTACAATATGAAAATAAGTTACATTGGTCAAAATATATGAATATGTAAATAAAATATAAAATTTCATAATAAATTAGGAAGTAAAATAAAATAAAGAAATTATTAAGTTAAAATAAAAATATAGGGACAAAACGGGATTTTTTTGAAAAACAACTAAAAGGTCATAAGAACAGACGTAAAATAAAGAAGGGATTCAAATATTGTTATACCTAAAAAATGTAAGAATATCGAAAGAAGAAATAAAAAAGAAAGAAGAAATAAAGGGAATAAATAGTGATGCATAAATATACACAATCTTTACAATAAAACAGAATAATTCAATGAGCGCTACAACATGAACTAATCAAAATATACAACAGAACTAATTTGCGAGTAGTGGACTAATTAACAGCATCCAGACCATCAAGAAACAGAAGAAGAAAGCATCAAAACAAAGGGTGCACAAACGAGGAATAGTACTAGATAGCGCCAAATGGTGCAAATAGCGTGCTCCCCGAACACACCCAAAGTCACTTAATAATAAACAAAAAGTAAATTCAAGAAAATGTTATCATTGGGCTGTATTTGTTCATTAGGACAAATGACTGAGGTATTTAACAAAGAACATCTATCTCCAAAGATTCTAACAAATTCAACCTATGACCCTTATTACATGTAGATAATAGTTTGATGTCGAATGCATCACTTGGATGATGATTTTCTAATAAAATGTGATTAGCAAAGTTAGATTCCGAATCAATATATTTCCTAATACAAATTCTGTGTTCCAGAATACGATATTCAAGTCTTCCACATTGACCAATATATACTGCATTACAATCAGAGCAAGATAATTTGTAAACTCCAGATTTGTGTAGCAAAGGTGTAGGATATTTTGTATTAACTAAGCGAGAAAGAGTTGTTTGTTTTAAAAGCAAAATTGATATTATATTTCTTAAAAACGTTAGATAACTTATATGAAATATCTCCCACATACAACAATGAACCAACAAAGTTATTTTTTGACATTGGAGTATTGTCATGTATAATGTTAAAAGACAGTCTGAATTTACAATAAAAAAAATCATAAATCATAATCTCTCTATTAAAAGAATTTTGAGACAAAGGTAGGGAGAAACATCTACAAAAGAAGGATCTAAAAGAAGCTAATTTTTGGGAAAGGGGAGTAGTAGTCAATAAGACAATCAGTTGTAGGAGGTTTCCTATAGACATCAAAACAAAGAGAACCATTAACTAAGTCTTAGTTACCAAAATATCTAAGAAAGAAATCTGGTTAGTATTAGTTTCCATTTCAATAGAAAATGAAATTCTAGGGTGAAGAGAATTTATATAGATAAGAAAGTTGTCTATATCAGAAAGAGTGCCTCTAAACAAGACAAAACAATAATCAACATATCTTGAGTAAAATAACATGTTATTCTTAAAATTAGCATTCAAGAATACACCCTCTAAATCAGACATAAAAACTTCAGGTCCAAGAATGGGGAGAGATTGGAACCCATAGTTAAACCAGAAGATTGCTGATAAAATAAATCATTGAATTTAAAGAAATTTTGTTCCAAGCATTAGTTTTTTATAGTTTTAACATTAAATTTATTGTGGTTTGATTAATATTATTTTTATTACTGGTGGCCGCATTGCTCTTTATTAGGGAAACTGTCTAACTTTTTTCTGCTAAATTGAAAGGCCATATCTTACTGGAAAGGTTTGTTTACATTTAACCCAATCTAACACATTTTAACTCAAGAAGAATAATTTTAAAGAAGTATTTTACCCACCGAATACCACATATTAATTTTTATTATATTTTTATCATATTTATTGGTGCAGTGAACTATTTTGGCAATCATCTCTATACAAAAATTTACGTTGCATCCAAATATAGAATAAGAATAAGTGGCGATGTTCATATCACAGAAAAGTATCTGATACCTATTTGATCATCTACGTAGACAGTTAGCTGGAGGATTCGTATTCACAAAATTGGATCTCAAAGATGCATACTTACAATTTGAAGTTAGTCCAGAATCAAGGAAATATCTGACGATATCGACCATAAGAATTCAACTTGAAAAGTGTTCTTTTTTATAACCCACAATGGAATATTTGGGACATGAATTTAGTAATGATAGGATTTTACTAACAAAAAAGAAAATAAATGCTCTTATTACAGATATATTACAGAGTTAAATTAATTTCTTGTAGTAATTTTTATGTACGTTTTATTTCAAATTTACAAACTATTTGCGCAGATCTACATAATTCGGCGTTTTACATTTTTTTCAAAATCATGCAGGAAGACAGAGCAGCAATCAATTACCCCAAAAAGCAAAAATTAAAAAAATTTTGTAGCATCGTTATTCCATCCTCAAATTCAAATTCAGAAATTTGCCGCGTATACGACTGTTGGCGGATGGCCTACGTCACTACTCATATTATGTGTCATTGAAAGCGCCACCATTTTATTGTAAACAGTGAAATTGTGCGAAGTTTTTTATTTATATTTATGCAACTCTTTTCTTTATTTTTTGTTGATTTTCATAAAAATAAGTCAGTTACACATTTTTTAATGCAAAAAGCACAAAATAAGTATTTACGCTGTTGCTTTTACATTTCGAAATTCAGTTGCATTGAAACCTAACCTAACCTAACCATGAAAATGTCTAAAAATGGTAAATTGTTTGACAATGTTTTCACAAACCCTACTGACGACATTTTATGATTGCATAACACAAATAAAACCAATAATTCACAATAAAATCAAAAATAAAAGTCCAACTCTCTCAATTACCACACATTAAATGTAAACAAACTGTCATCGATATGAGTTTTAACGTCACGACCAATGAAGGTGCGTTTCGACTTCTATTTGAATTTATCGATTTTAACTTACTTTCAATTTGATATTATATAAAAAATATTTATAATTTACTATATGATTACAAAGGAATTTCATTGATTTATTTCTAATGAAAACACCCAATTTATCACGAAAAGGGGTTAAATGGACCAAACATGAAGATACAATTTTCAATAGGGTAAAAAGAGAAATACAAAATTCATACTCCTTGATTGCTTATGATGAAAATAAACCTTTATTTTAGCTACGGATACTAGTGAAAAAGGAGTCCGAGTCGCTGTTGCTTATCGACAACAACGATGCGGAAAAAAATATTCTGTAATTGATTGTGAAGCTTTAGCTATCTACTTTGCAATCAAAAAATTTAAACAGTATCTTCAGGCTTCATGCTAATAAATTCACTATTGTAACAGATCACAAGCCATTAAAACATCTTTTTGGAACAAAACGCCAACTTCCAAAATTAGTTAATAATCGACTTACCCGTTGGTCTTTATACATTAGTGAATACGATTATGACATTGTTTATCGTAATGGTAAATCTAACGTAACGACTGATTTTTTATCAATAATGCCCGATAGGAAGGAAAAAAGCATCAATACAATACAAACCTAGACAAGGAATCACCTGCAAAGATTACTGAACGTACTAATAAATAGGTACCTATATTCAGTTATTATGAATGTTGAAATTGCTAGAAGACGACATGCAATGATAATGCCTCTTTAGATAGATACTCATCAAAATTTTGAATTAGAGGAACCAACAATTTCAAAAGAACCTATTCCTTGTAGCACGATTGAATTAAAAAGGATGACCGATCCAGTTGGAAATACTAATACCTTAATCCAGGATGAGGAGTCATCCTGAGACTTCAACTCGGGAAATAGGCCAACATAGAAATTCTTGTGAGGTGCGGTCTTCTCGAAAGCAAAAAACATTACCAATTAATCCAGTAGACCCGGTAGAACTGCATCGGAGTACGAGGGAGCGCAAAAAACTAAGACGATTTTTAGAATAACATTTTTGTATTTATTTACATACCTTTTCCGACATCCTGTGTTTTTCGTTAAACAGGATGCATGTAATATTAGTTACCTTTTTTATATAAATTGATTATATATAGTTGCCATGATACGAATGACATAACGTAATTATTGCCTGTCAGTTTATCCAAATATATTACATGTATCATGTATTGTTCGATTTTGAAGTATAACTTACGTTGTAGATAGTTTTATCATTATTATTAAAACATTACAAAATCTTTTAAATTATAGGTGGTATTCCGTTTCCGAAAAGAAACGGCATCCAGAAATCAGAAAGTGCAAAAGAGATGTTAATAGCCCATCGAGAACCTAGACCTCTTCCTACATCAACTTCGGCAGATTTTCCTGTGAGAGTAGAAGTCCTTCAACATGAGTTCCCGCCTTTACCTCCATCGCCCGTTGAAGAAGATGAGGACGAATATACTGAGATATTACATTCTGTACATAAAAGCAGAGCAGATACGCTGCCAAGTAGTAATGAGCCGCCCTTAGTGCCTCCCCATCGTGGACCAGTCTCCAATAGTCTAAAAACCCGATCTATGGATGTTAATTATAGCCGAGGTATGTTGAATTTATTTAGATTTCATATTGATAAATTGTTTAAGAAAGCAAATGCCTCTTCATTTTTAAAAAACTTGTTTCATTTACATTTTTTGTAAATTACTAACCCACTCTCCAGATACGTGTAAGTGTAAAAAATTCCTTCCTGTAAAAGGTTTGCCTAATAAAAATCATACCATTTCAGGTCGCAGAAGTAACTTCTTTACCTCTTCAAGTAGAAACATTCCATCAGAACGTCGTACTCTTCCTGCAGAATTGCAAGATAAACGAAGGCCCTTTCAAAAACGAGCCTCCCAACAAAGTCCACAAGATGAGCATCATCTTCAAACATCCTGCAGCTTACCGGAGACTCCTATTTTTGCTAGAGGTTGTGATATCCCTAGAACTCCACATCGAAGGGCACCAGAAATCCCCGGCGGTAATCAAACTACACCTAGGCAAAGTAATACAGTAGGTATGTATCAAAGTATCAGTAACCATTAAGGATGTTAAAAATCTTGGTATTAAATAATTTGTATACTATATAATAAATTATGCACATGTGAACAATAAATAAATTTTAAAAAAATCCGAACAAATATTAGTAATTAATTAATCACGCAGAATGTGTTCAATTGACTTGAAAAATGAATACATTTTTATCTTCAAATATTTAACAATAACAAAGTTACTAGTGATAAGAGGTTGCGCCTTAGTGTCTTATACATACTGTAACTCTGCGAGGCTTGCTTGTAATTAAATTATTTGTTGTATTCTTAGAAATGTCATTCGAGGCTACTTCAATTTTATGGTGAAGGTCAACTAGATTGTTTAGTGGTTGGAATAAATTGCTCAGACCGGTGCCGATCATATTCCCCACATGTTCTATTGATGATAAGTCTGAAGAACCTTGTAGTAACTCGTGTTGTATGACGACGTGTATTATCTTGTTGGACAGCAGGTTGAAAAAAAATGGTATTGTGAAATTATTCGCATTCAAATTTCTGTGATAGAATACTCAAGAGGATCTTCTACCTTATTGTCACCTCCGTGTAATGCAGTTCTATAATGAATTTTAAGTTCCCTCATTATCCCCTTAACCTCCTCACTCTCCTATGCTATTCTGGCTTCAAAGGCAAAATCGGGACTCTTTAATAAATACAACACAATTGCATCCAAAGTCGATTAAGTGTTACACCACCGATGCTATAAAGACCCTCTGTTATACTCCCATCTAGTAATTTCCATTCAACTATGTTGTAGATACTGTCTTGTATAACATTTCTGAAAAGCTCCCGCGCCCCTTTTCCAACCACCCCCGGTCCTCCTGGTACCGGTCTGTACAAATTTCAGTTCTTCGGTTCAAAGAACAGACTTGTTGTCTTGTCCGTTGAACCAGTTTGATGCTAGGCATCTTTTACTGGTGTCCTCTTGTTGTTGTCTCTCTCGGTTTGGCAGGCTTCATGGTCATCTCGTGTTATCCGATTAGATCGGCCTCGTCTTTTTCTTTGGGTCGTCTTCTTCTTGGAGTACCTGTAACATACTTAAATTGTGATTAGTGTGGTAGAAGCTGGTGCTTCGGTCTAACGTACTTCCACTGCCCATCGCCCGGGTCGTAATCTAGCAGGTACCTGAGTTCCGCATTTGGATGGTCTTCAAGTCTGGCAAAACCTATATCCGCTTTATCGTTCATAAGATCTAGAATTGTTTCCAATTCCAGATCTCTGAAGATGTCTTGGTTGCGAACGTACCAGGGTGCGTTCACTGCCTGTCGGATACATAGGTTCTGCTGAACTTGTACCATGTTCCTGTTGGTTTTGCAAGTTTGCCCCCAAGCCAGGGATGCGTATGTCAGGATCGGCATGATTACGGTCCGGATGAGCAGCAGTTTTGTGCGCAGTTGTAGGTCGCTGTTGCGTCCTATCAGGCACTGTAGTTGAGACCTTGCTGTTTTAGCTTTCGCTACAACCGTTTGGACATGCTCTTTGAAAGTCAGCCCTTTGTCAAGGGTGACTCCCAAGTACTTCGCCGTGGAACTCCATGGAACTCTCTGCTCGCTGATTTCCACTTCTTCTGGTGTTGGTTGTCTTCTTTTTTGACACAGTAATGCCTGTGTCTTGTCTGCGTTGATTTTTATTTTCCATTTTGTACACCATCTTTCTACAAGGGTAGCTGCTTCTTGTAGATATCTGGATACCAGGCGGGAATGTGTGCTACGCGCTGATATTGCTGTGTCGTCAGCGTACAGGGATAACCTGGTGTTCATCGTTTTTGGTATATCCGCTGTGTAAATGGTGTACAGCAAGGGTGAAAGGACTGCTCCTTGTGGCACCCCAGCTTCCAATCTCGTGTATCTGGTGGTTGTGTTGTTGATCTTGACTCTGGAGAGTCTTCCATCAAGGAAGGATCCTAGTAGTTTTACTAGGGATCTCGGGATGCCAAACTCGTCCATTTTGAAGAGTAGACCTTCATGCCACACTCTGTCGAACGCCTTGCTTACGTCCAATAGAACAGTGCCAGTGATTTGGTTTCTGCTGAAACCTTCACTGATGTGCTCCACCAGTCGCAAGACTTGGTGCTCTGTAGAGTGTTTTGCTCTGAAGCCAAACTGTTCGTCTGGGATTAAGTTGAGGTTGTCGCAGACGCGTTGAAGTCTCTTCTTGATAACCCTCTCGGCTATCTTTGACATCGCAGGCAGTAGGCTGATCGGCCTGTAGTTTTGGGGAAAGAGTGGATCTTTCCCCGGCTTCCTGATCATGATGACATCCGCCTTCTTCCACCTCTCCGGAAAATGCCTTTGCCTCAGAATTCCGTTGATGATCGCAGTAAGAAATACTACGCCCTTCAACGGAAGTTTCTTTAGCATTAGGGAAACAAATAGCGTTGCACGTTATAATTGTGATGTTGCCATATATCAAAACTAGTAAGACAAGTCGGGATTTATTAAGTTTAATAATCAGAAGACTCATAATGATACCATAGAACAAAAATAATTACATAAAGAAATTTATGGTACTAACCCATACTATGTGAAAGACCATCTCATTAAGAACAGTAAACAACTAAACGGTTGAATTAAACAAACAAACAAAATGTAATTTCAATGTGTTTCGCTAATTCTAGCGAAACGACCGTCATTGCATTTAAAAACGTGTTTTGCGAATTAATAGTAAAAGTTTAATTCAACCGTTTAGTTGTTTACTGTTCTTAATAATTACATAGTTTCAAGATTCGATTGATGCTTAATTATTTTGTTTATTTTTAATCCAGTTAACAATAAAAATACTTTAAAACAATTCGACAATGTCCAATGAATAAATACTAGCTGGCTAATTTTATCAACAATGTTGATGACGTGCAACACTTTTTGTTTTAATTTTACTGTATAAACATGTATTTACAATTGGACCACTCTTTTTTAGATGTATGGATTTTTTTGAAAATCAGTATAATTTTATTTGAATTGATAGAGCTAGCTAGTGGGATTTGATTTAAACATCTCTTTTAAAGCATATATTTTTAATTATGCCAATGAATATTTATAACACGTAAATAGCACGTTTTATTTATAGTTGGTACAAAAATTACATTCTTCCATATTTATCATTAAAGATTTTCTACATACCAACTCACGTCTTTAAAAAAATTTTCCTCATTAACTCACTAAAATATTAAACTCAAAAGTTACCGCTATCTAGATAAACCCAAAACTCTTCTAGCCAACTATCGTCACATCTCCCATAGAAAAGATTTTCGACTCCTAACTTCTTCTACCTCAGACAGTCTTGGCTCTTTTAGATGTCTTCATTGCGTCACATCTACATCTTTGTCATGCAGATGATAGTACCCTTGATTCCCGAAAACTGGTGAGATTAGCATGAATTCTTTCTAGTGAGATTTTCTCATCTCACTTTAAAATCTTTTCTACTTCGAAAAACATTATTCTTGAGCAGTCATCACATGAATTCACATCCCTTCTTAATGCACCTTGTTGCCAAACGTTTTATCCATGCTCAACCAATCAAATTACAGCTATTTGACATTTTTACAGTGATATATTATTAAAGTCGAATCTTTTTATTGGTTATATTAGATAAACCATAATATTTCAAACGTTATTTATTATTATTTTACATTATGGAAAAACAGAAAAAAACAATTACAAATAGACAGAATGAAGTGCTTGTTTAGTTGAAGGAAGACAATGCAGGTTCCAAATTGGACGGAAGACATACTTGTAAATCAATTTCTAATAACTATATTTCATTCCATTCTCTCTTAAAACATTTCGACGAACTGCAGGAATAGCTTGCTGTTCAGCATCTTCCAAGTCCATTAATACTTCCAGTATACGTAATATTTCATCGGGTTAAAGTAAATCCAAATGCGGTATATAAAAAATTATAATTATAGTAGAATTAGGGTTTATTTTTTGATTTTTAAACACCTTCATTTATAAATAAGCATCCTATAATTTCCTTAAACTAATCTATGAATTATATAGCTAAAATGTTGAAAGTTAAAGTAAATTAAAAATAGATAACGAGACAAAAACTACTAGAAGAGATTATTCTCCTTGATCTTGGCAGGAGATTTAATACACTGTCAGAAAAGTATGGTCACCTTTCCAACCTTGATAATATTTCTAACTACTCAATCAATCCATATTATACTCATTTATCTCCTAATTATTACTTCTAATTATTTACACTCCTTTATTCTTAAGATGAAATTATGAAATCAGCTTCCTGACAGTTTACCATCTTCTAGTCTTGGGTATTTTACCTTCTAGGTGCAGTCCAGGCAAAAAATAGTTACATTATTTAAAAATTGTACCACTGTATAATATTTAAAATAAAGATACAGAAAATAATTTAATTAAAAATATAACAGTGTGGCTAGATTAAAAGTAATCTATATTCCATCCATATTAACTATTTGATGCTTCTATATCATATTTTATGCATCTATATCAAATGAGACTAATTTAACTTATTTTGTAATATCATAGTTTATAGTGAAAGGAAAATTTTCATAAGTTCATTGTATTTCGATATACCACACTAACATTCTGCTTTAACTAACCCTATTACATTTTCTCATCTATTCAGGTAACCTAAATACTATTGGCACAACAATATCTAGTAGTGGGTACCGCCGTGGTCTGTCACAAACGGGCCTCGAACAAGCCATTGTAGGGGCTGAGCTCCTTCGTTTAGCAGGAGGACCGGGGCGTGGATGGTACCCAAAACAAAGGCATCGGCGCCCTGCTTCAATAGAGCATCTCGATAGAACAGCGATGGGTCATAATCCATGGGATACGATGACATCAAACAGAAAACCGCAGACATTACCACCCAACTTAACTCCCAAGTTTTTTCAAAGATCTCCTAGGGATGCACTGAGAAGAGTTACGAGTTTATTGATTAAAAAAGGTTAGTTTCGTGTTTCTAAAATTAACAGCATCATTTAACAGATATAAACGTTTTCACCTGCACTCATAATATCATGACAAAAATTATATAATTTTTTTCTTAATTCACCACCCACTTAATATTTAACATATAACTCATGTGATGTAAATATTGGCATGGCCATTTGAATTAAATTGGAGCTTTTGTGTACTGACGGTTACTTCTAAAAGCACCAAGTAAAAACTTAATACCTACTACAGGAACACTACACTATTATTTGAAGTACAATGTATCCACTTTCTGTTTTGGTTAGTTAAATCAATTGTAGTTTCTTGTTTTGTTCCAGGAAATAACGGCAAAGAGACAAAAAAAGAAAAGGAATTAGTATCACCAACCATACACGAAAATGCTAATGGTAAGTATCTATTTAAATAAAAAATAGAATATTGTATTTTTCTAGTATTTTTAATAGAATATTGGTGTATTATGTTACTTGATCTGCAAGCATTAGACACATTTTTCAGTTGAGCAAAAATCTACACAAAATGGAAACAAAATAGGAATGGGAGGAGCTACTTGTCACTAAGAAAAAATTAAGGGCAATTTTGAATAAAAGCCGTTTTGTCTGTATCAGGATCATTTATGAAACGGTTGGACTGTTACTTCCCATACATGAGAATAATGCAATATGTTTACATAATACAGATTACAAATTAGGCCGCCTTAGCATCCTGATTAGATTAGATTGTCTTAGGTCGTAAAAGCCAGTCAGACTTCTCTGTGGAGGTAGACCCAGCAACACCTCTAAGGCTGCTGTGTGGCACGTTGTCGTAGCCTCTATGATTCCTAGACAAGCCAGCCAATGCACTTTCTGCAACTTAGCACATGCCGTTGATTGCTAATTTTTGGCCACCACACTAATGAAGTATAGGTGACCATGGGCTTGATAATCGACCAGAAGATCATTTTCGGTTCCAAGCCCAAATGTCCTGCTTGCCACTAAGGCTTTTGATAAGATTTTTTCCATATGATTGTTCCAAGTTAGTTTTTGATCCAAGATCACTCCTAGATATTTTACCTCCTTGGATAATTTTAGATCGTTATTGTTCATGGTTGGAGCGGTGATAGAGTATCTGCGTCTCCTGGTAAACGGTATCAAAATTGTTTTGTCTGGATTGACCTTAAGACCCTCCTGGCACCAATTCTCTATAATGTTTAAGGCAACTTGCATTAAGTTTGAGATAACTTTATCATGCTTGCTCCTAATAGTTACGACCAGGTCATCTGCATACCCTCGAATCGTAAAACCAGAGTTTTACAACATTGACAAAAGGTCGTCGTCGACCAGGGCCCACAGCAGAGGCGATAATACTCCTTGAGGACATCTTTTCGCTGCGGCCACGGTCACCGACTCTCCTCCTATATTAGCTGTAATAATCCTGGTTCTTAACATTCACTGTATCCATTGTACTAGTGAGGCCTCTATGTTCCTCTTTTCCAGGTCCCTTTTGATGGATATAAATGAGGTGTTATCAACAGCACCCTCTATGTCAATACAATCCCACCTTTGCAGATCTGCTGAATTTTTTTATGCATAACTAGATTTCTGTCCTTGGATTTGTGCAGTTTAGCCCTGGACATGTACCAACATTGGTTTTGGAGTGTGCTCCTACTGGCGAACCAGTCCGGTCGGTACCTTGCCTCCAGTTTGTTGGGGCCTGACCTTTCCTGTCTTATGAACCTCGTGTATCACATCTCCCAGACAGACTGCACTTTTGGATGCATTAAACTGTACTACATTTTTAGAAATTATCAAGGATTAGAGGCGGTGGAACAGAAATACTGATAAAAAACTTAATTGTATAATCATGTGCTAAACAAGATTGTATTAGTTTTATGTAAGATATTTATAAACAGATCCATATAAGTCAAAAAGACGTGTCTCCGGTTGCGTTTACAGGATAAAACCAATAATTCTATCTTTTGTGTATTATATGACCCGCAAAAGTTAAATTATAGCATTATGTAATATTATTTTATATTTTTAGGTGAGGAAGTTCAGAAAAAGAAAGGTTTCTTCAAAAACTTTTGGAAACGGTCACGACACTATTCTCTAGAGCAGCAATAGTGAATCCCCCTATTTAGGATATTTTTTTGTGTACATTTTATATACCTTACAATAACTCAATTCTAACCGCTAGTATTACTGCGAATTACTAAAATTTCATAAAAAGGGCACTCTAAATCCTTACGTTAATGGGTTTAAAAAATTTGGAAATATAAACATGTTTGAGAATAAATGTAATGTAAATGAAATACACTAATAATTAGGTAATTTATAGGTGTTGATCAAAAGTACTGATTATATTATATTTTCAGTAGATATTTCAGTTGAAGACAAAAATATGAAACCTTAAATTTATAAGCTTCTATTATCATGTTAGACAGAGATTTACGTGAGGCCTATATAATCCTCTAAAACTCTGATTTACAATAACCGTAATAACTCTGCCACCTCATCTCTTTTCTATCTACCTTTATATCTGTAAAATTTGGTTAAGCATTTATTTCAATTCATAATTTTTTGTAGTTACATTGAAGAGAGCGATATGTGTAATCTTGTTTGTTATAGGTTTTTATTTTTTTAATTTTGCTTACTATTTTGTTATTTATTTCATTGTTCAGTTAGTATTATTTTGCTCATTATTTGTGTTAATAAACGTATCTCCATTTCAGAGTTAGTTAATATTAGAGCCTAGGCTGATGTGAAACCATCCTCCACTCCTCGTGGGAATTTTGAACACATTTTTTTATCTATTCATACAGTCATAAATCTGTCAAATATGGTAACAGTTTTGGGTTCTGTTCTTATAGCTTTACTTTAATAATCACATGTAAAGAAAAATTTTAAAAAAATTCTATTCCCCTTTTAAGGGAGGTCATCTTCAATGTAATTTGATGTTTAATTTATTGTTTTAAAGAATTAGGTATGACTTTAATGATGATTTATTGTAATATTTTAAATTTTATAAATGTTAACAAGATAACTTGTTGTACCCTGACCATGTAAGTAAAAATTTTTGGTCTAACCTAACCTTTGAATCGTTGTATGAATTTAATTAATCAATTTTCTTACTCTTTCAGGGGGCACTAATGATAGTTGATGTCAACTGAAAGCGCTCTGCTTTATTAAAAATAAATTTTGGTACCAAATATATATCCTTCTGGGTTTATATTTATTTATTTATCTGGTACACTCAGCCAATCTGATTTATTTATTTCCATTTTGTTCATTTTGTTGTTTGTATTGACATACATTTTAAGGTGTTAGGTGTTTGCTACTTGCAAATTACAGCTAATTCCTGAAAAACACGAAAAAATCATGAAAGCTACCAAATATTTAATTTATTTGAATTCATTGCTTCTAATTCCACGGGATTGAAAAAAATTCCTTGCTAATGGCAAAAATAAGGACCTACTGGTTAACCTGCTACATAATGAATTGTCTCAGCACAAATGTGCCCACTACTTACATGGAAGGAATCTTTACTTGTCACTTAGTAATAAGAGCAATTGCTTTACTTACGAAGACGGATTATCTATCAAACATATAACACAAGAGGACCTATGCTCTTCACAAGAGGAAGCAGATACCAAAATAATACACTGCTTCTATCCTTCAAAATACTCTCAAGAGTATGTTGAATGTGCATACTCTGTACGAATGTGACACCGCCAGTTGGTTTGTTCTTCATGGTTTGTGAAATTTAAATTGAAAAAGTTTTCAAAGTTTGTACACGGTCGTCATCATTAAGAGTATTACCAACAGTTACAGACACATAACTATTTGGCCTGGAGGAATTCGTCTGTTGCATGTACAGTAATAAGGAATACACAAATAAACAAACTACAGTTTTCCACAACAGCATTTTCTCTGCCCAACAATCAAGGTGTAGATTTAACTCTACTTCCCCTGTACAAAAAGTCATTAGAAAGCCATATAAAACGAGTTAAGTTTTAGAATCGTGAACTTAAGTTTGATTGGATTAAAGGAGATCCGTTACCCCCCGAACTGCTTGACGTTCCAGAAAGCTTTGAACCTGATGAATTTGAAGGTGAAGGTGAACCAGAAGTACTAAACTTACAGTTTACAGAAAATTACAGTTAATTATAAAAAATAATTATACTACAACATCATGTCGTGTTGTTAGTTAATTTATAAAAAAAAATTGTATTTTCAATATTAAATGTTGTTCATTAAGAAATGGTAATTATTGTACCTTTTTTTTATTCAGTATTTTTTTATTTTTCATATTTTTTTCATTTTCTTAAATATGCTGTAATTGAATTCTTAATGTGATAGGTAACACCAATAAAAAAAAAGTGTAAGTCTTAAATTCCCACGGTGGGGAGGTTTCACATTGGTAGCTCATGGTCTATATGTCAAACAATTGATAGGTATTCTAGCGAAATTAGATTTGTGATGATTAAATTTGGTAAACGTACTTTTACTCTTTCTTTTACTTTATCCGTGCATATCTGCCAATAGTTTTAAATTAATTAATTCTATAAAAAATATAGATTACAATTCCAGTGTGAAATGATAAAATTGTTTAACTTGGTTACTTTAATTAATTATCTTCAATTTTTATGGAATTTCCGAAGAATATGTGATAAACACTCAGCAGATATGTCTAATAATGTAGCTAAAAGAAATTATTTATTTATAAAAATATTTTATTTAACCCTTTATCGTTTATTTTCTCTAATGTTTCATATTTCCAAAACTTTGACCACGTTACGGGATGTCCTTCAGTTCCGAAAGCTGCTTTTAATATTTTTTTTTACTTCAGGATGAATTTAAAAGGGCATCCGGTAGATGTAGATAATATATATTACTAATTTATCACATGTAACACATTTAGCAAACACTCCTTGTATTCGTAAAAACTTTTTGATGAGTTCAGAACAAAATATTTTTATTTCTTTTTTATGAAATACTAATATTATGTAATGAGAGACTAAATTGATTTCTAGAAAATATACCACAAGAACTTTTTCATTGTTTTAATTGAAAAGGTACTTTAATAGTATTCTTTGTCCACTTTATTTTATTCCCGTACTTAAAAATTTGTCCAGGTAAATAGATAAAATTTACTGCCAATTCACAATGAACGTAAAACAATCATAAACCATTATAATCACGGTAATGCCATTTTTTACGTTTTAAATCAAGTCTCTCTCTACATGTTTTTTTAATTAATAGTTTCTATTTTTTTCGTTTTTTAATAAATAAAAAAAATAAGCAGAGAGAGAGACTTGCAATGCAACAAACTGAATCATTTTTCTATTTACAGTTTTTTAAAATAATGCATAATCTCGGCGTATTTCTAATTATGGAATTCAATTATCTTTGTTCATAAATTCTGATATCCTGCATCGTCTTTTACCTTGTGGCAATATAATACAAAATGTACCTATCTCACTATCTTTAATATTAACGTAAACACAACATAATCACTGTGAACACTTACCACCTTTTCGAACTATGTAAGCATCTTTTACGAACAGTTTATGCATTACGTTCATTGTGAATTATACATAAAGTTAAAAATATTTAAGTTTACAGAAGTATAATGAACGAACATAATTTTCGGGTCAAGAAACACTGACTTGTATTTGAAATCCGTAATACCACCTTTACGGATTATGCATCTTTTACGCACAGTCGTACGTTATTTTAAATTATACCTACATTACAAAAATTGGATGTTTTAATCCACATTATTTTCCATCGGAACTTATTTTTAAAATATTTCTGATAATTTAATCAATGTTTCATGAAAGATTTATTTTTTCCCTTTTATAAAATGTTTAATTTTAGTGTCCCTTACCCTGACACATTAAAACACCTTTTTCCATTTTTCTGACCAATTAACATTTTATATACTCATTAAAAAATTATTATTCTTGTGGTATTTTTTATACATACCTATATGATTTTCAACTGCCGAATAAAATTAAAAATGAGTAGGTAGGTACGTAAGTACTGGTTTGAATATAAATTATTATATCAAATTCATATTGTGTTTTTAAGCAAAAAATAGTTCTAAACTACAACTAGTACTGGTAATAAAGTTTAAAAACACAAACATACAGCAAAAGTGTATGTAGAAGATTCAGATTAAACTGAGAATTCTTTCCGTAATAGTAAATATCACAAAAATATTATGTCAATTTGTAGTTTAAATTTTCTTTAAAATTTTGTACGATTTTTTATTAAGAAACAATTTTATTTATATTTATTTTCTAATAAAAATATCAATGTTTTTAATACTCAAATTTAATTCTATTTTGTTTTATTCTACACAACTATAGTCTAACTATTTTGTGTTTTTATTAATCAAACGAACCAGCATCATTAATATCAAAAGTAAAGTGGATGCTGATGTTCATATTTACTTAATTAGCACTTTTTTCCATTTTTCATATTTACTTTCGCCTTTAGCAATAACTTTTTTCCATGTAAATTTGTTCTGAACTAGTCTAACAAAATTTTGCTTTAAGAATGTATAATTGTATATTAGTTAATTTATATTGAACATATTTTTTGTCTGTGTGTTTTATGATTTAATAAAATTTCTTTAACAGTTGTGTTATTTTATTTAAAACATTCACATTTTGTTGCATAAATTACACCTTAAAATGTTTATCATTTTGTTTGATTAGATAAGAGTTTGTAATATATGAGAGATGAATGGAGGGTGGCTAAAAGAAAAGGGCTCATTTATTTGTGGCAAATGAGGCGGTAAATTGTTAGCTCAGTTATGCATTGATTGTATAGAATGGGAGATAAACCCTCGATCTATGCGGAGACGCCTGCTGATAATGAAGTCATTTATGTCTGGAAAATCTATGGAAGTAATAGTTTCTTGGATATGAAGGAGGGTTGATTTGGGTGTTAGCCAGAGCTGAAGGTACGTCTTGAGTTGTTGAGTTATGGCGGTGATATAATATCAGTGTTATTTTGACAATAAACTTTACACCATACTTTTTTATGTTGTTACGATGACGCTGTCGTTTATTTTTAATAATGGGATTGTTGGCGTAGGTACATTTCATTTAGTGAATATATAGAGTTCTTTGACTGCAATGAGAGGATAAGTGAGTGGTTGTGAGAACTGTTTGTACGGTAGTTTTGGAGGGTTGGACGACGATTTGAGTAAAGAGAAAATAGAGCAGATTGTCAATTGCTTATTCCCTGCAGCAGGACCAGACTTATTACCACCGAAGTGTACAAAATTCCTCCCTAGGGAACATTTAGGCCTTATTAATCCGCATTTAAGATTAATGAATTCCCGAAAAGCTGGTGCAGAAACCGGGAAAACCGAGTCTAATTTCATATAGGCTATTATGTCTGACAAATATTTGGACCAAGCTCTACGAGCATGCAGTGTAGGTTGTTAAAGGAAATAGAGGTAAATGGCTTTTTTGCAGAGAATCAGTTTGGGTTCAGGAAGAGATGCTAGTTTCATACCAAAAAGATCATTGTTGGAGAGGTGACTTAACTAGATGTTAGGAATGCATTCATTATGGCGTCGGTGTGGGCCATAATGAAAGTACTGACACAGAGGGGGATCTCAGGGTATTAATATAGTTTGGGGTTTCTTTAGAAGTATGTAGAAATATTCTGCTTGATAATGGAGGTGATAATGGCAGGCATACCACAGGGTTCGGTTATTGGCCTAACATGTTCTATAATCCATTGTTATCGATGGAGATGTCTGAGGGTATCCGATTGATTGAATACACAGGTGATGTAGCTATATGAGAACTAAAAAGATTGGAGACGGGAATCAATGAGGAGAATGAAGACGGAGTTGGTAATGTTAACTGGCCCAAGAGAAGGGAACATAGAACTGAAATTTGGGGTTATTAAAAAGGTAAGAGAGGCGAGATAGAATTATGGAAGGGAATGGATTGAAGTTTAGGAAGCATATGTTGAAAAAAGTGGAACGGATAAGAAGATGAGAGATATGGTTAGGTTAGGACAGAGTGAATCCTACACTCCTATGGAAAGGTAGAACAAGTACCTGGAGCCTAGTGGGGCCGGTGAGCCTCGCGTGGTATGCTCAACTATGGAGGTTTCAGATGTTCGCGAGCATTTCACAAATCCACCGATTCATGGTTTTGTTAAATCCTCTCTTTTCCAGGGCATTTTTTTGCCGATCATGCGACTTACTATCAAATGCTCCATTTTCCTTGTTATGCTGCATAGCAATTGAGTTTGAAGCAAAAGCTCCTCTGCTCTCTTCGTATAGCTGCCATATCTTTGATCAGAGCTTTAAGAAGCCTGTCGGACGTTGGAGTGTTAGTTATTCCTCCACTAAAGGTTTTTACTTTTCTTATCTCTTGTCGGTGTATCCATGGCAGTTACTCTTTTCTTTTGCTACGTTGAAGGTGACTGAGGTCACTGGACAACTTGAGTCAAAGGCCTCAATAATGTATTGAAATGGAACTAATTGCATATTTTTTGATAGTGCATTATAACTATATCATGAAGTTAGTTCATCTACACATTTTTTTAGAAATAATCCCTATAAAAATTTGAGGAAACTTATCCAGTGCCCGATATATAAATATTACCCTTTGTATGATGAAAGATATTAATTAATGTATCCGACATTTTCAATTAGGACATTTTGAAAGCTATTATTCTCATTAAAATGAGGATTTAAATAGGTACAAACAATCCTATAATGCGATATAAAATAGTGGTGTAACACTACATATAAGAATTTCTATTATAAATGAGTCACAAAAGGCTACCTTCTATATCTATATACAATGCTTGAAGTCATTGAAGTGTTTGATGTAGAATCCATGCCTTATCATGGTAAAGTTTGTAGTAGAAAAAGCTTACATTCGAGAATGGTGTCATTGATTTTGCTGATAATTGCGAGAAGGTAGTTGATATTATGATAGTGGGCTCAACCTTGTTGAATCTGGACAGGCAATTATTTAGCAAGTGGGCACTAACTTTAATGTCGTTAACTAATGTGCTGCAAAAGCGACATCTTCTGACAAGTTTAGAAAATTATTTGCAGATATGTTTTCCAATTTATTAAATAAGGCAGTAACTGACTACTAGATGTCGCTGGGTGTAACAAATGTATGTTTATATATAAATTATTTTTAGCAGTATGTACCGATATGGAAATTGTTGAGACATTGTTTTATTATTTATCGATATGCATATATTAATGACTACAATAATACTGCTTATAAAAAGTTTAATTGTAAAGTCACTAATTATATAAAGTTCATTTACCGGGAGGTAAAAAACCGATTTCGAGGTTATTTTATAGAGAAGCATGACCTCAACATTAAACTTCACATATTTATTTTAAGATTTTGACACAGTCTGTGATTTTGATAATGCATAAAACATATAATATATTAGTCATGGTTTTCGACAAGTAGGTAGGTATATTACCTACCTACCAAAAAGTAGAATTTTTAGATACCTAACTACCTACTTTCTTATAATTAAACATAACTTTACAATAAAGTTGCAATAGGTATGTTGATAATAAAATAAAAAGTGTTCACTTTTTATTAACTCGATTTAACCCTTTCACTCCTGTAGGGACACATATGTCCCAACAGTTTTTCATAAATTTCTAAAACGGGATCCTTATATCGAAAACACGTTGCACTGGGACACATCAGTGCTTTATGGTGTTGCGTAAATATCCTGCGATGTGGCAACCTTGGCAAATAAATCTACGACCAGTTGAGCACGTTCTGCGAGTCCGTAAACTAGCGTCCAGCTTACTATTATTTACATTTACTGTAGTTTATTTCCATTATTTTGTGCTGATTTGTATTGAAATTCGGTAACGCAAAGCACATAGGTAAGTAATTTCACAAAATGTTGCTAAATCAAATAATGGTTTAGAGTGTTTTATCGCATTTATTATCTCTGGGTTATATATGTCCCAACAGGTACTAATACTGGGACATATGTATCCCATTAGGTTAGTATGCACTCCTAACCTCTTCTTATATTGCAGCATGAGTGCCAGAAAAAAAGCCCTCACAGAGGACGAAATAGCATACTTTGTTGAAAACTTGGATGAGATAGAGAGTGAGGAAGATTCAGATCGCTCCGAGCCATATAGTAGTGACGACAGTGTGCAAGATAGAAATTTTTCTCCATCATCTAGGTCAGAAGAGAGTGAAAGTGACTCTTCTGATGACGACAACGAAGACATACAGATTCCGAATGCTGCCGCAGACACTGAAGATAATCAACAGCTACCCAATGGGAATATCTGGTGGACTACAGTTAACAACAATTTTGTTCCTAGGAAAACTATACCGCCTACAGTGAAACCAATTATCCAGTGTGGTCTAAATCGTAGCAGTACGGAATTAGATTGCTTTCTAAAAGTCTTTCCAAAAAGTTTGTTTCTTTATATAGCCCACTGCACAAATCAAAGACTAGAGATTCTTGAAAAATCTACAAAAAAAAAGTATGTAAAAACCAATGCCAGAGAAATTATGCTAGTTACTGGTGTCTGTTTGATTATGCATTATAATAGAGTTCCAACATGTTCCATGTATTGGTCAAATAATGCATCTCTTGGTAACGAAGCGATAAAAAAATGACATATCTAGGGATAGATGTCAACTACTTTTATCAAAATTATATTTCAACGAACCTGAAAAGCCTGACAATTCGTCAAAGACCTACTATATGGATGAAGTTTTATCGTGCTTCAAAAAGACATTTCCTCAAGCAAGAAGCGACTCAACGTTCCAGAGTATCGACGAATCCATGGCAAAATTCAAAGGCAGATCGTCTCTAAAACAATACATGCCCCTAAAGCCAATAAAACGTGGAATAAAAATATGGACAAGATGCGACTCGTTGACAGGCTATGTGTATGATCTAAACATATATAGTGGTAAGGAGACTGAATACTCTGAAGGAACTCTGGGTGAACGGGTGGTAAAAAAGTTGACCTCTTCAATTTGCCAAACAAAAAATGTAGTTCTCTGTTTTGACAGGTTTTTTACATCAATCAAGTTGATGAATGACATTGAATTTGCTGCAGTGGGCACTTGCATGAAAAGTCGCAAAGATGTTCCAAAATTTGAAGGAAAGCTAGAAAGAGGGAAATCCCAAATAAGATTTAGTAATCAGGGCACTTTAGCTATTAGATGGCAAGATACTAAAGACTTTATTGTGATCTCCAACTGTCATAACCCTGTAATAACATCAGTTTCAAGAAAAATGAAAGACGGATCAACGTCACAAATTCCCTGTCCTGAAGCAATAGAGTTTTATAATAAATACATGGGCGGCGTGGACCATGCCGATCAAATGGCTTCTCTATATGATATCAATAGAAAATCTGCCAAATGGTGGCGAAAAGTTTATTACAAAACTCTTATGATGGCTGTTCATAACTCTTTTATTATATTCAAAGAAACAAATTACAAAAATTCTACCTTTATTCAGTATATTGTCAAACTAGCTGAATCAATGATCGCATATGGAAGAACTGGTGTCAAACGTAAAAGAACCAGAAAAGTTGGCCGACACTCGCAAGCATGGACGGATCAAACCAATGTAGGTGATCATTTACCTGAAAGCGGTCCCACAAGAAGAAGATGCTATCGTTGTTCTCAAAAAAAAATTGAAAAGAGAACCAAACTCTTGTGTAGAATGTGTAATTTACCATTGTGTTTAGATTGTTTTACACCATACCATACTTAAATAAATCACTGTTGGGACAAATATATCCCAGCAAAAAATCCTGTTGGGACACTAGCGTCCCATACTTAAAAAGAAAAACTATTTACAATAAAAATAAATAACGACATTTTTTTGTTATTTAACCCACTTTTACACACTTTTGCCAAATTTCAATAAAAAACCATTATGAAATCAAATCCGTATTGAAAGGGTTAAATACATGTCGTCTAAAATAAAAATCTAAATTAGTTAGGTTAGGTTAGTTTTTGTAAAATATTAGAAATATAATAATAGGTTTGTTTTAATTTAAGGCAACAGAAAACCGTTTAAAGATCGGTCATTTCGTTTAATCCCCATAACTAAAGGCAGCTGTTATCAATAAACCGATTGGCTGAACGATTGCCGATCAGTTTTCGACTGTGTTCAAACAAACCTTTATCTAATCAGATACTTTGTGGATGATTATATAAATTCATTTTATTAAAAAAATTTTATAGAAAATTCAAGATTTTTTGTTATATTACCCTGTCAGATAACAAATAAGTATCACTTTTAAAGATTTATGATTAATAGGTTTACAACCACAATTTAATTTTGTTGTTTTCAATATACCTAAAAGTGATGAGTAGTTTGGAAACACTACTGATTTTAGGTCAAAAGATAAAATTTTAAAGAGAGCAATTTCATAACCCCATTTTGCAACAAAGGAGCGAACCCATTTCACCGCCCATTCAATTGCAGATGGAATAATTATCTCCCTATAATCTCTCACCGATCGTTTTCTCGAACGCGGTGGAAGCAGGAAAACTTGAGGGAATTCTCCAAAATCAGACTACCTGGGAAGTGATTATGTATAAGAAATGAAAATTTCATAACTCATATTATGTCTTGTTCCAACAGGTACATCTGTAATACACTCTATCAGTACTGGTGTAACTTATTAGAGCCGTTCTATAAGTGTGTGGCTTAGCACTCCGCTAAAAACAGCCCTTATTAAGGATGATGCTTTTTTTTTCAATTTCCCTTTCCCAGCTTTTTCAGTGTATCAGGCTGTAAAGTCGGCCCAACTTGCAATCTTGTAAGGTATGTTTTAGGGTATATGAAATGAAGGTTATTCATGACCTTACCCTTCTTCATATCGTTGTAGTCAAGGAATAGAATTCCTTTCGGATGACACTTTTTACGGTAACTCAAAATGGTCCTCCTGTCAGTTTTCCATCCAGGTTTTTAAGAAAGCTTCCTTATAGTTTTGCTGGATCCCCTTAGCTAGATCCCCTAAAGCCGGTAGCAGAGTAGTCCACTTCTTTGCTTGAGCTGTTCCTCCATATCCCTGACGATACACCCGTGGGACATCGATGACCTGAACTCCTACCCCTGGACCTGTTTTAGGATTTATATATAAAGTGGCATATTTAAAAAAAAATGAATGTATTCAATGGTTTCTTCTTCTTAAAACTAATTTAGTACCCTTTTAGTGTCGTTAATCTTAAATTCTAAAAATAAAAACAACTTTATAAGAAAAATATGTTACACTTAAACGAATAAACAACCCGTAGTGCCATTTTTTGTTCGTTATTGTGTCTCCAGATATCTGATACCGCACATCTGCTTCTATGCCAACTACAAACACGTTAAAAATAATTATTGAATTTATTTTTAAGCCAACAGTTGTTTTTGTCATTTTTAGATTCTGTGGAGTAAGTATCGAATTGAAAATCCCTCGGTGATTTTTATAATTAATTGATTATTGAATATTTTTAGGCCATCATCAATTGGACATTGAAGTCTTACGAGAAAAATTTATGACTAAAAAATTACATAATATATTTTCAAATTGCATGAAAAGTATATCTTCCTTGTAATTAGATATTGAAAATAAAGTAACACTATTCTGGAAATAAAGAAATACTGTAAAATAGAGTATTTAACCTGCCGTATGCGGCAGAATATTTTTTCCTCCTACCTACGTTAGGTTAGGTTTTGTCGATCCACTGTGTACTAAAAGATCTATTGTGGCTCACCCCTAGGTTACAGTCGTTCTATCAACCCCATGCCTCTGGTGTAGCTCATCCGGATCGTTGGCGACAGTTGATGCAGACACGTAGGCTTCAGTTGATGCAGACAAAATTTTTTATACTTAGTCTCTCCAGCTCTCGACAATTGTACAAGATTTGCTCCGCCGTCCATCCTCAGTCTGACATAATTCACAGTTGGCAATCTCTGCCAGTCCAATTGCTTTGATAAGGCCATCAAGCTGACTGTGTCCAGTCAGTATAAAAAGAAAAAAAAAACAATTTGCTATAAACAGAGTTTACTGATAGCATGAAACGTATATTTAAAATATTATTTTTGTACGCAATTTTCTGAACTTTAAAAAATATCCACTTCAATAATTGTTGAGCAGTGTAGTTTGAAAACATCATAACCCGTTGTAGATTTTCTGTCATTATCCTTAGTCCAATCAGCATCGACAAAACCTAACAACGGTAAACTATTATTATCTTTAGCAAACACTAATTTATAATTAATATACCTTAAAATTCGTTTTAATGAAGACCATAACACTTCATTAGGCTGTGATTAATATTTTGCGAGATACACTGAAGTAGCTAAACCTGGTCTTGTACCTATAGTAGCATACATTAAAGATCCAATCAGATACCTACAATTTTTTTATATTCCATATTTCTTTTAGAATTAAACTTAAAATTTTGATCCGTAGGTAATTTGGGCTCTTGCAATTTTCCATTCTAAATTTTTTAAAACATTATTAAATACTTAGATTAACTGATTCCTATAGAATTATCTTTAATTTCTATTCCCAAACAAGTTAAATCATTATCCCCTGTCTTGCATTTTAAATTGTGATGATAAAAGCGCTTTAACATTTATTATTTCCTGTTAATTAGATCCTAAAATAAGTAAATCACCATCATAAAGTAAATACACATTTTATCTTTTACATATAAACAAAAATCATTTTCTGATCGTATAAAACCATACTTTGTAATTGTTTCATGAAATAACTTATACCAATACTTTGGGGACTTTTTAAGTCCATGTAATGATTTAGCTAATTTTAGAACATAACCTTCTTTTACACCTTTTCCTTGGGGAGTTTTAAATAGACATGTTCGTCTATTCTGCCACAAAGAAAAGCTCTTTTTACATTCATTTGATTAATTTAATAATCTCTTGAGCTGCAACTGTCTCAAAACGGGTGAGTATACATCCTCAAAAACACCAATTTGTTGAAATCGACGAGCAACTAGTCTAGCTTTATAATTTTTTTACCTACATTCTTCTTTGTAAAAACCCACTTTGTATCAATCATTTTTTCTTTTTCCGTGTTTGTTAACATATTCCAAGTTTTATTTTCATCTAAGACTGCAATTTCTTCTTTAATTGCGTTGTACGATTTTTCTTTATCTCTTCTGAATTTAATTTCATTATAGTTTGTCGGATTTTCACATTTACTCCTGCCATCATGGCAAGCAATACTTAATCGTCATTATCATTAAAATTTGTCACATAATCTTCTAACCATTTTGGTCTGAATATTTGCCTTTTTTCACATTTAGTTTCTTGAGAGGTTCCTGGTTGACAATTGTCAATCTCTTCAATAGTTGCTTCAATTACACTATTATCATTACTATTGTCTCAATTGTTTAAATTTGTTGTTTGGTCCTTTACCAGTTCTAATTCATTTGTATTCTATTCTAATACTGTCACTATTTGGTTAATTTCTCTTGGCTGTTCATTAAATATTACATTTCTTGCAATCACCACCTTCTTACCATCTATATTCTGCAGAACCATATCCTAACATAAATAATTTCTTACCTTTTGGCTCTAACTTCGTCCTTAATTCTTTTGGAACAGGGTTGTAAGCTATGCCGAAAACTATTAAATTTGATATTTTGGTTTCTGTCCAGTTCACAATTCAGCAGGTGTTACATTTTTCCCAGCAGGTGGACTACGATTTGTAACATGCGGAAAAACATACAGCTTCTCCCCAAAACTCATACTTCAAGTTAGATGCAATAAGCATTGTTCTTGCTTTATCCACTAAGGTCCTGTTCATTCTTTCCGCTACCCTATTCATTTCTGAATTATATGCTACTGCATGCTCTAAAGAAATGCCATTATTTGAACAAAATGCTTGAAATTCACTTGAAATATATTGTCTGTCCTAGGCTTTAGCAAATTATTCTAAAAAATTCTAAGAGAGAACGCCTTTCAAATGCCTGATAGAAGATTCATACGCTTTTTATGGCAGATAAAGCTCTAGCTCGAGAGCTGATCGACTAATTAGAGCTACAGAGCTACACTTAGGCCCACCCAGCAGACAGTCTGCCTTTAGCGCTGAAATCAAGGTAAGTATTGAAATGAAATATTCACAATATTGTTACGTAACAATATAACAGTCAGAATAAAATGATTATACAAAACAAATAATTTCAAGCTATGATACAATTTGAATAAAAATTATTAAATTGTATTCAAGAAAAGATATGTATAATAGTATAGTAGATCACTTTATCATATCGCAGACAGTATATTTTATTAGTTATAAGCATGATTCATTCACCTATCAACTCAAAAATAGAAAGAGAATCATGCCATTATGATGCAGGAAAATATTAAATCTAAAAAATTATGAAAAATTTTTCACTTATGGTGAGTCATGATTATAATTAATAAAATATACTGTCTGAGATATCTAGATAGGTACTATCTTTAGATTCATTTAATTTATATTATTTAAGTTAAATAGATAACGTTATAATCGTTTTCTTATAAATGCTTCATACTGTTATTATTTGGAAAATTATATTGTTCTTTTATTTTTAATATTAATAAAAATTAATATTTAAAAAAAAATTACTGGACGTGGTAAAGGGACATAAGCCACATCCAAGAAAAATAAATTCCACCTTCACACTGAGTTTGTGCAGGGTAGTTTTGAGGGGGGGTGAAAAGAGGTGGAAATGGTATATTTATGATTTCCGCCTAAAGTATCGAAAAATGTTAAATACAAAAGTTGTAGAAACTACTTTTTGAAATAACCTCGAGAAAACGTGTTTGTTTTAGTGCTACAAATAATCTTGAATTTTTTTAAATAGAAATATAAAAAAAATTCGAAATACTATTACAATTTTTTCACAAAAATCTTAAAATGAAAGGAAATACAATAAAGTTTTTTGGTATTTTGATTCTTCTGCAAAGGAAAATGTACTGTGTGAGCAAATGTACCATTAAAATTTAAATTAACCGTCCAATTTTTAACCGGATTTTTTTTAGAATCACAAATATATTTTTTGAATTGAAGTGGAAAGATTACAACATAAATTACAATTATAATATAATATAATAATAATAAAAGAGGTTAATTTTTTATAATAAATTGCATTATTCATTAGTTTGTACCTAAATATTTTTAATAATTTGTATCTTGGCTGTATTTTATCTCTATTTTTATAGATTCTACTGTACTAAAAAATAATGTCAAGTTAATACTTGAGTGTATTATATTTTTATAACAAATGTAAATGTAAAAAATTTACTTTAACTTTTTAAAAACAGTTTAATTCCATTAATTCTCACATAAACTTTTATTTGTCTTTTCCCTAGAGTAAAGAAGGGTTTAAATTTCATGATGATATCAGCATGCTGTTGCTTAGACTCTCCCTTTCTATTGATCCAACTGCCTCTGTCTCTGTTGGAGAGCAAGAAATTGGGGTTTTATTCAACAAAGAGAAATATCGCTTTACCTACTCGATGAGTGGGTGGCAAAATTCATAAGCGTCGGTATGTTTATATACGTTGAGGTAAACGTCAGTAATAAAAAATTATGCATTGAATGTATCGCGAAAATAACTTGAAAATAAACGTGTATTCAGACTAATGTTTTAAAAAGTTAATTATTTTATCAACATTATTCATTTTAAACAACAATATTTTAATAAGAAAAATAAACAAAGAAACGCTTGAACAAAACATTCACTTTAATTTAAAAAATTATCTTTTTTAATTCAATGACAGCTGTTTCGATAAAGTATCATCGTCAGATGATTGAATTAAAAAAGCTTATTTTTTAAATAAAAATGTTTTCAAATGATTTAATTTTTTTATAATTAAAAAATAGGGACCTAATAATGTTAGATAGCGAGAACTTATATATTATAAATATATAGTAATTTATATATTTATAAAATAATAACACATATACAACTGTCTAGACGTCAGAAAAATGTATCAACTGTAAACATTTATATTTAATCCATAAACGATGTTTAAAAAATAATAACGAATCAAAAAGATTATTAACCGAGTTCAATGTCAACAAGAAATCTAATATAGAAAAATTTTAAGGAATTTTGGAGTTATGTACAATTAATAACTTAGGTATTTATACTTTTACCCAGAAACATTTTTAGTTAAAACTTATAACGTACTTCTTTTTTTTTTCGCACTTCATATAATCATAATAAGTTAAAAATAATGGAACAAAATATAAATACACGGTGTCCGTAAAGTATGGAACAAATTCATTTTTAGGTAAACAGACCATTATAACAAATAATCCAGAAACACGTCGATTTTTTATTTTAATTTACCGTATTTTAAAATAATATTCTGATATACAGGGTCATTACTTTCAAGTAATGATGTCACCGTCATTTTTTTTAAATGGAACACCCCCATTTTGGCTGAATTGTTGGATTACTTTAGCTAAGCTGACTCTGAAAATGCATCACATGCTGATTCCAATTAGTCAGGGCGGAGAAATAGTTTTGTGTGTGCTCATAAAGTTAGGAAAAACTATTCAAAAATCAAAAATTGAAAATATATGTTTAAATACTAAAGTCATTAGTAATAGAAAGGAAATCTGTGAAAAATTTAATGATCACTTTTTAAATATAGGTAATAAATTTGTTAAAAATATTAAAAGTGTTGATATAACAAAAAGTTAAAAAAAAATCAAATTAATAGTGTGTTTTTAAAACCTACCACAGAAAATGAAATTATGGATATTGTAAAGAATTTGGATAAAAATAAATCATCTGGTACAGATAATATATCTGTACAAGACTTATATTATAGTATAGATCTTATTGTCAACCATTTAGACTCTATAGTAAACCACTACATTAAAATGTCAGTATTTCCAGATTACTTAAAACATAAAGGTGGCGGTAAGGAGAAAAAGTCTAATTATAGACCAATCGCAATATTAAATGTATTTTCTAAAATTTTCGAGAAGAAATTAAAAAACAGTTAGTAAATTTCATATAGAGGATAAGAAAAATTTCAATATGCTTTTCAAAGTAACAGTAATACTGAAGCAGATGTGGCGGACTTTTTAGAAAAAATATATAATAATTCAGATTTGGGTAATTTTGTTACAGTCATTTTTTTAGACATTCAGAAAGCCTATGAGATATTAATAAAAAGTTTAGAGAGAATAGGAGTAGGGGATAATAGTATATTATTCAATGAGCATATAATGGTAGCTAATATTCACGAAGATGAAGTTTACAACACTAGTAATTACACTAGTAATTATAAAAATTCTTTATTTTATGAAGTAAAGTATATACAATGTCGTAGCAGCATTATCATTTGAGTTCATACTTAAATTACTCCTTATTTAAGTCAGAACTATCAAAAAGCCAATATTTGATTTTGATGTAAATATTGCTTTTATACTTTTTTTACACAATATTGTTTGATTTTTAAGTTTTTATGTAACTAACACATATTTTAGGACAAAATTATATTTTTATTTTGTTAAATACTTCTTATTTAGCACTATTTAGCAAAGTTACAAATCAAAAAGACTGCAAAGACAAAGAAAATTTCAGAATAGCATGTAAATAAAAGTTCATATAAAATACTCGTATTGAATAATATTCGTGAGTATCTGTGTATAAAGTATACCATATAACAAAGTACATTCTGTATAGGCAACACTTATTACGCGTGTGTGTATTGGAGTGTATGCTACCGTGTTATGAAGTATTCTGTACTTTCAAAACCTAGGTGGACAGTTTCTATAAATGAAAGGTGTTTGCTCCCTTGCGGGGTAGCCTTCAGTGTAGTGTAGTGATATTCTTTGCCCTATCATCTGTCCATTTAGTTGTTTTTATAGTACATTTTGTCACAAGGGCGCTTCTTTTAAAAAACGAATGCACTCCTCTTGAGTTAGTAGATTGTTTTGCTTTATAATTTATAGAATTTTGTTTGAGAAAAGCTCTCACTTTGTAGAATGGGTCGAAATTTATAATATTTCTGATTTAAAAATGTCAAATACAAGGCACAATTTTCATTGCTAGTATAAAAAAATCGCAGCTGTATGAATTTTCCGCTCCTGGGTTGATAAACAATACTTTCCGCCCTATGTTTGGTGTTCATATGATTGGTTTTCCGTGAAGGTATGCGGAAAATATAACTTTAAAAGTGTTATTTTGTACACCGGTAAGGAAAGTAGTTTCTATTAATGAAAATAAGCTATTTCTAAAGCACTATTAATGATAAACATGTTATATTAACGTATATGGTCGTACGAAAATACATTTTTAAGAATGATAGTCTACTAAAGTTTGTTAACTACGTGAAAGAAATTTAAAAGAATTATTTTTTCATGTTTTTTAGTGTCGTATATTTCAAAAAGTATTTTCTGTTCTGACAAAAATATTATCTGATAGCGTTTTATTATCACACAAACTTACCGTAAGAAGTGTAGTTGTGTGTAGTCTTCACCATTTTATCATACTAAAAGCCCAGTATATATTCTAGATTATTTTGACTTACTCATAATTATAAGTGTCATACTTAGGCATTTAGAATCAAATAATGAACACGAGATATTTATTACGAAACCATTAGTATTCAATAAACTATCTACATCTAAAAATAAATTATTATAAAAAAGGAAGTTCACATCCGAAAACTGTCTAACCGATAATATAAAAAAGAAAATTAGCAGCCGCATGATGGGTTTTATCTACAAACATTTAAAAAACACGATGCAATTAATTTTTTGTGAACGTAGTGTTATCTTATTTTATTGGTAATTACTTATAATAAATACCTACAGTGCGATTAAATAATCATAGGTATATTAGTATTTGTAGAAATTTGTTGTTTAAATAATAATTTAAAATAATCTGCAAAACATAAACTTTACGGAAAATTTAAAGATACAGTTTATAAGTTAAAATAAAGGTACTTCAGAAAAATGAGCAAAATAAAAAATGCATCACATGTCCTCACTCTCACTGCCATTTGGAACACAACCTGAATGGGCAAATCAGACCGCTTAGCTTCGTCTGAACCGTTGACATTCTACAGACTATAGAGGTTAGTAGTAGTAGATCAAGGTAATCACCAGACATCTTATTTGTTGGAGATATAGAAAGTCACAGTTGGCCTATACGACATATTACAATATAATCTAATATAATGTACAGCCAAAGACAAATGAAACGCACAAGGCAACCACCAAAATTCATAAAAATTCAACTAGTTTCATTTACTTATTATATGCCTGGCAACGCCGATGAAATGTATTAGAAATACGAGTACATCAATTGTGACCGTAATAACGTAAATCTATCTATTTGGAGGGGATAGCAGACGTTTCAACGATACATTTAAGCAAATTTGGTTGATTCCACAGTTTTAGTATTAGACATAAAATAATGGTTATTATCTTTGGTATTAGAAGTGACTATAACAATAATTATTGTTATAGTCACTGGTATTAGTCTATGGTTAATTGTGCATATTTAGAGATCATTGGGCCGAATATTAAATAATACGTCTACTGTGTAGTTTTCATAGTTTATAAGGGATTTTTACATATTCATTTTCTGGTTCAACTATTTTGCATTGTTATAACAATCAAAATTTTCGTTGCCTGGGATTTAGTAAATAGATGTTGAGTTGAGGGTGTATTAATATTTACTGAATAGTAACTCATAAACCTTATTCTATGATAGTAATTAATATATACCGTAGGACGATAGTTAACTTTCTAACATTTTTGTGTTTGTGCTGGTGGAAATATGTAAAATATAAGTTTCAATATATTTCATTTTTATTTTTTCGACTTTTCGGTAATTTTTGATGGTTTTCGATTTTGTCGATTTGTTTCATAAAATTAACTACAGTTGACAGAAGCAAACATGAACCCTGGGTGGGCGTGTCCTTGTCGCTGTAGTTGTATTTTCATCTCACTTATGCAGCCACTAAAATTGATATTATCGTTAACATTGGCTCGTGATTGGCTGATTGTGATAACCTTGAAATTAGTTGGCATATTTTCCGCGGACCATGTTTGCTTCTGTCGACTGTAGTGTAAAGATGTTTTTGAGCGATTCGTCTTTATTGGTCACCGAATTCGACAAAAGTTACAACGTATATGAACTCTCTTAAAATAATTTAAAATGAGGTAATAGTCTGGTCGAGAAGTCTACTTAAATCGGATTTGGGTTACACCTATCCGAAAAATCTGATTTTGGTATCAATCGATTCGAAATGTCAAATATAAAAATGTTCCTGAGCATCAAAATCCTATTTTCCTATTTTTATTAACAATTTAAGGTTTTAAAAAAAAGGGGGTTTACATTTTTGCTAATAACTCATAAACTATATTAGCTAGAACAAAAAACTGAACGGATTTTTAAAGGGCAGGAAATTTCCAACAAAAAAGTCCCAACTCCCCGAGTTGTAGCTCAATTATTTATAGGTCTAAATTAATGTTGAAAATGGCATAAAAAACAGGCGGCGCGTCACCGTCGCAACGACCAAATGACATAAATTTTTTTTCAATAAGTAAATATTAATAAAAAATTTTTTTAAATTCTAGCACTAACAGAACATATCAGAGAACAAATTTCTGTAATCAAAAAATTTTTTCCGTTATTTTTCAGATTTTTATCCATTTGTTAATTAAAAAATTACATCTTCATTGTTACTAACTTTAAATTCGTTATTGTGAGTAAAATAAAAACACAAGAATTTTTTTAACCCTTGGAATCCTTTATCATAAAGCTACTGAACAAAGTTAAATAATAATTTTTTTTAAAATTGAAATTGTTATTAACAAGCAAAGTAAACAAATGCGATTTTAGATATGAAAAATTTAAATTTTTGTAAACAACTGTTTACAGTAGTTTTTAATACGCTATAAACAATATAAATCCAATTTTTTTAAATGTTTGTGACCAATTGTTTAAAAAATTTTTATAAACAAATGGCTTATTTAATAATTTAAAAAAAATTTTTTAAGAATCCGATCAGTTTTTTGTTCTAGCTATTATAGTTTATGAGTTATTAGCAAAAATGAAAACCCCCTTTTTTTAAAATCTTAAATTGTTAATAACAATAGGAAATTTTTTAAAACGGATTTTGATATTCAGGAACATTTTTATATTTGTCATTTCGAATCGATTGACACCAAAATCAGATTTAAATGACTTCTCGACCAGTCTATAACAAATGTTTTTGTTGTGAACATTATCCCGAGTCGAGGATGAGGGATAATATAATTTCTGAAATCAGTTCATCAAAGAAATGTAGAAAATCCCGAACTGTATAGGGTGTTCCATAGGTTGACCAATGGGGGGAGCGGATTATATAATATGTATTGAAAATGAATTAAAACACTGTGACTTTCATTACTAAAGTTCCGTTCCTGTGATTGGGAACTTTCTTAAAGTTTAAAATGAAATTAAAATACATCGATCGTTTGCAATACAGACAATAAAATTAAAAAAAAAAATAAGTAATATATAAATAAAATCATTTAAATAGTAATAGTAGTTTGAAATTATCCGTGCAGATAAATTAAATGGGTCCTTGGAAAATTCTTCAAACGGAAAAAATAATAAAAGACACCAGACAAAATATCTTAATTATAAAATAATCATTTATTGTTAATTTAATACCAATGAATATAAGTTCAGGGTTTTTACATTGTATCTTAGCTTATAAATAAAATATAAAGAACGCTGACATTTTTGTCGCCCCTAACGTATTCCTTGTCTTTGCTTAATCTGCAGCTGTTAAGTTAATGGAATAATTAAGGTTAGGTCCACAATATGTATTGCTGATAAGCTCATTTAACATTTCATTCACAGTATTTCTACAAAAATACGATGGGCATATTAATCAAATAACACAATGTTTATTTTGAATTTTTATTAACATATTGGTTACCGTCCCAAAGAATATTAATATCAACAGATGGTTTTATGCAAGAAATTAAAATTATCCCCAAAAATAGTTTCATTGGCGACAAAACAATAAACTTACTGTCAGTAAGAAAAGGAAGGTTATTCCTGTTCACTACCTATGATTTGGAATTTTTTAGTAAAACATTTAAAGGTGAAGATCCTTATTTTAAAAATTCTGGGTAAACACCAATTTTTTTAAATAAATTTTCTTAAAAATAACATAATTTTATTACGATTTGCAAAAAATTAGAGTTTTCTCAAACCATCGACCAGCGAAGGCTTAAAGTAAAATTTATGGTACTAACCCTTACTATGTGAAAGTTCATCTTATTCAGAACAATAAACAACTAAAAGGTTGAATTAACTTTCACTATTTATTCTTTGAATACTTTAAATGCAATGACAGCCTAGTTATACTGATCTTAGAGGGAAATACATCCAGGGTAATCCCTTAGGGCTAATAACATCTAGGCTTTAATATTGTTATGTCTCATTACTTCCTTACTTGGTCTAGCCTTAACTACTTATCAACATCAAGTACCTAGTTACAAACAAACAAAATGTAACTTCAATATGTCAATCTGACGATGCTATTTCTATAGCGAAACGGCTGTCATTGCATTTAAAGTATTCAAAGAATAAATAGTGAAAGTTAATTCAACCTTTTAGTTGTTTATTGTTCTTAAAGTAAAAACTAGACTGCACAAATTTCAGTGAAGAGCTCGCAAGTCATATGAGGAGTACAGCAGAGTCCACACGTTGCAAGTAAAACCGTAGAACCTATAAGGGTTCTGGAGCGAAGAGTGGGAGGAGTTACTGGGGGAGCTGGAAAACAATCCGTGGGGTAAGGCTTATGAAATAGCGGTGAAAAGGATGGGAGGAAGCCGAAACGTGGTGATAGAAGAAGAGTGGGAGAAGGAGATTATAGAAAAACTATTCACGATTGAAGAAGGAAGAGGCGATGTCATGAGTCGAGAAGGGCGGGATTGTTGGGTGGCAGGTAAAATAAGGGTAATAAGGTCGGTAGAGAAGTGGGAGGTAAAAGAGGTGGGGGGAGAGGCATCAAGGCAAGAAAAGCCCCTGGAGTGGATGGCTTGAAAGGGGATGTAATAAAGAGGTTACTGGAGGAGAATGGGAAGTATTTCTGGGAGCTTTTCAACAAGGTACTGAGGGAGGAAGAATTCCCGGAGGTATGGAAGGTGGCCAAAGTTATACTTGTGAAGAAGGCGGGTAGGGAAGGAAAGCGGACAGGCCCATCAGTCTGCTGTGTGGTATGGGTAAGGTGATGGAATTAATAATAAGGGTAAGGATTGAGGAAGACGTAAGGAGAAATGGGGGTTTTAGAGAAAACCAGCATGGGTTACCGAAGGAGAAATCGTGTATCTCTGCGCTAGGTAGGGTGGTGGATTTGGCGAAAAAGGCTAGGAAGGGCAGCTGGAGAAACAAGAAGCTGGCACTACTAGTGTTTTTCGATGTGGAGAAAATAGAATGATGCGAATTGAAAGTGGCGGAAGATAAGACGGTGGGATTGCTCGTAAAGGGACGAATAAGGACGAGGGAAGTTAGGGTGATGGTGAAGGGGAAGAAAATTCGCATGGAGGAATCGGTGAAGTATCTAGGTGTTTGGTTGGATAGCCAACTATCCTTCAAGCACCATATGTTGAGGGCAGCAGAGAAGGCGAGAGTACGAGCAGCATGGTTGGGGAGATTGATGTGTAATGTGAAAGGGCTGGGAGAATGGAAGAGGAGAGTTATTGGTAGGACGATTGAGCAGAGTATGCTGTACGGAACGGACGTGTGGGGTGAAAGAGCGAGGATCCATGCGAGGATAAAGCCACTATAAAGCTACTAGTTTCGGTCCACAATAAAGGCCATCATCAGGCTGCAATAGAAATAATACATTACAAGCTAATACAAAGGTATACTAATACAAATCCTTACCTGAGGGAATTACAATTAGCAAGGGGTTAAATCAGTTCGGAAATGATTGCAAAAATGTAGTTGAATTTTATGAATAAATTCGAAATTAATATATATTAATACATAATTAACATGGTTAAACTAATGGTTAAAACACCAAGTTAAAGAACTTTGTTATACAGGGAGAGTAGTGGTAAAGGTTAGGTTAGAAATTAGAATGTGGTCATTGAAAAAAATGTTTTGAAGATAGATGAAAGCTAGAACAAAAGGAAAAATCTTGAGCTCAACAAGTTACTCATAAGTATTTCATAAAAATAAAAATTGAGTTGATGTAACGTGGAGAAAAACCTACCCAATAAGGGAGGAACTATATGTAAAATAATGAAGAATGAATTATTAAGAAAGGGGTTCTGGAACCATTTGAAGTACCTACTGAATTCTCTAAAAATGATATTCCCAAAAACTCAAAGTAGGGAGAATAAAGGTTAGTCCAAGAAAATATGGAAAAAACATTGCGACGAATGGTAATTAACCTGCATAGCGACTAAATCGGATTATTGAAGGGTACCCATAAACAGGCAATGAAATGAAATTTATGGTCCGTATTTAGCTGTTTTATCGAATAGAGATTATTATTATTTTTGTAGTCTTATTCATCATAAAGGTACAATGACAACTTAAATAAACATAATGCCGAGAAATAGCTTTTAATTGAATATTTAAATGCAAAAAAAATATCAGGGAATGTCTATTGCACAAAAAAGCGTACCTATGTTGCTGTCAGAATATTGGTTATTTGGAGCAGTGTATCCTATGAAGCGAAGGTTCATGAAGTGTCATTGTCGTTCAAATTTGCAGTGAAAATATAATTATGCTGCTCAAAATCATCAATTTTTCCAAAGCAACGTCCGCAATTTTTGTGCAAAACACTGCATTCTAATCGGATAATTAGATAACAAACAAATTGCGGACCTATGGTCGTTCGATCATATTTCAATTTCATCTTCAATGGGTCTTCACTAATGGGAGTCAATTAGTCACTTTCTTAAATCTACGAACAGGCTTTATGCAGTATTTCATCATGAGTACGAAATAAGCCAATAGTTGTTCACTCGAGAGCCCCTAAAATATATCTGGGTTTTCTGAATGAAATAAACAGCGAAGTTGGTTAAATTTACGCTTACATTGTGATACCAAGCAAACCAATCGATAAAAGTAAAAGCAAGGGTATTCGGTGAATGACTTTAACAAGGTGACATCAAACTAATTAAACTGATTTTAGACAATATAGTAATTAAAAAGTGTAAATTCAGTGTTTTATGCAGAATGATTTTAAGTAATAATTATTTATTTATTATCAACAAAAAACTTTAGTTTTTATACCTAATAATATTTTTATTATTATTATCAAAAGACTTACTTACTCAGCAATTGCTGTAATATTTACCTATCCCGAGCGTAAACGCAAAGGGCATTAGGCTCAAAATTTACATACTTTTTTAAGACTGTCTTCAAGACTTTTGGCGATGAGTCCAGTTGATGATACGATGATCGGTACCACCTTCACTTTTTCTGCATACCACATCTGTCCTACTTCTATGGCAAAATCGGTGTACTTTGCTAGCTTTTGTTATTGTTTTTGCTTTTGTTATTGTTTGGAACTGCAACATCGACTAGCAGCACTGATTTAGCACCCCTACAATGTCGGGTCGGTTATTCGTCACCTGCCTTCTTCAAGGTGGCAAGCGACAAATTGATGTAGCTTAGCGCATAGAAGTCCCGCAAATTTTAGAATTCATCCAGATTCTCGTCGAGTAAGACTTTGGAGACGAACTGGAAACGTGAAACGTCGAATGCATATCCAAGAAGTTCACACATATATAGTGGTGGTACAGTTATGATATGAGGAGAAAAAATGTTCGGTGGTAGAACAGATCATGTTTTTCCAGTTCGCTTCATTAAGGCTACGCAATAAATTGACACAATGGACTAGTTTAGTGATTTTTTTTATATTTGCATCTTATAAAATAAGTTTTTAGTGGTTCAACTGTACAAATAAAATTTTTATAAAATTAATCCTCTAGCCATAATCGGCTTTTGAAGTTTAAATTTAATGGTTACATACGTCATAAGTGGTAAATGACGTATTTCAATAAGATTGGTAGAAAATTTGCGATGTTGTCGATATGCTTTAATATTAACCGAGAAACTTATCTCTCTCTCTTATTTGTTGTCATTAAAAAGAGATAAACATATCGATATTTTTGTTCTCTGATTGACAGTTTATCAAATAAGGAGTAAAACACTAAACAAAATTTTCTGTCATTTTCGTTAGTTTAATTTGTTGTTTGGTTGTATTTGGTTTATGAAAGAAATTACTTCTATACTATTTTTGGTACAAAAATAAAAATCCCTAACACCTTCTCTTGGTGTTATAGCGGTTCCTTAAAAAATAACCAATAGAAGTAATTGTTCTCTCGGGGAGCAACCCTTCTATCGGTACAGTGAGAGAACGAATTTCAAGAATACGGTTTTGACATTTTCAATAGAACCACGCCCACATTCTATTGGCTGTTCTATTCTATCTCCGTCAAGAATAGGGGTCTTGTTTGTTTATTACAGATAAACACGATTTTCTCTCCTGTCATATATCTTGTCAACTGGTACAATCAGTTAGTCACAGAACACGGTGTTTTGTGCCGCCAGTTCTTTGAGAACACTTGAAACGAACGTAGCTAAACTGTGACAACGTTGACTTTTAAACACACTTCATTATTGGTTATTAGTTGGCGCTACGTTTAAAACTTACGAATTATTTATTGCTAAATTTTACGAAATGAGAAAAATTAATTGCAAAATGAATACCAATATAAGTAAGTAGGTATCCTATCCTAAATATATATTGCTATCATTTTGATTAATATGATCCTACTAAACTAGTCCATTCTTCTTCTTTCTTTCGTTGCCATACCAGTTCTCCCTAACGTTGGCAATTACATTGGTGAATTGTTCATGATTCTCAGCTAATCTGAATAGTTGTTCGGCACTACGTATTCCAGTTCAATCACGAATTTTCGCTGGCGTTGTCGGCCAAAACTTTCATCTCTTTCATGATAACGCACGTACCTACACATGTTACATGACTTGTCACAGTTTGGCTCACTAGCAAGTGAATCGATGTATTGCCACGGCCAATACAATCCCTTGATCTAAATCCTATCGAGCATGTATGGGATAGACTTCAAGACGTAATTACTAATTACTGCACTTTCACATTCCCTTTCGCGTCTGAGAGCGTCTTATAGCCGAATGGTCCCCAACAAAATATCGACTATCTTAATTTGAGTATGCACAATAGATTGTTGTTGAAATATCAGAAACTTTGTCCAATATTAATAAACACTAAAGCACCATAAATCGATAATTATTTATCCAAAACTTTTCAGAAAAAAACTATGACCTATTGTAAAAATAACCTTTGACATTTCCGATGTATGTATTTTTGCGTAAAGATAGAGGTTTTGAATTTAAAACATTTTCATTCCAATACCAGATGAGGGTAACGTAATCTAAATAATCCCAGACTCACCCTCACCCATTGACCAAACACATGTCAATAATCTGTTTACGAACATTTTCAGAAAACAGGATGAAAGAGCATTTCCCCATTTTACTGATATTCTATGAATATAGCGTAAAATGATAATGTTCAATGGCTTTTACAAATTCTCTAACCATTGAACCGTGATATACGTTATTGGAGAGATAGTATTGCGGGAGTATTTGCGAACTGCAAAAAAATAAATAATGTGTAAATAGTGCGTACATCAAGGTATAATAATATAACATGGTTGCTTTTTAGTTTTACTTATTTTATATTAATAATGTTATTATTATTATCTTATTTTAAATTAGTTGTACAACATAATTGTAATTTATAATTTAGAGTTCTGCATTATATTTCCCAGATTCGTACTATCATAAAAAATTATTTAACAAATATTTTAGTGTGGTTTATTGAACTGCTAAGAGAGATTCAGTTTTGTTTGTGGTTTCCGATCTTAAAGTATCTAATATTAAAAAAATAAGAACCAACAGACTTCCATAATAATAAATCAACGGAGATCTTATTACTGGAAGTGAAAACCACAGGGGAAATTTCAAACTCCATTTTTATATGAACTCGGATAAACTTTGCTGTAATTGAAAATACATTTTTTTATGATTTTACACAATTACATATTGTTACATATAACAGTATAAAATATATAATAGTAATCTATATTTAGTAATATAGTATTAAAAAGTTTTTGGTATCATATTTACAAGGTGATTTAATATTGAATATAATATAATTGAACCGACTACTGAATTATGGAGTTCTCATGTGCTTACAAATTTATACCAGGTTAATCATAAAGTAATTTTCAATCAAATGAGGCAAAATTAAATTAAAACATATAATAAATATTTATAGCCCCACAAATATTAAAATTTAATAATGAAAATCATAAAAAAATAAATTTATTTAAATAGAAACTTATAATAACTTAGAAAGATAATTTATATTTAAAAAAAAATAAATTCAATTAATCGTTTTTATTTAAAATATATATGACTTCTATTATAGAAATCATAGCTTCTAATCTAATTATTACTTATTTACTACCGGTTTACTACAGAACTGCTTTAAATAGTAAATTTACCAAAGGTGAAGCCCTTGACCAATATTAAAATATAAATATTGTAATATATCTAAAATACACACATAAATTAATTAGTTTATATAATATACACTTAATATTTACTTAATTTATATACACCCGGTATATCAGTTGTAATTTATTTATACCACTCTAATACAACACTATTTATATAGGCTTATTTTACTCTTTGCTTGCTTCCGCCCTTTCTAAGACAGATTAAAACTGAGATTTCGCGCGGATATCGCGCTTTTATATACCATTCTGACGCCTCTAGAACCACGTCGAACATTCGGCATTATTTTCTCGAATAGCCCCGGCACATTCGCCATTATTTAGAGCTTAGATTAGTCAGTGTCGGTGCTTGAGCTTGGCGAGTTTGCAACAATACGCTACTGTACTTCAATTTGATAATATTTGCATAATTTCAAATAGATATTAATTAAAAAGAACTTTAAAACAAAAGGAAATTGTGAAATGAATAAACTTGGCCCTTGGTTAATTATTCAATTTTATTATTATTATTATCAAATGTCATTTTTCTAGCATAAAAAAATTATAGAAAAATCAAAGGAACAAATTGTGTGGGTAAAAATCACATTTAATACCTACCTAATACTCTGTATGATAAGTCCTCAGAGTAATAAATAGAGGTGCTTCAACAACACAATCCCCGTTTTCCAATTAGAGAGCATATAATGCGAGTTTTTTATATGTAAGTAATTATTACATCCACAAATTGCTTTAATAACATTGACCAAATCTATATTTTTTCTCAAATCTATTTACAGATATTTTACTTAAACATTTCACTAATATATGAGGCACATAGAATAACAGAGGTCCAACTCCATTTTTTTAAAATATCTGTTCTTTATTTTAAATACTTTATCTAATGTGTATCTTTCAGTATAAAGGTGGGCTATCTCCATATGATATGGAACCATCTGTGAAGTACATTTAAAAACAAGAATTTATTATATATGTAAAAGTAAAATAAATAATGTAGAAAAAATTAGATATGTTTACACAAAATTTAATTTAAGGGCCAATAGTGGTAGAATGAAAAATTTTACTAAAAATTGTGTAGCAAATAACTGGTTTTATTTGCTTATTTCTAGTACCCCCATTTTAGGCAATGTTATACTATTTTTTTTCCTCTACTTCTCTTATTAAAATGGTTATTCTAATATATAATGATTAGTATCCATACTGAATAATAGGTATGTTTAAATAAGGAAATTATTTTTCTATTAATAAAAATATAGGACGCCACTGTTAAAAAGTTACTTCCGGTAGCCATCTTGGATAACCATCCCGGTCAACTGTCCTTGAACGAGCATTACTTCCTTACTATTTTATGTTCTAAGGTATGCACCTACATAATATAGGTATAGAGTATAGACATTATTTTTTAATAAAATAAAAATTTTAAACTTATTAAACTATAGGAAGATAAATGAAAAAGTCAAAAATCCGGGGCAGAAATATTTCTAAGAATTCACGGTTTGGAAAAGTATATGTCCAGAGACACGTTACTAGTCTTATGTACATTTTTTCTACAAATGGATGTGATATTAAGAACACATTAGGTATATGCTGCTACTTTTGAAACATGATTTCTAATCTCTCTTATACTAATAGTAAAAGATTAAGAAAAAGTATTCCATTACAAGTTAGTTGAACTCGATTAAATATTTTCTTCAAGGTCGTTTTAACTAGACATTCTCTTAAATATTAGTGTATTGACCTTGTTATTATTAGTAATAATTATACACATAAAATTATTAAAAACCATTGAATTATTAAACATATATTGTAACATATGTATAAAACATTTAATTTTTATAAAAATATAATGCATAGGGTGATTACGCCGAACTCCAGAAGATCGTTTATAAATTAAATTCGTATTAACTTTGACTATTATATTAAAAAATATGAAATTTAAATACAACGATTGTATGCTCATTAATTGAAATAGACGTAATGACAGTGACATCCGTGACAGGTAACAGCTGTCACTTGGTTTCGTTTTTCTCATCTTGTGAACGAACATTCTTCCCCCCCTCGAAAAACTGGAAGATTTTCGAGTGTAGATACATGTAGAGTCTCAGGCCATGGTTGTGGTTGTAGCATTAGGTAGACAACATAGTCTGTGTACAGCCCGTCGAACGATTCCTTTAGAGGTTTTGACGTCTGCAACTCTAGATACGCCATCTAGACCAGGGTAGAGTTTGATGATTCGCCCCATGCGCCATTGTAATGGAAGCATATTTTCTTGTTTGAGGACAACTAAATCGCCTTCCTGAAGTCCCTCTTGCTTGACTTTCCACTTTGTTTTATGCTGAAGCTCGCTTAAATATTCATTGCGCCAGCGCTGCCAAAACTGTTGTCGTAGTCGCTCTAAGCGTTGGTATCTGTCAAGCCTGTGTTCATTGACATCGATGAGGTTTGGTGACGGCAGCGAGGTGAAGCTTCTTCCGTAAAAATTCTCTTTAATCAATCGAGATATTTTTTCCTCTCTACATTGTTGTGAGAGCTGAAGAAGGCACCTGGTACTTAAATATGGCGCTGATGCCGTCCCATAAGTGACGGTATTTAATTCAAAAAACTTAAAGGGTAAATTAGGTTCGTCACGCCACAATATCATTTGTAAATGTCTTTGTTTTGGCTCTACTAAGATTTGCCTATACATTTTCTCTATGTCAGCAGAAATCGCAAATTTATACTGCCTATATCTTAAAAGGATTGAGAATAGGTCATCTTGAACAACTGGGCCCACCTCCTGAATATCATTAAACGAAATGCCGGATGACGTTTTTGCGGAAGCGTCAAAAACTACTCGCAGTTTGGTAGTCTCACTACTCTCCCTAATAACTGCATGGTGAGGTAGGAAACATCCAAAATTCGGTTTGCATACCTCCGTCATATGCCCTAAACGTTGGTATTCATTAATGAAATTACGGTAGTCAGTCTTTAGTTGCGGTTTATTATTTAATTTTCTTTCTAATTGTAAAAACCGTTTTTCAGCAATATGGTAAGAGTCACCTAGTTCATCTGAAGACCCTTTTAAGGGAATTTGTACGCAAAACCTACCGTTAATTTGTTGGTGGGTTGTTTTAATAAAAAGTTGTTCACAAAAGTTATCTTTTAATTCAACGCTTAAGTTAGTATTTTTAGGAATTTCCTCTATTTCCCAAAACCGAGCTAATTGTTCTCGAATTTCGACTGAAAAATTACAACTAATTTTCTTATTATTATAATTGCTTTCCGTATAATTATAGCCCATAGGACCGGCTACTATCCAACCAAGTTGGGTTTCTTGAAGAATAGGCCGTTGTGGACCCAGTTTCCACTTATTTGATCCTATTAAATCCCAAAACGCATCTGCACCTAACAATAGATCAATGTCGCCGGGTTGATAAAACTGAGGATCAGCCAAATTAATATGTTGTGGAATACCGAGGTCCTGAAAACGTATTGGAACTTGAGGAATATTATCTGTAATGCATGGCAAAATATAACATTTTACAGAAAGATTAAATTTGTTATGAAGTGAATTAATTTGTATGTTACAATGCTCATTTATATTAAAACTTGAGCTACCGAGGCCTGACACACTTTGAGATAAGTTTTTCCTTTTAGGATAACCCATAAGTTTTTGTGCTTTTTCGGTAATAAAAGATGACTGGCTACCGCTGTCCAGTATAGCCCTCAAAATGTGCGTGATGTCGTTATAAGTCACCTTGACCAACGCTGTAGACAACAGAGCTTGATTGGCGGTGGTAGCGGACATTGAAACCGTAGACGAGGGACTGGCGGTACGATTAGATGAGTTAGGTGCATTATTATTAGATATTGAAGTAGTGTTGTTGGTATGTGGTATGTTGTGATCATTTAATTGTGGCTGTGCTTGTGAATTAGTTGGCGGCGGTTGTGTGCTTGACTGTTGTGGTTGTGTGCTTGACTGTTGTGGTTGTGTGTATGGCTTATGTAAAAGTGTATTATGTTTTCTTTTACAGATGCGGCACCCATTTAATCTACACTTATAAGAAGCGTGGCCACTACGGAAACAATTCACACATAAATTCAACTCAGAAACAATAGCAATGCGAGCAGCTAATGGAAGCAATTTAAATTCTGAACATTCGTGTAACTTGTGATTTTGTTTACAATGTACACAATTATCACCAGGTGAAGTTTCACTAGACGAAGAGAGGAATGATTTGGACTTAGATAGACGTCTTTCATTTTTATTGTTAGAGGACCTGCTTACATTCATAGTTTCTAAGACAGTTGCACGCTGACGTAGAAATGATAAAAACTCATCTAAGGTAGGAGAAGTCTTATCGTTCCTAGTTTCCTCCCACTTCCTTGCTGTAGTGCTGTCTAACTTCGCCGTTGCCATATAAATTATGAGTGAGTCCCACTGATCGGTAGGCTCACCTAAAGACTTTAAAGCACTTAAATTTTTTGATAATGTATCAACAATATACCGTAATCCCGATTCAGATTCTCTTTGTATGACTTCCAATGAAAAAAGACATTTAATATGTTCATTGATTAATAAACGCTTATTGTCGAATCGTTCGCACAACAAGGACCATGCGACTTCATAATTATTGGACGACACTGTTACAGAGTCAATTACCTTACTCGCTGAACCTTTTAGGTATTGTTTTAAATAATGAAATTTATTTATGTCGTCGATTTGGTCGTTGTTGTGAACTAACGCCAAGTAGGTATCCCGAAAGGAAAGCCAGTTATTGGGGTGGCCTTCAAATGGTTGTATTTGTATGGGCGGTAACTTTAAATTGACACATGAAACCGACTTAGTTGACGAATGATCACTGTCGTCCTGCTTGCGTTCAAAATAATCGAGTAACGCTTGACCTTGAGCGATTAATTTAAAGAAAATATTTTCTGTAATTTCACGCTCCTTCATTTGAGCATCGCTGTCTTCGGATATTAATTCTATTTGTGATTGTAGATTATCGAAAGTAAGACTAAGATCGCGAATATTGCTCAATCTCAAGCGTAACTCATTAATATTTACGGCATTCGTCGTTTTAACTTCTAACAATGGAGTTAAATATTTTTCAAATAAAGTTAGACGTTGTCTAATCGAACCCCTTTGCTTAATGAGATCTTTTAATTCTGTCATTTTTTCTTAAATTAACGCAAAACAACGAACACGCAAAACTTGATTAACACTCTTAAAACGTAAATAATAAATCAACAATAGGACATACCAGGCCGAAACAGCAGACTACTTTACTCACCGATGATATTTTTCTTAAAATAATGCCGACTTACTTCCTATTTCACAGAGGTTATCAACGCAATCCACTCAAGTAAAGGAAAAAAATTAATCCCAGCTTACATTTAGGAAACCCCCATGAAGGGTTAAAAAATTCTTGAAAATCTGGTGTACGAATACACATACATCTTAGCATTTAAATCATACATTGTAATAACTGGATTATATTTTTATTTGGAAATTGTTATATGCAATTACTGTTCAAATAAAAGATTATACTGATACGAGATATTGGATATGGTTCGAAGAGTCAAAAATAACTCATCCGATATTGTTTATAATTACATAGATTGGAATAAGTTATATTTTAATCGGAACAAAACACATCATAATTATTGGTTATATTCTGCATTATATAAAAATTTGGAAAAACCATTTTTAAGTTTGATTTATAAACTTAGGGTTCAGATTCCGTTTGCGTTCGATGATCAAAGTTTTCTACATATTTAAATTTCGAATTATCATTATTTAAAATACATTTCCATGGTTTTTTTAAAATTAGTAATATAATTATTTTTCATTCAACTAACTTTCTATTTATATTGGTGAATCCTAAAATATCACCTATTCTCATTAACTGTTTTTAAGTATTGATTGCAATTTATTTTAATTTTTGATTTTTTGTTTTTTTGTAACTAATAGCTATTTTCTATTTTTAAGTTCGACTAAAAATCCCTTATCCTGTAGATCCTTATCAGAATAATGGTTTTTAGGTTTTTAAACTATTATTTATTTTCTTATTTTTTCTCATAGACATTGCAGTGATGGCAGTTTGATCGGATTCCCAAAGACATTAGATAGCTGTTAGTAAGTCTGGTGTGGTTGATCCGAAGTCCCTTGTGCTCAAGTAATTTAGAAAAAGTTGGGTAGTAGATGGTTGCAGTTTTGGAGTTCAAGAAAATACGTTTTACTATTGCGCCATAAAAGTTGCCAGGACTCCTCATTTTAGTGCTTGAGAACGAGTTTGAGATGTAGTATGGTTGGTTCACTGGTATTAGAGGCAATTTCTTTGGCATGGTGGTCTACACGTTGATCCCAATATGAATAATTGGGTGATCAGTGTAAATTTAATTGATTGAGTTGATCGAGGAGAGAATCTGATCATACGTTAGTGTTTGTTGACATTAGTAATGAGCTTGAAGACTAGAAGAATGCAATTATATTGCTCACCTCTGCATATACTGCACGTTGGAGATAATCTAGAGTAACTTAAGAGGGAGCAGAGTGGGATAGAGTAAACAGGATTGGAGGTATTTGTAGAAGTTGAGGCAGCATATGCAGCATATGAGAGCGGGGAATCATTAGCTTCACGGTACAAACTCTCAACTCATGCACAGAGTTTAACAAATCAATTTCGGATTTAGAGGCACTCACGTAGATGAAAGAACCGTAATCGAGTTTAAAACATACCAAAAATCATACATTCACTAACGAGAGGAAGCGGATAGTTTTTTAAAAAGATTTGAGGAACTGTGGTTGAGGTTCTAGAAAATTTGATTACTTTCGATTTATTTTGAAAGATGGAAAATTACAGTTTTCCAGTTCTATCCTTAAGAAAAATGATCCTGCGTCTCGAGTTTCATTTGCGTATTTCAGAATTGACTCAAGTGGAATTGTAGTATACACTAACAACACAGCCTTTGTGTATGCTGTGTATTTTCTGGCTCACACGCATAGGTATTTACGTAATTATCTTATAAACAAGTTTCAATACTCCTTTAGTGAAATTTTTGCACCAATTGACTCGAATCTTTTTAGGTCACTCAAAATATATGGGAATAACTTTAGAAAACTTTCTTCACCGCTAAATGTTATATAAGCTGGTGTTTATGATGCCCACAGTTACCTCTATCTCGTGGTATGTCCTCGTCGAGACATAATAAATCATCGCACGAACTTTTCATGTTAATTCCTCTTTTTGACCAAAAACTTACACATCATCATGAAGATGATGGTGCACAATAAGCGCATTAGCTGCGTGGCATGTGGGAAAAGAGGTCATAAGGCAGGGTAGATGCTCTGTGAAATGGGAGAAAATGGTCTACAAACTGAGGGACGCATCAAAGAGGTTGGAAAAAATGTAAGGGTCCCTGTGGACCCCTTAGAGGGGTGATAGAGGAGGTAGGGGTAGACAGAAAGGAAGAGGAAAGACTGAAGACGGAGTGAGGTTTTTTCAGATAAACCTGGGGAAGTGCGCACGATATTTTGGATGAGGTGATTGTTAAGAGGAAGGTGGATGTGGTGTGTGGATCTGGGGTGAACGTAAAGTATGGATTATGGACGATTCAGAGGAGGCGGGAATAAGAGTGGTGGGTAACGGACTTAAAGGTAACGGTGCTCAATGATGGGTAGCTGCCCACCTTTGTTAGGGGGTTGGGGGTTCGTCGTATATAGATGTGACTGCATGTGACGAATGGCTGGAAAAAAGAGTGAGTAGCTGGACGGTGATGGAAGATGAGGAAAGCTTGAGCTTGCATAGGTATGTGGAGAAAGACATAAGGAAGATGGAAAAAGAGGCAATGTTGGACGAAGGCCGAGGCGGAGAGACAGGAAGAAACTAGGTGGGGAGATGGAAAGAGGACTGTGATAGAAGACTGTAAAAGGGACGGAAAGTGTGGCAACAGGCGTGTATGGAGGACTAATTATTGGTGGAATAAGGAAATAGAAAAGTTGTTAAAGAAGAGCAAGAAAGAAAGAAGAAGGATGGTAAGAATAAAAGGTAAATGTAAGGATATGGAGAGATACAAGGCGAAAAAGAAGGAGTTTGAGCGGAAGGTCGAAAGGTCGGAAAGAGGTAAGTGGGAAATATTGCTGGGGCAATTGGGCAATAATCCATGGGGTAAGGCATATGAGATTGCAGTGAAAAGAATTGGGGAAACTAGTAATATTGTGCTAGAGGAAGATTGGATTAAAAAAATTTTTAAAAAACTATTTGCATTGGGAAAAGGAGTAGGGAATAATATAACACGGGTAGAGCAGGTTTTCAGGGGGAGAGATAAAATTAGGGGGATAAAGCCGGTAGAGATAGAGGAAATAGAGAAGGAATGGCGTGGTATCAAGAAGAGGAAGACTCCAGGAATAGATGGTTTGACAGGGGAGTTAATAAAAAGACTGTTGGATGATAATGGGGACAATGGGGAGTATTTCCTAGAACGAGTGGAAGCGTGGAAAGTATAGGACGGAGATGGGAGTGCCTCAGGGGTCGGTAATAGGACCGGCGCTCTGAAAATGCGTGTTTGAGGGATAAAATGTGCAGATGGATGCGGAGAAAATGTGTAGAAAGATTGTGGAAAAGATAGAGCAATGCGGATAGGAGGTGGCCGAAGAGAAGACAGTGGGATTATTGGTGAAGGGACGCAGCAAGGCGAAATACCTAGATGTGTGGTTGGATAGCCAGCTATCGTTTAAAAACCACATGCCGGGTGGCATGGCTGGGGAGATTGATGTGTAAAGTGAAAGGACCGGAGAATGGAAGAGAAGAGTTATTGATAGAACGATTGAGCAGAGTATGCTTTACGGGGCGGAAGTGTGGGGTGAAAGAGCAGGAGTACATGCTAGGATTAAACCACTACTGAGGGTTCAGAGAGGAATTTTGCTGAGGGTGGTGCAAGGGTACAGGACAGTGGGAGGGTTAGCAGCAGTGGTGCTGGCAAGATCCTACTTATTGGATATGATGGCTAGAATCAGGAGACTACAGTGGAATGGCGCGATGAAAGAGGAAGTTATGGATTAGATGGAGAAGGAAATGGAAGTAAGGTGGAAGGAGTATGAAGGTGCGCTAAAAAGAGAAATTGGAAGTAGGAGAGAATGGATGAGTAGGAAATTCGGCGAAGTGAACTACTTCTTGACACAGGTGCTGACCGGGGATGGGTCAAGAGCAGGATATCTTCACAAGATTGAGAAAAGAGAGACGGGAGTGTGTGAAAGGTGCGAAGTGGAGGATGGTTTAGATGCTGGAGGAATGAAGAAGTGCTGAAGAACTTGGAGGAAAGACTCGGAGTGGCTACTAGCAGCTAGTAGATTGGCATCACCAAAAATAATCATATTTATAACTAGAATTGCACTTGGAATAGAAATTGCGGCAACAACATTTCCCGCAACTCGATAAAAATTGCAGCTATTAAGCTAAAGCGCATGCGTGCATTGAAAATTGCTGTAATTTTTTCTAGAATTGCGAAGCGTAAAGTCGCTCTAAAAGGTAGTCGAAATTAGCTTTGATTTAAAAAGCGATTAACTACGAAAAATGTTACCGTAATGACATTATACGTGGCGGTATAAAAGTAAAGGTGTGAGTGCCATACTCGATGTAAATAATTGTTTAAAGACATTGTAAATTTTATAATTATAAATAGTGAACTTGTTAGTGTTTGTTTTTATTATCAATGCTAAAGGCGATATAATTTATTAGCTATTTTTAAAACTAATAATAATAAGAACTTCTTTATACTTTAAATGAAAAAAATATATACCCAAAAATAAAATTAAATAAAAATTCACAATTACCTACCTTGTAGTAAACATATCTGTAAACGTAGATTTACAATAAAAAAAGTAACAATACCTGCACACATTTACAGATAGCCGTTAAAAAATAAGATAAACATTTATTGATGTACAATATTGCCAGGTATTAAGAAGTCAGAGACCTTCCAACCAGGGATGTATTTAAACATAGCGTAGCACGTTTATTTAGGTTATTTACACACTATTTAATTTATCAAATTTTTACTATGATTTTTGTCTACGCTGAAGTTTCGAAATTTTAAAAATAATTCCCATTACGTTCTGCCACTCTAACGGAAAAAACTCATTTTAAAAAACAATCAGTAAGGCTGCAACTGAATCATTATACCGTGTGTCTCCGATAATTGCACAAAACTTTTAAGACAACTTATTTGACAACTTCAAAACTAAAGTCGGGATATTGTTGCTATACATTAATAAGACTAGTATAGATAATGAAATGTGCAATGATGTCTACATACTTTATACAGTTAAGAATTGACTACGATAATTGTGTTTATTTTTCACTGCAGCTGGATCAGTTTTCTTTCTATTCTATCTATTCATTATTCGCCACTTGATGTCAAATATTATTTTCTGTAAGATCTCTACAATAATAATGAAATTTACGTCAAATATATATAAATATCTTAAAGAAGCCACTTGCAATGGATGCATTATTCTTGAGAATGTGCAAAACCTTGGGAGCCCATATTCTGCAAAATTGATGCGATATTAGTGTTTTGTCCATCAACAAGCATGACGAAATTTTCTAAAACTAAACAACATTATGAAATTTTTAGTTAAAATTGCAAACAAGATCAAACTCAAGCGCCTCAAAGAACATTTTTCAAAACCTTGACCAATGAAATTTACTGTCACTAGGTGGAGGTGGAACTACTTCTTCCCTCTGAAGTCTAATGGTTAAGTAGGGGAATATTGTTGGAATGTTTTAACGATACTCTATCTGCCATAGTTCCATACATGCATGCTTATCAGTTTTCTGTTTGTCTTCTTAACTAGCCTTTCTCTTTGTTGCTCCTAATACATGATATCATCTTCTTCACTTTATTCCAACTTCTTTCGGTTTTAATCATGCATTTTCTCAATAATATTGTCTGATGTGAGCTGTTGGTCTAGTTTTAGACATGTTTCGTTTTTACATCGCTCCCACTTGTTACATTTGAAGATGGTGTGTTCTACTGTATCAATATATGCAATGCAATTTTCCGAAAATTGCATATATTCAAATCTTGTACGAAACACTCCATGTCTTGACAGAACTTGACAGGTAGTAGTCGGTTGTACGATGTGCGATGTTTACCCATTTACTTATGTCTCTTTGGTGCAAAGTATGCTACTATTTTTAAAGAGTATGGGGAGATTCCGTCCTAGAGCTTTATCATTTTTAATGTTTTTGCCACCTGTTCTATTTCTTGATCAGTGAACGGTTTAATGTTACTTTATGTCGACTCATCGGGCCATTCCTCCGCTACACTTGGAAATAATTATGATTTCCATTTTGTGATCAATAGTGGCCTTATATTGCATTGAGTTTTCTAGTCAATATTTTATAAGCGTTATCCCAGACATTATTGTTCGGTTCCTCACAAATGTCTTTACAGTTTTTTCTTAGCATCTTTGATAACTTTGCCTAGTTCCTTTTTCTTCAACTTGTAGGTAGTTTCCAAATTTTTAGCATTTCTACTTCTTGCTCTTGTCAGTTTCCCTAATTTATATCTCCCAGTATTATGGTTTCCCCTTGATAAGCGTATTTCATGATATTGTCACATTCTATTTTGTATTCTGCTGATATGCTGATATTTAGAGATATACAGCAACAGACAATTGTTTAGTCCTTAAGTGGTACTATTAGGTGGTCTTTGGCAGATAAGTGTTCGCGAATGCATGTAGAGGTATGATGACCAAACTCCAAGCATTTGTAGTATCATAGTATGTTGTCCATCCTATTTTAATAATTCCCTCTCTTGCCGTTTGCCCTCCAAATCTGATATTTTCTTATATTGCCACCCTTGCTCTTGTTGCCACAGCTGTTGCTATCTCCATCTCACCAACATTGCCATCGATATCTATTATGTGTAATATGTCATAATTACCTTTAATATGTAGTTTTGCGTCCTGCTTTTGTATTTTCCGCTCTAGACTTCCAACAGAACTTCTCCTTTTGCCTTCCTTTTAATGGTTTTGGCCCTAACACCCTCTTCGTCGTGACATTCGGTATGGACAGCGTACTGCCTGCAGCTAGATTTAACTCTCAACTATTTTCTCACTCTGTTGGTTTTTCTCTACTTCTAACTGAGTTCTTCCTGGTTTTATTTGCTCCTACTTTGCCTACTAATATTTGCATCTTTATGCCAGTACATCGAAATACAAATGCTGTACACTTCTTCAGGTATTCATGGTTTATATATAAGTAGAATAAAATTTTCGATGATGACAAAATTCGGAGTAAAAAGCATAGTTGAAAGAGTAATTTTGTAAGCTTGGTGATGGTTAGGTTAGGTTAGGTACGAAGACAGGTTACTTCGTTATTTTGGATATGATTTTTTTGGGAATAAATATTTTTTTCGAAATTATTTTCTTTAGATTATTTGCTTGAATAAGTGATTTAAAATAAAAATTGAAATAGATTTCGGAGTTTAAAACTTCATGACTGACGGGGGTTCCCCGACCTAAATTTACCTAAATACTTCATTTTATCTACAATACACTTGAAATAGATATTTTTCGCAATATAATTTAAAATTAATAATAGTTATTATTAATTTTTCAAAAAAATGTTACAAACTAAAATAAAAAACAAAGGGGACTTTTGTAAAACATTTAAAGTCCTACTGTTAGCTTGCTTATAAAAGAAACTAATTTAATTTAAAACATGCCAAAACCCCTTTTTATTTAAATAGAAACTGTATTGTCTTTGTGGTACAGATGAATATGCCAAATAATTTTCAAGGTCGTAAAAGAACAACTATTTTTTTGAAGAAATTCCCAGAAGATGTAGAAAATTCAACCGATTTATATTAAAAACTTAATGATATACTTGCAGCTAAATACAATCCTGATTAAATGGAAATAAAGACCGAGAAATGGAAAAACATCTTGTTATTTTTTTAAATGATACTACTATACATTAGAAACGATTGCCACAAGCTATGCAATTTACTCACTTCCATATTGAATAGGTACATTTTACCGTTATTCCTTTGTTTTTTCTTGATAATAATAAATATTGGCCAGAGTAAACAATATCGAAATTAAATGGCTATGAATATTCTCGTGTAATATGTATTTGTCAAATTTTATTTATACAGGGAGTATTCCCTCTACACAATTATCTTAAGAAACAAAATATATTTAAATAAAGAATATTATAGTTGTATATTGTTAATCGGAATAATTTAACAGATATAATATAGATCCAATTTATAAATTTCGCAACAACTTTAACATCTTCATGCTGTAGATTTTACAGTATACAACAAAATGTTACTTTTCCTCTGCAAGAGACATCAAGGTAAGAAAAGCCCCTGGAGTGGATGGCTTGAAAGGAAAGGGGATGTAATAAAGAGGTTACTAGAGGAGAATGGGGAGTATTTCTGAGAGCTCTTTAACAAGGTACTGAGGGAGGAAGAATTCCCGGAGTTATGGAAGGTGGCCAAAGTTATACTTGTAGTAGCCCTTTAAACACTGCATATTGCGTCCTTTGAAAAGGATAAGATACACATAGTTTCAATAGTCTGTCCGAAAATCCACATCATGATCAACTTTGTCAATGGGTTTAGGTACTAAAAACTGTGAAAATAGCATAAAGTTGACTGTTATTTTCAATTGCATCATTAGCTTCATTGGGTTAGCTACTGTAGATTTCCTAGGCAAAAACATGTTGGTATTCACTAGGGATTTAAAAATTTTTCCTATAAAATGGTTTCAAAAATTTTCTTTCCTGTTCATTTTTGTCACCTTTGGGTATTGAACACACTTTTGATCGTTTCGTTTCCATATTTGAGGATGGGTACTAGTTTTTAAAATTATAGGTTTTAATTTATATGTTTATTTGACTGTGTCCACCTCTAGTCTTACATAACCTTATATTATTTATAAAAAAATATACAACTGTCCACTAATAATACACCTAAAAACTAGTCTGTTCCGCAAATTAAGACTTTTGAATTACAGGTAATAGCTCTGAAGTATTTCATAATTATTGTTTTTATAGTAAGTAATAAGTAAAATTAAATTAAAAAGTTTGATAGTATGTTTACATTGAAATCATGCATATCATTCTATTTAGTTTTAATTGGGCTGTATCTATTTTTTTATTTTAATTTTTTTTATTTAATTTTTAATTATCATTTATAGTGTAATTGATATTTATATATTTGCTTTGTCTATAAAATTTATATAATTTTTGGTTGACAATAAAGCATATTTCTCCGGATGGACATTAACAATGGCAAAGCCTATCTTCAGACAGAGATGGTAGATCGGAGTAAAGGTAACACTTTTGGGTTTTTTGTACTGTTTATTAGAATATTTCTATTTAATCCTATATACAATAATTATTTTGGATGATGGACGACTCCTATGAAATTTAAAAGCAGGTAGATTTTATCTGAGAAAATTTTCAACACAACGAAAAATTTTGGTTTGAATAACGTGAATTTTCTTCTTCTTGATAACCAAACAAATGCGTTATGTTTTCAACAATATTTGTATCATTTTAATTTTGACAGAGTGTTTGGAATACACCGGAATACTCTATTAACAAATAGTACACTCCACTCTCTATAAATTGATCCACTTTAAATTGAATAAATCAGGATTTGAAATATTTTCTAAGTAATTGTGGTTTCTCATATGGTTTCTGGATGTTGTTATACAAAATGGTTTAAGATGGTTTAAGATAAAGCACTAGATTCGGCCTAACATGTAATTTCTTCAACTACATTTAAAATAGTAATAATAATCATTTTATGTACTTTTTTAAACATATCCGCTGTACAATATTCATGTGGTCGAAACAACAAGGAAATTCTCATATTTTTAAATAGCATTTTTAATCCTAATATAGATTTATTGATAGATATATTGTTGAAAAATAATTAATTACATCTGTTTAATAACTAAATATGAATTAAAAAAATAAGAGGATTGCCCATTATACCACAAAACTCAAGTATTAGCTGTATGTCAAACAAAACTATTATAAGCGAACATCAGAAGAGAAACAATCGACGATTATAGGAATGGCCCCCGGAAACGCAAATGCGGTTAGTCACTCCACATCCCGTCTACGAGCTGAACGAAGGAAACGTGATTACCATCCTTTATCAGATAAAATATTCATCTATATAGTTAATGGTGATATTGAGTAGGTATTTCCAAATATTATATTTAATTTAAAAAGTTCACTAAGTAATTAATATTGTATTAAGGTGATAATAAAGATGCATGAATAATTAATGGTTCTACATAAAAAAAATATTTTTTTTAATCGTTTAAATGTTTTGTACTGAATAGCAAGTTTTTCATAAATAAAGGGGCTTTTATTCCTATTTTAACAGTTAGGTTAGAAGTATTTTAAATTTGAACTAGTATACTTTTCACTTTATTTTCAATTTACTATCAATAATAGGTATGGAATATTTTTACAAATATGCAAAAAGTCTGCACCACTACAGAACAGTATATTCTGTATCAGGTGTTGAGAATCCCCTGTAAAAACATATAGGTGATGATTTTTTTTACTTTGGCTTTTTTGTACAAAAAAGTTGTCAGTTTCCTGAAAATATTTTTACGATTTATCGAGTTATTTCAATCAAAGTTATATGTTATCTTTGCTGATTTGAACAGACAATTTTTAGACCATCTTTTGGACTCAGAAACCTCTCAGCAGACTTCTTTATCAACTGAAATTGAAAAGCCTTCATCAAGCAACAATTTCTAGCTCACGAGCCCGCTAACTAATTGAAAGTTATCCACCCAGCAAAGAAAATTATCCTAAAGTGATAGAAAGCCTCCAAAGTCATTTTGGCAGAAATTATATTCTTGTTGAAGTTTATGCCCGTGAGTTGTTGAAGTTGGTATTGACATATTTTAAATAAATATTGAAAGTTTTGTTAAACGATGAGTTTTTTATTATTCTTAATAAGATGGACTTCCAAAAAGTAAGGGTTAGTACAATCAATTTAATGAAAAAGTGGAGCCTATCTGACCGCAAGAAAAGGTTGATACAACGAGGCTGCTGCTATTTATGCCTGAAATATGGACATATTGCCCGAAAATGTAAAATGAATTCGGTATGTTCAATCTGTAGTGGAAGACATGTCAGTAGAATGTGTGTGGCGGTCCAAATATTATGTTACTATAGTTTTAATAAAAACTGTCAGTAGTTTTAGTTTTGTTTAATTGGTTTTGTCAAAAATAAATAAAAAACCTTAAAAGTTTCATAAAAAACGTATTTATTTGTAGTTAATACTACAATTTGGTGAACCCTCAACATGAAATAATTCCGAAAAATACTATTTCACTAAATATGGAAGAGCAGTGAAATATTTTAAATAAGGGGGAAGTATTGTGGCAGTCCAAATATCATGTTACTATAGTTTTGATAAAAACTGTCAGTAGTTTTAGTTTTGATTAATTGGTTTTGTCAAAAATAAATAAAAAACCTGTACAGCCTTACTAATAAACGGAGTATAAATATTTATACCGAGAATAATACAGAGAATAAATTCGGAATAGGCAAAATGTCTACCAATAAATATGGAATAACTTATACTCGGAATAAAAACTCGGTATAAAGTTATACCTACCCTAAGCCTTGTTTAAGTGTAGTATAACCTAAAAAATATGTTTGCGATAAGGTGTAGAAGCTGTTGAGGACGTTAATAATTTAATAAATATGGACATAGATATGGAAAATACAAGAAAAAGAAAAGTTTTAAAGAAAGAATAGACCCGTTTACACTATACTCTAACAAAGAGATTTTTAATTTATGTTTTACTAGAAATAAGTAAAAAGTGATCAGTTAAAGACATTTTTATAATAAAACCTGCAAGGTAAGGTCAATTTCAACCAATTCCAAAAAGAGTTTTTCTCAAACAAAATTTTTTACATTATAAAGCAAAAAAAATCTTAAATTAAGCACAATTACTTGTGGTGTATTGGCTTACGCACTCGCCTTTCACCCAGCTGCTGCGGGTTCGATTCCCGACAACAACTTTTTTTATTTTTTTTAATAGTCCTACTGTCATACATCATTTAATTTGACACTGTTTGTCGACTTTTGCTACGTTGCCAAATCATTATTTTGGAATAAAGAGAGAATAGTTATACCGAATTTATTCCGAGTTTATTTGTGAACAATTTATACCAAGCTTATACTTAGAATAACTATTCTAAATTTAAATAAGGAATAGCCTAAGAATAAGAGATTTTTATTAGTAACAGTGTAAAAGTTTCACAAAAAACGTATTTATTTGTAGTCAATGTTTTGTCATATTATTTAAACTTTGGGCGCCAATTTGTAATATCATTTGCGCGTTGGGCTACAATTTGTAATATGAGTTACCTGATCACCATTGATAGTGAATTTATAAAAATATTTAGTTAACTTTTTAGAAAAAATAACAATATACCAAAAGAAAAAATGTAATTTACAATAAAACAAACATTAAGCTTAAATTCGTCTTTAATTAGTTGTAAAAGATACTTCAATAATTAACAGAATTTATAAATGTTTATCACACAAAAATTATGATAGTTAAATACCTCGGCTAGGGGTGAGTAAGTTCATTAGCTCTGACTATTGTACAATATTTGTTTCTTTAAGAAATTATAAGGGCGCCACTGAAATCTTTTTATTTTTTATGATACTACTGAAGAAAGTTGTTTTAAGCTGAGTTATTTAAATAAGTATCATAAGATGACAGAAAGATGTCAGAAAAAACTGTCTATGAAGATAAAAAAAATGATTTGAAAATGTACAAACATATAAAAGATAATAAGATTTCCTTTCTGGTTCTTCAATTAAAGAGTTGCCTCTAGTTTACTAAAGAGTTGCCTCTAGTTTACTGTTTTATATTCCAACTTTCTGTATATGACAGTAAATCAATAGAAAAATGAGACTCGAATAATTATTAAAACCTCTGGAACTCTATAATGCCAACTCATTAGTACACCTCGTAGCGTAGCTACTTTGAACTTCCAATTATAATTATAGAGACTGTATTCATTATTTTATTATTAAAAATTTTTTAGGATAGATGGAGCAGCTAGCGGTACTAATTGAATTTAATATTTAGGATACCAGGTGCTTAAAATGTTAACAGGTACTGTTACAGTTTACAAAGACTGATGAAATTACTACTAAATTTGTACCAGCTCCAGAACAATTGATTGTTGAAAATACTCTGTTTAATAACACTTATGCGGAGGTATTTTTACAGACTTTGACAGAGAGGCTCAATGGATCGAATGAATTACGATTGGCACGGGTAATTATCGACATCGGTTCCCAAAAATCGTACATAAAATAATCGATTGCTGCTAAGATGTCATACGAACCTATACGATGAGAGGACATTGTACTATCGGCTTCAGAATAGCATATACATTTTCAAACTCAAGTTGCTTGCATTGAATTCATTTTAAGGATGGCCTATTTATTGTGTATAACCAATCACGGTTTAAATAATAATAAATTTGAAATCAGTCAAACAGTTGTCCACGCCCACATCTTTAATGTTACACAGAGAGGTATGACATTGACAAATTGCCTGTGTATTATACAGTACGGTTTTATTTGTTTTTTATTGCGACCTCTTTATTGATTCCTTTTTTGTGACAACGTTGGCTATTTACACGGATTTTGAATTTTGTTTAGTGATTTTTTATTACGACGAACTTTGGCTATTAACATGGATTTAAATTTTGTTTTTTTTATTGTGACTAGTTACTGGATTTTCTTATTCTACGACGACATTGGCACGGATTTTGGTTTTCTATTTAACTATTGTGATATTTTAATTTTAAGATATCAAATAAAATATTAAGCGCTTTTCACTAATTTCTTTATTTTTTATTCTCTTTTCACCTAAATTAAAAAAGAAAGCATCATTACATTTGAAATTTCCGAGAAAAATAAAAAAAATCGACTTTTTTACGTAGAACTCCCTAGCGGAGACAAAATTGTTTAATTTTGGTATTTTTGTTATGCATCTGATTAAACAGAAGAAACTCTTTTAAATGACGCCAAAATCATTGAAATCGGTTAAAAAAACAAAAAAAGTTATATGACATTTGTTTATAACAAGTTTGAACCTTCCCCCACCCCCCTATTTGAAGAGTATTGGCAAAAAGTCCCCAACCAACATTTTTCATAATCTCATCAAGATTTCAAAAATTGCATTTTTAGTATACCCTTAGTATATCTCTTTTGGAGATAATCACAATATTATGTTTTTGAGTGTTCGTTGCACCCCGTAGCGGACGACTTTTAAATATTACCAGCAATTTTTCATGATCGATTTTGTTATAAATTTTTTTTATGTTGTAATAAACTACCTCGCAGACCTTAGTATATAAAATTTGATTACAATAATTAGTTTATTCGTTTATTTTTAATGATTTTTTAAAACCCTTAAACACCCCCTTAACATAAGCCAATAAGTTTAATATATTAAAAAATAAAAAGCATTGATCTTAGAAATGTTTTTGCCAATTTTTGTTTAAATCTGATATCTATTTCTTTTTTTTAACAATTATTTTGGAACAACACCACAGAATTGGTTACGCCGCCAGCTCTTCCAAGTGTTTTTTCTTATTATTATTTTTTATTCCTTAGTGAAGTAAGTAATTGTAGGTGTTTTAAAAATTGCCACTCCTATGTTGTTGAAGCAGGGCGCTTTCATAACTTCGGTAGGTAAAGGAAATTCACATGTATATGCTATTCTAAAGCCGACTGTACATGATCTCTTTGGTGGTACAAATTCTAACGTTTTTAACCATCACTTACCGAATCTGATTAAGTAGTATCCAAGACAACTACGCATGTAATTTAGAAGCTCTGGACCAACCCATAATCTGTAATAATATCACTTCTGTGAAACAAGGACCCTACGTTCGTTGGGCATTGCTCGTCACTGGGAAATGTTGCAATGCAAACTTTACTGGGATGGACGGTCATGGGCAAAGTTTCTGTTAATGAGCAACCCAACAACTTATCGATGTTGGTGGTAACTTCCATGCTGAGTAGAGACGTAGGCCTTTCTGATCTTTGGAATCTTGACGTTCTTGGGATTACCGATCCATCACAACAAAAATCACAGAAATAAACTTAGGAAGCATTTAAGAAACACTTTTCTGAATATATTTTTACAATTTATCGAGTTGTTTCAATCAAAGTTATATAAGTTATCTTTCTAAGACGTTTTCATTTACCGGGTAGATGTTCTTTGAAAACAAAACATCAAGGATGGTATGAATATTAATATGGACGCACATTTTGTACTATCGACAATTTATAGCTTAATATTTAGACGTGTATTTTTATTATTTTTCCCAACTTTATATACACAAATTACAGTGAAATAGTATATTGTGTCACAAGGGCGGAAAGTGAGCATTAGCAGCCGCGGCTGTATTTGCTGCCCGAGTGAAACGAAGTCATCAAATACCAGCTAAGGGGTGCTAATGGAATTATGCACGTGTGACACACATCTGTTATCCACCTACCTTTATGATAAAACAAATTGTTTAAAAAACGATTGTGATTGAGAATCGAACCCCAGCCGTCTGCGTGAGAGGCAAGCACGTACACCACAGCGCTAACGGACTTTTTAGTAGAACATGCTCGTAGTTTAGAATTAATACTATTATGTCACCTTCATCATGAGGTATCCAGAATCGGACGCTAGCTTATAAAATCAAATGCACTTTTCTTGTGCTGTATAATTTATAGAATTTTTTTTGAGAAATACTCTCCCTTTGTGAAATTTATATTACCTATGTCTAATTTAAAAATGTTAATTCCAAGGCACACTTTTTCAATGCTAGAATAAAAAAAATCGTGGCGTTATGAATTTTCCGCCCTTGGGTTGATAAACAATACTTTCCGCCCTATTTTTGGTGTTCATATGATTGGTTTTCCGACAAAGTAGGCGGAAAAATATTTTTTACGACGAAATAAAATTGCGCTATGTAGGATTAAGGAAATATAACGTGTTTTATTTGTAAACTATTTTGTTGGTTGTAGGTTATCTACTTACATAAAAATTCAAAAACTATTTTACACAGTACCTAGAATTTCTATACATTATCAATGCAAAGTATGTATCTGATATAATGTCATATTCGTAATAGAAACCAATACCCATTATATACTGTCATATTCATAATAGACACCAATACTCATCCATCGAAAAGACAATTCAGCATTAAGAGTAAATAATTGATATAAGCATGAATATGTGTGGTATCATCAGGAAATGAATGACGTAGAAAATTGATATATTTATCCTTTTGAATAAAATTTTTTATCAACGATGTGACGATATTATTGTACCGTATAAGGATGAGTTACGAATTAAATTGAACAAACATATCTACACAGAATTGGTATTGTAGGTATAGGTATAGACATATTCATATTAGAGATGGGCGCGTGTTTATTTTTTCATTTTGATTCAAGCACGTGAGTTTTTAAATTGAGTCCAGCTCACGAGCTCGTGATTCACAAGCCACATCATATAAAATGCAAAAATGAAGTGTAATCCCATTTTAATGCGAATGTAAACATAAAAACAGACCTGTGACTTACTTATCTGATAAAATTATGCCGAAAAAAATTAAATTTCTTTAAAAACTTTTATTATATTTTACTTGGTGAAATAGAAACCGACATTTGATTGATAATCAAATATAATAATTTGTAAATATTTGATCTGAAAATAATCTAGTCCATATTAGAAGTAACAGAGCTAGTAGGTACTTTCGAAATTTAATTAATCTGCTCGATTAAAATGTCCATAGTAAATATAATTATTTCCCTTCGGTCGTGTCGATATCCTCTTCACATGATGAATGTTTAAATACGCCAAGGATGATTTTGTAGAAACAAAGGGTTCGTCATTTTGCCTATATTTTTTTAGTAGTAATCCCAACAACCTTTATTTTTAAATTAGGATTGAAGCTTACAATAATTAAATTTATTGTACTACTTTTTGGAAGTCCATTTTATTAAGGATAATAAAAAACACTTCATTTGAACGTAACTTCCAAGTTTATTTAAAAAATTAGGTTTTAAATAAACTTGGAAGTTACGTTCAAACCAAGAGTTTTTTATTATTCTTACAATAATTGTCGCTAACTTTCACACCCGGTAAGCCCTCGTTTTGAGAACGTTTTAAAGGCTTTATCGACTATTCACTTGATATTTATGCAGAGAAAAACTAGAATATTACACATTAAACGACAGTTTGTTTTTCTTATGTTAAATCTCTCTGCTAGTAAATAGAAGTTAATTTATGGTCCATGAGTTTTTTAGTTTGAGTTGGCGAAATTATTTACAAAGTAGTAAAATTTATTGTAAAGTACATTCATACTTATACCATTCTGACTTAAGGACTTCGATTATATTGCCTCCAATAAATCTTCCTACCGGCCGGCAGACTCCGTCCAGCTGCAGGCCCGGCCGGAGTGGACTTCTTACTTTTACATTGAGAAGCAATTGAAATATTGATAGATAGATATAAATTGTTTAAAAATATGTACAAATGTGCAAACAGGTATGTAGTTAGTATCTCTAAACATAATTTCGGATACTAGGTAACTTTTATTACAATTTGAATTTTTAAGGAAATAATATGAATAATATGGTTACCTACCTTACAATATACATTAATTACCTTACTACATACCTTATTGTATCTATACCTACCTGAATGTTTTAAAAAGGAGTTTGGGTATATATTGTTATGATTTTATTAATTTATTTGTTGTTGGGTTCTTATGTTTTCTTTTTTTGTTTTATTATTTTAATTTTTTTTTTTTGATGATTGAATGTTATTTTAGTAAATTCACGTTAATTGTGACATGATATTATTAGTGGTTTGTTTTTATTTGATTTGACGTAATTGTTGAAGTTTTTTACTACAATAATAATGTTTTTTAGCCCCTTAAATAATATGTTGTATAATGATGACTAGCTCAAATAAAATTAAATGTTTCTTAAAAATAGACACTATCGTTAATCGAAAAATTATATCTCAGGTCGTACAGGTTTCACCACAGATTTACGCTCAAACAAATTATAAATTTTCTATCAAAATGAAATTCAAAAATCTTTACAATAAAGTAGTATAAATGTTCTCTAGCGGCTAATAACTATTATCGCTTTAAAACAGTTTATACGCACACTTAATACAAATTAAATAACGGTACCTTTTTTAACTTTGTCTCTCGAGTGTTCGCCATTCACATGTAGGTGTCGCTGGAACTGGTGGTCTATCTTCTCTTCTGGTGAACACGTGGGATGTAGAACTTCCAATGGTTTAATTAAAGACAGAAACTCTTACGATGTAGAATTTATTATTGTTTACTTGTGGATTTGTTTATACAATTTACTGGTTGATAAGACTCCCTTTTTACAAGTGGTGTGTTACAAAGTTTTATACTAGGATTATTTCTGATATAAGGTAAGTCAAGCTTCTTATATTAATTTGATACTAACTTTTGTATCATTAAAATTACAGTTGAAACTGTTATATTATAGGATTACTCTGCTCGATTCAACAAACCTATTTTCGATTCAAAGTCGAATACTGTTAACTTATAAAGTTAATAAAATTTATGACTAATCAAAGTCTTTTTTAAAAATGTAGATTACGAGTTGAATATTTTAATAACTGTTGTTGAATGTTTTGAAAATGAGTCTTGAATCTTTTTAAAATTAAACTTGAGTGTTGAGTCGTGAAAGTTTTTTTTTTTAATTAAATATTAAATGTTTGTTGAAAGTTTTAAAACGAGGCTTGAATATTTGTATAAAGTAAGAACAATAAATAACTGCACAGTTAAACTAAACTTCCACTATTTATTTGAAAAATTCGCTTTAAAATCAATTACAGCTGTTTCGCTATAACTAGCATCGTCAGATTGACATATTGAAATTACATGTTGTTTGTTTGTAACTAGGTGCTTGATGTTGTTAAGGAGTTAAGGCTAGACCAAGTAAGGAAGTAATAAGACATACTTATTACAAACAAACAACATGTAATTTCAATATGTCAATCTGACGATGCTAGTTATAGCGAAACAGCTGTAATTGATTTTAAAGCGAATTTTTCAAATAAATAGTGGAAGTTTAGTTTAACTGTGCAGTTATTTATTGTTCTTAGTAAGATGAACTTCCAAAAAGTAGAGGTTAACACAATCAATTTCATTTGTATAAAGGGTCTTGACTCTCCTAAAATTAGGCTTGAATCTCCTTTTATTCTTTTTGACTGGTTCTTTTACGTAAAGACTGAGATCCCTCTCTCATTGTTCTCTGACCAATAAAAATGCTTCATTTAAAAACTCCACGAGAACCAATCAGAAGGAATTATTTCTTAATTTGCTTATTTCTAACTAACTACTTATATTTTACATACAATTTTTTTACATAATATATACAATAATCATTTTTAATGTTCAATAATTTTTATATAATTTATTATGGTCGGAAAAGCTCTCAAATTATATTTACACTGAGGCTTGAAGTCATAAATTCGACCGATACATTTCTGAGTAACTCTTACGTCACAACGTGCAGCTGCTATTCTAAGCTCTTGGAGTTCGAGGAAACTAAACATTTCAAACACGCGATGTTTACCAGCATTCTAATTCGTGTTAATTTGACGTCACAGGCACAGGTGCACTTCTAAGGTTTTTCAGTTCATGGAAACTAAACATTTCAAACACGCGATGTTTACGAGCATTCTAATTCGTGTTAATTTGACGTCACAGGCACAGGTGTTATTCGTAGAAGAACTTTTTATACACTTTTGTAGGTCTTTGAAAATCCTTTTATATATTTAACAGAAAAATATTTTACAAAAATTTATAATTTGTTCGTTTGTTTTATTTTACATTTAGAATTATATTTTTATTATTATTTATTTTTTAATGGTGATTTTGATTATTTTTATGTAATGTGATTACTTTTTTATTATTTATTTTTGCTTTTAATTGACTTAACGATTTTGTTTTTGATTTAATCATCATAATACACATTCTTATTGAAATTAATATTTTCTTTAATGAATAATTTTTTTATGATAATAAAACTTCGTCTCAATATATATGCCCTTAGAACAGTAAATGGCTTAGTATTGTGCTTAGTATTGTGGCGAACGTGGAGTGAATCTGACGATGAAGCAAGCGACAACGAGCAGCAAGCAAGTAGTACAGCAAGCAGCAAGAGAGAGCATCTTTCTGTTGATGCTAAATACATTGTAAAGAATGTATATTCAACTATAAGAAACGATGTTTCCATACAAGCAGCTTTGGAAGAAACGTGCAGGTTAACGAAAATACCAAAGTCTACCATACCCGATATTGTTAAAAAACCGATAGTCAAGAGAAAGAAAAGATGCGATTCTGGTACTGCCACAAAACTTGATGTAAGTGATAAAGACCTAATTCGACAAAAAATCTATAAAATGTATGAAGAGCAAAATGCACCAACATTGGACACCTTAATGAAGAGACTAGAAATGGACAAAAGTGGCATACAGTGTGGCAGAACAACATTGTGGAAGACTGTGAAAAAACTAGGATTCAAATTTAAGAAGATAGACAAAAAACAAGTGCTGATGGAATCGCAACGACTTCGGAAATGGATATATAGATATGTACAGAAGTCAAGGAAGGTCGATCATTTACTTGGACGAAACGTGGTACGATACCCATGACACGCCATCAAAAGGTTGGGACGATTCAAGTGGTAAATGTTACACAAAAGCACCATCCAACAGAGGTAAGCGGATAACAATTATACATGCGGGATCAAAGGACGGATGGGTTCCAAATGTTTTATCACTGAGTGCAAAAAATATAAAAGACTCTTCTCTTGACTACCATGACGACACAACAGCACATTTATTTGAAGACTGGTTTAAAAATAAGTTAATTCCCAATATTCCTCCTCAAAGTGTTATTAAACAAACACCCTGGTTCAAGCGACACCAAAGCAATTATTCAAGAATTTATGCACGCCAATAATATTTATTTTCATGAAAATTATTCAAAAAAACAATTACTTGAAGTATTAAAATATTTTAATATAGAGAAAAAATATGTTTGTGATGAGTTTGCAAATACCATGGGACATTCAGTTTTAAGGCTTCCACCATATCACTGCAGTTTTAACCCTATAGAACATATTTGGCATCAAGTGAAATCGCAAGTTAGACGTAACAACAGTTCACCGACTTTAAATAGTTTTGTATTAGGCATTATCACCAGGGAAATAGATAAAATACCAGTAAATAATTGGAGCAATAGTGTAGATCACGTAATTAAAGTTGAACAATCATATACCACACTCTCAAGTAATGTTAAGTAGTTAATTATACAGTTAGGGGATGATAGTGATAGTGACTATGATTTAATTGAATAGGTCCTATTAATAATTATTATAAGATGTAATATTTTTAGATACTTTTCATTTTATATTGTATATTGTATTTTTAAAAGCTTTTTATTTATATATTTTTTTAAATGACTAAGTAGGTATAGTTTATTTTTTTAAACATTGCCATCACGTGACTTTTTGACGCAATGATCAACGACAAGTATTAAACGTCAATGTTTAAAAAAACAATTTATATTATCCCTAGGTATGTAATAAAATATGTGATTATAAATGTGTTTCTATTTTTTCCTATAAAAAAAGTAAATTCCCCCTGTTCCGTTCAAATTTTATAGCAGGTAACACCTGGCTAAAGCGCCGGCCGACAATACGGGACAAAAGGGTCGTTTATTGGCCTTAAGAAGTGAGAACGGAATAAGTATGAATGTACTGTACCAACCCTTACTCTGTCCATCATTCTAAGATATCTAAGACATTTTTTTTTAACAAAAATTCCAGTTTGTTTAAAAAATATTTGCTTTTTAGCTTAATGACAGCTGTTTCGATACATTATTGAAATTAGGTACATTTTGTTTAATAAGATGAGGTGCCATAACAACACAATAACATACAGTTTGTAGTCAATAGCAATGAACCTATAATTGAGAGAGATGGAAAATAAAATTGACATCTAGAGGTGAAGGTAAGCACAGCCGTACAGTGGCGTGTAATACCTATATAAATGTTAGTTAAATAATTTAATACGCATATTTTGGTAAGGAATTTATATCTACACTTATGGGGAGTTCGGTCCTGGCGTATAGTAAATCATACCTGTTTAGTTCAGTTCTTACTAAATTTAAAAATTTTTATAGAAAACATCGAAAATAAATCGTGGAAGTTAGTGTTACAGAATCTCAAAGTTAATGAGAGGTATGTAAATTATTAAAATCTTTGCAAACTATAAGAATTAGCCAAATATCAATAAATATTGAAATAATTCCTAAAGTAAAACCAGTAACGTTAGCTGTAAAGATAAAAAAGCCGACGTTTTTACATTGATGAGCTAGCTAATTATCAACCTAAAGCACAGGTCCGTAATTGGAAGTTCATTAAATTAAAAGTTACAAAAATGGAGAAGGTCATGGAAAAATTAAACACCATGGACGAAAGAAATATTAGAATCGAACAAAAACTAGATGAAATACAGCAAGAACTTAACGCTCTAAGATCGGAAAACATTGAAAGGAAGCAAGAAAATGAGAAGCTTAAAAGGGAAATGGAAATACAAGAAAAAAGAATACAACATTTAGAAAGAGAATTGCGTAGCAAAAACTTAATTATCTACGGAATAAACGAAACTGTCAAGGAAGATTATAAAACTCAACAGATGAAAATAGGAGAAGTAATAAGTAAATTGGGAATTCAACTTACAATCGAACGAGATGTTACAGACATTAGAAGATTGGGGAATAAAAAACCTAATTTAGATAGACCAATACTACTGAAAATACAAAATAGGAACCAAAAATTTGAAATTCTGAAATCAGCTCGGAATTTAAAAAATACCCAGTGGAGTATTGGTGAGGACTATCCAAGAGAAATTCAACTCCAAAGAAAACAACTTATAGAACAAATGAAAATAGCTAGAAAACAAGGTCACAGGGCATTCGTAAAATATAATAAGCTAATAGTTAATGGGGAGGAATATGACATAAAAAATGCAGAAAATTGGATGAAATATGGAAAAAATTTGGGTGCACTGGAAACATCTACCTCGAAGAAAACAAAAGGAAGAACAGTAAGTGAAAGATCTATATCTGAAGAACCAATTAGAGAAACTTTCTCAAAAAACCCGAAACTGAAATAAGAGCAACCAATTCTGATTCTAACGTTACGAATAATACCATGACTCCAGAGTATGAAAATAAAATTCAAAAAAGAAAAATAAAACAAAGTTATTTACTACCTAAATTAAACATAAACAGAGATGGGAGGCAGCTTACACACGAGGATAACGCTAGTATTTGTAAAAAGATACAAGGTATTAATATGGTACTCTGGAATATGCAGGGATTTAAAAACCTGAATTACTTTATTCAGCATTCACAGCAACAATTTGACCTTTTATGCTTATGCGAAACATGGTTATCTGCAGACATCAAAGTGCCTCAATCTTTAAGTGGTAGCTATAAAAGTATTTGCTCAAAGGCGATTAAGGAGAAGTCAGCAGGACGCGCAAAAGGAGGTATTGCTATATTTTATAAAACCGTTTATAATTTAAAACTACTGGAGGCTTCCCCTTGGTGGCTAATATGCCTGTTTAAAAAATCCTTATATCAGTTTATTGTTTGTGTGGTATATTTTTCGCCAAAATGTGATTATGATGAATTATTGAAATCTTTTGGAATCTCACTAGATAATGTATTAGAGCAATATCCTTACCATTTATTTTTCATAATTGGAGATTTTAACAGTAGAATTGGGGAAAAAAGTGAAATTCCAGAAGAAATTGTAGAAAATACTAATTTTTTTCCGAATATGTTAAGTTGTGACAAAATAAGTAATTATAAGGGTCACTGTATTTTGGAATTTATGTATGAAAGAAGCTTTTCTTTAATAATTAATGGTCATATTAATACGGATAGACCTGCTAACTTTACATTCTGTAATACATTGGGGCAAAGTGTAATAGATCTCTGTTTTTGTAGCAATAATGAACTTGATATGATTGATAATTTTAATGTGCTAGATGATCAATATTTTTCTGACCACTTTCCAGTAGTTATAACCTTCGGCTCTGAACTATTGGGAAGTAATACTATTCCTTCAACTAAATCTTCATATGTGGGTTTAAATTGGGATAATAACAAAGCTATTAATTTTACTATGTCAATTCAATGTTCATTAAATGTTGGGTTACTGGGAGACGTAAATGTTTTATATAATAATCTTTGTACCACCATATGGGATGTAGCGCAACATAACAACCTAGTTACAGTAAAATATTTTAATAACATAAACTCACGAAGACATAATAGTTGGTTTGATGCTGACTGCCTAAGATGTAAAAAACAAGAAAGTCTTTGAAAATATGTAAACAGCAAGGATTTTTGGAACCATATAAAGCAGCTTATATCTTTAATAAAAAGGAATATAAAACATTAATTTTCAACAAGAAAAAAGAATATGAAAATAGTATTGTAAATGTTCTCTCCAACACGAAAAATCAATCGGAATTTTGGAAAACCATAAGGTTATTTAGACGTAAAAATAAAGTTTGTCCTATATCAATCACAGACTGGGAATCATTTTACGACAGTATAATTTCACATAAAATTGTGAGTGATATATGCTTTTTCGATGTTGGAAATGAATTTCTGGATTCCCACATATCTCTTCATGAACTTGACCAATCACTGCAATTGTGTAAAGATGGAAAATCGCCCGGCAATGATGCCATTTCTTATGAGTTTTTTAAGTACTTACCACAAAATTGGCGCCTTTATATGTGTTATCTGTATAATAAGATTCTAGATTCCGAAACTATCCCTTTTGGTTGGCAAGAAACAATTCTTACGATGCTCCACAAAAAAGGCCCCTTGGAGGATCCCAATAATTATCGTGGCATATCACTTATAAATTGCTCTGCCAAAGTGTTTACGCTAATCCTACTGAATCGCTTATCTAATTGGTGTGAAAACAATATAATCCTTCCTGAAACACAGTTTGGCTTTCGAAAGAACAGAGGATGTTTAGATAATATCTTTATCTTAACCTCCATAGTGCAAATAACCCTTAGGCTCCCGCGCAGAAAAGTGTATGCTGTTTTTGTAGATTTTCGTAGAGCATTTGACAGTATAGATCATACTCTTCTTTGGATAAAACTGTATAAACTAGGAATCAGTTCGAAGTATATTAGAATATTTAAAAACTTAATATAATGAAGCCACATTTTCGATTAGACATCAAAATTCGTACAGTAAAAAATATCCGATTTCTGAGGGAGTTCTTCAAGGAGAGTCACTCAGTCCATTGCTTTTCTTCATATTCATTTCCGATATTGAGGATCACTTTCGCTCAAGTGACATACAAGGAATAAAAATTGATGGCAGGAATGGTGTGTTAATGCTTCAATACGCAGATGACATAGTAATCCTTATAAAGTTCACTTAAATACACAAAGAATGTGTGTTCGGTGAGTCTTGGCCTACACCTGCCGACATTAAGGAGATGTCCCCTGGTGACCTGTCTTCCTTCCTGAATAAGGCAGGATGGACAATGTCCTAGGAGGGCGGCTCCTTGGGAGGATGTACAATGGGCCATATTGTGGCCTAAGTGCTGTGGGTCTATACTCACCCTTCCTACTCTACAGATACAGAGAGATACAGATACACAAAAATTCAGGAAAAATTGAACAAAGCGCTAATCACCTCTAGACAATAACAAACAAAGGCACTGATGCCAAATTTTCGGTGTGGGTATTTGATACAATTGGTCTAGAGCTCTTTTATCAGTATTATAGAAAGGTAAGAAAGTGAATATTAAAATGTATTAAAGAATATTTTCTCTGAATAAAAATCTCATCATAAAAGTAAAATAAAATCATTGTAAATTATATTATTACGTTTTTGTTTCCTACTTTGTACTTACAAAACACAACGTCTGGCAATGCTCTGCTGGTAAAAAAATCTGTCTGGACGACAAGTAGTAGGGAATATGCCTATTCTATGTTTACTTATTACTCTGAGTATCTTGCTGTTTACAATAATCTAGTGTGTTTGTGTTACATTTTGAATGAAGACTCAATCCAAGTATAATGTCAGATATAAGTAACTTAAGGCAAACTTAAGGGACACATCCCAAACGATTTCGTTTCGAAAACCTTAGAACAAAAAAAAACAGGAAGGAGTCTGCGACGGAAGTCGGCCATCTTGAAGCTCCTTGTATGACGCATCGTTAAAAAAAATCAGTTCTCGATCACCAAAGTAGCATTTCGCGCACTAGATACAAAAATAACTATTAATCACCAGTAGGGAAATATTTTACTTTTCGTAACTGGTTATAAAAATTAACACATTTCATAACGTCTACGAGTTTTGAAAAGTGTCACTTTATATGTCAAAAATAGAAATCATAAATTTCACATTTAAAATTAATAAAACAAATGAAAAACTCAAAGTCAATGGGGTTTTTCATTTGGGTTTTCCCATTAGTCACATTTGAGATACTTTGTTTTAAAAATAATACAATAAATTTAGTTAAATAATAAAATTAATTAAAAAATATAATAGAATCAAATATTGTACAATATATTTTTTAATTATATTAATAATTTGGGCAAAATTCTAGAATATTACCCCTTAATGAATTTCGACAATTTTTTGCATAGGGCCTTTTTGAGGTATTTTTAATGGAATGACATCAAAATTTCCGCGCAGAAAGGCCGATTTTTACGGAAAAATTTGGAGGTTATGTGCGATATCCGATAGGTTATAGCGTGGCCAGACCGGGTCAAACGGTGCCAAAGCAGAGCATAGCGGGGCCAGACCGGGCCACACGGTGCCAAAGCAGGGCATAGCGGGGCCAGACCAAGCCATACGATGGCACCTAACCTAACCTAACCTGACCTAACCTAACCTAACCTAACCTAACCTAACCTGACCTAACCTAACCTAACCTAACCTAACCTAACCTAACCTAACCTAAGAATTAACAATCTGTTTGAGTAAGATTAATAAAAACTCTTCGTTTTAAACAAGAGCAATCAGTTCGCGCAGAAGTAGTAGTGAACATGGATGTCATCTACTAAAAATAATTATTTAAAAAGAAAAAATATGTAGTGAAAAACGTTTCCGCGGAAAAATTAGCGGGTTTTCCATCATTTCCCCACCCATACATACGCTTTGCAAAAAATTATCGAAATCCGTTAAGGGGAAATAATCTTGAATTTACCCATAATTTGCACCCTAATATTAATTTACATTAGAAATTGAAGGAAATAATTCAATTAATTTTCTTGATATATGAATTGAAAAAATTAATAATTCACTAAATTACTCAATACACAGAATATTTACAGAAACAGATGTAACCATAATTCAAATCATTATAATACATAAATTAGCAACTTATAATTATATGACACGAAGCATTTTCAATTTCTAGGAACAAACATAAATTCGATAAATAAATTGAGATTATATTACAAACAGCTACATCTAATGGCTATCGGCTAAGTATACATTTCCTTTTTTTAAATAAATTAATCAACCAAAAAGAAGAGAAAATAGCACATTACCGAAACGAACTAAAAAAATTAAAAATTGTGTCATCATAATCAGAGCAGGGTGATTGATCTTTTTGCTAAGAGGGCTTACCGTAAGACTAGACTATGAGTGTTTCTAAGCAAACTTAAATATTTAATATTTTTTTTAGATATCTTATAAAACAAAATGCCTAGTTTAATTATCTCAATTTCCTACTTTATAAAAGTAAAATATAGTTCTATGATTGTTGGTATTATTTTTTGAAAAACAAAAAGACAATCGAAAAATATTGTGGCTACGCCAATGATGCTGGTGGATGATCCACTCATGTTAAATTCCAGAAATGAATGAGTCAACACGTGTGTAACAAATTTTTTAAACTCCTCTAGTTCTAAATAATTCTCTGAAAATATATGATTAAGTTTCAAACAAAAATTTTGTAAATAAATGAAATTTTACTTTATTCAACGATTTTCTTATTGATTAGTTTTTCTGTTATTTTTTATTTAGTAGACATAGGTACCTAATGTATCAAAATTGATTTTTTATTTAGTAGACATAGGTACCTAATGAATCAAAATTGATTTTTTACTGTCTAAAGATTTTTACATTAGGTATAATTGTCATTTTCAGTATCTTTGTCATTTATAACCTTCAATTTTGTAATTTGATATTTTTGTTTAGTTTTTTTTTTAATTTTGTTCAGCGAACCTTAAAGCCATGGTGAAACAATTACCATGAGTAGGTATTAACTGTTAGTCAAAGAAATCTCATTTTATGACAAAGGATTCGTCAAAAATTTCCACTACCGATTGAAGATATTTTAAAAGCATGAGTCATAACACGATGGTATTTTCATAGATAAATTTTTATTTTTAATTCGTTCGCTGTTAGCAGCTTAAAATAACCAATCATCGATTCCATATCAGTGACTGTATAAATTCATTACAGAGAATGAATACAAATGTAGGTATGTTATAGTGTCCCTTAGATTTTGCTCGTACATTAAATACCACTTAGGTGTATTTTCCATTTTAATTTTGTATCACCAACTTATAAACAATTTACCATAAACTATTTTTAGCATCATGTTTGTGACGTTATAAAATACATCTCATAAAAAATGAGATATAAGTAAACTGTATTATTTTTTATAAATGATAATATATCTGTGATTAATAAAAGATTCCATATATTTCAAAATAATGTATTGTGCCACGAGGGCAGAAAGTAATCTATTCCACACCATGTGTGAAAGTTGTGGCAAGAGCGAACGGTACCTCAGTATCACACCGCAATCACATGAGTGTGGAAAAGGTTTTCTGCAAGAGTAGCACACTATAATTTTTCTACGATCGAATAAAAAATATATTTTGATACATCAGTATCAGAGTGCACCAACTCAAAAGTTTTCAATATGGAGATAAGTATAAGGAAATGGTTAAAAGATGTTTATTTATCAGTTTCAATTTGTACCATCTAAAAATTCCAACACCATTGTAAACATTTTGACTTGCAGAATTGAATTATTTTGTTTACACGTCGTAGTTTCATACCATTTTGAATTAGTGAAGAACTATATTTTTGAGTTGGTGCACTCTGATACTGATGTATCGATTTATTTAACGTCATACTACATATTTTACCATCTAATATCTAATTATGACTGCAAATTTATATTTACAGTACCGAGGCAGCAAATTAATTTCAGGTACATTTTACTGACTACAGTCCATTGTAGGGTAACTTGGGGAGAGATGGTGAACCGGGTGAGACGGCGAATCGCTTTTTTTCGTACACTGTTCGACGGAGATGGTTCTCGGTGATGAAGTACGATGCTTTAGTATAGACTACTTCGTCATGAGAACAACACGTGTTTTAATATTTTGTCGTTTGCTAGTAAATAGAGTAATAATATTTCGAAACAATTAAAATTTATTTGGACTTGACAGTTTATACCAAAAATCGGTATTAGTAATAAGAGGTAAGTAATCATCTATGCATATACTTATAGTTTAAAGTTGATTTACGTACTCTAACCTCAAAATAATGCCTTAAACGTCCTTGGCTAAGAGCAAAGAGTTCACCATCTCTCCCTTGGAATCGGGATAGATGGTGAACTCTAAAAGGGGAGAGAAGGTGAACCAGGTTGATAGTAATTATTACGATACAACATTGATATTTTTTGCAGATTATAATGCCAACATTTTACAAGAGAAAACGGACATCTACACGTGGTGAGTGGACCGAAGAATCATTAAGAAATGCTGTAAGTGCTGTTCAAAATGACGGCATGAGTTTAAACATGGCAGCAAGAACGTTTGGAGTCCCTTGGAGTACACTAAAAAGAAGAATTACTAATAATTGTCTAGAAAAAAATCTCTTGGTCCATCGTCACTGCTAGGTATCGCAAATGAGAAGAAAATTGTTCAACATATTAAAAAATGCAAAAATACGGTTTTACACCTACAAGATCTGAGGTGCGGTCAATGGCTTATAAATTAGCTGAACAGTTACAAATCAAACATAATTTTAATAAAACAACAGAACTGGCGGGCATCGATTGGTTGCATTTATTTTTAAATCGCAATTCTGAACTTTCAATAAGAAAATCCGAGGGCACTTCCCAAGCTCGAGCTCAAAAATATGAACAAGGAAAATGTCACAAAATACTTTGATTTGCTTCAAGATATTTTAGTAAAACATGACTTGCTTAATAAACCCGGCCATATTTATAATATTGACGAGACTGGACTTCAACTAAATAATAAACCCGGATATGTTGTGGCCGCAAAGGGCTCTAAAAGTGTTTCTAATGTTACATCGGGAGAAAAAGGAGAGACAATATCCGTTATTGCTTGTTGCAATGGAGAAGGTATGTTTCTTCCACCTGCATGTATTTTCAAAGGTAAAAATGAAAAACCTGAGTTCAAAGACGGTATGCCCCTGGGTCCGTAATCTATATGTCACAGAAGTCAGCTTATGTGACAGGTGAAATTTTCTTTTTATGGCTAAGAAATCATTTTCTTCCGAGAAAACCACCAGGGACAGTATTACTCATATTAGATGGTCACAGTTCCCATTGTAATTCAGTTGAGATGTTAGAATTTGCAGAAGAACACAGTATTATTTTACTATGCCTACCTAGTCACACAACACATTATTTGCAACCCTTAGACAGATCATTCTTCAAGTCATTTAAAGCATTGTATTACACTGCATGTAATGTATTTATGAAAGCTAATCCTACAAGAAAAATAAATAGGCCAGTATTTGGCAGACTATTAAATGAAGCTTGGTCAAAAGCAGCAACTGTAAGCAATGGGATCTCCGGATTTCGCGCCACCGGTATTGTACCATTTAACCTCATATCATTCCAGACTATGCTTTTCTAGTAGATGTTCAGTCTCAGGCGGATAATCCTCAACCAGGTCCGTCTCATCAGGTACCTACCGGAACAGTTGCAAATATTCTCCAACCAGGCCATTCTCATCAGGAAACTACCAGAAATGTTGCAAATCATTCAGAACAAGGCTCTTCTCATCAGGCACCTCTCAGAAATGTTTCTGCTGAACTTGGACCATCAAATATCTCCTCAACTGACTCCATTCAATCAGACAGACACGAGAATTGCAGTGTTTTGCTAGTTTCAACTAACCCAAATGATGACATTACACCGGGAAAAATGTTGGATAACATTTCTCCAGTACCCAACCTCCCTCGTGTTGAAGCGGTTCGCAAAAGATCAAGAAATTTAGCTTCAGTTCTGAATAGTGAGAGCAATATAAAAAATCTAAAAGAAAAAGTTGAAGAGAAACGCAACAAGGTAGAAAAAGCAAAAAGTAAGCAACCAAAAACGAAATCAAAAACTAAAGCCAAAGCAACGAAACTGGATATGTCTGACACGTCAGATGAGGAAAGTGAACCAGAACTGGACGATGACGATGTTGATGAAGTTGAAGATGATAATGACTACTGTATTGGATGTGGTGAAGAATATAAATATACTAAAAAAGTTGTTGACTGGATAAAGTGTGCTCGGTGTCAGCGTTGGTTACACGAAGACTGTACGAAATACGGAAAGAATTGTGATATGTGTGGAAAATTCTTACTTAAACACAAAAAAATATAATGTAGTCCATATTTTTTATTTCACCATCTCACCCAAATATTACTCACCAACTCACCCACAGTAGTATGGGTGAGATGGTGAATCATAACATATTGTTGTTGTGTAATATAATTTTTTAGAAGCCAAATATTGTTTCGGTTTAAGGACCTCGTTGAACTACATTGACAGACGATATCATTGTATATTTAGTTTTTTTAATAAATGTGAATACAAAAAAAATTGGGATATTTTAAATTTTGTTCACCATCTCTCCCCAAGTTACCCTAATGCACTTTACTAACTTTATATGAAAAAACATGAGTGCGAGAATGGCGGTGTGAATGTTATTCCATACAATTTATTTAGTACATGTGCACGAAATATTCTATGTTGATTGTATTTTATTCAAAATACCCGGGCAATCCACTTGCCACATGGAAACAAAGTGTGGAGGAAAACACCGCGCGGAAAACTGCAACAGACTCAGGGCACAACCACCAACGTGCGCAAATTGCCAGGGCGAACACCCCGCAAACTACATGGGATGTCCCAAAATCCTAAAGAAGAACATACCAGAAAAGAAGACGGCAAAAAACAACGCAAACAGGAAACCAGGACTAAGCTACGTCAACGCAGCAAAAAAGGACGGAAAGAAAGAAAAAGACATGAAACGATGAAACTTTTTGCGAAGAAAATGGAAGAACTTAAAAACTTCTTCCAAGACTTAATGAAGAACTAATGTTGGAAACCATTAGACAACGGACAAACAGAAGAGGAACCATCTGCGAGAGGCCCCGTGCATCCCTAAAAAGATGCGCGGGATCTCAAACAGGGACAGCTTTAACAAGTGGATCCACTCTTTAAGGTCATTTATAGTCGCAGTCCGTCGGCTAGGGATGCAACTTTTTAGAGGCAGTGAGAAAACACACACAAACGCGAGAGTCAACGAAAGGAGGACAACGGAGAAGAGTGCTACGCATTACCCTAACCAAAAGGAAGACTGCCGGACGCTACCCCTGTTACCCAGGTAGCGAAAGGTCCGAAAAAGGAGACAGAGACCCCATCGGAAGGGATGGTGGTGGTGGAAGTTCTCCCCGGAATGCATTCTGGGAGGGACGGATCTGTGGTGTGTGTCAAAATACCCTCCATTAGTGGAGAGCGTTACTAAAACGACGTTGTGGTAACACAAAAAATCATGCTTGGGGAATTAACATGAAATTTTAAATAAGCTGATTACACTTTAAAAGACAAAAAAACGTAAAGAAAAATTATACTTCAAGGTAAAAAACAATTTTGCACTCAATATTCGTATTATATCGATTCAAAGTCAGCAATAATAACCAAGTTTGTGAAGTTATTATATAGGTATGTTTATTTACATTCGTTTACTTGCTTAGAATGCTTAAAACTCATATTTACTATTAGTTTGCTATTGTAATTAGAATTTTTTGTTCACTATTGCACGATGTAGGCTGATCTATAAGAGGATCGCAGATCGTGACGTCACGTAAATGTTTATGTGGCGTCTAGCTTCATGAATGCGGAGACTTGCCAGATCCAATTTGCGACCGAGGCCATTAAGAAGACTGGATTTTAGCTCAATGACGATTGTCCTTTTTTTGGACGAAACCAGGTTTGGTTTAGTCAGTGACAAAGAGTTTGGAGAGGGCTAGGCCGACAAGAAAGACTAACTTTTGCTGGGGAAGTCGTTCGATGCCAAGGAGGATCAGTAATGACAGGGAATAGATATGTTCGAAACATTATTGAACTCATAATTTATCCTCTCCGAAATAAAATTGAAGACAAAGCTAGGACCCATTCCATTAGAAGAGTACAAAATGAATAAGAGATAAGGAATATTCAAAGATTGCCATGGCCAGCAAATTCTCCAGACATGAATCCCATTGGTCACATATTGAATTTCGTTGGAAGAGCAATATCAAACCGAATTAATCCTCCTAGCACCCTCCAGAAACTCTCACTTACAGCCCAAGAATAATGGAACAACATCCCAACGGATACCATTAACGCTCTTATTGTTTCCATGCATAGGCGAGTTAACACTTTAGTACAGAACAGGAGATATTAATGCATTTTTGATTTCGCTCTAAAGTGGTTTTTTCTATATTTCAAATTCTGATAATCATTTTATTGTACCGGGTGTCCGAATAAGAACGGCTCTCGGCCATATATCAGTAACCATTGATAGTACAGCTTCGGGAAAAAAAATTTTATAATAAAAATGGCCTCGAAAAACACCTAGAAATTATTTACAGACTCGTAGGTCTACCGCTAGAGGGCGTAATTTAATACTAAGAATTAAAGGGCATTTTTAATGCGATAATCAAATTCTACGAACAATTCTGCGTATTTTTGGTTTCAAAAGTTTTAGTCTATCTTTTCAAATATAAGGTGGTGGAGAGTGGGAACATTATATTAGAAAAAGGTCTGTAAGTCCGGTCCTGTTTAACCGATCTTTGCAAACTGGGTCTTGTTGATAACAGCTTTCTTCCACCAATATTATAGTTATCATTTTCAAACAACCTAATAAGTGACGTGCCCGCTAGAGGGCGAAACTTTTTTTCTTTTTTTAATCTAGTTCTCTTTGAAAAATATTAAATAGAAGCATGCAATTTTAACCATGAATTATAAAATTAGACCAAATTAGCAACAAAATGGTGAAAACCGCATGTCAATATCTTTTTCCTATCCCGAGATATCTTAAGATATTCCTTTGAATATTAGAGTACTCTGGTTATACTGAACGGCATTTAATAATTTTGGACTTCCTAAAATTGAATGTTCTTGTCCTCTTTATGATGTTTTTAAATATTTCAATATCACTGTTACTGTCACCGGTAAACGCCTGTAAGGTAGTTGAAATGGAAAAAATATAAAAATAGTAGTGGGCCATGGAAAACAAAGCACGCAGACATGTGTTAAATTATTAAACAAAGTAAAGTAAAATTATTAAATGCCGTTCAGTATAACCAGAGTATTCTAATATTCAAAGGAAAATACTTAAAATTTACACGTTTCTGATATCTGAGGTTAAATGATGCAAAGACAAAATGACAGTCATTTTGTATTTGCAGTCCACCTACTTATTCAAAAATGAAAATCAATTGACTTATCCATGTATTTTCATAATGATTATCAATTATTGGTGCAAACAGAAATTTCTTAGTAAAGCGACCAATGAGAACTAACTTTAACTGTCAATTTTTACTAATGTAAATGGTGGCTGCTAATGACATTTTTTCCCCAACATTAATTAAAAATCTTTATTTTGCAAAAGTATGCACTCGGGAAGTGCTTCAAATGTAAAAATATAGTAATTCTATATTACGCAAGTTAACAAAACGGCCTATAAAACAGACCCTCATTTTTGACCTAAAAATTTTGTACTGGTAGTGCTAGCGGACTCCCTCATTGTCCTTAACATATACTTTGCAACCTCTCAATAATGGTAACAGTAATAAGCTGGTTTTGTGTATTAGTCCAAAATTTCCTTTGTTTCATAGTATTATTTTTGCTAATTGACAGGGAAAATTTTACATTAAAACCATTATTTAAATAATTAACTCTTGTATTATTCATTTGGAAAAGCTTTTTTTAATATTCAGTTTTCTTATTTGAAGAAAATATTCAAATTCCACATTAAAAAGTAAAAATAGAAAGAATGGACTAGTTTAGTATGATCATATTAATCAAAATGATAGCAATATATATTTAGGATAAGATACCTACTTACTTATATTGGTATTCATTTTGCAATTAATTTTTCTCATTTCGTAAAATTTAGCAATAAATAATTAGTAAGTTTTAAACGTAGCGCCAACTAATAACCAATAATGAAGTGTGTTTAACAGTCAACGTTGTCACATTTTAGCTACGTTCGTTTCAAGTATTCTCAAAGAACTGGCGGCACAAAACACCGTGTTCTGTGACTAACTGATTGTACCAGTTGACAAGATATATGACAGGAGAGAAAATCGTGTTTATCTGTAATAAACAAACAAGACCCCTATTCTTGACGGTGATAGAATAGAACAGCCAATAGAAAGTGGGCGTGGTTCTATTGAAAATGCCAAAACGGTATTCTGGAAATTCGTTCTCTCACTGTACCGATAGAAGGGTTGCTCCCCGATAGAACAATTACTTCTATTGGTTATTTTTGAAGGAAGCAAGAGAAGGTGTTAGGGATTTTTATTTTCGAACCAAAAATAGTATAGAAGTAATTTCTTTCATAAACCAAACACAACCAAACAACAAAGACAGAATATTTTGTTTAGTGTTTTACTCCTTATTTGATAAAGTGTCAATCAGAGAACAAAAATACCGATATGTTTATCTCTTTTTAATGACAACAAATAAGAGAGAGAGATAAGTTTCTCGGTTAATATTAAAGCATATCGACAACATCGCAAATTTTCTACCAATCTTATTGAAACACGTCACTTACCACTTATGACGTATGTAACCATTAAATTTAAATTTCAAAAGCCGATTATGGCTAGAGGATTAATTTTATAAAAATTTTATTTGTACAGTTGAACCACTAAAAACCTATTTTATAAGATGCAAATATAAAAAAAAATCACTAAACTAGTCCATTACCATAAATCCTATTGGTCTAATCGGTAAAATTCTATTTTTATTCTGAAAAATATAAGGCAAATAAAACAAATAAGTATTTTATAATACAAATTTATTATGTTTCATCATTTAGATACACAATATCCCTTGCGAATTATATCAGAAATTGGTAAATATGTAGAGTCCGGTGAACTCACCGATCTTTATAAAAGTTTCATTAAGGGACTAAAACACACACACGGTACACTTAAAAATAGTTAAAATCACTAAATACTCATTACTTACCTTGTCCTAAATAGGAAGATTATTTTTAACACTTTTGGACAGGAAAAACGTTTTATCAAAGATAATTTAAAATAATGTAAGACATAACAAAAATCAAATTAAAATTGAGAAATTTAGTTTACTTTTATGCGAAAAAAATACATTTTATATATTGCTGTCAAAGTAGTTAAAACTAGGTTGGATAAAAACACCTTTTAGTTTTTCATTGAAATATTATAATTTTCACTTTCAACTTTATATATTAAGGTAAATAAATGCACTTTGATCTGTTTACTGGTCGAGGGATGGATTTTTGTAGACTTCAGTTTATGGAATCTATTGGCTTAAACTAAATAAATACGTATTGTAATTATGGATACGTTATAATTTAAAAAAGATGTGTGTTTCGTCGAAAACAATTATTTTTTGGAATTACTGTATGTTCTAGAACCTTAATAACATGGTTATAAATATCAGGGAGTTCAACGGATTCTACATTTTTTCCCAGAAATTTTACAAAGCTACTTTTAATTTTAATTTTAAATCAAAAATTAAAAATAATTGTCTTTCATACACCAAAAGACAATATCTGAGCATTACGCGTTACAATATTACAGCGTTTTCAAAAAATATAAGGACGCTTTCTATTGTTTTCATCTTGTTCAATAAAAAATGAAGTCATTGGCGTCGTAATATTTTTCAAAAAACCTTTTTGATTGGTGTAACAGTCTAAAGACATCCATTAAAGAATAAATACTGGCGGAAAAAAATCTAAAACTAACTGAAAAATATCACAACATTTTATTCCAAAAGTTATGTTTAAGAAAAGTGTCTGGTAAACTAGTGCTGCGAATTTAGAAATAGAGATGACAGCTCACACCAATCGTAGCTTAAATAAAATAAGAAGCGGACTGAAATATCAATTCGTTTGTTTCACTACCTAAGCAATGCATAAACGAGTAGACATTACAAATAGGGAAGCGTAACTATTGGGATATTTATGTTTTCCAAAATCTATATTCCTATTGATTATGTTAGGTGTCTAGTTTGATTGCACAATGGAATACTGTCTGTTGAAACAGACGAAATAATAATGTCTTAATAATGTTTTATGGGAAATATTGATGCAAAACGATCGTTTACAGGAAGCCAGAATTTTTTAAATTTAAAAATTATTAAAATGAGAGTTGCTTTATAGCGTGAAACAAACAAATTTCCCAAAAAACTGAGAAGCCAGTAGAATCCAATTATACCGATAATTATATAAAGAATTTGTGCTTATACTATTACTTTTTCTGATAAATTCCATAACCTTTTTTGAAATCCAAATTCGGCACTATTACAAATCAGGGGAATCGGAGAAGGTCAAAGGATTAAAATAAAATAGAAACAGCAGGACTAGAGATTTTTTTTATTAAAAAATCCTAAACTGTAAAGTTCTTCAGTATCAAATGTTTTAGAGATAGCAATGGTATGAGAAAAAGCTAACAAAAAAATGCTCTATATAATTAAAAAAATCACAAAGTGTCCCGAAAACTCATCCTAGTTAAGTATGCGAAACACTCAAAAAAACTTAAAATATCCTAAATACTCTTAAAAAAACAATGATAATTGAGACCACAGTCAGAAATTATGATTGGCAAATGTTAAGGTTATGCTACGAGGTATGTACAAAAGAGGTTAAAAGTCGAAAGTTTTAATTTTAAATTAATTTTCTCCCTCATAGCATAACCCAAATTATGAAGGACTATGACGAAAAATTCAATGATGTGACCGATAATATATACTTTTTTTTATGTAAGATAAAAGGGTTAACAGTTTTTCCCGTTTTGTGTTTTTTTTTTCATGTATTTATGATGATGCGCTCGGTATACACATTGCAAGTTCGCTGTTGTTTTGAAAAAAATACAAATTTAATAATTAAATTTTCGCCGCATGGCATGGCTGCTTGTAGCGGCACACACTATCTGAAACAAAAAGAAAATATCTATTAGTTTTGGTCAACATGCACTGTAGTCCAGGAGGAATCGGCGCATGAGTACCGAAAACTATTCCACCTCAATTTTTTTATGTGATCCTCTTCAAATTGTCCTTCTAATGATATAAATGCATGTTGCCATGGCGCAACCCGGTGCCATATTGTTTAAACCGAAATTGTTTAAACAATTACAAGGAATTGTTATTTTTCAACCGGACTAATTTTTTTTATATTCTTTATTGAAATGCCAATAAAAAAGGCCCTATGACTTTTCACGATAAAATTAATATTTTTAAAGATATGAATTTTTTTAAATTCGAAAAATCTCAAATTTGGGTACTTTCGACCCATGAAAAATATATTAAAAAAAAAGATAATGTGAAAGTAATATTTTTTTTTTAATTCTCTATACAATAGTTAATAATTTTGTTAATAAAGATTTAAAAAAAATTCATTGTTTATATCTTTTTTTTAATTGCTAATTTGTAGCCATTGCTTACCTTTAAGTATCGCTGTCTCTCTCTGACTCATGCGTTGCGTCGGCCTCTCTGTGTCTTGAATCATTATTTATCATTTATCTTAAAAACTTTGTCAACTTTGTCAAAATTTTTAAAGAAAGCAATGTTATTAGATAATAATTAAATTGCCTACAATTTGTTTTTAAAAATTTTTTTTCTGAAATCAATTTTTAAAAAGTTAAGCATATGTCATTAAAATCAATTTTATCAGTTTATATTACTTTTTTGTTATTATCATAGTAATTTTTGCATTTATATCAACAACAATAAGATATAATGGTATTTGAACATTTTTTGAAATCACAATTATTTATAAATATTAAAAAAATTATGGGGTATTTAGAAAAAACATTCAAATAAATTGAATAAAAATAATTTTATGTATATGTATCATAGTGTGTGTATGAGTGTGTCTAAGTAAGAAAAAAATTCTTTCTTTTATTGTTTATTCTCTCAAGGTTACTCTTTGTATAAATAATAACGTTTTTAAGCGAGTGTCACAAAAAATGAAGTTTTACGGATCTATTAACGTCCCTAAAGTGTATCTTTTTTGGCGGCTTTTTTACTTTACGGCCGCTGTTTTACTTTACGGCCGCTTTTTTACTTTACGGCCGCTTTTGCAAACAAAGTCATTATGAGGGCAACCTACTAGACACATTTAATTTGCTTATTTGAGTTATTTCCACGTCCGATATTAAGATTGTCAAATTATGAAGGCGGCCTACTAGACTCACTTAATTTGCATGTTTGGGTTATTTACCCATAAAACAAATAATGCTCTAATTTATTAACTTCGTTATGACCCAACTTCTGTTTATCATACTTACTGTAAGTAATTCTGTACACATATTTGTTACTTAATAATACACTTTTCATTTGGTTAATAAAAATTTGAATCTAATCTTCCAGTTTCGTCTCTGTTTAGAAACAAAATTGTAAAAAAAGTTGTTACCTATTTGATGAGACACTCGCTTAAAAAATTTTGTGTGCACCTCAGCCGTATGATCTTTTTTGGCCTCACCTGAAATTTGCTTGTCCTCGGCTACGCCTCGGCCGCAAATTTCAGATTCGGCCAAAAAAGGTCAACATTACGGCCTTGGTACACAAATAACTATTAATAGCAAAAATAATAATAATAAAAAAGTAAATTTAATGACATGACAAGAACTTTTGAAAAATTGATTTCATAACAAAATTTATTAAAAACAAATTGTAGGCAATTTAATTATTATCTAATAACATTGCTTTCTTTAAAAATATTGACAAAGTTGATAGTTTTTAAAATAAATGATAAATAATGATTCAAGACACAGAGAGGCCGACGCAACGCATGACTCAGAGAGAGACAGCGATACTTAAAGGTAAGCAATGGCTACAAATTAGCAATTAAAAAAAATATAAACAATGAAATTTTTTTAAATCTTTATTAACAAAATTATTAACTATTGTATAGAGAATTAAAAAAAAATATTACTTTCACATTATCTTTTTTTTAATATATTTTTCATGGGTCGAAAGTACCTAAATTTAAGATTTTTCGAACCTTAAAAAACTCATATCTTTAAAAATATTAATTTTATCGTGAAAAGTCATAGGACCTTTTTTATTGGCATTTCAATAAAGAATTTAAAAAAAATCAGTCCGGTTGAAAAATAACAATTCCTTGTAATTGTTTAAACAATTTCGGTTTAAACAATATGGCACCGGGTTGCGCCATGGCAACATGCATTTATATCATTAGGAGGGCAATTTGAAGAGGAGCACATAAAAAAATTAAGGTGGAATAGTTTTCGGTACTCATGCGCCGATTCCTCCTGGACTACTGTCCTCTATGTAATAAAATGTTTGAAGATTTACCTAACCAATGAATGGTTTTAACATTTATTAGAGATTGGGGGAACTTGTTATAGTCTTTCCAATATTAATTGCTAAAAACCATTTAAAAGTGTTATACAGAGTGAGTTAGTTTACTAGGCTTCAAAGTAGAAAGAATGGCATGAAAATAACATATTTGTCCCGTTAAACATCCACTCTGTATCGTCGGAACCCAAGCTCTCTCTAGACTGTTAGTCGAGTGCGGTGGCAGAGAGTCCAGATTTTTATTTGGGGCAGTTTTTAATAATGACATTCACAACTATTGTACCAGAAATAACAATAACTTGCATATAGTTAGAACAAATAAAAGAACGTCCATGAATTCCTTATTTTTTAAATGCTTCGATCACTATAACAAATTACCAAATAGTATTAAATCTAAATCGTCACTAAGGATTTTTAAAAAGGAAATACTTAAATATATTCACAACTAAAATATCTGTGTTTTTCAGTGTAAATTTAATAGTTCTAATATTATTTTTGATACTTTTAGATGTAATTAGTTTATTTTATTTTATTGTTGTTCTTTATAATTTGTAAAAAGAATTGTTTGTATATTAGGGTTACCTATTTCAATAAAGATATTTGATTTGAAAAAAAAAAAGTATTAACTTTAGATGTATCTTTGTTTCGGTAATTCATTGTTAATAATTGGTTTACGTATTGTAATTTTTGCCCATATTAATTGATAACCTTAAATTAGTTACATATATTATGGCAGCGTTTTGGAGACCTTTGGAATCAGAAAATGGAAATCCAGATCAAAATTAAAATTAAGAAGATATTATATCGGTGAGGTTAGTAGCGAATTTTGCAAAAAGATTTACACATTCAGTGTCAGAGGGTTATTTTAAATTTCTATCAGTGTTTGAAATATGAAGATAATAAAAAATCAGATGCGGTTATAATAAAGCGAATTAATACCTTAACTAAAATTTCTATTTACACTATTTCTCTGGTTATTAAGCGCGGTGATGTTATAGATCATTCGCAGGTGCGGAAAAACAAAAAAATAAAATTTGCAAATGTTGACGATGCTACAAAAGATCTTATAAAGCGAACGATTTATGATTTATATTAAGAAAATATTGTACGGACTTTAGATATCGTTCAAAGGAAAATTACGAGATTATCCTGCGCTTTTAATTATGAGAAGTTAGAAACGAATGGTTATAATGGAATCGCGGCGTATTGTTGTACTCCGTGAATTAAAAAGGCATATAGTTTACCTAGATGAGACTTGGTTTGACACACATGATACTGTTCAGTATGGCTGGGTAGATCAGTCTCAAAAGTGTAGTTTAAATGCGCCATGTTCGAGAGGAAAGCGTATAATAATTCTTCAAGCCGGAAGTGAAAACGGTTTTATACCAAATGCGTTACTACTGTCTACGAAAAATATTAAGCAATGTACAGCCGACTACCATGAGGATATGACTGCAGATTTATATGAAAAATGGTTTCAAGAGCAGCTTCTTCCTAACATTCCTCCAAATTCAGTAGTCGTTATGGACAATGCTTCCTATCAATCGCGGATATTAAATAAAATTCCAAATTCTAGTTCAAAGAAGGCAGATATTTTAGAATTTATGAAAAATAGGAACATTAGTCAGGAAAAGGTAACGACAAAGAAAGAATTACTAAGAATTATAAAAACGCTGAATTTAAAAACCGATTATGTGATCGACAATATTCGTAATACACACGGACATCTTAATAAGATAAACTTTCCAAAGTAGAGGGTCAGTACATTTTACCGAAAAAAAAGAATTATAATTTCAAATAGCATATACAGATTTTAGTATTTTAAAATATCTTTTGTAGATTTTTTCGCAATAAGAACGAACTATTATTATACCCATTGGTCAACATAAACCGTTCAGCAGATAGGTTTGTTTTGTGACGACTATCTTTTTTAAAAGTATTTAAGCTACATAAAATATCTATTTTTGGATAATTCTACTTTCATAAGTAATTGTGTTATAAATAAATTAGCAGCGGCGGTTAAAATGGCACAAGGGCACTCCCACTTAATCATCAAGGTGGAACATAAACGGAAATAATAATACCATTTTTATTTTTGCATAAATTTTTACTTCATAACGGATCGGTCCTAGATATTGGTCGGCTAACCTAACCTAAAACGGTAGTTCCTCTTTCCAGAAAAAACATCGAACGTTGTTTTTTGGGTACGTGTTTATAGCAATAATTTAAGCTGATCTCTTAAACAGTGCAGTATACGACCAAAAAGCCAAGGACAGAAGTTCAGCTATGCCTAGAGGAGTACTCGGCTGTATATCAAGCAGAAATTGCTGCTATACAATTTTAGTGCTACAGAACTAATTACCCGAAAGGTGGAGGAGACAATCGTAATCCATTCAGACAGCCAAGCGCTTCTAGGGGTACCCAGTTCGGAACTTGCCGGTGTTGTGAATTTGCAATACAACAAATATTTAAATTGTAAAAATGGATTTTATTAAATAACTATATATGACAAAATTACATTACTGATTACATAACTGATAACTGACATCAAAAACATCTGTCAAATCCCAATTAAAAATATTGAACATGATGTATAACATTTCTCCCTTCTTTTAAATGTAGTCATTTAAATATGAGGGTTTTTGTCGTGATCTCTGACATCGTCTTAGCGGCATATAACTATGACCAGTAGCGACATTCTCATCTTCGATGTGATCACTCTGAGACCGTCTGTCATCAAAAACATTTTCTTCTTCATTGACAAAATTGTGGTTTGCAGTAGGTTCAGAAATGGTAAGTTGGCTTGGTGTAGTTATAGGTTGCTCGACATCACTGATTTCTGGACTCACGTCAAGATCTTCTTTATGTATAAGTGAAGATGACAAAGAACTCCAAATAACTTCCTTTCATGTCAAACTCTTCTAAAAGTATTTTAAGAGGTAGAAAATTATCTAAAGTAGGCTGATTTATATATCGTCTTTTTATTTGGTTATAGTGTAATCTTCTTGTATAATTTTGTTCTTGATCGAACACTAAGACCTTGTACATGACATTTCCAATCAATGCTAATATTTTTCCTGAAGTCCAGCGATATTGACCGTTTCTGTAAATTTTTACATAAACCATATCATTTTTTTGGTAGTTTCTGGAAATACTGTTCACTTGAACATTTTTGGAAGTAAATCAAGTGGTATTCTCATTTTTCCTGGAGAGTTCTTGTTAGGCGTAGATCGATAGACTCTTAAAAATGTATACCTTGCTCTTGACTATACCTTCCTTTTTTTTTCAATTTTTGCTAGTGCTCTTTTAGGGGACTACTCAGTTGTACCAATTTTATCTGACTTAATCCGGTAGCGTAAAAGGTTATCCCTTTTTGAGGGTTCAGTTGTACCAAAATATTCCAGGTAGATAATTCCAATTAATTTCTGAATTTTTAGAAAATAAACGGATTTGGGCTTGTCTTACAAATAGCATGTATCGCTCAACCAATGCTTGTGAGTCATTTCATGCTTTATTGAAAAATAGTTTTTATTCCCCTCATCCCAATATATTTATATTTATAGAAATGTTAACCAATCTACAAAATGAAACATTTGCTAAAATTGTAACAGCAAATAAAATTAATAATGTAAAAAAATTTAAATCTTGTACTAAAAAGAAGCAAGAATATATTTCAAATAAAATTATCCAATTAAAAGAAGGCAAGTTATCCAAATATAATTTTATTGTACAAATAAGTCATTATTATTTACCAAAATAAGGTATAGTTAATTGTAATGAAACTGTTAGTTTTAATGTTTATTTTTAAAATAAAAATTTTTATTAACTATTTTTATATTTCTTATTTTATAAGAATACATCCTGCATTAAATTACCTTCATATTAATCCTTTAATCCCCTCTAGAAATTTTTTTGTACAACTGAGCTATCGCAAATTTTTTACCTGCTATCTTTTGGTACAACTGAGTAGTCCCCCTCTTTTAAAAGTGTCCACAAATAACTCTGCTTGACCTTTAGATTGTGGCCAAAAGGCCACGTGTTCTATACCATTCTGCTGACAAAACTGCTAAAATTCTTGACCTGTAAGTTGTCCTCCATTGTCTGATACCAAAGTTTTAACTAACCCAAATCGAGAGAACACTTCTAATTTTGAAATCGTAAAACCGGATGTGATTGTCTTTGTTTCAAATATTTCTTGCTGTCACAAAATTTCACCGCATGATATATGGTATAAATTTTACATAATTTTATCAAGATACAACAAGAAATACTCAAATCTCAACAAGAGATGTTTACGCAAATTGCAAAATGTTTTGGAGCTCAAAACACAACAAATAATGAAGAGTTTCGCATGGATGTTTTAGGCAATAGTATCCAAGAATTTCATTATGATCCTGAACATGGCGACACATTTGAGGCTTGGTTTATAAGATATGAAAGTCTTTTTAATGAAGATGCTAAAAACATATCAGACTACTGCTCAGAAAATTGGATACGCAATGCCATGAAAAGTATAGCAATTTTATTTTACCCAAAGAAAGTAGAGATATTAATTTTGATCAAACGAAATTAAAACTTACGAACATGTTTGGTAAGAACATTCAGTATTTCATATAAGATATCAATGTATCCAACTAACTAAAAACAATTCGGAGGATTCTGTTACTTTTGCTACACGAGTAAACAAAATGTGTGAAGAAGTTAGAGTATATCAAATATCTACAGATGACTTTAAATGTCTGATATTTATGTGCGGCTTAAAATCTAGTAATGACTCAGATGTACATACCAGAATTTTAATAAAATTAGACTCTACTAACACTTCAGAGACACACAATTTAGAAACTCTTATAACAGAATGTTTAAATTTAAAACAAGATACAAACTTGATTGAAAACAATAACAAATCCTACTGACTACGCCAAGTTGTGGATTTGCAATACAACAAATATTTAAATTGTAAAAATGGGTTTTATTAAATAAAAATTGACAACTAAAACTTGACATCAAAAACATCTGTCGAATCCCAATTAAAAGATTGAACATGATATTTAACAGTCGGTATACTTGTCTGGGTACCGGACCAAAAGGAAATCAGGGGCAATGAGAAGGCTGCTAAGTTGATCCGAGAAGGTATAAACACCCCCTTGTTAGAACCTGAATAAACTTCATCAGAAGTTCACAGCTAGATGAGGTGCATTCAAATACAAAGGATAGCACAATAAATCTGTAAAGATCGTAGTTTGTCAGACTATTATTTTGAAATCAATAATTGTTATTATTTAATGAAATTGATTGTATTAACTCTTACCTTGCAGAAATCCATCGTATGAGGATGAAATTAATTCTTGAAGTAGCTATCATTGACAAAAAATTTAATTTTTCCAATTAAATTGTTGAAGTATTGGTAAACAGTTGTTTGTTTAGTGTTCTCAAATTATCAGTTATTATTTTATGGTCTGTTGCAAATTAATGACTCCAGCTCGTCAGTATTCGCTATCGTGACAATAATAAAAGGTCGAAATAATTGATAACAAAAACAAAAGTGAATTTGTACATTACTGATAAGAACTTCTGATTAATAACGATAATAAAACAATCTATTTGGTGTGCTCTACAAAAAGGAATGCATTGCTATTTTTTTTTTAATTTATCATTATAATCATTATAAAAGTCGTAAAACTGATAAAACCACACCCAACATTATAAACCATAAAGCACCTTCGGCGACATTGGTAAATTCGCAGAAAAGCATGTTCTATAATTTACCAGATGTGATATCTACCTCCGGGCTTTTTCTTAGTTTTGTTACTGTCATCTTCTTATTTTTCTACAATTATAAATTACATATTTTATCAGTTTCAAGGGTAGATTATAAATATCTACCTACTGTATAATTAAAATTAAATTTTATTTTTTTATCTACTCAACGAAAAATTTTCAATCGAGATGAATTCAGAAATAACGAGAATTTTCGTTTTTTGAAAAAAATTTATTTATTTATACAGGGTGAGTCATAACTATTGGGACATAGACTAAGGACAGGTTATTTGGACCAAAATATGGCTATTGGGCCAAATATGCCTTAATATAATGTTGCTGAGAAAAAAGATACAGGGTGTTAAAGTTAATTTTTGTTTTTCGTTTTTTGCTAATAGTTTCCCTGTATATTTATACATTGATATCAAAATTGGCACAGAGGCATAATCTTAGACAAGAAATAGTATTTTATTTACAATTTTACGTTTTGTCATAGAGGGCGCCACGTGGATCATTCCTAATGATCAAATTGAGTCTAAACTTTTTCTGATGAAATTTTTTAGTAATTTTTATTAGAAAATATGACGTAAACATCATTTTTACGTTAATTTGGTACTCTTGTTTAAACATGATAATTTCAACCGTTTTCGATAAAAACGCAGTCGAACTGCTTAGAGTCTTAAAAAAGGATTTCAAATATTAATTCATTTATGAAAAGTATGCTTTGGACTGTCAGATAATTGTTGTTGGTAAATGTCATTTGTTCAGAATAAATTATTTTTGATGTGACAGTGTAGTGTAATGTTGCATTTTTTAAAAGTAATCATTACTTTTTTTGATTGAAATGCCTCGTCACAATCATTTTACTAATGAAGAAATGCGAAATATCATTTGCGTATACGCACAAGAAAATTTTTGCGGTCGCTCGGCAGCCAGAAGGTATGGAATGTTATACGCAAACAGAAGGCAACCAAATCACAAAACTTTTGCAAGATTATATCGTAGTTTAGGTGAAACTGGGTCATTTCACACTAAAAATCGGGGTGGTCGACCGAAACAAATCACACCTAATCAAGAAGATGAACTTTTGGTTCGAGTAGATGAAAATCCTGAAATAAAATCACGACATCTATCAGCAGCAACAGGAGTAAGTCAGTCGTCTATAATTAGAATTTTAAAAAAAGAGAACCTCCATCACTTCACTCCTGTTCAAAATTTACTTCCAACAGATCTTCCACGACGGTTACAGTTTTGCCAACGTATTCTGAATAAACATCGCAATGACAGACACTTTATTAAGAATATTATGTTCACCGACGAAGCAACTTTTACCAGACGATGGGTTTTTAATTGGCGAAATAGTCATTATTGGGAAGAAGAAAACCCGCATGCTATTAAAGTCAGCATGAGTTTAAATTGAATATTTGGTGTGGCATTATAGGCGACCAACTACTAGGGCCTTATGTTCTTCCTCCGAATTTAAATGGAGATTCTTATTTATTATTTTTGGAAAATACTCTTAGTGATATTTTAGATGATCTGTCACTGGATGTAAGAAGAAAAATGTGGTTTATGCAGGATGGAGCGCCACCTCATTTTTCATTAGCTGTTAGAAATCATCTTCATGACGTATTTCCTCAACGATGGATTGGCAGAGGCAGTGCTTTTCAATGGCCACCAAGAAGTCCTGAGTACAACCCGTTAGATTTTTATTTTTGGGGACATATGAAGTCCTTAGTTTATGCCAATGAAATTAATACACGAGACGAACTTTGGAGATACATTCAAAATGCAGCTAATCTTATAAGGGGACAGAATAACATTTTTTTTAACGTCCGAAAATCCTTTATAAAAAGAATTAGACAATGCATAGAAATCGGAGGAGACCATGTAGAATTTAGTTTGAGTTTTTGTGAGTTCTTTTAAGTTAAAGTGTGTTTAGTTTTGATTTATCGTCAAAACGGAAACCTTACGTTAGTTACAACTTTGTTTATTAGTTTGGTATTTGATAGTGGAATTGTAAATAAAATACTATTTCTTGTCTAAGATTATGCCTCTGTGCCAATTTTGATATCAATTTATAAATATACAGGGAAACTAAAAAACGAAAAACAAAAATTAACTTTAACACCCTGTATCTTTTTTCTCAGCAACATTATAGTAAGGCATATTTGGCCCAATAGCCATATTTTAGTCTATATCCCAATAGTTATGACTCACCCTGTAGATATATTAATGTTCTATAGATCTCATATCATGCACTTGTGCCAGCGCTTCTTTCCAATAAAAACCTACACTTTTATTGACACAAGCTTGTAGAACGAAGGTTCTCTTTATTTTTGGAATTAAATAAAAGTTACAAGGAGTCATATATGGCCAATATGGAGGATGTGATTAGGGTTTCATCGAGATGACAAGCCTCGAAGACAATTCCTCGTCTCGTCTTACTAAAAATTAATTTTTTTATTTATGATTGTCTTTTGAAACATTTTTTCGTCGACATTTTAATTAAATAATAGGAGAATCGGTACTGCATAGTGAAATTTATGCAAAAATGGTGTTAAGAATATCAGAAGTAATAAGTATTATAAAGCTAGGACTAACATATTTGGAGAATGCAATAATAAGGTCGCACTGCAAGGTAGCATTAGGAATTAGTTTTCTGATTTCTGATGTGATTAATAAATAGATAGCGTATGAGTATTCTAGTTCAGATTCCAGTAGTTATGCTTATCTGGAACATTTTGTTAGCCAGACATCTCAGTATTGAATGCAAGTTTCAAAAATTGCGAACGCCGATAAATATATTAATATTTTTTCCATATTTTTTTTTGTGTTTTAGAGTGCATTATGAAATAAGATGTTGTACGTCACACGTCCGGTAAACTTTTACAGTACTCGTTTTAAAACAACACAATCTATCAGTTACTTTAAAACTAGTAACGTAAATATTTATTAATGATCATGAATATCACATTAGATATTAGATATTAGATACTGTAGTAGAAATTAAGTTATTTTTACATATTTTCTTCATTGATAGTTGCTATAATTGTTTTCTCCATGTACCTAACTATTATGATATTCTACACATTTCATTCATATGAATGGTATAATCATGATTGCTGTAGCAAATTAGCAAATTCAATTTCAGAAAGTTATTTTTTGATTACTAAAATCGACTAATTTTTATTAAATAAAAAACTAGTTCAATATTTTACGGAGATTATATGTACTATCGCTTACAATGAATTAATTTTAAGGACGGCCTATTTACTGTATATAACCAATCACGGTTTAAATAATAATAAATTTGAAATCAGTTAAACAGTTGTCCACGCCCACATCTTTAATGTTTGCAGCATAAGGTATTTTATTGACAAATTGCCTGTCCCTCTGTCCCTTGTAAATAAACTTAATCCCCAAAAACCATTTAATGTAGGCGTTTTAAAAATTGCCATTCCTATGTTGTTTAAGAAGGGCGTTTTTATAACTTCGGTAGGTAAACGAAATTCACATTTAACATGTATATGCTATTCTAAAGCCGACTGTATAGTCATTTGGTTTAAATTAATCCAATTATTGATACTTAGACGACTGCGACTTAACAATAAAAAAATGCCTCCAGAAAATATGAAATTACACAATTTGTTCATAAAAAAGTTTATACATTTTAACAATTAACTATTTTATTATTTTATTTATAGTAACAAAATCCAAATGGGCATGGCTTACGCAGTCTTGTACATGAAATATTGCTAATACGATCTTCAAAAATTCATACGATATGGAATATAAATTACTTTTTGATATATAAAAAATTAGGGTTAACAAGTTTCTTGTTCTCAGAAATAGGACTCATATCCAATCTAATTTTATCTTCAGTTCTAACGGAAAAAGACTTTTAGAAGAAATGTATCCTAATGATTTAGAAACAGAGTTAGTACACTTTCTCGGAAACATTTATCGAAACTTGGATAAAGTACTTCGTATGGCTCTTTGTACACCAGCAACAAATTGTTCAGGTGAACAGGTGAAGAAAGTAACGAACTACCTAGCTGATAATGATAGAGCACACATTATAAGTTGGAATTTTATTTCAAAAATTGAATAGCATATCGGCAACAAATCTATAAATCCGACACTGACACAGTGAGCATAACCTTCACGTTCGACTGATCTTGTTGAGCATTTTTTCGGCCTTAACGATCCAGAATGCCCCCACACGTCTAACCTTAGCAGCTGTCACTGGCAAAGTAAACAATAAATCCACCTGAAAATGCTTCAGGGACATTATAACAATTCGGTGTTTTCATTAGAAATAAATCAATGAAATTCCTTTGTAATCATATAGTAAATTATAAATATTTAATCCTAAACTCATTACAACGCAACAATTATTTTTTATATATCAAATTGAAAGTAAGTTAAAATCGATAAATTCAAATAGAAATCGAAACGCACCTTCATTGGTCGTGACTCGTGACGTCAAAACTGATATCGATGACGGTTTGTTTACATTTAATGTGTGGTAATTGAGAGAGTTGGACTTTTATTTTTGATTTTATTGTGAGTTATTGGTTTTATTTGTGTTATGCAATCATAAAATGTCAGTAGCGTTTGTGAAAGCATTGTCAAACCATTTACCATCATTAGACTTTTTCATGGTTAGGTTAGGTTTAGGTTGGGTTTGAATGCAGCTAAATTTCGAAATGTAAAAGCAACAGCGTAAATACTTATTTTGTGCTTTTTGCATTAAAAAATGTCTAACTGACTTATTTTTATGAAAATCAACAAAAAATAAAGAAAAGAGATGAATAAATATAAATAAAAAACTTCACACAATCTCGCAGATACACGTAGTGACGTAGGCCACCCTCCAACAGTCGTTTACGCGGCAAATTTCTGAATTTGAATTTGAGGATGGAATAACTATGCTACAAAATTTTTTTTAAAAAAAGTTTTTTTGGTTTTTGGGGTAATTGATTGCTGCTCTGTCTTCCTGCATAATTTTGAAAAAAAATGGAAAACACTGAATTTGAATCTCCAAACCAGCTAAATTAAAAAAAAATTCCGTTATTTTATGAACTCACCCCATGTACTATATTATTAGAACTTTTAACTTAAATTTTATCGATAACATGTTACTTCAGATAGGAATTTAAGTATATAACATTTTTAACTGTTTCTTTAGAAGATTTTAAGACTGACTGATTTTAATTGTGTTTATTGTTTAGTATTTTCTAGAAATAAGTATATTTCACTATCATTGAAGAATTTGTCAACAATTTATGTTTGTATCTGTCTACAATGTTGTTATAATGCGTTTTTTTCATTATAGAACTTGATAATGATTCCGAAACCGGTCGTTCAATAAAAATATATTATTGTGGATTAAACTATCTCTTTTTTCACCTACTTGTTGAAGAAAAAATCCACTCTTTAAGATCATTTTCTATAAATCAATTTTGTTTTTATTATGTAAACTACAGTTAAAACATTAAACTGATAGTATTACAATGATTAATTACAACGAACGGATTAAAAAAAAGGGAACACTTTTGGGGAGATCAATGAAAACGAATAGCTTAAGAGAATAAAAATCAATTTAATAAATTTAAATTTACTCACATCTAGTAACCGCAGGTAATTAAGTATTCACCTAGCTTTTCTACCACTGACGCTGCTTGTTGAGGTTGGATTGGATCTTCGTAAAGGGATACTACAACGGCTGAAACAAAAAATTAAAATATAAAATCAAACCATCTGAATCAAGATCAATTTATTATAAGCCAGACATAAAAAAACAAATTAAATATTGTCCATATTTTACATTTTAGAATTTCAAAAATAAGATACAAATATAAAGTTTTTATCATTTTTAGATTAATTGGTTTTGTTTTATTTTAACCAATACATGGAAAGTCACATCAATAAGCTAAATTAGGAATAAACATTTTTTATTCTAATGTCCTACAGGCATTCAGACTAGCCAATTTATACAGCACTGCAGTCATCAGTTTGCTATGAAATTGTTATTAAATTTTTTTTATTAATAGTCATTAATAATTATTATTTTTTATTTATTTATTGTGTTCCCCAATAAAATAAAATTTATGTTGATTTTTAAATGACTTTTAATAAAAAAAAAATGGTAATGCAAGATTTCTAGGAATAATTTAAGCTTGCGTGGTATTTGGTAAGAAAATTTCATGCCATAATTTGGAAAATAATTATTAATCCAATCTGACGTCTGTCACAAAACCTAATAACTAGTTTAAATGTCTGCACCATAGAGAAATACGTTTATTTGTCTGTGGTCTGTACGTTGAGGTTTCAGCGTTCTATGTTGTTTCAGCTGTCAAAAATTTTCCACTTAAATATCTTGGCGCCACGAAAAAATTTTTTTTTAAATTGCCATGGTAACGAGTCAAAATAAAGACATTTTATTGGTTAAAAAATAGAGATGTGAAATTTTCATAAGAATAAAAGTGGTAATAATAATAATAATGTTTATTCAAGTTATGTAGTTGGAAGAATCCATTCTATTTTTTGTATATATATTTTTTTAGTTTTTGTATTTTTAATAATTTAAAACTAATTAAAGAATAATTTACAAGTTTAAGTTTTTGGGTAACTTATAAATAATATTTTTTAGTACTTAAACAAAGGAAATTGTTAAGATAATGATTATTATATTATATTAAGATTGCTGAAAGGATTGTAAAACTTTATAAAATAAATTGTAATTGTTTTTAAAAAAATATAATTTCCACCTGGGCAACGTAATTTTCATTTGAATATACCCATTATTACGATATACAAGTGTTAATAGTATAAACAGGCCTGCATATTGACAAAAAATTTCAATAATTACCTATATTTAACTTACCGGCAGCAACAAGTAGATTAATGCTGTTTTACAGCATTAATTATATTTACAGTTAATTTGCCAATGCTATTCCTCAAAAAGCCCTACAATTCAAGTTCCTGACAAAAACCTTTAAAGACAATTGAAGATATTTAATAGTGGAAGTTTAGTTCAAATTACAAATTTTCTGTTGTATATTTGTTTAAATATGTAAATTTAATTAATGTAAAATTAATTAAATTAATTAAATAGAAAAATTACAGGTTACTCAATATTGGATTAACATTTTAATATGACAGTGAGAGCAGCATACACTTCCAATTTGTGTATTATTATTCTTGAAATTTGACAAAATTTTAATTCTAACTATACTAAGTGACATAAAAATCCGAACACCCAGTTTAAATGACATTGACTTTGGGTTTTTCCTTGGTTTAAGCAGAAAACAATTGGAGAATTTTTCACTAAACAGCAAGATTAAATAGTAATTATTCAATGAGCGTATAATAGCTATCTTTAACGAGGTGAAGTTTACAGACATGAGCCGCAGGCGAGTGGCCTAAATCACCGAGCGAATAATAGCCATTATACGCGAGTAGAATACTATACTTTAGCCACAACTACTAAATATTTTTGTTAATGTTTTATTTAAAAAATTTTGGTTACACTACACATTACACACATACGAGGGTCGTTTTTTTCAACCTCAGAGGGCGACAGCGCATCTCCCCCGCTACACTCTACATTAATCCCGACTTCCAGGCATCAGTCTGTACTGTGCTACACACGAAACAACATGGCCACGACCATTAGTTCTCCCGCCAAGTGTGAATTACGCTGTCATTCGCTTTTTGCAGGCAGAAGGCAATAGTGCAGCTGCAATTCATCGAAGGATGTGTCAAGTGTACGGAGAAGGGTTTAAGAGTGATGGAGTTGTGCGTGAATGGTGCCGAAAATTCAAAGAAGGGCGAAATGATGTGCATAACGAAGGGGGTCAAGGTCGCAATTTTGTCGTTACAGATGAGCTTGTTCAACGTGTTGATGAAGTGGTGAGAAACAACCGTAGCTTCACTTTAACATCGTTGGCAAAGGAATTTCCACAAGTTTCTCGGTTCTCACTTTATTCCATGGTTACAGACGACTTTCCTCGACCGGTATTCCACAGAAGGAGAGGGGTTCTTAAAGTCAATTGTGACGGGAGATGAAACGTGGATTCTGTATGATACGCCCGAAACAAAAGAACAATCCAAACAGTGGATGCATCCCAGTTCGCCGAACAAACCCAAAAAATTCAAGAAAACATTCAACAACCGAAAGGTTATGGCAACTGTCTTTTGGGACCAAAAAGGTGTGTTGCTTATTGAGTTTATGGAGCCGGGGACGACGATAAATGCAGCGGTTTATTGTGACACCTTGCGACGGTTGCGGCGAGCGATCCAAAACAAAAGAAGAGGATTGTTGACTTCTGGGATTGTTCTGGTCCACGACAATGCCCGTCCTCATAGTGCTCGAGTAACCCAAAACCTTCTTAGGCAGTTTGATTGGGATGTTTTCGATCACCCGCCGTACAGTCCTGATTTAGCGCCGAGCGATTTCCACCTCTTCCCAGAATTGAAAAAATGGCTTGGAGGACAGCGCTTCGAGACTCACGAGGAACTTGAAACTGCCATTAATGAACATTTCAAGTCACTGGCGGCAGAGTTCTATGAAGAGGGCATTGGAAAGCTGGTACACAGATACGATAAATGTCGCAATCGTCAAGGCAATTATGTAGAAAAATAGGTTAAGAAATTTCCTTTATTTTGATTAAAAAAACTATTTTTAAAATTTATTGGTGTTTTTTTTATGACCAATCGGAGGTTGAAAAAAAAAACGACCCTATTATTGCTTTATTTAAAACAAACATATATATGTATATATTTAGACCAAAAAATATCACAAGGTGATACTATTTAATTGTACTTATTGATAATTGTTATATTAGAACAATTAGTAAAGTTTATTTGTGGTGTAGAATTCACATCAAAAGTAATGTTTTTGTAACTTGAAATATTTGAAACAGGATCAGGATTTTTCTATTGATTGTTTGTTACATGTACAGAACTGAATTGGAAATATTTAGTGGTTTACAATAAAATTTTAAAACTGATGGTTTGTAGTAAAACAATGTAATATTAAAGCTAAATCAAGGAAGCCTTAATTAATGGGGGTCGTTAATCACTACTGTAATTAACGGTTACTATTAAGGGAGTATTATGAGTTCAGCATGTATTAGTCTTGGAGAAAATGCTTGAATCATTTGAAATGTTTTAATTACTTACGTTTTATGTCAAAAAAGTACATCCAGTATTAGGGCTGCCATGCGTCCGGATTTTTCCTTGTTTGGATGGCGTCCGGGGTGAAACACGGACATTTTTTATGTCAGGGAAAATCTGATTTAACATGCTTGACCAGTGAATTCGTTTTTTTTTTGAACTCCTAATGCCCACTTAATCAGTGAATTTAAAAAAGCTCAAAACATTTTTTGTATACCAGCGCATAATACTAACGTAGTGAGAGTAATTTCGTGAGTCACCCAGCAGTTCCCATTTAAACGGAGTTATACAACACTCTGTATAGTTTAAGGTAATCTCAAAATATGGACCCTAAAGACATCTACTATTTTTGTTAATAACATTTTTTGATATCTTCTAAAACAACCCATATACCGAACTTTGTCGTAAGGTTGTACACCCTGTATATCGTCGCTATATACAGGGTGTTTCATTAAGAATTATCCATATAGTAACTGGAGAAACCTTAGCACTAAATATGAAGATTTAGGCCAAAACACTTAAATAAAATATTCCTCCTAACCAAGATATAGGGTGTTTTATTTTAACTATTCTAAATGATTGTATCCCATATTTTTGACACCTTCCAATATTTTTTGTTCATACTTGGCAAAAAGTTTACACATATTAGGTTACTTTAAACAGTGGTAAATGATATTTTTTCTCGATTACCAGAGGCGTGCGGTAGGGATGGATACTTTCTTTTATCCCCCTACAATTTACGCCACTGTCGTAATAATTGTTTCTGCGTGTCACTTTCTACGTAAATATCATCCTCTTGTCTCAATACGATAGAGTGAGTAGTTTTCGAGTTATTTGCATTTAAAGGTAATGTTTATAAAATATCAATTTTTGTTTTATTGCTTATTTAACATGAGTTTCCTTAATATTCTAACCACCTTGACAACAAAATTTGTTAATTCTAATCGTAAATTCACATGAGTCAATAACTATTTCACTGAATAAATAAAATTTATTAGTTTCAAATGATTTTTTCTTATTAATATTTATCAAAATTTCAGTTTTAAATTTTTAACAAAATAGAACTATGATTTTCATTATGAAATAACATGATGAATACATAAAATAAACGTCCTGAAACAATTATTTATTTAGACTACTGTAAAAAAAATTCTAGTTAGTTAACATTATAGTAAATTTCAATACACTTATTAATCCTTTTGGAAAAATTTCTCCTAACCTTAAGAAATATGTTGGGTTGATTAAATTATTAAGAAAACTCATGTTAAATGAGCAATAAAACAAAAATGGATATTTTAAACATTACCTTTAAATGCAAATAACTCTAAAACTACTCACTCTATCGTATTGAGACAAGAGGATGATATTTACGTAGAAAGTAACGGAGAATCAAAAAAACATGCAGAAACAATTATTACGACAGTGGCGTAAATTGTAGGGGGATAAAAGAAAGTATCCATCCCTACCGCACGCCTCTGGTAATCGAGAAAAAATATCTTTTGCCACTGTTTAAAGTAACCTAATATGTATAAACTCTTTGTCAAGTATGAACAGAAAATATTTGAAGGTGTCAAAAATATGGGATACAATCATTTAGAATAGTTAAAATAAAACACCCTATATCTCGGTTAGGAGAAATATTTTACTTAAGTGTTTTGGCTTAAATCTTCATATTTAGTGCTAACGTTTCTCCAGTTACTATATGGATAATTCTTAATGAAACACCCTGTATAGATATATATTTACATGCATTTTTATTCAAACCTTAAGTTTGTGCAAACAAAAGTCTGTGTAAAAATGCATGTAAATATATATCTATACAGGGTGTTTCAAAAAAAGGTAACACCGTCTCTAGGATAGGTAAAAAACAGAAAAATAATTGGGGTTGGCTTAGTGAAATTTTTTTCTAACGCCATCCGTTTTCAAGATAAAGGGCGTTGAAGAAAATGAAAAATTACACATTTTTTACGATTTTGCCGAAACTACTGGCACCATTGCAATGAAATTTTATACGAATATGTTTTGGAAGCTGATATATCCCATGAATTTGTTTTTATAACTAACTCTCATAGAGGGCGCTAGTTACACGATCAGCGTTGGGTTTTTAATAGGGACACTTCGTACTAAAATTTAGTACGCAAATTGTAATAGATCGTACTAGATTCAAATGCGCATGTGTCTCATGTCAAATATCAATGCTGCAAGTAAGTGAACTGCGAAATTTCAAAAATGCAAAGTCATGCAAATAAAATTTATAAGTAAAGGATGCAATTAAATTTACTAGAAATAAAGAAAATACTGACACTTAATATCTATGCTATTATTTAACAGTATTAACATAACCTTATTGTTAACCTAGTTCTAATTAAATATTAAATTCATAGAGTGATATTGACTGTCACAAGAGACACCTAACCTTGTCTCTGCTGTCACCGACCGTCGGTGACAGAACACCTAGTTCAGCCGATGCAGGCATAGAAATATGTGATCTGTGGCAGGAACTACTATTTACTCACATACTTAAGTATGTGTATTTACTGCACCGAATGCTGCATGTTCGCAATGCCACTGCCATGGCAAAAAACGTACTAGATTATTGAGGTTTTATCTGTTTTCGTATTAGCGTACTGAGCAAGGCGTAATAGTACTAGAAAAAGTACAATTGTACCAGTAAACCCAACGCTGTACACGATTCATACAACGTATTATTCAACATAACTTTTTTTAGGGTAGAATTATTAGTCAAAACTCCAAGTGAACATAAACATCATTTAATTCTACACCAAAAAGGTACTCTTGGTAAAACTCGATATTATGTACCGTTTTCGGAATATTTTGATTTGAAAATTATGAAGTAACAACCGCTCCTCGTATAAGTTAATGATAAAGTTCGCTTTTCTCTAAGTTATATATATTTTTTGGATTATTAGTTTGAGGTGAACTAGTTTAAAAAGGTGTTAGATTAAATAAAGTTTTTGAAATATAAAAATTATGTAACTAATCTTAGTTTTAGTTTTTCAAATAAAAGAAAAGGTCATTATATACCATAAATATATACTTCGCATAGTATTTGAAAAATATGTATTTAACACGAAAAATACCAATATAGAACAAGAAAATTGGCAAAAATAGTGAGTGTATTGGTTTAAATCACCGGTGTGAGTTGGTGTTAAGGTATGTTAACCTATATGCATCAAAAATACACTCCGGGACATTCCAACTGCCTGACATTCTATACTAACGAAATTTGTGTGAAAAACGTGATGTTTGATGATGTGTGACGCTCCATTTTTGGTCAATGAGTATATTTTTTAGGTCACTAATCTGTTGCTTTTAAAGATTAAGAAATTCAGTTTGATAAAAGAATTTAAGAATATCAAATAATAAGATAAATAAACTTTTTAAAAAATTCAAAATAACTTTTAAGTGTTTAATATTTTATTTTTGGTATAAATAGCCCAAATTGTTTTAATAACAAACCTCAAGGCTAGTTGATAGAGTGGGTATGTTTTTTGTTAAGTTCTTTAAGCCATTTAACAGTTAAGCTGCATCGGTTTTAATTTTCTCCACGGTTTTTAGAGTATTTACTTATAAAGAGTTCAATTACTTATTTTTTTAAAGTAATCGTAAGTTTTCTAGACATGATTTTGATTGAATTATCTAATAAAAAAATTAATTTATGTATTGTTTTACTTTGTTCTGATGGAAAAATTTTCTTTATAGAAAATATTATTTAAATGAAATATATATTTAAAATAAATTAATTATCTTGTGACAAGTGTAGCATTTTGGTAAATTCTACTTTTTATGTTTTTTCTATTTTAGAACACATGAGTGATTTAAACTCAATTTTAGATAAAAATATTACATACCTTGTGTCGTTTTCATGCAATGCAAACCAACTTTGCCCAATTTCGCCCTAATGACACGGTCTGTACCAGAGAGGTATATGTATCTGTTACCGGCTAAAGTTACACCTGAGGATGTGAGAATGTCTTGTTTTTCAAAACCTTGAACTAATTTTGCTAGTTCTTCTTTTGTAACCTGTAAAAATAAACCAAGTATTAGTAAATATGCATTAGGTTAATGATTAAAAATTGGAGAATATAAATAAATACTTGTGAATGGGGAGATTAAATATTTAATGAAACCATTGAAGAGTTTAACAATCTGTATAAATAATTATAATAATGTACAAATCTTTAATTGGCACATTTATAACTGGTAAACATCTAAACTGATCATGGTCTGGTTGTGATGTGATAACCGTAGCATGAAAAAGTAATAAACTTAAATGCAGATTTTTTTTAAAAACTGGTATGATTGTTAAATTAATACTTTATTTTTGAATTAATAATTATGGTATACTAAGCTATACACAACAACTGTATAGTATAAAGAGAAGACCAAGCTATACACAAAAACAACATACACTTAGTATATTTTACCATTTTAATAACCAAAATACAGGGTGGAATCAGTTGTTTATCTATTTTTTTAAAGTATATTTAGGTGGTCATAACTTATATGGAACTATTTTCCCAAAAATGAAGAAAGATGTTAACTTGAGACTAGTAAAGAAGATTGCGAGGGGTGTCCAACCACCTGCAGTAGGTGTACAAATTACTTGCAGGACATGTGCAGGACACGTGCAGGACCTGCAGTACACGTGCAGGATCTGCAGGACCTGCAGGACATTGTGCATGACCTGCAGGACAGGGTGCAGGACCTGCAGTACTTGCAGTAAAGTCCGATTTAAAGTTGAATGGGCCATGAGCGTCATCAACATGCGTCGTTCCCTCTCACTTTAATATTAAATCCCGTTCGTTGCTGCGTGGTTTTCTCATCTTTAAATCGGGCTGTACCTAATATGTTAATTTATTTGTTTCAGTTCTTAAGCGCTACACGTGTTTGTGATTTAGTGTTTTTAGTTTTTGTGAGGGTAAAATGATGGCAGATGTCCTACAATACAGAATTTAACATTAATTGATAGAAATAATATTAATGTATAAAGGGTGTTGCTTTAGTGTAAGAAAGAAGTGAAATTATTTCATTATGTACCTAAGACGTCCCGACATTTTTATATTGAAATAAAAGTTGTATTCGAGATTGCAGAATATACACTATATAGGGCCATGATTTTACAAGCATTTTGAATGTTTAAAAATTGAACATACGGTTGTAGTCCAAAATAAAAACGAAAAATGTCAATTTGTAAAAACTGAATACCTTTTTTTTATTGCGGTAGTCACAAATTAAACTACAGGGTGTGTCATGACGAGTTTAAACTAGAATGGGAATTGATAAAAATAATCCACAACAAATTAATTTACCAAGTTCTCAGCATATTAAAAACAATAGTTAATTCGAAAAATAAAGCGACTCAAGATGCTAGGCGGTTGGGAATTTTACTAAAAACAACTAACAGAAGCTGCAGCTATATTTACATAACAACGTTAATGAAAACACGAAAACTTGCGCCGAAAAAACGAGTGAACAGCAAATCTTCCCAGAACCCAAAGTATAATATGACCTTTCCAAATTCTGAAGAAACTGGAGACATCGAGATCCTGTCTTCATGTTCAAAATTACAGTTAAAAGATTACACAAGTCAATATAAAAATAAAGAACATTCGTTACCCATTTCATTGTTAAAGATTTGTGACGAGCAAGGAAAAATAATGACAGTGCGCAAGTCATCTCTGTGTTGGCTGTTTTCAGAAGGTGGAGGAAGACTTTCTTCTGATCGTCTATTAAGAGTGAAGGCCATGTCAACAAAACAAAACCAAACAGAAGACCACACGCCACATAGCAGCACCGAAAATTCTATAAAAAAAACAAACTGGTCTAACTACAAAAAGACAGACAGAAAAAAATCTATAGAGAATGCAATATCAGATGAAGATGCTAATGAGGAATGGGTTGAAAGTGGGGATAGTGCGGACGATGTTTGTTGGTATGAAAACAACGCTCAAAAAGACGAAGAAACGTATTGCGAAATAAAGTTAGTCAATAAAATTGAAGAGTTAGATGTAGGAGAAAATTTTTTGGTGAAGTTCAAAGGCGGAAAAAGAAATACCGTAGTTTATAAATATGCTTGCATAGTACAAAATATTTTTAAAGAAGAAAAAGAGGTTGAAGTTATGTCACTAAAAGTTTTAGATGACGCTAAGACAATGTTCAGAACAGAGGAATCTGACGTGTCCACAGTGCCATTTTCGAGTATTCTAGGAAAACTGCCAACGCCGAAAATGTCACTGTTAGGCAACCGGATGAGGTATATTTTTCAGCAAAGAGTAACGAAATGGTTTAATAAGTCTACATGCTGTCCAATTAGTACGAAAAAGTCCATCTTCTGAATGCCTAAAGGTATAAAAACAAAATTTGATACATTGTAGCCAGCCTTAAGGTGCATATTTTAAATTTAGTTGCAATTGTGCACTGCGATGCAATGAAAAGTGGGACAATTTATTTTAGCTAAGTAAACTTGATTTTGAGATCGCATTAGTTAAAGATGACAAATGACACGTCAGAGAACATAATACGATTTATAAAAGTCAATCTCATACAACTAAAACTTCGACATTTTTATTACATCGCAGTGTACAGTGTGTTCCAGCACGCCATAGTAGATCAAAGTTAGGTATATATGTTTTAAATGGAACACTATAAATTTTTACATTTTTAGCGTCTTCTCGATAAGCAGATTTGAACGATCAATAATCTCACACTTACTACCTAATTTGAATAGTATCGGTAACGGATCTACAGCCCTTATCCTAACTTTTCTGATTGTATTGAGTGATACGAAAAGTTAGATACAGGGTGATCAAAAATCAGAAATTTCATCCGATTTTCGATCACCATGTATGAAATAATTTTGTGCCACTAAATAGAACCAGAAAAGTTAGGATAGGGACATGTAAGTCGTTTTTCTCGTTTTTCTCGATTTTCAATTATTTGGCTGATACAAACCATCAGGATTTAAAAAAATGTTATTTCCCAGTAGCTGTAGATCCGCTGTACTATTTACATAAGGTAGCAAGTAAGGCACATCATTGAAATATGATCATCGAGGTGCTAAAACTGCAAAATGTAACTTTCACGGCGTTCTGGAACAGATTATACAATTGCAACTAATTTTAAAATATGAACCTTAATGCTGGCTACAGTCTGTCAAATTTTGTTTTCATGCCTTTTCGGATTTTAAATTAATTGGACTTTATCGCACTAATGGGACACCATTTTTGTATTTTTTATTTTTAATGTACTTAATAAAGAATATTTTAAATTTTGTGTAGCAAATCTGTGCACTTGATTTTCCCGATTTTCCTTAATTTATTATGTATGAAACAGTTTAATAGCTGTAACTTATATTATATTTATAATATGTATGTAGGCTGTGCAGGACCAGCAGTCAGAGTTGGGTATCTACTCGTGCTTGCGTTTTTGTCTTCGACATGTAGAAAACCTTTTCGAGTTTTCGACGGTAAAAAACGTAAAAAGGGTAGAATACTGTAAAAAAAAATGTACGGTTAAGATTATTTGTTTTGCTGTTTTGTTCTGTTTTCTTGACGTTTTTATATAAAGAAATCACATGAAAAGAGAAGGTCGAATAAGATGGAAAACACCCTGGGCTTTTCGACCTACGTCGAAAACAAGTATTCCACCTTTTTTACCAAGGTAGATTACATGTTTTCTACGGACCCAACCCTGCCTGCAGGACTGATGCAGGACCTGCAGTACATGTGCAGGACCTGCAGTACACGTACAATGCAGGACACGTACAAACTAGGTGCAGGACCTGCAGTACGTTGGTTTTCTGCAGTAGGTGTACAAATTATCCTCCGGTTGAACACCCCTCGGAAGATTGACAAAATGGTTTTGTATTAAAATAGAGTAAGAGGTTTTTAAGATTGTTAAGGTGTCCTAAATCTGTAGTTATTGTATGATCATTTACCATTTAAACGCATTTAAACGACCTGTATACAAATAGAGCTACTCAAATTTGAATGAAACATAAGAGCCATTTTTTTTAATAAAGGTAAAAATATGGCATTACAAAAATTAAAATAAACACAGTTTTCTTAAATTAGGTATTTATTTAGTAACTTGATATGTTGTTATAGAAATAAGTTACCCATTTTTTTTAAATTACCCACATAAAATTGTAACAAGAACTTAATACTCGACATTTCATGGACAACCATACTAAAGCGCTTTTGTTTGCTGTCAGTTATAGTGGATTCAATTACTTGAAAGGTCAATCGTATGGATGTAACCTTTTGAAGTTCAATACATTCTGTCTTTCGTTCGTAAAAGAAGCAAGAAAAGAGAGGGAAGACCTTTTAGAGAATTTTGCTTTTTATTTACAAAGTTAATAGGTCAAAGCCTGATACATGACATATTTTAGTGGTATGAAATTAGCATCCGTTTTCAGTCTAGTTGCCAAATGATTAGTAGCGTCAGACACACATTTACTATATAAAAATAAAGATAATATATTGATTCTACGAAATCTTCATGGTTTTGAGATGAAGTGACATTGAGTGACAATAAAAGAAAAATTCAAATAATTAGAGTCCTCAGTAAATATTTCGCCAACTTTTTCCTATCCTTAAGAACCTTTTCTCTGAATTTGATAGAGTCACAAACCATCTAAGGGTAAATTAAGTGGTGTATATTAGAGTATATGATCTTATGGTATTATATTATTTTTGTGTTGAACAAGAACAAGATATCTTTGTTAAATATTCTAGGTAAAAAAAATGTTTAATATGTTTTTAAATTTTACTTTTTAACATTAAATGTGTTGTTCAGGGGTTTGGAGGACAAACCCAAAAAGATTGCGGTTATTGAATTTCTAGCATGGTCAAGATTCACCATAAGAACAGACCCAACAAAAGCATTTGAAATTTCACTAAACCTACCACCTTTCATTTTATTTTCAAGGGGAGTCCCGAATAAACTGAAGGCAAGCTACTGGCCAGGAGAAGTTATTTTGTAAAAAAAAAGCAGACCGAGTTTTAGGGCTGTAGTTGATAGAATAAGAAAACTAGGAAACACCGGATCATTCGTATGAAGCTTAATCTCGTTTTGGTACACAGAAAGCTTCAAAACTAACATTGGTGAAATTCAAGATGGTGGATTGTAGGCATACAATATATTCTCCTGTTTGATAACTAAATATGTGTTTAACTTCATTCAAAATACTTGCAGGTTGTGGGGTATTAGTGTACTGATTTCCTATATTAGCACAGCAAGAAAACTGTGACAACTTGTTGTGTAGTGAATTGTGGAAACTAATTCCGAGGGGGCAGACACGGGTTGAAATATGTTGAAATAATGTACACCCCTCTTGAAATTATTTCAAAAGATTTGAAATAGTTTTGAATTATTTGAAATATTCTTGAAATCAAATAAATCCGGGTTATCGGATCTGGCGGGGGAGCTACCTAGACAGTTTCACTATCAAAGATTCTCCTTTATTTACATAATCTGTTAAAATTTACTGGATATGCTAACTTGGATGCATTGGTAGACTTTGGAAAAAGAAAAGAGATTTTAAAAAATACGGGCTTATTCACCTTATAGAACCAAATGAAAATCTTCAAAATTAAATTTATTGTACTAACCCTTACTTTTTGGAAGTTAATCTTACTAAAAATAATAAACAACTCTTCTTTTTAATGCAACTTCCACGTTTAATGAAAAAATTAGGTTTTAAACTGCAATGACAGATGTTTCGCTAAAAAATAGCATCGTCAGATTGACATATTTAAGTTACATTTTGTTTCTTTGTTTGTCAAAAGAGTTTGTGGATTTGTGAGGAACTGTAAATTAGACGCTCTGGAATTGTCTAAACCATTTATGTGGAAAATCTTCCTATAAAGCTATTGTGAATTTAATTAAACTGGAAGATGGAATAGAAATAGTAAACAATCAGGATATTGCAAATTAATTTAAACTTATTTTAGCGAAATTGGAAGTAAATTAACAAATCAAATTCCAGAGGTCGTCAATTACACTGAATATTTCCCTCATGTATAATATATGTCATAAGAGGAATGCAATTATCGAAAAATTACAACGGTAATTGCACTGCGAAAACATCCCGTCGTCATGACACCAAGCGAAAACATCCCGTCGTCATGACAACAACACTGACTGACAATACTGATAAATGTCAGATATACTTCAAAAAGTGAAAAAATGTTTATTCGTGAAATATTCCATTGAATTACTCTCGTGCATAAAAATGACCAGATAATTTTACATTCAAGCGTGTTATCTATAAAAATTGCACTCCGTTTTTTTCATATTTTGTAAAAGAGCCCTCCTCCTTCGGAGTCGGGCTCTTTCGCCAAAATATGAAAAAAATCTCGTGCAATTTTTAGATAACACGCTTTCTTGCAAAATTATCGGTAATTTTTATGCACTTGTGCAATTATAACCGATAATGTATGTTATTAAAAAATTACAACACTACAGTATAAGAAGCAACTATTAACGAGCTATTTATCTGACAGGGAACAAACAGTGAAAATTAATTGATTGAAGTGAAAAAAGATCTGTAACTTTTGGAGTTTTGCAAGGTAGTGTTTTGGGACCATTACTTTTTACAATTCATATAAATAGTATCTTCTCCATCACATTAGGCATGATAATTAGTTTTGCAGATGATATGTCTATTTTATATATAGATTTTATAATTGGCAAAGTTTAAAAACAAAAGTAGCTAACGATTTTCAAAACATTTCAAACTGGCTAAATTAACAAATTAACATTAAATTATAGTAAAAGTAAATATTTACCCTTTACTTCCTATAAAAATAAATTAACAAATCTTGGCTCACTAAATATTACAGAAGCTAACAATATTAAATACCTAGGAATTATGCTCGATAGACACCTACGATGGGAGTTACAAACGAAACAAATTGTTATAGTGTGTTCAACAATACTATCATAGCAGAAAGAAAAACTACAGAATTGGTAAGGAAGAGAATACAGACATTTTTAGAATTAAAAGTTAACAGCAGAGTATGTCCAGGCAAGAAGGAATTTGTTTCGAAAAATAAAAGAACTGAACAAAAACGATTTTTGATTAATACTTTAAAAAATCTGTATCAAGGGTACTTACGAATATATCCAAAACCTAAAGTCAGCTACAAATTTTTTTGTTTGTCACGACCATTTTATATTTAGGCATTGAGAGTGGCTGACCGAGGTACTTGTAAATGTGTGACTCATGCAAATATAGAACTAATTGTGCAGAGTCTACATTCAAACTGTATCCTTTTTGAAAAAACACCAATAGATGTACTCAAAGACATATGTTGCAACTACAAGGATTAAAAGTGCTTTTTACGAGAATGCAACCTTTGCAAGGAGAGTACTCCGCATGTTTGATAAAAATGAACTTATCTCGTATTTCCAGTGGGTCAATTTAAAGCAGAACTATTATGATAAAAAATCAAAAGAAGTAAAGCAAATAAGGAAAATTGAAAAGCAACTTCTAGAAGTAAGTAAATTTGAGCTTGTAAGTCTTTTTGAGAAAAAGTTCATGCTATTCATGGCTCATGAAGCTCGAATTCTGCGTCAACATAATGCCATGATGGAATTAAAAAATAACCTTCAATCGACATAGATCCTAGTTCATTGTGATTTAAGTGAGAACTACTCATTGAAATATGCTGAAGAAACACAGTGGTTCCACTTTGGTGGGGCGGCAAGACAGCAAATTACCCTACACACAGTGGTGGTTGACTCCAAAGTTGCAATGGAAACAAAGCCTAAGAGCTTTTGCACACTATCCGAGTCACTGCAACATGGAGCTGCTGCAATATGGGCACACCTTTACCCTATTTTGGAGAATATTACTGTGAGAAAGGTGTAGATATTGTACATTTTTTGAGCGATAGTCCTGCTACACAGTATAGAAATAAAAGGTGTTCTTTTTTATCGGATTTCCACAGTTTAAACTAGTGACATGGAATTATCATGAATCTGGTCATGGAAAGGGCGCTCCAGATAATATTGGAGGCGTGTGCAAACGAACAGCTGATCGAGCTGTGAGCCATGGAAGAGATATTCCAAATTTTAAGATACTCATTGAAATTTTGCAAGAATCCTGTCCTGGAATACATTTCTTTACTATTTCTGCTGATGATATTGAACGATTTTCAGTCCTTCTCAATAGAGGCACACCTTTAGCTTTTAGTGGTACCTACAATGAAAGTTCATCAGGTGGTAAAGGAGAAAAGCAAACTCTGGCTGTTAGTGATGTGTACAGTAGTGGTAGTGATGGCAATGACCCCTATAAACAATCCTGTGAAAAATGGAGACTACGTTCTTGTTTCAGTTGCTTCACAACATGTTACCAAAAAACAGCATAACAAGAATTATCGATATGTAGCGGTGTATCAGTCAGAATTTTCCGAAGATGAAATAAAAGTTGCATTCTTAAAGCTATGTGATCAAGATAAAGCGGAAACTTTCAAATTTTCAGATGAGAACGATGTGAGTTACAATAAAGAGGATCAAATTATCGTGGTCCTTCCTGCGCCAAAACTTATAGTAAAAGAGTATACTATAGATTTCCTGAGCCAGTTGATATTTTCGAATGTGCTTGAATTATTGTATACCTTTTTATTTTATTTTAATTGTTTTTTTATCCGAGTAGCTGATTTTGCCAAAGAATGCATATTTATTTGTTTTGTTTAAAAATATTTGCCACATTTTATTTCGTTTTGTTCAAATTGTTGAATAAATTGATTATTTTTTAAAATTAACGCTATTAGTCATTTCCATGTCTTCAGTAATCATTCCTGTGCCATTGATGTCATTCCCATATTTTCCGAAAAAACATAGAAAATAATGAATATTTAATTGGTTTAACACCTAAGTTTCAATATAAATAATTATTTTGCCTCTCAAAAAATATGTTTTGTTAGTGTGTGGAAGAATTCTTACAAGGAACAGATTATATTAAATTATTACTCAGTATTTGTACAATCACCCATTTAAGACATGTTGAAGTAGTACATAAATGGATCTTAAAAACCATTCATTTTAAACGAAAATCCTATGCTACACATAAAATTTATATTGATTCTAACATATGTGATAATGCAAAAAATTCTTTTGTATATCTATCAGGGTAAAATAGAATTAACAATTAACTTCTTCTGTATTATATCCACATAGTACATGAACTCAAAATTGTATTTATTTTCCTAGATCAGATAAAAGAATAGAACAAAGAAATGCTAATTATCTAACTCCCAGACTGTATTCATTAATGCGATAAATGACAAAATTAAAAAAAAAACACACAGAAAGATTATTATTTTCAAGAATGGTTAATCAATGCATCTTGATTTAACTTAGGAAATATTTTCTTTTCTGTTAAATGTTGGTACACATTGTTTTGTTTAACTACATTATTACCTTTTAACCTCGATTATGTCAAAATTTTCTTAAAAATATAATTTTTTTCCCGATTTAATCAATAAAATGCAAGAGCACATATACAAGTAGTTTTTCTGCTTCTGTGTTTACCTTAGTTTATTCATTTTAAATATTCATATATTTTATTTGTATTATATCTTATTTATATTTTATTTTATTGTGTGTTGTATTATTATTAGGAATAACAATATAGATGTTATTTTTCATATTTATACCTATAAAAGCCTTTATAAAACTGATACCTGAATAAACTTACTATTAAATACATATATCTGACGCCACTGGTCATATGGCTGTAAAGAGCTAATCTGAAAACGGCTGCTAAATTCCCATCAGTTAAAGGACGGATGTAAGCGTGTTCTAAACTAAACTATGATCTTTTATAAAAGCTAACCTTATGTGATTAGACTTGATACACCATATTTGAAAAAATGTTTACATACATGGAGAAAACAACCAAGCTCCTTGAACACATTTTTTTACTTTCAAAGTTGTAATTAAATAAATAAAATTTGATGACTGAGTAACCTAAAAAGAATTCAAAAGTTTATGATATTTAATATTTCTATTTTACTAAAGCGAAACACATATTCTATATCACCAAAAAAATAATATACCTATATGTTAATAAAAATATTTAAACCTTTAAATTATTTTTTTCACTTATTTAGCAAATGTAAGACTTTGACCATGTAGTTTTCAAGGTATGAGTAATTTAGGTTACTACAATGTAGGAGTTATATGATTCATTTCAAAGTAAAATATACAATAATTAGTATTGATCCATACCATTAACAGATTGAATGATATATTTTGCCTTTTTTAAATTTATTGATAATGTCATAAAAACTTAAGAAAAAAATCTTAAGATATGTATAACAAAATCAGAAAATTGAATCAGTTAAAAAGTGCAATGCATTGCAGCAGTACTACTTTAATAGTATATTATGTAACGCGTTAGTTAATGAGTTAATTACGCAGGAGCAACAAAATGTAAGCACGGGGCGAAGCCGAGTGCGACAACGTTGCGAGGGCGTAATTGGCCTTAACCTACGAGTAACGTCGTGACATCTCAATTAATGTGACATGACCTTGTTCTTGTAACAACCAATGAGATTGCTTACATTCATCCATCAGCATTGCCAACTTTCATTATCTATCAGTTAACTAATTAAAGGATAAAAACGAGTTGATAAACCGCTTCCGAACAAACTGGAACTTCTACTAGTTAGTTTTATCTGACGGATACCTAACTGATGGATAATATTGGCTATACTTTATCTACGACAAATTAAAAACTAAAAAGGTATTTAAGTATATAGACGATTATTTTTAACAATTTATAGAAACTTTATAAATATATACCAAATTTAAAAATTTATAAAAACTATTTTTTATTAATGTTAATGATGAAATGAAAATAATTTTTAAAAAATCTCATTTGAAAAACTCATTATACACTTGTATTAATAGTCGTAATACAAAGTACAATTAAATCAATCTAAAATTGACGTTGGATAAAACTTTTTTTGAGATTTAATTTGACAGGTAATAAATAAAAACGGTCGAAATACATTTTTGGAAAATAAATTTGTTGTAGGTGGGAATCGAACACACGTCCCTTCGCTTACAAGGCGAACGCTCTAATTTATGACCTACTACCACTTTGAAATTTGACAAGCAATGCTAATTTCATGAATTTTAACATCACCAGGCGTGGTTTGTCACATAATCAAAGCAATACTAATGTGGGAGTAGATAAAAATTTTTTTAAAGAAATTGAAACACTTGAATGTTTTGAATAATATATAAAATTGGGAGCATAACTTTTATTTATCAAAAAAAAATTAAGCTAAAAATAAAACAGCAAATATAAGATACTCAAAAACTACAAACATATGATTTGCATTGTGTACATTCATTCAAAAAAGGAATGGATGAGATGTCTAAGATTCTAAATTCAATTTTTGTTGTTAGATTGGCTGAACTGTTTTCGATTTAGGCATGGAATTTAACTTCCATCTGTAAATTAAATAAGTGCTGTTTTGGTTATTACATATCTTTTGTGTACTGAGAATTTCATATTGAAACAAAACATCAAACAAAGAGTTTTTATGGTTGGAGTCACTAAACATGTTGTAAAAAACTGATGATGAATTGACTTTGTCCAAAACACATATTTATGAGTGGTACAAAGCATTAAAAAACTGTCAAGATGTGATGAAAGATTTGTCTTGCTCTAATATCTGGAATAAACCTGAATTTTCTTCCAAAACTCAACTGCACAAGACTGGCTGATGGCATGCTAGAAGAAATCAATCACAGATAATCTGCATAAAATTTTCCCAAAATTTTACACCATTGATAATACATATTCCAGAGAGTCTTTGTAACTAACTAAACCTTTTAACCTAACCTAACCTAACTAAACCTTTTAATTCTTTACATTGGCATGCAACTTAAAAGCACAGAATTCCCCTTTAATTTTGTTCAGGTTTTTGTAACCCTTTTGTCCCTTTGCTTTTCATTTAACCAACATTTTATATATTATTGATATTTTCTGGCTACTTTCTTGATAGAGAGTACATTATTGTATAGTAAAAAAGGAAAATGATAAATTATGTGTCCTCTAACTACTGTATTAAACATAACCATTTGAAACAAATTATATATGGTTGTAAAAAGTAACTGTATGTTTTAGTTTTTTGCAACTAAAAAAAAAGAAATTTGGTTTTATGTTCCTTAAAAGGTAATTAAAACTTTCTTTAACAGTATGTGAAAGCCATTGACTTCATAGAAAACCATTTATACAAATAGCATTAAAGGTAAACAAGCTTCTTTGTATTTCAATCTGGTATTAATGTTAGAAATCTGACATATATGGTATGCAGTCCAGATAAATAGGGATTATTAATTCGCAAACTAAATTTGGTAAGCAATAAATGCTAAAATTGTTAAGTTCACTTCCAAATATTTTCTTTTTAACATTTAGAACTCTGTTTCTTAGAAATTATTTTTGTAAATATTGCACACTTTCCAGTTAAAAAACTTCATAGATACTTGAAGAAAAATTTATTTAAGTTAGGATAATATAATTTGTTGAGGTTTTAAGCTATGTTTACAAGCAGAGATAATTTTTATTCTAAAAAAAAAACAGAACTTTAAAAGATATATAACAAAAACACCATTCATTTTTTCATTATTTATCTATATCATAAATGTATTATTTTAAATAGGATAAAAATATTACAATTGCACAGTAGTTTTTCATTTAGAAACTGAAAAATTGACTATATTTTGTAATCTCATAGTTTCCAGTGTTTGCTAACTATTTGAAAATTGTAAGAAGTAAAACCTGTAAGTATAGTATGCTACACATGACAAATCAAGATGCATGTGAATAAATTTAAAGTAATCTTAAACAATAAATTGTTTATTCATATATAATTAAATGATTGTTGCTTAATGTACTATACCTCCTATAGTTATACTATAACTTTACTGAACCAAAATATTACAGAATTATTGGAAATGTTATAAATACCCAATATGATCAATTCGAAATTGGGAGATACGCATGCGCGCTAAAAAAATTTGAAAAGGAACCACAATAAAATACTGTTTTTTCCTATTTATGACTAGATATGATTTAAACTAGATAATTATTTAAGGTTTCCTTATTTCCCTAATTTGCCAAACCCAATATCCCAAAAAGTGTCATAACTCAAGTAATATGCCTGTTTTGGTTTGAGTTTTGTTTCCTATTGTTTTAGTGTTGCAATTGTGTTTTAATTTTAAATAAATGTTCAAGTTTAAATTTTATAAGAAAACATCACTGAGATTTGAACTTTTTTTCTAATTAACAGACACAAGTAAAAGTAAAATATTTTTTGTTAAAAATAGAATAGAGGTTAGAGCCTGTTTACACGACCAAACTGTTTTCCTTATATGGTATCATGTAAACACTTACATTACTTTTTACATGCCACTGAAGCTTTCAGAAAAAAAACTGATTCGGAAAGTCCCGATTCGGTGTCGTCTGAACACTCTTAGAAATAAAAACATCCTAGAACTGAATTTAAAAAGTTAAAGTACATTCATACTTATACAGTTCTGACTTAAGGACTTCGATTATATTGCCTACCGGCTGATAGGGACTTTTTACTTTTACATTGAGAAGCAATTGAAATATTGATAGATAGATATAAATTGTCTAAAAATATGTACAAATGTGCAAACATCTATAAAAAAAGTAAATTCCACCCTGTTCCTTCAAATTTTATGACAAAAGGGTCGTTTATTGGCCTTAAGAAGTGAGAATGGAATAAGTATGAATGTACTGTACTTCCAATAACTCAATTTCTAGTCTAAGGTTTTGCTTTATTTAAATAAGGCTTAACTTTATTAAGGCAATACCTTGAAGTAATCGGCGAGAAGCTAGCTCCTAGCTCCTACCGTAGAAATACGACAAGCAGCTCATTTGGCAACAGCGCATCAAAATCTACTGTGCATACTCGACCAGCAAGTTGTAGGTAAAATTATTGAACGCTCGAATATGATAATACTACAAATTAAATACGGAGGAACCATGATAATTAGTGGTTGATAAAAAACATTTTATAGTTAATTTAATAAAAACAAAAATATAAAATGATATAAAATATTATTTAAATACTAATACATACTTAATAAATGTTCATAGTGTGTTAAAATTGACATATCAGTGAATTTTTCACGCAAATTCGGAGTTATCCTTTGGAGCTGGGGAGTAGATGAAGATGTCCATGAATGAAATTTTGCACAGAGGTAGAAAAAATAATTCTCTTTCATCTGGCATATTCAAAAATTACTTACAAACGTTCCGAGTGGCCAAAAAATGGATTTTAAAGGAAATTTTGACGCAAATTCGGATATATCCTTTGGAGCTGGGGGTAGATGAAGATGTCCATGAATGAAATTTTGCACAGAGGTAGAAAAAATAATTCTCTTTCATCTGGCATATTCAAAAATTACTTACAAACGTTCCGAGTGGCCAAAAAATGGATTTTAAAGGAAATTTTGACGCAAATTCGGATATATCCTTTGGAGCTGGGGGTAGATGAAGATGTCCATGAATGAAATTTTGCACAGAGGTAGAAAAAATAATTCTCTTTCATCTGGCATATTCAAAAATTACTTACAAACGTTCCGAGTGGCCAAAAAATGGATTTTAAAGGAAATTTTGACGCAAATTCGGATATATCCTTTGGAGCTGGGGGGTAGATGAAGATGTCCATGAATGAAATTTTGCACAGAGGTAGAAAAAAGAATTCTCTTTCATCTGGCATATTCAAAAATTACTTACAAACGTTCCGAGTGGCCAAAAAATGGATTTTAAAGGAAATTTTGACGCAAATTCGGATATATCCTTTGGAGCTGGGGGGTAGATGAAGATGTCCATGAATGAAATTTTGCACAGAGGTAGAAAAAATAATTCTCTTTCATCTGGCATATTCAAAAATTACTTACAAACGTTCCGAGTGGCCAAAAAATGGATTTTAAAGGAAATTTTGACGCAAATTCGGATATATCCTTTGGAGCTGGGCGGTAGATGAAGATGTCCATGAATGAAATTTTTGCACAGAGGTAAAAAAATAATTCTCTTTCCTCTGGCATATTTAAAAATTACTTACAAACGTTCCTAGTGGCCAAAAAATTGATTTTTAAGGATAGTTTGACGCAAATTCGGATATATCCTTTGGATCTGGGTGTAGATGAAGATGTCCATGAATGAAATTTTGCACAGAGGTAGAAAAAATAATTCTCTTTCATCTGGCATATTCAAAAATTACTTACAAACGTTCCGAGTGGCCAAAAAATGGATTTTAAAGGAAATTTTGACGCAAATTCGGATATATCCTTTGGAGCTGGGGGTAGATGAAGATGTCCATGAATGAAATTTTGCACAGAGGTAGAAAAATAATTCTCTTTCATCTGGCATATTCAAAAATTACTTACAAACGTTCCGAGTGGCCAAAAAATGGATTTTAAAGGAAATTTTGACGCAAATTCGGATATATCCTTTGGAGCTGGGGGGTAGATGAAGATGTCCATGAATGAAATTTTGCACAGAGGTAGAAAAAATAATTCTCTTTCATCTGGCATATTCAAAAATTACTTACAAACGTTCCGAGTGGCCAAAAAATGGATTTTAAAGGAAATTTTGACGCAAATTCGGATATATCCTTTGGAGCTGGGGGTAGATGAAGATGTCCATGAATGAAATTTTGCACAGCCGGAAAAAAAATAATTCTCTTTCATCTGGCATATTCAAAAATTACTTACAAACGTTCCGAGTGGCCAAAAAATGGATTTTAAAGGAAATTTTGACGCAAATTCGGATATATCCTTTGGAGCTGGGGGTAGATGAAGATGTCCATGAATGAAATTTTGCACAGAGGTAGAAAAAATAATTCTCTTTCATCTGGCATATTCAAAAATTACTTACAAACGTTCCGAGTGGCCAAAAAATGGATTTTAAAGGAAATTTTGACGCAAATTCGGATATATCCTTTGGAGCTGGGGGTAGATGAAGATGTCCATGAATGAAATTTTGCACAGAGGTAAAAAATAATTCTCTTTCATCTGGCATATTCAAAAATTACTTACAAACGTTCCGAGTGGCCAAAAAATGGATTTTAAAGGAAATTTTGACGCAAATTCGGATATATCCTTTGGAGCTGGGGGGTAGATGAAGATGTCCATGAATGAAATTTTGCACAGAGGTAGAAAAAATAATTCTCTTTCATCTGGCATATTCAAAAATTACTTACAAACGTTCCGAGTGGCCAAAAAATGGATTTTAAAGGAAATTTTGACGCAAATTCGGATATATCCTTTGGAGTTGGATGGTAGATGAAGATGTCCATAAATGAAATTTTGCACAGAGGTTAAAACAATAATTCTCTTTCATCTGGCATATTCAAAAATTACTTACAAACGTTCCGAGTGGCCAAAAAATGGATTTTAAAGGAAATTTTGACGCAAATTCGGATATATCCTTTGGAGCTGGGGGTAGATGAAGATGTCCATGAATGAAATTTTGCACAGAGGTAGAAAAAGAATTCTCTTTCATCTGGCATATTCAAAAATTACTTACAAACGTTCCGAGTGGCCAAAAAATGGATTTTAAAGGAAATTTTGACGCAAATTCGGATATATCCTTTGGAGCTGGGGGTAGATGAAGATGTACATGAATGAAATTTTGCACAGAGGTAGAAAAAACAATTTTCTTTTATCTGGCATATTCAAAAATTACTTACAAACGTTCCGAGTGGCCAAAAAATGGATTTTAAAGGAAATTTTGACGCAAATTCGGATATATCCTTTGGAGCTGGGGGGTAGATGAAGATGTCCATGAATGAAATTTTGCACAGAGGTAAAAAAAATAATTCTCTTTCATCTGGCATATTCAAAAATTACTTACAAACGTTCCGAGTGGCCAAAAAATGGATTTTAAAGGAAATTTTGACGCAAATTCGGATATATCCTTTGGAGCTGGGGGTAGATGAAGATGTCCATGAATGAAATTTTGCACAGAGGTAGAAAAAATAATTCTCTTTCATCTGGCATATTCAAAAATTACTTACAAACGTTCCGAGTGGCCAAAAAATGGATTTTAAAGGAAATTTTGACGCAAATTCGGATATATCCTTTGGAGCTGGGGGTAGATGAAGATGTCCATGAATGAAATTTTGCACAGAGGTAAAAAAAATAATTCTCTTTCATCTGGCATATTCAAAAATTACTTACAAACGTTCCGAGTGGCCAAAAAATGGATTTTAAAGGAAATTTTGACGCAAATTCGGATATATCCTTTGGAGCTGGGGGGTAGATGAAGATGTCCATGAATGAAATTTTGCACAGAGGTAGAAAAAAGAATTCTCTTTCATCTGGCATATTCAAAAATTACTTACAAACGTTCCGAGTGGCCAAAAAATGGATTTTAAAGGAAATTTTGACGCAAATTCGGATAATACATCCTTTGGAGCTGGGGGTAGATGAAGATGTCCATAAATGAAATTTTGCACAGAGGTAGAAAAAATAATTCTCTTTCATCTGGCATATTCAAAAATTACTTACAAACGTTCCGAGTGGCCAAAAAATGGATTATAAAGGAAATTTTGAGGCAAATTCGGATATATCCTTTGGAGCTGGGGGGTAGATGAAGATGTCCATGAATGAAATTTTGCACAGAGGTAGAAAAAATAATTCTTCTTCATTTGGCATATTCAAAAATTACTTACAAACGTTCCGAGTGGCCAAAAAATGTATTTTAAAGGAAATTTTGACGCAAATTCGGATATATCCTTTGGAGCTGGGGAGTAGATGAAGATGTCCATGAATGAAATTTTGCACAGAGGTAGAAAAAATAATTCTCTTTCATCTGGCATATTCAAAAATTACTTACAAACGTTCCGAGTGGCCAAAAAATGGATTTTAAAGGAAATTTTGACGCAAATTCGGATATATCCTTTGGAGCTGGGGGGTAGATGAAGATGTCCATGAATGAAATTTTGCACAGAGGTAAAAAAAATAATTCTCTTTCATCTGGCATATTCAAAAATTACTTACAAACGTTCCGAGTGGCCAAAAAATGGATTTTAAAGGAAATTTTGACGCAAATTCGGATATATCCTTTGGAGCTGGGGGGTAGATGAAGATGTCCATGAATGAAATTTTGCACAGAGGTAGAAAAAAGAATTCTCTTTCATCTGGCATATTCAAAAATTACTTACAAACGTTCCGAGTGGCCAAAAAATGGATTTTAAAGGAAATTTTGACGCAAATTCGGATATATCCTTTGGAGCTGGGGGGTAGATGAAGATGTCCATAAATGAAATTTTGCACAGAGGTAGAAAAAAGAATTCTCTTTCATCTGGCATATTCAAAAATTACTTACAAACGTTCCGAGTGGCCAAAAAATGGATTTTAAAGGAAATTTTGACGCAAATTCGGATATATCCTTTGGAGCTGGGGGGTAGATGAAGATGTCCATGAATGAAATTTTGCACAGAGGTAGAAAAAATAATTCTTCTTCATCTGGCATATTCAAAAATTACTTACAAACGTTCCTAGTGGCCAAAAAATGGATTTTAAGGGAATTTTTCACGCAAATTCGGATATATCCTTTGGAGCTGGGGGGTAGATGAAGATGTCCATGAATGAAATTTTGCACAGAGGTAGAAAAAATAATTCTCTTTCATCTGGCATATTCGAAAATTACTTACAAACGTTCCGAGTGGCCAAAAAATGGATTTTAAAGGAATTTTTCACGCAAATTCGGATATATCCTTTGGAGCTGGGGGTAGATGAAGATGTCCATGAATGAAATTTTGCACAGAGGTAGAAAAAAGAATTCTCTCTCATCTGGCATATTCAAAAATTACTTACAAACGTTCCGAGTGGCCAAAAAATGGATTTTAAAGGAAATTTTGACGCAAATTCGGATATATCCTTTGGAGCTGGGGGTAGATGAAGATGTCCATGAATGAAATTTTGCACAGAGGTAGAAAAAAGAATTCTCTTTCATCTGGCATATTCAAAAATTACTTACAAACGTTCCGAGTGGCCAAAAAATGGATTTTAAAGGAAATTTTGACGCAAATTCGGATATATCCTTTGGAGCTGGGGGGTAGATGAAGATGTCCATGAATGAAATTTTGCACAGAGGTAGAAAAAATAATTCTCTTTTATCTGGCATATTCAAAAATTACTTACAAACGTTCCTAGTGGCCAAAAAATGGATTTTAAGGGAATTTTTCACGCAAATTCGGATATATCCTTTGGAGCTGGGGGGTAGATGAAGATGTCCATGAATGAAATTTTGCACAGAGGTAGAAAAAATAATTCTTCTTCATCTGGCATATTCAAAAATTACTTACAAACGTTCCGAGTGGCCAAAAAATGGATTTTAAAGGAAATTTTGACGCAAATTCGGATATATCCTTTGGAGCTGGGGGGTAGATGAAGATGTCCATGAATGAAATTTTGCGCAGAGGTAGAAAAACAAATTCTCTTTCATCTGGCATATTCAAAAATTACTTACAAACGTTCCGAGTGGCCAAAAAATGGATTTTAAAGGAAATTTTGACGCAAATTCGGATATATCCTTTGGAGCTGGGGGGTAGATGAAGATGTCCATGAATGAAATTTTGCACAGAGGTAAAAAAAATAATTCTCTTTCATCTGGCATATTCAAAAATTACTTACAAACGTTCCGAGTGGCCAAAAAATGGATTTTAAAGGAAATTTTGACGCAAATTCGGATATATCCTTTGGAGCTGGGGGGTAGATGAAGATGTCCATGAATGAAATTTTGCACAGAGGTAGAAAAAAGAATTCTCTTTCATCTGGCATATTCAAAAATTACTTACAAACGTTCCGAGTGGCCAAAAAATGGATTTTAAAGGAAATTTTGACGCAAATTCGGATATATCCTTTGGAGCTGGGGAGTAGATGAAGATGTCCATGAATGAAATTTTGCACAGAGGTAGAAAAAAGAATTCTCTTTCATCTGGCGTATTCAAAAATTACTTACAAACGTTCCTAGTGGCCAAAAAATGGATTTTAAGGGAATTTTTCACGCAAATTCGGATATATCCTTTGGAGCTGGGGGGTAGATGAAGATGTCCATGAATGAAATTTTGCACAGAGGTAGAAAAAACATTTCTTCTTCATCTGGCATATTCAAAAATTACTTACAAACGTTCCTAGTGGCCAAAAAATGGATTTTAAGGGAATTTTTCACGCAAATTCGGATATATCCTTTGGAGCTGGGGGGTAGATGAAGATGTCCATGAATGAAATAGAATGAACGAGAATATAGTAGGAACGACAGACAAAGTGCTTTTTTGTACGAAAGTAGCAAATCTAAAATAGAAGTAATTAATAAAATACATTAAAGTTTTAATTGCACACATTTCTTTATCCAACCATTGTCACTGATGTGTACCTATTACATTATCTACAGTTTTTTTTAATTCAGAAATACAATTCGTTGCCTAGAGAACATTCGATGTCCTTACAATAAATAAATAAATAAAGTAAAATTAATGTTTTTAGAAGGGTAGTAGGTACACTATTAGGCACGTGTTTAATTCCCCTATATTTTAATGTTGTTCTACTATCGATTTAGAAGATGTCGGGTTGATTTATCTTTTAGCCAAGATAAACAATTGATATTAAAAAATCTTTCAATTTTATCCATATATAAAAATAGACCTATTTACAATTATTTAATTAAAAGGACCAAAATTTAAGAGTTATTTTATATACCTATACTATATATAAAGATGAAAAATGTTTTTTGCGGGAAATAATTGAATAAAAAAAGATACTGGGGTATGAAGTTGTGGCTAAATAGCTGTTATTGGTTTTAGAAATCTATTTTTTTTAATATAAAGTGACAGTTTTGTTAAAAACTTTCAATTTTTATGTTCCTAGACATACAGCTTCAATTTATTTTGTAAATATCCGAATTTGCGTCAAAATTTCCTTAAAATCCATTTTTTGGCCACTCGGAACGTTTGTAAGTAATTTTTGAATATGCCAGATGAAAGAGAATTGTTTTTTCTACCTCTGTGCAAAATTTCATTCATGGACATCTTCATCTACCCCCCAGCTCCAAAAGGTATATCCGAATTTGCGTCAAAATTTCCCTTAAAATCCATTTTTTGGCCACTCGGAACGTTTGTAAGTAATTTTTGAATATGCCAGATGAAAGAGAATTATTTTTTCTACCTCTGTGCAAAATTTCCTTCATGGACATCTTCATCTACCCCCCAGCTCCAAAGGATATATCCGAATTTGCGTGAAAATTTCCCTTAAAATTCATTTTTTTGCCACTCGGAACGTTTGTAAGTAATTTTTGAATATGCCAGATGAAAGAGAATTATTTTTTCTACCTCTGTGCAAAATTTCATTCATGGACATCTTCATCTACCCCCCAGCTCCAAAGGATATATCCGAATTTGCGTCAAAATTTCCTTTAAAATCCATTTTTTGGCCACTCGGAACGTTTGTAAGTAATTTTTGAATATGCCAGATGAAAGAGAATTATTTTTTCTACCTCTGTCCAAAATTTCATTCATGGACATCTTCATCTACCCCCCAGCTCCAAAGGATATATCCGAATTTGCGTCAAAATTTCCTTTAAAATCCATTTTTTGGCCACTCGGAACGTTTGTAAGTAATTTTTGAATATGCCAGATGAAAGAGAATTATTTTTTCTACCTCTGTGCAAAATTTCATTCATGGACATCTTTATCTACCCCCCAGCTCCAAAGGATATATCCGAATTTGCGTCAAAATTTCCTTTAAAATCCATTTTTTGGCCACTCGTAACGTTTGTAAGTAATTTTTGAATATGCCAGATAAAAGAGAATTATTTTTTCTACCTCTGTGCAAAATTTCATTCATGGACATCTTCATCTACCCCCCAGCTCCAAAGGATATATCCGAATTTGCGTGAAAATTTCCCTTAAAATCCATTTTTTGGCCACTCGGAACGTTTGTAAGTAATTTTTGAATATGCCAGATGAAAGAGAATTATTTTTTCTACCTCTGTCCAAAATTTCATTTATGGACATCTTCATCTACCCCCCAGCTCCATAGAATATATCCGAATTTGCGTCAAAATTTCCTTTAAAATCCATTTTTCGGCCACTCGGAACGTTTGTAAGTAATTTTTGAATATGCCAGATGAAAGAGAATTCTTTTTTCTACCTCTGTGCAAAATTTCATTCATGGACATCTTCATCTACCCCACAGCTCCAAAGGATATATCCGAATTTGCGTCAAAATTTCCTTTAAAATCCATTTTTTGGCCACTCGGAACGTTTGTAAGTAATTTTTGAATATGCCAGATGAAAGAGAATTATTTTTTCTACCTCTGTCCTAAATTTCATTCATGGACATCTTCATCTACCCCCCAGCTCCAAAGGATATATCCGAATTTGCGTCAAAATTTCCTTTAAAATCCATTTTTCGGCCACTCGGAACGTTTGTAAGTAATTTTTGAATATGCCAGATGAAAGAGAATTATTTTTTCTACCTCTGTGCAAAATTTCATTCATGGACATCTTTATCTACCCCCCAGCTCCAAAGGATATATCCGAATTTGCGTCAAAATTTCCTTTAAAATCCATTTTTTGGCCACTCGGAACGTTTGTAAGTAATTTTTGAATATGCCAGATGAAAGAGAATTATTTTTTCTACCTCTGTGCAAAATTTCATTCATGGACATCTTCATCTACCCCCAGCTCCAAAGGATATATCCGAATTTGCGTGAAAATTTCCCTTAAAATCCATTTTTTGGCCACTCGGAACGTTTGTAAGTAATTTTTGAATATGCCAGATGAAAGAGAATTATTTTTTCTACCTCTGTGCAAAATTTCATTTATGGACATCTTCATCTACTAAGACTTATTAGTATAAAGTTATAATATATTTTTAATATTAACTCGTAACTGTTGGACGGAATATACAGCGGAGCGGAGTTGCCAAATCAATTTTACCGTATTGGAGCTAGGAGCCTACTTCTCACCCGTCTTGAAGTATAGGGTTCAATTATTCCCTATTTTTTGTTTTAGCATTGTTACTGCTATAATTACACATCACATAAAATTTATGAGTTCTTTTTGGAATATGGACATTTTTTTACTACATTTTTTATTGGCACATAAACATTTTTGCAAGAGAAATAAATAACCATTTTACAGAGTCATAAACATAAGTCATTTCATGACAAGATAAATATATAATACATGTAAATTTTTTGTCATTTTTTTAACAAGCTGCCATTAAGGAATATTGTAAAACATAGTCATAAAATTGATTTACAATAAGTTCCATATATTACTTTATTGAATAGACTACTTATAGACCAGTAAATTTTAAGTATATTTACTTTATTTTAAAATTCAAAAGTAATGAAACGCCACTGTCCCCTTACCAAAATAACAAATTTATGTACATAAATTAATTACCAACAATAATGACTCACTTCCAAGGAATCAGTTGTTTAACATTATTGAATATTTTTACAATTTCCAAATATAAAATTGCTGACACATGTATTATAATAAGTAATTGCACAGTTCACTTTGAGTTGCAGCGTTTATCATGACACTTTGATAGATAAAAAAAAGAAATATAATTAATGAAGGCTACATTACAATTTATAACCAAATATAATAAATAAAGCTAAGGTTCAAGGTAGTATTAAAAAGCTAAATAGGGACAGACCAAGACAAGTTTTTTTAATGTTGAAGTTGTTAATACAGTCCAATTTTAACCATAACAATTAGCTGTGATACTACAACTTCAGATATAGTTTAACAGTCTTAAAATGATGAGAACCATTTACTAAAGGTTTTCTCCCATAACACCAATGTTAACTGTATGTAAGAAATTTATCATGTAAATGTTATAAAATATCTTATTCAAATACACTAAAGCTCTAATAATATTTTAGATTATAATTAATATGAATAATATGTAATAGGGATGCAAATAAATTACTTTCGGCATTTAATTTTAATCACTAAAAATGTACATAATCGAGCAATTTTGAAAAATATAAGTAGTTTTTACTTAACCATCTTAATTTCTATAGCATGTTATTGGTGGTGTTCAGAACAGTAGAAATAATACATCACACAAAAACAAAAAGTTGTACCTAAGTAAGATTTAAAGTTTAAGTACTTTATTTTACACATAAGATACTTTTTATCATAAACATTGGATTTAATCATGAGGCTAAATATCCACTAAAAACCGTTTCTTTGCAAATATAAAAGTCATTCAAACAATCAAAGTAAATACAGACCCTTTTAAATATTTTTTTGCTATGAAATTTTACAGTAACCCAACAAAATAAATCAAATTTAATTTATCTCATATTTAACTGTAGTTGAGACTAAAACACTTAAGTATCTTTATTAGAATGTATTTAAAGAAATTTAAATATTCAGTCATACTTGCAAACTGTCCCTTACCTGTAACTAGCTTAAGTTGGTAAATTTTTTTATTGAATTAACCTTATTATTCCAAGTTTTTTCAAAAACAATTATTTGTTGTTGGAATTGAATTTATATGCTCCATATTCAAAATATTACTTAATAAAATAAATTATACTAATATTCTTCATACTTATTTAGGCTAGAACCTGGTGGATAATTCTGGCAAATAATACTATTAGATCTAACGTGTAACTATCCACCAAATATAAAATTTTCATGAAATGGTAATATCCTTCAGAAAACAGTAATTTACCATCTTATAAGTTATACATTTATACAACTAATGCAAATGAGTACTGATATTTTTCTCAAAATAAACTTAATAAGTTATTGATATGATTGAAATGAGTGTAATAAATAAAAACTTTTTCTGATAACCAAGGTTAAGGATGTTAAAGAGAGCTCATTGACCAGTAACATCAGATCAATATATCCAAGTTGAAGGACTGTTTTGTACACCCTCATGATTTTGACGTTTAATACTTCAACTGTAAAGGGCGGATTGCACACACAAAATATTCTAGACTAGTTTTAGATGGACATACTTAAAAATATAGGATATATGTAACATTCGAATTAATACAGATTTGGTCAAGACTTTATAAAAAAAATGGTGTATCGACATCAGCAGGTTTTATTACATACCATTTATTCAAGCTTAAAAACTGGTTCCGAGGTTCCGTTACTTAGACAACCTACCTACATGAAAATTTTAGCACAATTTTTTGGTCAAACAATATAGTAAATAAAGTGTTGCAAGTTATTTTTTCATCTAGGTATATTAAGCAACCAGAATGTTTAGAGTTAGGTTTACTTAGATGATGTTCTAGGTAGCAATAAGGTAGATTTACATAAAATGACACCTAAAACGGTAAAATATTTAAGTTTCCACTGTATAAATTAGGTAGATGTAAAAATTCAGCTATAAACGACAGATTCAAATAGACGTTACTCTTGTAATCGCAGCAAAAAGAATATTATTTGATATTCCACACACGTCGCATTCGCAAGACGGCCATCTTGTTTTTGAACCGGCGACTGATTCAAAATTATTGCAGAAACTTTGATAAATATGACAAAAATAAGAACATTTCAATGATTATTTTTGAATGAAAAGAAATTTACAGCAAATTTAGTCCATCAGAATGCATATTTCATAGTTAAAGTATGCAGAATGGAATCCGGCCAAGCCCTTACTTTCTTTTGTTTGAAAAAGGATGTAAAATTGTGATCATGCTTAGAAAATATGAACATAAAGTAAAAATAATCCTATGAAATCTTAGAAAAGTAAACTACTTACTTCGAAATTGTCTGATTTTGCCCAAACATTTCCATCGTGTCCTGCGATTGCGGCTTTCGTAACGCATTTCGAAGCCAAGAGCTGTTTATCTACGTAATCCTGCCAGCTCATGTTAGTTATTTAATAAAAAAATCACTTCACACACGAATCTACTCACTAAAAAAATTGCTATTAATACAGCACTTGTCCCACGACGAACTGAAGCCGAATAGCCGAATACTTTTGTCTGACAGACAAGGGAGATTTGTAATTGCAGCGGAAGCTCAAATAGACAAGTGCGCCTGCGCTGTTATAATACCGTTGCTACCAACTGAGTGTCACAAGTATTATTTAAGTAGAATCGAAAGCATGACACTCGAGAAGTTTCAGCTGTTATAATCGAATAAATAAATTATATTGATAGACTACCTAAGTCTGACGTCACTGGGTGGAGCTTATTTTTCCAAACAAAACAAAAAATTTAAAGCCCAGGCATTTAAAGCATCTTTACTAATTTTCTTTTCAATTTATTTCTTATTGTGAGTTAAATAAGAGAGGTTGTAATTTGTTCTGTTGAGTGTGTGTGTATATATTTATTGAAAACTTTAAGAATATTTAAAGGTAGGTGTTTTAATACTATTTTCTTAAAATTAAGGTTAAGTTTTGTTTAATTTATGAAATATTTTTTATATTTTTAGATTTTGTGATTAAAATATGGCTTTTAAACATGTTTTAAAGCTTTCAAATATTAATGAATTTTTAAACAATGATAATAAAATAATTAAAAGAGGTGAAAATTCATTGGAGTCGAACCATGTAAAAAATATGCAGTTTGATGCTAATTTGATGATGATCAGAGGGGATATATATGCCAGTATGAAAGATAAAACTTACAAAGCTGAGGTAGGTTTGGATTTTTTTATATGATGGTAATATATACTAAATATTAACTTATTTCAGATTACATTGAATAAATTGGGTGATATTGTTTCCACAACTTGTGCTTGCCCTAGAGGAATAAAATGTCACCATATAGCTGCATTGGCTCTATTTGGACACTATATTTCAGTAACAGATAGAGAATGTACATGGAATGCGCCAAAACAAAAATATTGAGCAGTAAAAACTACAGAAGAATTATATCCTCAAAAACCATATACTGCTGTTGAAGAGCCTTTAAGTCAAGAGCAAATGACTGCATTAAAAACAAGTTAAAAACAAGTAAACCAAGTTTATTTGGTAATACTGTGGGCTCTAGTTGATGCTGCAGATCAAGGTACTCAATATAATTTGCCCATTATTGAAGATATCATTTCATCTACAGAATTCAATTTGGCCTTAAATAAACATTAAAAATATTGCTGCTCTAACAGTAGCACAAGTTACCAATGAACACTGGATTTTAATCAGAAAAATTAGACTTACTGCTAGTAATTTTGGAGTAGTTATTTCTTCATGCAAAAGAAATAAGTATCCAGACAGTCTTTATAAAACTCTAATTGGTGAGTATATACATTTGCTACATAATTACATTCACAACTTTTGAAAACAATCATGAAACATTAATATCCTTTATATTAATTTTTATTTTGCTATTGTAGGTGCTCATTCTCTCGATGGCATTAAGGCTATTCAGTGGGGAAGAAGTCATGAGAAGCATGCTCTGAAACATTTAAAAGAAAATTTCAATTTAGATGTTAATCCAACAGGTATTTGGCTGACAAATTCAGGAATATTAGGAGCAAGTCCTGATGGCTTGGTTGGTGATGATGCCATTGTTGAGGTGAAGTGCCCATATTCTTTTTTAAAAATGATGTAGATTATGATGCTTCTTGGGAAGAATATGTATTATTATTGGAAACATTTTATGTAAATCATTACCTCAAAACTATTAAATGGTTAAATTTAGTATGTAACAGAAATAATAGGTAGTTTGTAGTATATATAAATTAAACATTTTTTTTATTTATTATAAATATATTGGTTCTGACAATGTATACAATTATTTTTATGATTTTTCAGTTTAAAATTTATACTGTTTATAACATTTGTAAAATATAATATTTTTCATAAGGTCTGTTTTATTAATTTAAAATAATACAACAAAAAATGTTTTATGAACTGCAATTAAAGTGCATAGCTAGATCTTACTGTGATAAGTTTAAACATAATTTCATTAACGTAATTAGTATTTTATCAATTTTTGGCAATAATTTTACCTGCCACCCAGCATAATTATTTTCGAACTGTCCACTAATTCAAATAGAATCATGTATAAACCATTGCTGTGTATGCCAGTATACATAAGTATGTGTGAATCATTATTTTTATATGTTCAAAACTGAAATGGGTGCATAAGTTATTCAGTTTTTTGGTAACTTCTTCTTCCAGTTCTTGTTTTAAGAAATAATGTGCAGGAGGGTGTTTAGAAGTGGATGGTTCTGAAATTAAAGTTGGCACTGAAGTTGAAGGTCCTGCTGGTTCCATTATTATCAGCTAACGGTGGATTTCGCTACTGCAAAAAATACTTGTAAAACAAACCTACCTTATCAAAGGTAGAAAGAGTACCTATATCTTTATATTATTGTAAAAATATAAATGTACTACATACCGTTTTTCAGGGGAATCAAAGATTAACCTCCTTTTAGTTTTAAAGTTGGCCCATTTTTTTGTGACTGCATTTTTTTTGACAACTCCAAACTAATGAGAATTTTATTGGCTCTCTATCTTGTCTCCTATTAATATTTTTTCATTTTATTAAAATTTTATATTATAATATTATTATATTAATAATATTATATATTAGTTACCTACCTTATCAAAGAGATCCATTTTTCTTTTGGATGAGATGGAAAAGCAAAGTATTTGCATATTCTCTGCTCACTGTAATGCTTACAGTAAGGTACAAAACACATAACCATTGCGAAAAGGGCTCTTTCTAGAAATAAATTATAATTTTATACATAATTCAATGTTTTAATTAAAATCTTTATTATTAAAAACCATTCAAATCCATAATATAACCTAAAAAGGCTTCTTAGTGTTAAAACAACAGAAAAACACCTACCTTTAAAAATTCTTGAGGTTTTCAATAAATATACACACACACTCAACAGAACAAATTACAACCTCTCTTATTTAATTCACAATAAGAAATAAATTGAAAAGAAAAAGAGTAAAGGTGGTTTAAATGCATGGGCTTTAAATTTTTTGTTTTGTTTGGAAAAATAAACTCCGCCCAGTGACGTCACGACTTAGGTAGTCTATTATTTATAAACGAATGTAAACGGATATAAATAACTGAAATATTTTATTTTTTAAAATCCATTATCTAAAAAATAGTTTTTATTCTAAAAAAATGTTTTATCTAAAAGCAAAGAGCAACCGCGAGTAAGCAGTTTTCGATTCCGGAATAATTATTATATTATGATGTAAGATGTAAGGAACCCGTGTGGTCCTCATCCACAGTCTGTAGAATATATTGCGGTTGCCTCACTCTGCTGCCAACATGGCGGTCAATACGTCATAGGCTACGTCACTAGCAAGAACGATAAACATTTACCAGGATTGCCTAATCGGGCTGATTTGTCCGCCAGCTGTGTGACGTCACTCCAGTCCTTCATTATAACGTTTACCATATAAATGCATGGAAATAATAGGAATTAGACAGTATTTTTATGATTTCTGTAATACTAACGTACCACTATTTGGATTTTTAAGATTAAACACTTATAATTTACAATAAATATTCTCATAAAATCGTTTTAATACGGCCGAGGACTGCAGTGACGTCACGTGCGATCGATTTTTTGGCGAACGTACGCCTTATGGGATTAAGCAATCCTGGTAAAATGTTTATCATTCTTGCGTCACCAGTATGCCAGACCTGCTGCTGATGTAAATCGCAGTTTTTTTAGTTTATCCGTAGTTTTTTTTTTATTTATAGACTTATTTTGCACCAAAATAATAATTTTTTTATATTTCATTGCGCACAGTCAGGTAACCATAAAAAATTTAAAATTAAAACAAAGATCGTTAATCTTACAACGGACTTTATTAGTAAAAAAGAACCACTTATATCAAAAAATTAATTTATTAATTTGTTCGATAAAGGCTACCTATTCGACAGAATAAAATACATTAATTTAAAAAATCTCAAGAATCATATTGTACATTAGCACAAATTCGAATTATCAAGGTGTTTTAGAATAAAATGAAATTTGCAATTCATTAAGTACTGCTTTTTTATTTTGTGTGAAATGAATAAGCTGTTTGTTCATACTAAATATTTAAACTAAACTTTTTCTTAAAGGGAAATACATCCAGGATAATCCCTTAGGGCTAAAAACATCTATGCTTTAATATTGTTATTTCTGATTACTTCCATACTTGGTCTAGTCTTAAAACTACTAAATCAACATCAGGTACCTAGCTACAAACAAAATTTAACTTTAATATGTCAATCTGACGATGCTAATTCTAGCGAAACATCCGTCATTGTAATTTAAAAGCTAATTTTTTAATTAAACTTGGAAGTTCAGTTAAAACATTTAGATGTTTATTATTCTTAATTTGACTACTCAATGTTAAACCTGCCCTTAGTCAGCTAAGTAGTTATAGTCAAGTTAGTTGTAAGTTAACTCATAACACACATGCCCTACATATTATTAGCTCTAAGCTAACTATAACATTTGACTTCGCATTAATAAACCGGCCCTTATTGTATCAACCCGTACTTTAAATGGACTTGAGACTTTTTTTTATTAATTTACATTAACATGTATATGGGGCATTCCATGCCAACTCATCCTACCGATTGGATTTGCGTATCCGATTTCGCTGAAATTTGGGCATCTTTTTGTACCCTTCGAAAAAGGTTTCTATGAATTTTTTCAAATTTTTTAATTCAGCCAATCGAGAGATATGAATTTTCGAAAATTTCGGATATTTTTTTTTAAATAGCCATAACTTGGTGAAAAATTATCCGATTTGGGACTTCTTTTTTTTAAATTTCGTGTTTTTTGATGAACTTTTTGAAAAATTTGTGCAAAAAATTATTCATCATAAGTTTGATTGTTTTTTTTTTTTCATTCCAAAGTTACAAGTGGAAGAAAAAAGCAGAAAAAAATAATTTATTTAACAATTAAAAAAGAATTATAACCCATTATTATCCCATTACAAGACTAAGCTTAAAATTTATGTTTTGAAGAGTAGAATTTTTGAGATTTTTTTGAAAAAATTTGAAGGATACAATCTTAAAATTCTTTTTCTTTCTTTCTTTTTCGAAGGGTACAAAAAAGATGCCCAAATTTCAGCGAAATCGGAAATGCAAATCCAATCGGTAGGACGAGTTGGCATGGAATGCCCCATATACAATGATCATAACTTAATTACGTCTTTTTTATCAGGTAATATGTTATTAATCATAATTGATGCTCTTTCTGAAATTTTTGGAGGATATAATCTTCCGTTATTTAAAAATATTTAAAAATTATATAAAATGGAAAACATTTACTTACCTTCATATTTTTATAGACTTCCTACTAATAAATATGAATTTTTGCAGTCGTTTTTTGATAGTAGCATAACTTTCCATTGAATTTATAGAAGAGAGTATTCATAAATATTGTAACTTTTAAATTATAAAAGAGTACTGTATATTGTATTACAATATCATTAGTATCCAATCTAAAGCCAAATAGTTAATAAATTTGGCCATTCTTAAAAATATGTAATTCTTTTAAGTGCTGTTAGTTCTTATAAATTAAATATTTAGTAATCATTTAAACGTATTAAAATTATCATTAAAACAAATTCAAACGATTTTTTTTTTCATAGGTATTTTCGAGAAATTAAAGCCGAATTATAAATAAAATAAATTTATTTACTCGAGTTAAAATGTACGCAATAAATTAAAAAAAGTTTTTAAAAGTAGGAAATGGATAAGTGGAAAACGGGTTTTAAATAAGAAGCAAAACCACTGAATTATAATTTAGAATGGAAATTAGATCTTTATTTCCAAATTATGGTGTCCACAGGTATTGACGACGCCTGCAAAAATGAAAAATACCTTTCAATTTTCATTAGCACAGAAAAGGAACATTATGGTTATTGGTTAATACCACAAAAATAATAATTTTGTTACTACAATCTCATTAAGTATAAACAAATTTGATAATTTCATAGTTAAATGTTGGAAAGTAATTTCTAATACCTTAAATTTCCTGAACAGGGTTTTGGTTCTTGGAGAGGTATTGTAAAGTCCTCAAAATACATGCACTTTTAGAGTTTTGTTTCAGTTTTTTTACATGAACTCATATATAACTAATATTTAATGAACAATTTTATTATTTTTACAAATGTTCTCATAAAAATTTCTTTCCAAATAATCCGGATATGATCAATAATTAACTTGATCAATTTAATCTTTTGGTCAAAATAATTAGGGGGAAAATGAAATTGACAAGCTAAGAATAGTGAAATATTACAAAAAATTTAAATGTTTACCAGACCAAAAACGAATACAAACAGTAATGAAATCGTAATTGCATTGAAGATCCTGACCTTATATATCTTACAAGAGTGAGAAATTAACACTTAACTTCCCAATAAATTGTTTTCAATAAAACATAGTTAACATTGTTAAATGTTTTTCTTAAAATTAAATATAATCCATTAAATAAAAAAAACATGTTTTTTATGGAGATAAGATCTGTAATTTCCAAGTTATACATTATAACAAGTATTTAGGAAAACATAGTGACAGAATATTATGTTGCTCGGGTTTACATTAAAACAAAGAGAGATAAAAATAGTTGTGATTCAACATTTTACGTTACCTAAAAGTCGTCGATAAACCAACCAGCATTGATATATTAAATAAATAAAATTGGATTTAAATTTAATGAAAATAATACTGACGTACCTAATCTAAAATAACAACAATATAATGTGTTTATTCTAATCTAAACTATAAACTTGAAACATAACTTGCCATATTAAATGCATATAAAATGCTAGACTCAACTATGAATTTAATCTAAAACCACAACTGTGTCTAAAGATATTTAAAGCATAGTGTTACACAAAATAAAAGTGTGCATCAAAGTTTTAATATTATAAATTCATAAAACACCTTTTTCACACATTTTCAATTTAATTTTGATTGATGCAGTTTTAAATTAAAATTATCTCAAGTGAGAGCCAATCAAAATATTTGAAATTTTTAGAGTTTTATTATCATGCCCTATACGATTAAAAAACAAATAAGATTTAAAAATTTTTCGAGACAACCCAACACAATTCAATTAATACCCTTTCCCATAACCGTAAAAATTAGTTGTTTAAATGTAAAACAAAACTCTAGTATTAAATTCTAACTTGTACATAAATATTTACCAACTCCGTATCAGTAAAAAATAATTGAATTTGATTAATTCACTACCAAGAACGAGGAATAAATAAATAAAATGTAAGAAACTGACGATTCGACAAGAGAAGTAAGATTTAGATAATTTTAAATTTAATAATACAGCAAAGGTTCATTTGTCACACCAATAAGTAGTAAAATGTGTAATTTGCAATTAGTAGCAATAATTAAATTCTCTTAATATGACTGCGTCAGGTGACTGTTTAACCGACCCATCGATCACTAAGGACGAAATAGAAAAAGCCATCCGTAATTCAAAAAACAACAAGGCAGTTGGACCAGACGAAATTCCATCGGAGATTCTCAAACTTTTGGATAAAAGAGGCATTGCGGCACTTCATAAAATCTTTAAGAACATCTACAATACAGGTCAATACCCCAAACAATGGTTATGTTGAACTTTTATTCCATTACCTAAGAAATCCATCCCAAGAAAATGCGAAGACCATAGACTTATTAGTCTAATGAGTCATACTTTAAAGAACTAATACACCAAAGAATATACAAGTGTGAAAGGGACATAAGCGATTCACAATTTGGAGTCAGACAGGGGTTGGGTATGAGGGAGGCGATAGTCGCAACACAGGTGATGGACCAGAATTGCTATGATTAGAGAAAGGATGTTTGTGTTTCATAGACCACGAAAAAGCTTTCGACCGCGTACAACATCATAAATTAATACAACTCCAGAAGCTTGATATGGATCAGAAGGACATCAGATGTATAGAGAATCTATACTGGAACCAAGGAGTGAGCCAGGGATGCGTGCTTTCCCCACTGTTGTTCAATCTGTACTCTGAGACAATTTTTCGAGAGACCTTGGATTGCACAGAAATGGGCATAAAGGTGAATGGAGTATGGGTCAATAACATTCGATATGCCGATGATACTGTCCTGATTGCCGACAGTATTCATGACTTACAACAGATGTTAAATATGGTTGGAGAACGAAGTAAAATCATGGGCCTCAACATCAATACTGCAAAGACAAAGTTCATGATCATCTCTAGAAATTTGAGTGCATATGCTAACTCGAAGATAACATTTGGTGGAGCGCCTATCGACAGGGTAGATAAGTTCAGGTATCTTGGAACATGGCTTTCCGAGGATTGGACATCAGACAGGGAGATAAAGAGTAGTATAGAGCAGGCTCGACGGGCCTTTCTGAAGTTTAGGAGTGTGCTTGTCTGTTGGGACTTTGATGTCAACTTGAGAATAAGGTTCATGAAGTGCTATGTTTGGTCGGTGCTTCGGTATGGTGTGGAGGGTTAGACCTTGAAGACGAATATTATCAACAGATTGGAGGCATTTGAGATGTGGATATAGCGCAGGATGCTTAAGGTTCCGTGGACAGAGAGAATGACAAACGAGGAGGTTCTCGGACGTTTAGGCAGAGGGCGAGAACTGTTCGATCTCATCAAGAAGAGGAAGATAGCTTATTTGGGACATATAATGCGAGGAGAAAAATATAGGTTTTTACAGTTGGTTATAGAGGGAAAGGTTGAAGGCAAGAGAGGAATAGGAAGGAAAAAGATGTCCTGGCTTCAAAACAAGACAATGGACAGGGCTGCACGATGTACAAACGTTGATACACACAGCAAGAGACAGAGAAGCAATGGAACATGTGATCGCGAACATCCATTAGTGAATATGCATCCGAAGAAGAACAATATGACTCATTACCAGTCATTTTTTATTTAAACATCTTTGCCGAGAGAAAAAGTACGATTTCTTTGCAAAAGTAAATCTACAGAATATTTTTCTACATTATTTACTACTAGTTATGTTTCATAAAAAAATAAATAAAGACATTAAATATAAAATATCGAATGCATTCAAAACACAATGCCTTTGTTGAGAAGTATTCTGCATATATCAAAGGTTACCAGATTATTACAAGTAACTGACTACTAAATATTTAATCAATAAAATAATACTGTTACAGTTTAACTTTAAACAAAAAACTTTTATTTAGATCATGCAATAAACAATTTATTTATTCCATTTGTTTTACTTTAATAGTAACTTTTCGCCTGATGACACTGCTCCTCCTAAAAATAATCATTTTGACAAATCCAAGTTACTTCTAGTTTTTTACAAAATGTTTATGATTGATTTATCAAAAAAATGTAACTTTTACCCAGTTAAGTTAATCTGTTCTTTATTATGTAATCTAAAATTTGCAACCTAACCATAATGTCAGGGTTAGTACACTAAATAAGTCTGTAAAATTTTCAAACAGTAGTGTATTAGAAAATATTTAACACCTTATTTGGATACTCTACATGTGTGTGATTGACAGAAATTAGCAAACAAAAAGCTGTGGAATGGGTTAAAATGCATGCATGTATAGATAAAAAAGAAGGATAAAATGGTTAAAAGGCTTCTGGAAGTGGTGAAAATTTACAAAAAAATATCTTGAGTAACCATGAAATAAATAAAAATTGGCAAAATAAAAAAAGGCACATTTCTTTGTATATGTGTACCAAACTTTGATATCAAGATTTTCATATCAAAAATTTTATAAAAGATATATGTAGACTGAGAAGCAATAATGGATATCTGAATATCAAAATATGGGCAATACAAGTTAAGAAAATTTAAATTTCATAAATGTATCTTTAATTATGTACATTCTCATTATATTTAATAAAAAAATATACCTAAACTCATCTGTATTATCAAGTTTAAGACAAAAAAAGCGTTAGCTAAAATATTTCTTAAACTATTTGCAGTTATAATTTCGAATTTGTATGATGTACATTTAATACGTTAAATAGCCTCGGATATGTCCTAGAAACACATGTTGAAATAATTTTATTTAGATTGGGATTAAAAATAGAATAATTAGATATTAAAATAATCTTATTCTAAGATGTATTACTTCTATTTGAAGCTGGTTTTACGAGTATAGTAAAAAAACATCTGCAATAATTATATATTTCTACTAAAGCTTGATGCACACATTACTCACCTAAAAATATGGATTTAGTAATTTTTTAAAAAAACTTTAGACACAGTTAAATTTTTCAAAGAAAAAAAGTCGAAAATGTTTTATCACCACTTTTATTAAATCTTAATATACAAAAAGTCTATGTGATAATCCAGAATTTCCTTCTACAACGTTTATGATTATAATAACCTTTCCAGATACCAACTAAACCCTTGTGGAGACGGACAAACTGTGTGGAGAAAATCACTAAAATACACCTGCCTCCGGTGCCCCTCATAAAGAGGGGCCCTTGGGCCTCCATACAGCCACACGTCTCCCGAATTATAAACACTAAGTATATTTATATTTAAAAAAAATTAAAAAAAATGCACTAGGGATTAAACCGAAATAACAATCAAATATCTTAAAAATTGACACTCAGAGAGTTCGTGGGTGATTAAGAGGGGCAGCGTGCCTTGAACGGCGTTGTCCTAAAGAAACGTGATGGCGCACAATATTCGCATATATATGTCGCAGATTTAGCATAGAAAGCTAATACTCACACCAAAGAACCTTCAGGAGAGACGTCGTAATTAAACACACCAGCACTCTGTATATTCTCGATTTTAAATTAGATCTGCAACATTCATCGGCATTTCGTCTATCTTTGTGTTATAAAACTGCTCAATGTCCTTAAGCGTGCGTTTGTCGTCTTCTGTTACAAAGTTTATTGCTACCCCTTTACGTCCAAATCGTCCACCTCGACCAATCCTGTAAAATATATAAACTCATCTAAATTTTCCCATATAGTATTGAATAACAACAAACATATTTGTTAAAATCATCAGACTCTAATATTGCTAACATCAGCACTCTCAGCGATCTTGGTGGAAAAATGTCATCATGTTAAAATACTTTATATAAACTACAAATGCAAGTAAGTAAAACTAACCTGTGTATATAATTTTCTCTATTAGAAGGCAAATCATAATTAATAACTAAGGAAACTTGTTGTACATCGATACCTCGAGCTAATAAATCAGTGGTTATAAGAACTCTGGAGGACCCTGTTCTAAATTGACGCATAATGACATCACGTTCTCGTTGTTCCATATCCCCATGCATCGCAGAAACTGTGAAATCTCTTTTGTGCATATTTTCTGTTAACCAATCGACCTATTACAAAAAAAATGTCAATAAAAAGAACTCCAAATATACAGTAAAAATACACTACACATTTTTTCATTACTATTTTGTCATAACTCATAAATTCCATGGGATTTATAAACAAACCTTTTTATATGATTTTATCAAAATATTCCTCAATTCCTCAATATTTTGTGACAAAATTATTTAAGAATAACCCTGCCATGTCAAAGTATTTCAACTAATGTTGTCAACCTAGAGTAATAAATTAAATTTGCCTTTAATTGAACTCATCCATTATAAATTACATTTATCAAGGTATGTAATGATAACATGGGAACTAACATTTAATTTTGGTATGTTCCATTCAAAAGTTGATGTTAATGTTAAGAAAAAATAAGTTTTCTCTATTACATAGACAAGGGCAAAATATATATTTCCAACTTCATTGTTATTAATTAAAACCATACTGTGGAGCAAACGTTGAGAGATTTAAATTACTTTAGTTTTAATTATGTTCATTTGAAGGGTAGGTCGACTCAAACCGCCATTTTCCAGTTCACCAAAAGTATTTTGGGTTTAATAGAGAATAACAACCTAGCACTAGCCATTTTCCTAGATTTATCAAAGGCATATGACTCATTGAATCAAGAGTATCTGTTGGAAAAACTTGAAACCTATGGAATTCGAGAAAAAGCTCACAACTGATTTTGATCGTACCTATCTTCAAGAGCCCAAAGGGTAACAATCACAAAGGATGGGGTTTCGAAAATTTCAGATTTAGTGATTAACACAACAGGAATTGCACAGGGTAGTGTTATTGGGCCGATTTTATTCATAATTTACTTGAATGATTTATGCACCATAGCCAAGAACGTTAAGGAAACAGTAGTAAATTACGATGATAAAACAAACTTAATAATTGGTGCAGAAGATAGCAAGGACCTCATAAATCAGGGAAATGTTTTTTTCTCAAGAGCGAAGAATTGGTTCGATAAAAATAAATTACTGTTGAATGAAAATAAAACAAATTTGATGATATTTAGTACTGACAGGTGTAGAAAAGAGAAACCATCGAGTATAAGTTGGCAGGGTGATGAAACAAAAATCACAGAATATACTAAATTTTAAAGAGTATATATTGATAATTTCCTGAAATGGAATAGGCAGACTGATTCCGTTTATCAAAAATTGAACAAGGTCATTTATCATCATCAAAATACATGAATGAACAAACTGTAAAGATTATGTACCATGCAAATTTTGAGTCAGTGTTGAAATATGGAATTATGTTCTAGGGAACAGAGCAGAATCTACAAAGAATTTTCATTATACAAAAAAAAGTTTTGAGAACTGTTTATAAAATGCCCTTCACACAATCCTGCAGAGGTTTATTTAAAGAAAAACAAATTTTAACAGTAACTGCACTATATGTATTAGAATGTTTAACATTCTTACATAAGCACAAAGATTTCACAGAACATAACATGAATCCCAATTATAATACAGGAACACTTAACATTAACTTCCCTATACACAGACTAACTCTCACAGAAAAAATCCTTCATATATTGTGCATCAGAGTATTTAATAAATTACCAAATAATCAAGGCTATCACAACACATAGGATCTTCAAAAAGAAAGTGAAACAATTACTGTTAAATCTGGTACCATATGATTTGAATGAGTATTTTGAAGTGAATCAGTAAAGTATTGTTTTTTTTTTGTTTGATGTCTTTTCTTTCAATGTTTGTATGTATCATATATAATTTTAAATTTCTATATAATCAATACCTAATTATTAATACATTAAAATATTTTGAAAAATATATTTATTATACTTATCACAATATTTATAAAATGTTTTAAATGAAAATACAACTGTGTAGTTAGATCTCAGATCGCGGGCGGCACTTTTTAAAAAACCCTTAGAGTCGGCTATCTATAACCATCTTATTAATCTCTATGGTTGGTTTCCAACGATGTTAATTACCAGATTCCCTTATCTTAACATAATGAGTACATCGTACAAAAACAGCACTGTCATCATAATGGAGATGCTCAATTATAGGACCCAATATCAAAAAACGTTCTTAAAATCGTCTAAATATTTTAACCATTTATTTCACCTAATTATCCCAAGAACTTAATGACAAAATTTTAATGAACTGTCAGACTGCCAAGAGGTAAGCTCATCAACTGTAATCAGCCAAAATAGCGAAACCTTTTATTATCATCATTTAATATATTTCTCCATTAAAAAATATATATTTGAAAAGTTATTATTAAATATAAAAAATTGGTGACTATAAATAAACATTATTTAGGTCTAAATAAAATAAAATTTCTTTAAATTTAAATGTACTAACCTTGCGACGAGTGTTACAGAAGATTACGGCCTGCGTAATTGAAAGAGTGTCATAAAGATCGCACAGAGTTTCTAATTTCCAATCTTCTTTTTCAACAAACACAAAGAACTGTTTAATACCTTCTAAAGTTAGTTCTTCCTTTTTGACAAGTATCCTAATAGGACTCCTCATAAAGGATTTTGTCACGTCTAGCACATCGTTTGGCATCGTGGCAGAAAGTAAAATAACCTACCAAAAAAACATTTAATAATAAATACCAATCAAAAAATAATAGTACATATTATTAATCAGTAAATGAATGAATCAATTAAGGCTATTATTCACGAGGTGAAGTTTACGGCCACGAGACGCAGGCGATTGCCCTAAATCACGGAACGAACAGCCATCATACGCGAGTAGAATACTATACTTTATCTACGACTACTAAATATTCTTGTTTATGTTTTATTACTAAAAACTCTATTACTTTATTGAAACAAATATTTGATACAATATGTTATTGTTCATTTATGCAGAGTAGCTTTAAAAAAATACTATAATTAAAACAAAAATATATTTAATTAGACCAAAAAATATCACAAGATACTATATAATTGTACTTATTGATAAATGTAATATTAGAAAAATTGGTGAAGTTTATTTGTGATATAGAGTTCACATCAAAACTAATGTTTTTGTGACTTAAAATACTGAATTATGTGTAAGTGTACACTGATTCGTTTGGTTTACATTATTTGTTTATAAACACAATAATATAAAAACGCACAAAAACGATAACATTGACAGGTTTAACTTAAATTTGATCGTTTCTTTGGTTTCTAAAATATTTCAGACAATCACATGTATAGGTGCTGATGGCTTAGTCACTAAACCTTAGTGTCTATTATGCTTGTAGCTCACAACCGCGGGTCCCCGGTTTAAATCGCATGGAGGACCAGGATTTTTTCATTAATTTTTTTGGATTTTGAATTGGATGTGGTTTACATGATAAAATTTTAAAACCTACGGTTTGTAGCAAAACAATGTAATAAAGCTAAATCAAGGATGCCGTGATTAACGATTCATTAGTCATTGCCATGATTAATGGGTATAATTAAGGTTGAGCAAACAGATGTATTATGAGTTCATTATGTATTAGTCGTGGATAAAAACATTTATAAAAGTTGAGGTAAACATAAACATGAAGTTAATTCATTTAGATACTGACATCAGTCAATTTAAATTAAAAATATACTAATTGAAAAAAAAAATATAAAGGATATTTGTAATTCATTTGCAATTCAGTACAAGGAAGTTGCAATATTACTGTTTTTGATAATTACGCCTGTATTTACCTGAACGTCGGAATTTAACATTTTAAATACATCGTGAATTTGATCTTTAAAACCTCTGGACAACATTTCGTCGGCTTCGTCTAAAACGAACATCTTAATGTGGGTTGGTCTAAGGGCTCTGCGAGTAATCATATCATAGACTCTACCAGGTGTTCCTACTACAACATGTACACCAGTCTCAAGTTTTCTCATATCTTCTCTCACATTGGTACCTCCAATGCAAGCATGGCATTGTGCAGACATAAAATCTCCTAAGGCAATTACCACTTTTTGAATTTGTTGAGCCAATTCACGAGTTGGTGCCAATATAAGAGCTTGGCATTCCCTCACAGATGTGTCTATTTGTTGTAAAATTGAAATGGAAAAAGTGGCAGTCTTACCAGTACCTGAAAAAGTTAAAATATGTGCATTAATTTTTGGTTAAAATAATAAATAGTTATAATAATCCAATAAAAAAAATTTATTATAATTTTGTACAATGTAAAAATGTCTCAGAGGTAAACGGAGCTGAGGATTAATGTTATCAATTAGACAATGTGTTTTAAACAACATTGTAGTAAAAGATAATACAATGTCAGCACGGGTCCTCTGATTTAATATTCCTGTGTGCATCAAGAAATTTTGCATCAAAAAACAGAACCTCTCAAATATCACAGGACTGCAAAATGTGTGTGATATAGAAAAATAAACCTTTTCAATTTACATATTTTAAAACTTACCAGATTGGGCCTGAGCAATTACATCATGTCCTTTGACACAAGGAATGATTGCTCTTTGCTGAATAGCTGAGGGCTTTTCAAAACCATAGGCATATATCCCTCTAAGAAGTTCCTCTTTAAGGTTCATGTCGTCAAAATTATCGACGACCTCTTCCCAGTTGGATTCAATAATACCATCGGGATCCATTCCAACTGGACCATCATAGCCCTGTGGTTGGCTTTCATCATTGGCTGGGCCATTTTTGTCCCACTCTTCATTACTGGAAAGTGAATTGATGTTTTGATTTATATAAATAGAAAAACATTTAAATATTTTAATTTATTAGTATGCAACCTAATGATGTTTGATTTTTTTTTCATAAAAATATAATATTTTTATGATTAATATTCAATGACAATTATTATCAATTTTGATATAAATGTGTTGTCATTAAAAAGTAGATGAAATTATCTAGGATAGATATATTTTTTTATTAACACAAGTTCACATTTTACTAGATCTAAAATATAATTTTTTACTTATCAGATTTATGAGACATTATCAAAAATATAAATATGTAAAATTAAATTTTAAATAAATGTGACTAAGGATATTTACAATGTAAGAATTTTAAGGCAGTCAATACAAATAAACTGCAATATAGCTATTTGCTTAAACTATTTAATTCCAGTAGTAGCTATTTGCCATTTACAAGAAGTACTAATGACTTTTTTACCCAAGATTCTGGTAAATAAATTTTATTTTGGTAGTGTTATTAAAAACAAAGTATTGTGGGTTCTACATACAAAAAAATATTAAAACCACTTTATCCCTACTGCATATTTATTCCATTTTTAAAATCCTTTAAATATAAAACTTAATAGAATAGAATGTACATAGAGACAAACAGAAGGTATTTCTCTAAATCCAAAATAACTTACTGTAAGAAGAGGACATTAAGACTGTCATTTTGTTATCACTGTTCTAAATTAATTGGGTTATCTTTCTACCTTTACATTTTTTAAATTGATGTGAAATGTGAAAACTGGATAGTGTGGATAGTAGTAGTTTGAATATTTATTGTACAATTTGATAGATGCAAAATATTTTATTAGAGCTTTTCATTCAGAAAAATGTGAATTTCATAATTTAAACAAAATTCTTAAATTTTTAACAAAATCCTGAAATTACACATTGAAATTAAAAATAATTATTAAACTATTATATGCAACCCCATTATAAATAAACTTACGACATGACAACACTATGCACTCCACAGATTCAGAAACAAGAACTAAATTGCAATGAAATTCAAAAAATCTATCTACTTATACTTGTAAAACCTGCGCATGCGTTGATTAGCATTTTATTTTATCAAGCCCTTTTACCTTGACAGAATAGGGAATTAAATATTTACTGAAATAACTACAAATAATAAACAATAAACCAAAATTACTAAATTGAATATTAATTTCTGTAAATATTACATTTATTTGCTTGTCATTTTCCACTTAATATTTGATTTACTTGAATAATGACAAGATGAATAGTAAATAAGTATGTTTAAAATGGGTTTAACTATTAAATAATTTTTTTTAGAATATGAGCAATTTACTTATCAAAGGAGGTTGTCTAATTTAGAATCCTTATTATACAGGTAGAGTAAAAAAGTTATTTCATGAACCTGTGTTGATGTGTAATGCTTAAAGTGCAGTGGCAGATTTTATGTATTTGAATCTAGGTCTTCTTATAATGAGCTATATTCCATGTGGATGATCTTTACATACTAAGTTAAATTTATAGTTATTAACCTACGTTAGAAACCTGAAAGGAAGTACACAGAAAATAAACAGTAAAACTGATTTAAAAAATATGCAAAGCTAAACTAAACCTTACAATGAATTTAGCATAAAAAAAATAAATATAAACGAACTTTAAAATTAAATAGATTTGATTATTTGATTTTTTAATTACATATTTTTAATATTTTTTTTATTTTATCTCAAATACCTAACATTAGTTTAACAAAAGAACGAGTGTTAATATTTCCAAAAAGAATTACCACTTTGTTAATAACTAATTAGACAGGAAAACAAGTACAATTTTCAGAATTAAAAGCAAAAAATATTAATCTAACACATTTAATTCATACAAAAATCATTTTATTAATTGAACATCCAATGAGAATTTAAAATAAAATAAATAATATTGGGTCTATTAATATATAACTGGATATCCACCGCTTTCAAATCTGTAAAGAAAGCATGTGTAGATGGTACAAATGTAGAGCGTAATATTTCAATATAGAATTTGGTTTGTTTTATAATAAAATAATTGCACATTGGCAAAGAGGGGTTTAATAGGTGGATTAAATCAAATTGTAATATATTTATAAGAACATGCACATTATGAAAAAGTTTCGTTAACCTTCAAAAACTATGACTCATACATATCAAACATATGCCTCTTATAAAACTACACTAAAAATCTTGTTTCAAATATCTTTGAATAAATATAAAAAATAGGATAGAAAAATATTCAGTTATATAATGTAAACTAAATACTTCACGTGGGCTTTGAAACATATTTATAAAGACTACAATATACTTTTTAGTTTTTAACTTAGGTGAATTAAACACTTTACTCTTGTGATTAATAACTAATTAGTTTACAATAATGTTAAGTTGTAATTTAAAATGTTTTTTTACAAAAATACTACTGGAATTTCTAAGCGCCATGTTGGCAACGAATAGTGAACATTCACGCCGAAAAATTCATGAAGTTATAAAAGTACACTATAAAATGATTATATATAAACTGTGTAGCAATTAAATATAATAATTAAGGATTTCTACTTACGATTGAATAATTAACAGTCCCTATTTTCAAGTGAAAAACAAAACTTACCGTCTATCTTGCAAAGACATGTCTACACTCCGCGTTTTGCTAAACGGAAAAGACTGATGAAGTGAAGTTAGAAGTGGGATGTAATGTTCCTACGCCCAGATAATTCAATACACTTAATGAGATCCAGATATCTTTTAGCTATTGTTATTAAATAGATCTAAATAAGTTAGGAACGTTATACCTAAAAATATGTACTGCTTTTAAAGATTTAACAAATATTAACAAGTATAAGATGGAATTATTTTCTTGCGCGGCAGAACATGGCGGTTCTTCTGCCGTACTTCCGATGTTCTTGACTGTCAAGATAACCGCCAAAATTTAAAGTTCATATTCGAAATGAAATGTACCACTTGTTAATTTTGACAAAAATCATTAATTTTATTGATACATTTGATTGAATATGATCTGGTATTACTTGATTTGGACATTTCATAAATAATACAAAATCCGAAAATGAAGTTTCAACTATTTACTTACTTTAATTTTTCTCCAAATGTCTTGAAAACTAGATATTAAATTCTGTCAATTAGTAAATTAAGTAATAAAAGTAAATAATTAATTTATAAATATAATTTCAACAGCAAATAAAAGAATAATTAAAAAATTAATTTTTGAGGAATTTTTTATAACCATTTTATTTTTCGAAAGTTAAAATCAAGCATAACTTGGTTGCATATTACATTTTGAGAATGTTTATAAAATATATACCTATAGGAAGAAAAGAAGAACACGTTGTGTTTAAACTGACATGTAAGGTTATGTATTTAGTATTTGTATCTGTACTTATTTACATTAACCATAAAATAATAAGTATTTATTAATATTACAATTGTGTAACACATTTATAGAGACTATACTAGTTTTAATAATTAAATATGGAGAACATTGAAAATTTTTATTGTCATTTGGAAAAAATTGACGTAGATCAGCCAACTTCTCAAATATTTTTTGATTATTCAGATGGGGTTGTTTGTGAAGTACGTGACAATACTTTAATTGTACACTCAGAAGAAAAAACTAAAGATTATGATTTGATTCACAAAATCGATGTAACTGGAAAATTTCAATATGTTAAATATCTATCTATATTTAATGTTGTATTTTTGGGAACTAGATATGAACTTGTTCTATACGATATTAAAACTAAAACAAAATTGTTTACACTAGAGTTGGAAAATCCAGTGGTGGAAATGTCTTGGAACCCGCTAGAGACACTATTGATTATAGTGCATGAAAATTTAGAAATAATATCTTACATATGTACAAGATATTTTATTGAAATTAAGGATAAATCCCACCTAAGTGCCAATGTTCCTGTACCAATTCTTTCAGGATGGGGTTCAAAAACTACACAATTTCAGGGACCAAAGAAAAATAAAAATATTACCGAGAATAAGGAAGGTAAAATGTGAAAACCTTTATATATTTAAAATGATAGTTGACCTTTCATTATTTAATAAAGGTATTTGAGGAAAACTAAATTAGGAAAATATTAGAAATACTAATAGATACTAAAGAGAATATAAAATTTTTATAATAACAATTTTTTTTAGATATCCAGAATGCTCCATCTAGTAGTCCTAAAATTTCTTGGCGAGGTAATGGTGAATTATTTGTTGTAAATTACTATTTCAACAATCAAAGACACATTAAAGTATTTGATGCAGAATTAAATGCATTGAATGTATCAGAACCATATACCAACCTACAAGATGTAGTAGCTTTTATGGGACAAGGACAATGTATAGCATGTGTTGCAAAAAATGATGAAAATACAAAGTTAATTATTTTTGAGAAGAACTGTAAGGTTAAAGCTGAATTTGATATGGTAGATATAAAGGTACATGCTATAGATAGTTATATTTTTTAAATGGGTAAAGTTTATTGCAATAGCAACTTGGTCAAACAGTGTTGTGTTTGATAATATTAAGAACTGCAGTATTGGGGTGCTTTTGATAACAGCTTATTTATATCCATCTAAAGGGCACTGGAAAAGAGGAGTATAGAGGCCTCACTAGTACAATGGAGAGAGTCAATGTTAAGAATCAGAATTATTACAGCTAATATAGGAGGAGAATTGGTGATGGTGGCCACAGCAAAAGGATTTCCTCAAGGAGGAGTATTATTGCCCATGCTGTGGTCATAGGCGCAACTAGGGGGGGCTAAGCCCCCCTAGCTCACCCTTAGCACCCCCTTGAAATTTTAAATTTTTTGACCAGATTGTACAGCTAAATATTATGTTAAAATTATTTTAAAATATAAAATTAAACTTTAGAAATCAAACAGTATCAGCCGCCAATATCTGATACTACAAAATTGCTACCAGATATTGGTGCCATAATGTACTGAAATTTGGACATTTCTGTCAGTGAATATTGGTGTCGCAGTTTTAATAATTTGATTTTCCAATCTGGCTATGTTGTATATTGAAGGAGACATTTGTTTAGATTTAGTTGTAGACGACGTTTTAAAGAAACAAAGTTTGGTATTTTTTTTTTCAAAACTCTACTGAGATCTGAGATTAGCATGGTGGCTGGTTAGACGCAGTGGGTGACATTGTTTTTATACGAAAAGCTATGTGGTTAATGTTTTAGGGATTTTGGGGTAGTTTGGGCGTGGCACCTAAAAAAAAAATTTGCCACCTGAAAAAATGGCGGGCTGTTTGGGTTCTATTTCTATTCCTTGGGGCTTAAGCCCTCCCAAAAAAAGGACTCTAGTTGCGCCTATGTCTATGGTCCCTGGTCATAGACAACCTTCTGTCAAAGCTGCATAGCTCTGGTTTCACAATTGAAGGGTAGGCAGATGACCTGGTTGTAACTATTAGGGGCAAGCATGATAAAGTTATCTCAAACTTTATGCAAATTGCCCTAAACATCATAGAAGGAAGGCCTTAAGGTCAATCCAGGCAAACCTTGATACCATTCACCAGGAGATGCAGACACTCTCTAACTGCTCCAACCATGAACAGTATCAAACTAAAATTTTCCAAGAAGGTAAAATATGGGGAGTTGGAACAGCAATACATTTTCAAGCAAGTCTTAGAGTTTGTAAAAAATCTAGGATTAGCAACTTATATATAAACTGAATAACCTGCAACCCAGTTTATTGACAGTAAAAAAGAACTACATATATATAAATTTTATCACCTCATAAGAACAACCTCTACAGTGCTTAACTGAAAGGATAGGGAAAAGAGAGGCACAGAGACCTATAGTCTCATATACATCCAGGCAGCTTAAAAGGCCCTGAGTTCTTTTATTTGTGAGTCAAAGCTAGTCTGGGAACATAAACAATCCATTAAGAAACTGTCAAAAAAAGGTTACCTTGATCTGTGTTCCAGGTCACAAAGAGGTAATGGGAACTGAGGAAGCTGAGACACCAAAAAAATGAGAGAATACACCATTTGTTGGACCAGAGCTTTTTTGTGGTCTCATAAAAAGCCACACCATTAGTAGTTAATATTCCACCTGGAGTGATATATCAAAGAACCTGCTTGAAATAAGAAAAATGGACATAAAGCTGATAACAGCTGATTGGACACTTTCCAAGATAGTTCTTCAAAAAAATGAGCAAATCGCACAAAAACCCTAAAAATGGCTGAACATATTAAATTTGTATAATTGTTATGCAAATTGCTCAAGTTCCTAGAAGAAATGGCTCTGATTACCTATGAAATTAGGAATATGCCATCTATACAGCTGCTTAGTTTAGCTGCAAGTATAGCCGTTTTAGAGATTAACTAGATTATAGTGTAGGTACAAAAGATCTTTTTAGGTCAAAGTGCTGAAAAGTCCAAATCACTTGCCCTATCTAAGACAATCTAATCTTATTCTATTGGTATAAGTTTGGTCTTCTGATTTTGAGTTTGAATTTAATTACCCACATCAGAGGTAAATTTTCAAAATATATCGTCGGCTTAACATGTAAATGTAGTAAGTCCTAAATTGTAAATTTTACAGGAGAGCTAAAAAACTTCCTATATATATTGGTATATTAAATTTTTTTAAACAAAAACTTTTACCAAATGTTTAAACATATCTAATTTACCAAATTATGGAAAATAATTAACAAAAAAAGTTTTTTTTTTGGTTTTTTTGGGACTTACAACATTTCAAGTCTATTTTTGACCAATTGTGGACTTACGACATTTGCATGTTAAGCCGACGATATCTAATTTGTCATGAACATGTTATCTTTACAATATGCTAAAAACATGTCTATGATTTTCTGTATAAACAAATATATAGTTTCAATGTATTTTATCCTTTAGTCTAAACACGTCACCATCCTTTTCTGAACTATTTTTTGTAGTTGTACTCGGCCCAATTTTCTAACCATCTTCATTATTTCATTACTTTTATTTTTCTACTGTTACTTTTTCATCACTTTCTTTTCTTCAAAGATAACTGGGCCTTGATTTTCTGTAATAACACTGACAATAATTTTTTACTTAAATCAGGAACATAAAGGACTGAAATTTTTATTTTCAATTATACTCAAAATATTAATTTCATTAATTTATTCTTTTTAGCTACACAGATAATTAACAGTTTACACTACCACTACAGCAATACACACTTTTAACCGTTTTGGTCTATGAAGATAACTGAGTTATCAAAACGCACGTTAGATGGATAAAAATGTGTGCTAGTTTAGTGGTAACATATAATGTGTTTGATAGTTTTAACATTGACCATATAATTTGTGCAACCTGAATCAATATTTATATTTTCTGTTCATTTACTTGTTATTCAATGGGACCATAGTTCAATAATTTTTTCAAAATAAATAATTTTTTTAATTGTTACTTATTTTAATTGTAAAATATTCTTTTGTAAAGAAGAACTGACATTCTACATAATTTCTTCGCCACACATTTAATGTATTTATTTTGTGTTTTAGGGTGTGGTAACAAAACTGCTTTATCATCCTCAAATGAATCTATTGGCTATATCTTTCATTGATCAAGAACAAAACACTTATATAAATCTCTACCTTTACTCTAATGGAAGGTGGTTTCTAAAGCAACAACTTTATTACCCATTCAAATACAAAATATACAATTTTCAGTGGTTAAATCGGAACGAAATTTTATTCACAACTTGTAAATTAGTAGTATTCACTTCTCACAACATAGAATATTATTATTTCAGATTTATCATCAACAGATGTCCCAATACAGCTACAACAGCAGTAATTAATGGAACAAAGATTGATTTCAGTTTGTTTGATAGGAAGATAATACCGCCACCGCTCTGCTATTATTCTTTTGAAAATAAAACACCGGTAAACAGAATATCATTTCATCCTACTAGAAATATTTGTGCGTTAGTTGACTCGTTTTTTCATGTTAAATTATTATTTATTAAAGATGAGACAGTCGAGGAGATAGTATCTTTAAATGAACATAAATTTAGTGATACGATTCTTTTTCATTCATTAAATTGGCATGAAGATAATCTAGAGTTAATACTTCAGACTGATAATGTATTAGATGCCTTAAGTACTCAAAACAGTATTTTAAGAGTATCTTTAAAAATAGAAAAGTATAGCTCGCAAATGTTTTTACCATATAGTGACACAAATCTTATGTTGCCTTGTAAAATATTAGATAATAACAGTAACTATATATACATAACGAAACATATAGTGGAACAGAATGATAATCAACTTAGTTTTGAGTTTGCTTTATCAGCTAATCGAGACTTACATGTTAATGACATTTTAGTTTGCTCTGGAGTATCATCAATATATGTATTTCGAAAATATTTCATTTTTACACATTCAAACTCAAAACTATATTGTATACGTTTACAGGATTATCCTTTGTATACAAATGATATTAATTTAAATACATTGTTTAATAGGGAAATTGAGCAAGGCGGTGTGATAGTAGCTTGTACGAATTTAATATCTCCACAGATTATTTTGCAAATGCCTCGAGGCAATATAGAAACTATCAGCTGCAAAATGATTACAATAGATGTTGTAGAAGAAATGCTGAAAGAAAACAAATGGTCAGAAGTATTGTATATATTAAGAATAGAAAAAGTGAATTGGAATGTTCTTATAGATTTAAACCCTGAAAGATTTCGCACTCACATAGAGGATTTTGTTAAAGCATCAAAAAATAATACTATACTAACAAACATAGTAACCGAATTTAACCTAAAAGAAAATTGTTTTCACACATTTTATCAAAATTATTTACCATTTGGCCTACCTAAATTAAATTATAATAAACGATTAATCATAGAAGATATTTTACATTATTTAGTATCTACAGATTGCATAAATAACTTATCCAGTATAGTTGCTATACAACAGAAACACATTTCTTTAAAATCTGCATTAAGGTCCATAAAAGATGTTTTTAATTCTAATAGGGAACAGAATGAATCTGTTTGTAGTAAAGTTTTGAAGCAAGTATTACTGCAGGAACACTTTAAAGATGTAGAACATGCCGTTTATAATTTATTTGACCTAGAATTTTTATATCTTGTTTATCGAAACAGCATGGAGGATCCTAAGGTTTATGAACCAGAAATTAAAGAATTTAGAAATATGGGAATCATGGAACGAAAATTTAAGATGTGTGTTCGTGGTAAAAACTTTGGAGCAGCTGTTAAATATTTATTAAGGTGGGAAATAGCTGATGAGGAATTGATCAAAAACTTTGTGGTTAAGAATCACTTAGAAGATTTGGCTTACTTCAGTATAAAAGATTATCATAAACATTTCGAATTAATCACTATTTTATATGCTAAAACTTTGGCTTTAGAAAAAAAATATTTAGAAGCTGGTATAATTTTAAAGAGAGCTAGACTGCATCGAGAAGCTCTATTGGAATTCAAAAAAGGATTAGAATGGAGGGAAGTCGTTAGCATTATTACGAAGTTGAACTATCAACCAGATGAAGCAAACAAGATATTAAAAGAAATGGTTGATGATTTAGTAAAAGTACATAAAATTGATGATGCTGTGATTTTGTTGGAGATTTATATGAAGGACTACAAAACTGCGATTAGTGTACTAGTGGAACAAAATATTTTTAGGAAAGCTATATGCTTGGCAGAAACTTATCGAGAGAATACATTAGTAGGTAAGATTATGTATATTATTTTTTTAAGGCTGAGAACGTATACTAAACAATTTATAAAATACATGACAAAATATACAAATCAAATAACAGTTACTTATTTGGATTACACAATTAGATTAGATTGTCTTAGGTCGTATAAGCCATTCTGACTTCTCTACACTTCGACCTAAGAAGATCTTTTGTGTCTACCTTAATCTACTTCAACTTTAGAATGCCAATACTTCTAGCAAAGTTAAGAAAATTCCCAATTTCATAAAGAGTCAGAGCAACTCCTAGGAATTTACAGAACATTCGCATAGTATATGTTCCAGAGTATCTTTGGCGCTTTTGCAGAAACGACAGTTTTCACTTTCCGATTTGCCCATTATTTTGAGGTGATACCTCAAAGGGCAGTGTGCACTGTGAAGGTCAATTTTATATCTTTTTTGCTCATTTTTCTTGAGGGCATTTTGCTTTTTCAGGTGATATGTCTATAAACCTTTTAGCTTGCCTCAGTCCTGGCGTATTCCTCCAGTCAGGTCGTAGTCGATCCTCTTCCCAGGAACGGAGTTCCTTTTTGATGTGGCTTTTTGTAAGACCATAGAAGGGCTCCGGACCAACGAAAGGGGTATTAACTCTTTCTTTTGAGAGTCTATCAGGTTCTTCATTACCTATTATCCCTCTGTGACCTGGCACCCACATCTAGGTGATCATATTGTTTCTTGTCAGTTTCTTAAGGGATTGTTTACATTCCCAGACCAGCTTTCTCTAAGATGTCCTCTTAGACCTTCAGAGTTCTTTATTGTACTCAGTCAGAGCTTTTTTGTAGTCCTCCTAAGGATCCTATACTTTTAGCTCTGTTGAGGAGCTGCCTAGCTCTTCTTCTGAGTATGGCTAGCTCTTTGTTTCACCAAAGCACATCCCTTCTGGTTCCCTTTTGTTTTAAGGGGCAGCTTATTTCATATGCCTTAATTATAACATTTGAAACTGCTGTGAGGCTCTCTCAAGATCATCTTCTTTGTCGAGTGGTAATTCTATTCATTTAATCTTCTTTTCGAGATGTTCCTTGTAAACATTCCAATCAGTCGATTTAGGAACCCTGTACTCCTCGATGACTGACTCCAGTGAGCCTAAGACGAATCCAAGATCGATGCTTCGTCAGAGACATGCCAGTTGTATATACTATTTGTTATGAACTAATTAGCCAGGGTGATGTCTAGTACCTGTTTCCCAATTGCATTCATAAAGGTGTTTAATATATCTATTTCCATCAATATTACATCTAGTCTAAATTCTACTTATTCAACATCATATAGTTATTTTATAAAACAAAATGTAACTTCGATTTGTCGAACTGGCGATGAGAGTTTACTCGAAACAGTTGTAATTGGCAAATAAAGTTAATTTTTGAAGTTAAATTTATTGTGTATTCTAAATAAGTAATACTTTCACAAAGTAAAGGTTAGACCCGCATTAATTTTTGTTTGTATACCTCGTTCAGTATAAATGTAGTTGCACGCCATAACGTTCATTCAGAAGAAAAATGACACAACTCAAAAGAAGTAAATTTTACAAGAGAGCGAATTGAAAATGGTTAACTTTTTATTTATATTCAGAATGTAACAAAATATTCGCCAAACAACTGATTATTTAACTTAATCCTTTACTGGACATGCACAAATATGTAAAATAAACCAAAATATTTAAATTTTTGAACCGTTATATTATTTATTTATTTATTCTCAGTTGTGTCGTTTATAAACATTTTGAGTTGTGTCACTTTTCTTCTGAATGAACGATAAGTGAACTAATCGCTCAGGGGGTCGATTTTTGACCACTCGCTTCGTTATAAATCGATCGTTAAGAAGCGAAGGACCGTGTTACTCAATTTTTAACCGATCGCTAAGTAGGTAACGAATTCGTACTGCGAGCGCAGTTTTAGTAGTCTTTGTGCCTCGGAATAATTATTTTTTTATTGTTCCTTGTTTTGAGGAGTTAAGCGAGGTTAGTTAATTTTAAATACATATCATATATCACGTATATGATACGATAAAGTTATTGAACCTAAACTATTTTTGAATTTTTTTATAATTTTTAAAATCTTTAAAACGGATGAATTAATCCAAGTACTCTTAATTGAGAATCTTGAGGTAAAATGACAATGTTCATTATTCTCAGTCGCATTCTCATTCTCTTCCAGAAATACATCAGTATTTTTGGTCATGTTACCAAGATTAGGTGCGTTCTTTTTGACTGAGATCTCAGCTCACTTCGATTGAAGTGATCTGATATAAATTGATGTGAGTAAGCACCAAAAAGAACGACAAACGCGCGACCTACGATTTCTTGCTCCCCACCACTATATTTCCGACTCAATTCTAACTGATACCACCGCATAGCACATTCAGCATCGGTAAAGGGGGAGGAAAATCTCAGCTCACTTCGAAGTGAGTGAATCGGAAAGAACGCGCACATTACCGATGTGAGCTGAGATTAACTGAGATCTCAGTCAAAAAGAACACACCTATTATTGTCATTGTTGGTATCTTCTATCACCAAAACATTATTTGATTCATCATTAAAGTCCACAATTGATTCTTGGATATAATGTCCTATTGAAACTGGCTTTATAATTGACCTAATTTCCTCTTCCATAATTGTTAAATTATCTTCTTTTGGTACTGACGGACCTCTTGCAGTTTTATTCGCATACAATTTTATTTTACCTAATTTAGTTTTTGTTCGTGAGCGCATATCCTGCCAACACTACCATTTCATAAAATAATTAAATGACTAATCTATAAATATCTTGAAGACATTACCTTTTTCCAGTTTTGCCAGGTTTTGATAACTGCTCCCATGCTGTTTAAAATAGTTGCTATTTCTATGCATAAGGCTTCGCCATCCTTCTGGGTAAAATTATGTGTAAATCTACCGCTACCTCTACTGAGAAAAGGTTTGGTTTTCATAAATTCTACCAAAAACTAGCGTAATATTGTAGTCAAATAAAAAGAAGAATATTAAAGAAACTTCGTTTGCTATTTACTAGATTCTAATAATATTTTAAATGCTTGGCAACATAGTCCCGTTCTGACAGCTGTGACGTGCAACTACATTTATACTGAACGAGGTATACAGATATACTTAATACTCCTATATGGACAATTTCTATCAGTGGAAGGTGTTCGGATATGGTGAAACAGATAATGTACTGTTTGCTCTCTCGCACATTATTATACGTCACTGTCGCCATTATATCCATATATATTGCCTTATTATAGTTAGGTTAGGTTCAATGTGAGTGGGGCGCTCAACCACCCCTCCACTGCGACCACCGTTGGGTCTATTGTGGCTCACCCCTAAGGTTATAAATCGCCATACAAGCCAATCCTCCTTGCAAAGTCAATGATTGTCTGCGGCGAGACCTGTTTAAAGTCGTTAGGCTCCAATTTTGGAAAACCAAGAATGCGGTGCCTAGTAATTTCCAGGGCGGAGCAAGGACATAATATGTGTTCTGCAGTCTCTGGTATCTTAGACGACAGTGTCCCGTAAACAGTCCTATAAGAATGCGTAGGTCTTTCCTATCCCACTCCAGAATCTGCTTAGTTATATTTTTCGAGGGTTTGGAAATGAAAGCCTTCGAATGGACTAGTCCTGGGATATCATATTCCAGTACATGAGGATTTTCCTCTCTGTCAAGCCGGAGATAATATATTTGGCAGTACTTTTGGTAATGTCAAAGAATGGTTCAGGTTCTATAAATCTAGACTCTGTTCCTTTTTTGGCAAGAGTGTCGGCTTTTTTGTTACCCACCATTCCGCTATGTCCTGGTGTCCAGAGCAAAGTTACCCTGTTGTTGGAACCAAAACGTTCTAAGGATTAAGACAGTTCCATACCAGCTTTAAATTAAGCCGGATGGAGCTGAAAAAGTGGAAAATTGTTTCCACCTGCACCCAGGGTAAGGAAACTTAACAGTTTCTATACCAAGCTTGACCGTTTTCTATCAAAAAAACAACTACTTCCTGGGCTATATGCCACAACGGACATTGCATTACATTCCAATAGAAAACGTGATGGCGACCGACTTCGTCGATAGTTAAAACCATCTCTATCGATTTCCAAATCAACTTCCCGAACTTTAAAGGACTGTTCTACGTACATCCGGGTAGCTAGGGTATCTGAGACCGTCCCAAGCGTGTTGTTAATTTGCATTGAAGATTTTTATATTATGTATTTTCTTGTTTATTAGTTATTATAGTGTAAATAGACACATTATTATCGTTAAGGAATATTTCGAGTCGTACTTAAAGAAGTTTTATTTTGTTTTATATAAAAGTTTGCTTTTGAGGTTAAGTAATATTATTTTAATTTTTTCTTATCTTAGAACAAAATAAAACTTCTTTAAATATAACTCAAACTGTCCTTTAATGATAATAATGTGCTTTTATATGGCATTATAATGTCAAAAACTCTACAAAAAACAAGAAAATACACAATACAAAAAACTTGAATGTAAACTAACTACCATAAGGCCACAGTTTGTTTGGATATAATGCTATGGGTGTGTTCGGGGAGCACGCTTTCGAGCTATGCAGCGCCAAGAGCCATATAACGCAAACGAGGAATAGTACTAGATAGCGCCAAATGGCGCAAATAGCGTGCTCCCCGAACACAGCCTATGACTTATGTCAAGCAATGACGTCACAATAATGTGGCGTATTGGGTAAGTGTGTTTTAGAGATTTCTCAAACATGCGCGATGGAGAAAGAAATATTGTTGGCACCGTAGTGTAGCGATGTTATTTGCCGTATCAACTGTCCATATATAGGAGTATTAAATATATGGGTATACAGTTGACAGAAGCAAACATGAACCCTGGGTGGGCGTGTCCTTGTCGCTGTAGTTGTATTTTCATCTCACTTATGCAGCCACTAAAATTGATATTATCGTTAACATTGGCTCGTGATTGGCTGATTGTGATAACCTTGAAATTAGTTGGCATATTTTCCGCGGACCATGTTTGCTTCTGTCGGCTGTACTTACATCATATAGTTGATCCGGCAAAGAACATCACTACACTACGGTGCCGACATTATAGGCGTGAGGCCTATATTTTATAATTATATCAATAATCTTAATATTGTCCGCTAGATGTCAGCAGATTAAGCGATCCATTTTGGAATTTATTTTATTAAACACAGTGGCTGCTCGTGCATTGGAGAACAGGAAAGGCTAAAGTCATAAAGACTGTATACACTTTTTATTGGGAGGCTTAGTCTCCCTTGCCTCCTCTGACGAGCCGCCACTGATTAAACACATATTACCAAGCTAAGTAAAATCCTGGAATTTTTTTTATTGAGAACATAAACACTCTTTTGTTTTTTATAATTTGATTTTATTGATCAGTAAGAAACATGTTTTAGAAACAGAAATAATCCCACAATTAATTAAATACATGTCATTATCCTTGGAGAAAATTAATAATTATTCGGAAAAATTTGAAAAATTTTTTAATCGGTTGATTACTGTTAGAGAAGAAAGGATTTTAAAATTACAAATGTCATGGGGAATATGTGATGATCATGATGATTTGTATTCAGACACTTCGAGTCAGTTGTCATCTTCTTCTAAATCAACATCCAGATCAAGAGGGTATGTATATTATACTTTTTGCTACGTTCATATTTAAAAGTCTGGAAAAGACATGGATTATCTGGAAAAAAAATTTTTTATCTTACATATCATACATGAATATGACAAATTCAGTGAATCTTTTATAGTTTATAGTCTGTATACAGTGTGAAACAGCCAAACGGAATAAATACAAAAACATGTTTGAAAAAAACGCTCGCATCCTTCGATTAGTATTTCTAGTGCGCTTGTTTTATCAACAATTTTGTATACAGGGTGTGTCCGTGGCCAGTACCAACTTTATTGTTTTAAATACAACACCCTGTATAATATTTATTCTTTTGATTCTTTAGAACATTATAGACTTACACTAGATATGCTAATCGACGGTTTTTAAACATGGCCTTATTTATGTGTTTTCGACTTTATTCCATTTGGCTATTCCACACTGTACTTGCTTTTCAGGGACATCATAATATAGTACTAACTTAAAAGGTTGTCAGAATTTAATGTTTTTGGACAATTAACTAGTAGTTATTTCGGAAATAATTCTATATCTATAATTTTACTTTTTAGATCTACTTTATCATCAAGAAACCGTCGCAAAGAAGAAAGAAAGAAAATCAATCTCAAAGAAGGTGGTTTCTATGAAGATATTGCTTTAATAAGAACGTTACATATTTTGTATGGTGAGATTATTAGTTTTGGCGAAGAAATTAAAGAATTGTGTCTAGCAGGATATGAACACAATGCAGAATTAACTACCCAGTTGCACAGGAGTTTATGCGAATTACAAGATAGGATGGTTGAAAAGATTCCTGAGATTTGGTCAGATATATTTGTTAAAGTAGATGAATCAATGGATGTTAAAGTTTTAGCAATTATACAAAATAAACAAGATTTAGGTAAATGGATTTTTTTATTTACAGTTAAATATTTCCTATTTAATATATTTTTCTATTGTTTCAGATCCCGAGTTTCGATCTCCTCCACCAATAACAAATCTTAAATCTTGGAGATTGGAATTATTTTTATAAGTTATTCTTTTTTGTACATTTAAACATAACAGTTGTTAATTTTTATCAAATAAAAGTTAAAACAAATTTAGATAATACACTTCTACTATGTTTTATTAAATGAGACATAAACACAGTCTAAATCAATAGGTACATATAAAACTCTAAATTGATTCACTTGCTGATTGATTATTGGCATAAAACTAGAGCACAAACGGCTGAAGATAGAGTCATCATTTTTGAAGGGTAGATACCTTTCATGGTGTAGGTGTGCACTAAGAATTTTTAGAAATTCCATCCCAAAGTGGGTACAAAAGTTTGTATGAAACCCCCTTAGGAATTCAAATGCTCCATCATAGTCCCCTGCCTTGCGTAGTGTCATAAAAAGTAAAAGCTAGTTTTATTCCACCAAAGATTCCACCACGGGATTTCGATTTCGAAATATTTTGTATCAATTGCCTTCTATCATTTTCACTGTACAAAATAGTTTTCAAAAGACGTTACCTTTTCCTTGGTGGTATAAATGATCTAATTCTTTGCTCCTTGAGAAACTCTGCTAACTGTTGAATACTCAATCTTAAAGTTGCTGTGTCCCTCCAATATCAGAAGTAACATTATACAGTTGTTTACAACTCACGAAGAATATAATATGGAAAAGTCGAAGAAAACAGTATAATCGATTTTTATTTTTACTAGCTGATTTTTGTTTGGCAACGGTGCTTCCTTGCAAAACAATACAGCTCTATGATAATAAATAGATCAAGAACCCGCGACTACCAGGCCTTCATTATTTTATAAAACCTAAAAGTTTATCTGTGTATGTCTCCAACATATTATGTAAGAACAACCTGCGGCTATAGTGTCGATTTTGGTTATTTGGGCAGGTAACAGTTATTAAAGATATATAAAGTAGTACCTTAAAACATTTTAAATTATAAAGTTCAATTTTTCTTATATTTTCTCCAGAATATCTTAAGAAATGACGTGTTATCCAAAACCGGACAATTTACATTTGCTATCCCCTGCCAGGCACATCCTTAACTTTAATTATACTTTCGTTATAGTAAAAAAAATGAATTTTACATATGTTACTTAGGGACTTAAAAATATGTTATAGTATAACTAAAATAATTTGCTACAAAGGGTACCGCCTAGCGGCAAATTTTCCTTTGTCGGAACATTGTCTCCATAGGCGTGTATGTCCGTGTGTATTATAAATATTGTCGATCAAATAATCGTTTTTTAAATTAAGTGATTTTATACTTCGTAGTAATTCTTTCTTTTCACTTCCGTCTTGAAGAATTATTATACGCTTTCCTCTCGAACATGGCGCATTTAAACTACACTTTTGAGACTGATCTACCCAGCCATACTGAACAGTATCATGTGTGTCAAACCAAGTCTCATCTTTATCCAAATACTCTTCACGGAGTACAACAATACGCCGCGATTCCATTATAACCATTCGTTTATCTAATTTCTTATAATTAAAAGCGCATTCTAATAGTATACCGCGTAAAGTTTCTAAGCTTTTATAATTATAATCAGGATAATCTCGTAATTTTCCTTTGAACGATTTCTAAAGTCAGTACAATATTTTCTTAATATAAATTATAAACCGTTCGCTTTATAACATCTTTTGTAGCATCGTCAACATTTGCAATTTTTTTTTTGTTTTTCCGCACCTGCGAATGATCTATAACGTCACCGCGCTTAATAACCCGAGAAATAGTGTAAATAGAAATTTTAGTTAAGGTATTAATTCGCTTTATTATAACCGCATCTGATTTTTTATTATCTTCATTTTTCAAACACTGATACATATTTAAAATAACCCTCTGACACTGAATGTGTAAATCTTTATTGCAAAATCCGCTACTAACCTCAGCTGTTGGCGATATCATATCTTCTGAATTTTAATTTTGATCTGGATTTCCATTTTCGGGTTCAGAAGGTCTCCAAAACGCTGCCATAATTTGTAACTAATTTAAGGTTATCAATTATAATATGGACAAAAATTACAATACGTAAACCAATTATTAAAAATGAATTACCGAAACAAAGATATATCTAAAGTTAATACTTTACTGCCCCAAATAAAAATCTGGACTCTCCGCCTCGGCACTAGACACCGAGTTATATAAAAACTGCCACAAAAAAATAACCCCCAGACCCCTGCACGCAACAGAATACAGCGGACCATTAAAAGCCGTATTTATTTCCAGTAGTTACTGAAACATCCACACTCACTTATACACACCAATGACATTCACATGCTACACATTTGTGATAAACAAAATTTAGATTTTCTAGAAGAACTTGAAATTAAAAGACATCTAGCAGATCAACAGTTTAAAGTAGTTAATGAACAAATAAATCTTGGAAGTTCTCCACTATTAAACTGTTTACTTTGATTGAGTCTTCATTTTATACATAGATAAGACATTATTGTAACATAAATATATTAAGTTATTGTAAAGATCAGCATGATATAGTTTTTTCCTGGTTTTTCTATATCATTGCATAGTTATACTGATCTTAGAGGGAAATACATCCAGGATAATCCCTTAGGGCTAATAACATCTAGGCTTTAATATTGTTATGTCTTATTACTTCCTTACTTGGTCTAGCCTTAACTCCTTATCAACATCAAGTACATAGTTACAAACAAACAACATGTAATTTCAATATGTCAATCTGACGATGCTAGTTATAGCGAAACAGCTGTAATTGAATTTTAAAGCGAATTTTTCGAATAAATAGTGGAAGTTTAGCTTAACTGTGCAGTTATTTATTGTTCTTAGTTACAGGGATAAATTTTCTTTAAGCATGGGAGGAATATAACGATTTTTATTTTTAAAATATTATACCTACTTAGTATGAGACTAATAAATTTTGAAAAGTGAACTTTATCGCCCTCTACTCGTCGGTAACTATATTAAACTTAACAGAAAATTTTGACGATAAACAAATTAATGTTTCTATTTTTATTTTTATGAACAGTTGTTTTTTCTGGTTTATGGTTTTTGAATCGGAAAAAAAGGAAAGGTGAACTTGAATTTAACTGGGTTCGATTTTTGAGTTGAAAGACATTTTTGCTCGACTTTGGTTTAACGATCAGGGAGTATTAATATAATTTTTAAAATTATTTCCCAATTGGGAATCTCAACTTTCTGTTTCGTTTGTGATATTTGTGTGCTAGTAAATTTCCAATCTTGTTGGTGTTATTTTTGGAGAAAAAGCCAATCACAGCCCATTACGGGGATTTTATAAACCTTATCGACAAAAAGTTTAAGGACAACATGTTCAAATTACAAGGTAATTTATTTAGTATCAAATTCAAAATTTAAAAATGAACAAATAATGAAATTTGAAACAAATGTATAAACAGAGTGGAAAATCCATATTCTATTCTTATTAAATTTATTTATTTACTCGCTTGGAATTTGTTTTTTCTGCAGTCTCTTCTCCACCAACATTCACATTTTCCGGTATATACTGACCCCTCAGAAACTTTTTGGCAGCACTCCATTTTTTAAAAATATCTCTAGACTTTTCCGATATGTGTACATAAAGTATTACTTCTGAGGGTTGAGAGTAATTTTTATTGGACCAACGTTAGGATTTTGCTTGGGCGCCAGTGAATTCTCTTTTATGTTTAGTCAGAGGAATTCACAAACTGACTATTAAAAATGAAAAGAAATGAAATTTAAGAAATAAAAATATTATGTATACATTTAAAGAAAAGTATATTTACAAACTTTATAATATATGTACAAAAAATATATAAACTAAACATGCACGTTATTAAAAATATAAAATGACATCTTTAACTGTCATATTTTACTGATGCTCACTCATCCAAGAAAACGAAGCCAGGTTTCCTAGCAGCGTTGGAAGTCTCAAAATATGAGATATATAGTAGACGGATGTTATTAAGTAAATACCTACATATGAGGTAAATTCCTCCTACACTCCGGGTCACAGTTATTATGCAGCGTGCCCGGTATAGGCCAATGTAAATCTTATGGGCGAATATTCAACACTGTTGCCGCTTTGGTTAAATTTATTGGTAAAATTTATCTAAAAGCATAATAATTCTTAATTACTCACTAAACGATTTTCAAATGAATAATTTAGTCAACATTTAAATCATAATAGTAACACAATGGCAAGTTATATTCCCGCGCCAGTTGGAAACAAATTCGAAGAACATGCCGATATGGCAACGCCGTCGTCCATAAACGTAATGCTGCATAATAACTGTGACCCGCTCTATAGAAAAATACACAACAACGTGTTACAATATTTGTGTTATGTTTGCAACAATGTCTAAAATTAAAATGAAATAAGAAAATTTAAAATACAAATGAATTGGTAAATTTTAGAAATCATACCATGTCGTAAAAATATAGATATTAAAAAATAAAAAGAATTACAAATTTTAACATGGAATATGTGACAACAGTCGCCTTAATGGCCACACGAAAACAATACACCTATCTCTTTATTGAATACTCATGCGCAAATATTTTTGAATATTCCCCTTCCACTGCTAAAATATAACTACTTCTTGCCATAGAACACAACGTATTGCTAACCAGGAATACCACAATTTAAATGAAAAAAACCCTTTTACCTGTCAAAAGCTAGCTTCTATTTGCCGTATAGCCGCGGCAGCCCAGGCCATAAACCACAAAGGAAAAGTTTTAATTTTTATTTCGTTCGTTTACGCCGCTTGCTAGTTGTTATTGTGTTTTTCTAGTCTTTGTGTATTTAATATTAAGGACTTGCTCTTTGGATTTAATTTACTTTGGATTACTGATTACTTTTGCATGTCATACCAACACAATTTTATAAGGGACACGAACATTTAGGGGGAACTACGAGAGTGGGAGTTGGTTCGCGCACGAGTATTCAATTTGTGCATGGGTCTATAGACCCATCTCGTTAATGGCACATTAACCCTACTTTCTGTCTGTATAAATGGATCATAATATAAATGTACTTAATTACGTTTCCCAGATTAATTTACGTTATTTTTATGTAATTAAGTTAATTATTTTAACATTTATAAAATTATATATCACCGAGAAACTTTTTAAAAATACTTACAAAGCTGTTTCAACTTGTGGATACAATCATAACATATAAAAGACACTTTTGCTCGTTTTGTACTATAATTTCACTTCAGTTACTATACGAAACCGTTTTAAAAATATTAAGAATGCACTAAATGTTAATATTACGCGAGAAACCGATCAGTAACACTAAATTAATCACTCAAAAATGACGAAAATGAGTTTTACTACAATAAGATGTACATTGAAAAGACATATTTGAAATCTTTTACACAATGAGAGTCTGCGCATGCGTTTGACCGCATGCGCACAAGTTATTATTTATCAAAAAACGATTATCAAAAAACATCCCATTTTTTATTGTTCTTATAACTTGTTTTTATGCGTGAAGTTTTATACAATTATTAAAAAATGTCAAGTGATAGTGAAATGAATTTAACTCTACCCAATATAACTAATGTTAAGTATTTAATTATTATTAACAAAAAGATTATTAATGTAGGTACAAGTAGGTCGTAGGTAAAGTTTTCGCCAGTTTAAATTAGCATATTATGTTGTTTAAAAGTGTATCGTTAGCTAAAATATTTTTTTATAATTTGCACTTATAAAAATCTTCATTATAAAACGCATTTGCGTATCGTAATGTAACTTTTACGCACGCAAATTTTTGTTTTAAATGGTTGGCGACATGAGTGAAGTATCTAATGACAAGACTATTGACAATGACATTTATGGCTAATAGCAATTTATAAATTTTATATTGTTCTTTAAGAAAGTATTTGTAAATATGAATAGCATCTTTTACTTATATAATATATTAATATTGGTGTATTAGTCATTTTAAAATATTTGAAAACATTAACATTTCATAGTTTAAATGTCAAAACTGTCAAATGTTATAAATTACACAGTACTACCGACATACTTTTTAAAATCAAAATTTTCGTAATTACATAAAAATAATAAATTAATTTAAAAACTGATAAAATAGCAAAATATAAAAATTATTATAAACAACTTATTTCATATGGCTGTTGTCGACACTCGTTCTTTAAAAAACAGAATTCCATATGAAATGCGTTGTTTAATATACTATTAAACAAATTTCACATTGAAACGGTTTTTCGTCAGTGTGAATTAGAATATTATTATGTTTTTTTGAAAGTGTATCGTCGGTTAAAAAATTTTAAACAAATGTTACAGTTAAATGAGTTTTTCGCCAGTGTGAATTAGCATATGATTATTCAAATGATCTCGCCGGTTAAAAGATTTTAAACAAAGTTCGCAACTGAATGGTTTTTCGCCAGTGTGAATTAGCATATGTTGTTTCAAAGTGTGTCGTTGGCTAAAAGATTTTAAACAAATTTCGCATTTGAACGTTTTTTCGCCAGTGTGAATTATCATATGATTATTCAAATGATCTCGCCGGTTAAAAGATTTTAAACAAATTTCGCATTTGAATGGTTTTTCGCCAGTGTGAATAAGCATATGTTTTTTCAAAGTGTATCGTTGGTTAAAAGATTTTAAACAAATTTCGCATTTGAATGGTTTTTCGCCAGTGTGAATAAGCATATGTTTTTTCAAACTACCTCGTTGAGTAAAAGATTTTAAACAAATTTCGCATTTGAACGTTTTTTCGTCAGTGTGAATTATCATATGATTATTCAAATGATCTCGCCGGTTAAAAGATTTTAAACAAATTTCGCATTTGAATGGTTTTTCGCCAGTGTGAATAAGCATATGTTTTTTCAAAGTGTATCGTTGGTTAAAAGATTTTAAACAAATTTCGCATTTGAATGGTTTTTCGCCAGTGTGAAATAGCATATGCTTTTTCAAAGTGTCTCGACGGTTAAAAAAATTTATACAAATTTCGCATTTGAATGGTTTTTCGCCAGTGTGAAATAGCATATGCTTTTTCAAAGTGTCTCGACGGTTAAAAAAATTTATACAAATTTCGCATTTGAATGGTTTTTCGCCAGTGTGAATTAGCATATGTTTTTTCAAAGTGTATCGTCGGTTAAAAGATTTTAAACAAATTTTACATTTGAATGGTTTATAGCCGGTATGAACTAGCATATGATTATTCAAATTGCAGCGCTGAGTAAAAGATTTTAAACAAATTTTACATTTAAATGGTTTATAGCTGGTATGAACTAGCATATGATTATTCAAATTGCAGCGCTGACTAAAAGATTTTAAACAAATTTTACATTTAAATGGTTTATAACCTGTGTGCGTGCGCATGTGACTATATAAATTGCTCGGGTGGTTGAAAAACTTAAAACAAATATAACCTTTCGCTTTTTTATCCATAGTGTGTAAATTATGAGTTTGAGTTGCTGCAGAAAACATATATTTTTTTTCTTGGTCAAATTCACTTTTTAGTCCATAATTAACATTTTGTTTAATTGCTTTCTGGTTATTTGGCTGAAATATACATGTATCTTTTTTTACGAGGTGCTGTGCAATATGCGATACTATTTCAAATCTTCTGGTGTACATATTTCCACATAACCCACAAATTAAGATACCTCTCTGTAATGTCCAAAACTTTGTAGAGTTCCTTCCAGTCAAACTTCCTGCAATTTAAAATGTACAGTTTAAATTAAATATAAAAATATTTTGTTGTATTTTCATAAACTCATTTTTCTCTCATTCATTAAAAATGTTCACAATTTTCGTAATACACATCACAATGCAAACCGTACAAAAAATTTCCTAGAAGAATAAAGAACATTGTTTTAAGTGTTATCTACTTAGTTTAAAAAAAATCGTTGCAATTGTGAAGTGCAGATGACTCTCCCAAAGGTCATGTAGCATAAGACATTTGATTGATAAGAATAATAGTGAAAATTTCACACCTGTACTTTTTAACCAATAAGATGCCTAAATTTTGTCTAGTTACCATGGCAACTCAAAAATTTCCGTTTTTTCGTGATCCTCGATATTTAAGTGGAAATTTATTGACAGCTGAAACCATAGAAATTTTAACGTAGAGACCATAGACAAATAAAAATATATTATATTTATCTATGGTACCTACAGACGTTTAAACTAGTAATTATTAAGCTTTGTGACAGATGCCAGATTGGATTAATTATTTTTTCCAAATTGTGGTGTGAAATTTTCTTGGAAGCTTAAACTATTCCAGGAAATTCTCTTTCGGGCACCGATAAATTAGGATAATTATAGTGGAAATAATTGTCAGAAATAAGATAGAGAACTGTTGAACAATAATTAAGATTATGAAGAATTAAATTATTATAGATAATCTTTTTTGAGAAAAATGACAAAAACATCTAGATAAGTAATACATCTCATGGTATCGAACAATTACCACTCCTAAATATTTAATTTTTTTCAACTCTCTCTATATCCCGTGGGTTTGGAGCCTATCGGGCGCGTCTCCAGGTGGCGGATAGGGGCCCCCCGGAATAGTATCTGACCTGCTTGAGCAGCTAACACTGCAACATGGCAGGCTAGAGACAACACTGGGGTTGTGCGTACTATACGGGCGGCGAGTCTTGCATGAGCGGTGTAAAACCCGCAAGATTGTCGGACGAGGCGTACCTAAGGTCGCACCGCGGACCAACCACCCCTTCCCAGCTGTCGTGTCGTGACTAAGGGATTGCACGGGGGTACACGATACCGGCGAGGTCCATTGACCGAACAGAAAAACCAGTAACCATGTCGACTGTGGATCATGTCTCGCGGACAGGGTTACGGGGGTCTGGGCTTAACAACCTGAACCAAGAGGAGACAACCTTAATAAAAACCTGAATCTCACGGCGGGACACCAGCCCAAGGGGATGCGTGGCTGAACAGAAGATCAGCAGCGACTGGTAGTCACCTTGGGGCACCGGGCGAAACCTAACCTAACCTAACCTTGGGGCACCGGGCGAATCCTCATTGTATTTAGCCTTGGGCAGCATAACGCTGAAAGAGTTGGGGAAAAAACCCGAAGGGAAAACTCCGGACACTGGAGGACAAACTGGGGAACCGGCAGCCCAACCACCCGAGGTGGGGGCTGGCGAGTTACCTGGGCCGTCCTCCGAGGTATGGAGATTGAGGAGACCCTCTGCATTGAGGAGGGACCAAGCCGTATGGCCACGGATGACCTGCCTACGAAGGCAGCAGTCCCGGCAACACAGGCTATGGAAATCGCCGAAGTGCAGGGAGAAACGGAAGAGGTACCGGACAGGGAACCGGGGTACCTCTAGGTAGGCAAAAAAAATGAAAATAAAAATACTACAAGCAAACATACATCATTGGAAGGCAGCCACGGCTGTATTACAGAGATGTATACTCAAACATAACATAGATCTTGCCCTTGTACAGGAACCCTATGTCGTTGGAAGCGCGGTTAAAGGACTACCAGGCACGGGGGGCTACGACTTGATTTATTGGACGAATGGCCACCCTCGGGCATGCATAGTAGCCAAAAGAAATCTTGATGTTTTTCTACAATGGGACCTGTGCACAGGAACCTAGTGGCAATTACACTCAAGAATAAAAGAAATAACATGTATAGGCAGATTGTTATCGGCTCGGCATACCTAGCTTACGACCAATCAGGCCCCCCCCCTTCCAAAGAGGTGAGAGAACTGGTTACACACTGTAGGGACAAAAGGATCGAACTCCTTCTGGGGTGCCAACCTAATGCTCACCATATCATATGAGGGAGCACAGATATAAACTCAAGAGGGGAGTTACTCCTGGAATATATTGCTTGCAATAATCTAGAAGTGGCTAACGTTGGGAATGACCCCACTTTTGTGACTGGGTCGCGAGAGGAGGTCATTGATATCACACTAGGTACAAGAGAGGTGTGCGGGTGGGTGGACGGATGCATGTCTCTAGGGAGATGTTTATGTCCGACCATAGGCACGTCCTCTACGACCTAACCTGTGAAACGGGGAAGGAGGAGGTTAGATATCGCAACCCTAGGACCTGTGATTGGAACTCCTTCAGGGAGCACCTTGACTAAGCGAATGCCTCCCAGCCCCAAAGAATGTGGCTGAAATAGGCTTCCTCTCAGAACAACTGACTGGAGGTCTATAACAGAAACTGTCCAGAGAAAAAGAATAGGGCTGTTAGGGACACTGTATGGTGGACCAAAGACCTCTCGAGTCTCAGGACAGAAGTGAGAATACTCTTCAACCTGGCTAAGAGAAAAAATGGCTTGGAAGCCTATAAGGCTAAGAGGAGAGAATATGGCTATGCGATTCGCAAAGCCAAAGATAACTGTTGGAAAAAATTCTGTGACGACATTGACAGGAATTCCAGAATGATCCAAGCTGAGAAAAACTCTCCAGAGGGACGCCATGGGTAGGGGGGGATCTCAAGAATGAAAAAGGGGAATACATAAAGACCGGCGAGAAGACTAGATCTTCTTCTAAAATCACACTTCCCGGGATGTGAACCTATCACGAAGCAAGGGCACATCTGTTCGGGGGCATTCCGTAGGGGGGCATCTAGGGACAGCTGGGCCCTTGCCAACAAAGTCGTGAACAGAACCAAACTTGCAAGGGCGATAAAATCACCCATACAAAGCTGCGGGACTAGATGGTATCTTCCCGGCACTGTTGCAACCTCAGAGTAATAAGTAAACATAGAGGTGCCACAACAACACAATCACATTCAGTTTGTAGTCAATAGCAATGAACCTATAATTGAGAGAGATGGAAAATCTGGAGGTGTAGGAAAACACAGCCGTACAGTGGCGTGTAATTGGTTAGAGTTCACCGCAATACCTATATAAATGTTAGTTAAATAATTTACACACATTAAAAATAATTCTTTTAATTAAATGGAAAAAAAACAAAAAGACAACTATTTAAAAGAAACTTTTCACTTTTAGCTCCTAGTTTATATATAATATGTATTTCATTATTAATTTGATTTCCTTATTCGTAATACATTTTAATTCAAATTGCTAATTCTACGCCAATGAAGTGAATAACTTACCGGTGATAGGTTAGATTATAATTACCACAAATTATACACGCTTTACGGGTTTTCACCATTTTCAATATTGAAAATAAATAAACACTTTATAAAGTTCACTAAAATACAAGAAAAATCGAACAAAGCGCTAATCACCTCTAGACAATAACAAACAAAGGCACTGATGCCAAATTTTCGGTGTGGTTATTTGATACAATTGGTGCAGAGCTTTTTTATCAGTATTATCGAAAGGTAAGAAAGTGAATATTAAAATGTATTAAAGAATATTTTCTGACTAAAAGCCTCCTCTTAAAAGTAAAATAAAATTGTTGTAAATTATAATATTACGTTTTTGTTTCCTACTTTGTACTTACAAAACACAACGTCTGGCAATGCTCTGCTGGTAAACAAATCTGTCTCGACGACAAGTAGTAGGGAATATGCCTACTCTATGTTTACTTATTACTCTGAGGTTGCAACAGGGCAGGGAAATCATCGAGGGACCAATGTGTCGACTACTCAGGGTCAGCTTGGCACTGAGCCTGGCAAGGCCACGTATGCTGAGACGGGCTCCTTCACTCCTATCAGCCTGACCTCCTTTTTTCTTAAAACGTTGGAAAAACTGGTGGACAGGTACGGTGCTTTGAGAGTAAAACCGCTGTATCGAAACCACTTTGCGTATAAAAGTGGGGTGTCCTGCGAAGTCGCGGAACACACAATCTTAAATAAAGAGATAGCCCTAGGTACGTTTCTGGATATTGAAGGGGTACCATACTTAGGGGCATGCAGAACCGTCGCATTGAACAGGACATTGTAAGATGGACTGGTAATATGTTGCGGGAAAGAACAATAATAAGTACACTCTTTGGGGAGACGAGGATGGTCTCAGCTACTAAAGGGTGTCCGCAAGAAGGGGTGCTATCTCCTCTGCTGTGGAACCTGGTGAATGACGAGCTCCTGTGTAGACTCAATCACGAGAGTATCTATGCCCAAGCCCAAGCCCAAGCCTGGGATAACCTCCACTACATCTTATGAAAATAAACAACGAATGGGGCAGGGCGATCCCTAGGTACCATTCCACAATCTCGAAAGAGATTGAACGCAACCAATTACTGAGCATGCCCTCTATGGTATTTAAGTTACTGTGAGATATATTTTAACTGGGTGGTAGTTGATATTGGTGATTGATAAATACACTGTTACACTAAAATCATTATAATTATATTTCTAAGTATCAAAACCAATTACAACACTTCATTACTATAAAAATAACTTTAAATATGTTTAGTCAGCAACATAGTGAACATATATTGAACTTGAACGTGAATAACGTCTATCTGTAGATCATTGATATGTTTACTTGTTTTATTTACCAGACCTTAGTTAAAGACACGCTATGACATTCCACGTGATGTTATCATAACACAAATATTACAGTTAAATGAGTTTTTCGCCAGTGTGAATTAGCATATGTTTTTTCAAAGTGTGTCGTTGGCTAAAAAATTTTAAACAAATTTCGCATTTGAACGGTTTTTCGACAGTGTGAATTAGTATATGATTATTCAAATGATCTCGCCGGTTAAAGGATTTTAAACAAATTTCGCAACTGAATGGTTTTTCGCCAGTGTGAATTAGCATATGCTTTTTCAAAATATGTCGTTGGCTAAAAGATTTTAAACAAATTTCGCATTTGAACGGTTTTTCGCCAGTGTGACTTATCATATGATTATTCAAATGATCTCGCCGGTTAAATGATTTTAAACAAATTTCACATTTGAATGGTTTGTCGCCAGTGTGAATTAGCATATGTTTTTTCAAAGTGTATCGTTGGCTAAAAGATTTTAAACACATTTGACAGTTAAATGAGTTTTCCCCTGTGTGTACAAGCATATGTCTATTCAAATGACCTCGCTGGCTAAAATATTTTAAACAAATTTCGCAACTGAATGGTTTTTCGCCAGTGTGAATAAGCGTATGTTGTTTCAAAGTGTGCCGTTGGCTAAAAGATTTTAAACAAATCTCGCATTTGAACGGTTTTTCGCCAGTGTGATTTAGCATATGATTATTCAAATGACCTCGCTGGCTAAAATATTTTAAACAAATTTCGCATTTGAATGGCTTTTCGCCAGTGTGAATTAGAATATGTTTTTTCAAAGTGTATCGTCGGTTAAAAGATTTTAAACAAATTTTACATTTGAATGGTTTATAGCCGGTATGAACTAGCATATGATTATTCAAATTGCAGCGCTGAGTAAAAGATTTTAAACAAATTTTACATTTAAATGGTTTATAGCTGGTATGAACTAGCATATGATTATTCAAATTGCAGCGCTGACTAAAAGATTTTAAACAAATTTTACATTTAAATGGTTTATAACCTGTGTGCGTGCGCATGTGACTATATAAATTGCTCGGATGGTTGAAAAACTTAAAACAAATATAACATTTCGCTTTTTTATCCATAGTGTGTAAATTATGAGTTTGAGTTGCTGCAGAAAACATATATTTTTTTTCTTGGTCAAATTCACTTTTTAGTCCATAATTAACATTTTGTTTCATTGCTTTCTGGTTATTTGGCTGAAATATACATGTATCTTTTTTTACGAGGTGCTGTGCAATATGCGATACTATTTCAAATCTTCTGGTGTACATATTTCCACATAACCCACAAATTAAGATACCTCTCTGTAATGTCCAAAACTTTGTAGAGTTCCTTCTAGTCAAACTTCCTGCAATTTAAAATGTACAGTTTAAATTAAATATAAAAATATTTTATTGTATTTTGATAAACTCATTTTTCTCTCATTCATTAAAGATGTTCACATTTTTGGTAATACACATCACAATGCAAACCGTACAAAAAATTTCCTAGAAAAATAAAGAATATTATCTATTCAGTTAAAAAAAACGTGTTAGCTTTTTGTTGTAATTATCTAATTAATTGAATCTTCATATATTTTAATAATGGTAAAGTGCAGGTAACTCTCCCAAAGCTCATGTAGCATAAGACATATTTGATAACAATAATCATGAAAATTTCACACCTCTACTTTTTAACCAATAAAATGTCTTAATTTTGACCATGACAATTTAAAAACTTTCCGGAAATTTTTTCGTGTCGCCACGATATTTAAGTGGAAATTTTTTGACAGCTCTAGGCGATTCTTAAGGATACCTTTTTATTTTTGACGTCATCTATGTGCGCATGATGACGTCATCGCTAAAATTTTTAAATGGAAAGGTGGGTTTTGTAATATATTATTTGAAAGGTCTTTTAAATACCTATTCAGTCATATTAATAAGCCTAAATAATTCATGTTTATTTTCGGTTAAAAAATTTATACATTTTAATTACTTCAATTAATATTTATTATGTATTATAATGTATTAAATACAAAGAAACCTAAATTAAGTGATCAAATTGTCTGCCTTCAGCTAAAATACAGTGAGAAAGACGTACCTCAAACTGTTCTTGAACCTTCTCTAGAAGTTATTTGTGCAACCTGAATACTTATCCTTTCTTTAAATTAATTGATATTTTGTGGTTTATTTTGGTACACTTTACCTTTCAAGTATCCCCACAATAAAAATTCAAGAGGAGCTTTATTACTATTTCAAGCTTTTTGTTTCCAAGTAACACACTTTAAAAATCTGTTATAAATTTTTTTGAACAATTATCTATCAATGTCCTTGAGTTATTACTACTGACAACTATACTAGTTTTTAATTTTCTTCATAATCAAACTATCACGAACAACTATACCTAATAGTCAACATATGATAATAGGTACTTTCCAAAACCCCTCCTCTAAGTTTACTTAGGTATTTTCTAGCGACATGTAAACTTTTAAACCGAGATTTCTTGTACGACAATCGAAACCTGTTCTAGGTAAACTTTTTGTCAAGAAGTTTGCTTAATTTTCTTAGAGCTTACGAAATGTAGTTTTAAATTATTATTTTCAATCTTCTCTTGTACAAAATGATGTTTACATCTTTGTGAAACAACTGTATTTTCCACAAATTATATCATTGATTGTACCTAGGCAGTAAAATTAAAACAAAAATCGCTGCAAATCATAATTATGATGTTGCCATATATCAAAACTAGTAAGAAAAGTAGGGATTTATCATATTATATTAAATACTCCTATATGGACATTTTCTATACGTGGAAGGTGTTCCAATATTGTGAAACAGATAAATGTATTGTTTGCTCTCTCGCATGTAGACTTAGTCAGTTATGCACATCTTTTGTATGCATGTAGCAAAACAGAAAAATTCAATTGGATAAATGTGTTTTAGAGATTTCTCAAGCATGTAAGGTAAAAACCTAATAACGCGAGAGAAAAAAATAATATAGGAGTATTAAATATACAAAATTTATCAAGTTTAATAATCAAAGAATATAGGCCAAACATGTAATCCATTGACACTGCACCAGTGCGATATACTGCAGTAACCAGTGTCAGATCTGCACCCAGTGTCAAACTTTTTTCCCAATGGAATATGTTTCATTCCTATTTTTAATTGTTGTTTTATGATTTCTATGGCATTTATTGCAAAAGTTAATAGAGAGTTTGCGGTAAGGTATTTTACGTTATAAAAATTTCCGTTATAATGTATAACGTAAAAATGTAGTAAAAATTATACCGTATAAAGCTTATTTGTACGATATTTTAAAAAATAACGTTAACCAATCAGATATTAATTCTTATAATTTACTTCCATGGTACAACAAATTTACATTGTAAATTGTTGTATCATGCATGTTTATCATTAGTTTCAATCCTGTTAGGTATTTGCAAAACTTTATCGAATTCAATAATGTCTTGTTTTCTAAAACGAAACAAGAAACTAAAATACTATGACTTTCACGTAGTAAGGGTTTGTACAATATATTTCATGTAGAATAAAGTCTTTTATTTTTTTCTTCGACTGCTTTCTGTAAAGCAGTAAATAGAAGGAATTATTTTTATTAATTTTGTTAATTATTTGTAGCGGTCTTTTTTAAACTTGCACTAGTGACATATCATATGTCATCTGTAACTTTAATTTTTAAGGTACGATAACCGCAAGCTATGTTTACAGATTTTACGATACACTACAGTATAACGGAAAATAAGAGTCTAACGTAACGTAAAACGACTGACCGCAAACTCTCTAATATTTTTTTAATATAATTAAACTATAATAAATTAAAATCACAAAATACCATTAAAACAAGAGATTTATATCTAGATTTGCCAATTAAAAAAAATAACAAATGAAAAGAACGTTTTTATTTATATTTTTAATTACTGTTTTCAGCATATAATTTATTATGTATAGATTTTGGCAATAAAACTCCTTTAATCTATAAACATTTACGAACTTCGTATAAAAATCAATAAATTTGAAATTGTTGCATATGCGCCTAGGCGGGTTACCTAAAATACCCCTAAATTTAACAAAAATCTTAAAATATAGCAAACATTTCCAAATTGAAAGTGGATTCTACAGCTAATCTATGTTCTCAATGACATTAATTAATTTTCTTATATATTACTTACATCAACATAAATAAATAGCATTTATCATACCTTTTTTTGATGGCTTTCTATACTTAAGTTGAATGGAGTTGCACTTCATGCTTTTACCATCACTTATGTTAATGGCACTTTCAGTTTTTAAGTAGGTTTCCTGTAGATGATCCCTATATAACTTGGGATGATTTTCCTGTTTAACTAAAAACAAATCGTTATTTGTCACATAAGTTTGATTGTCCATTTCTTCAAAACAAATTTCTTCTTTGATTGTTTCATTTGAAAGGAAGTGCTCTTCGACTTTAGGGTCCTCCATGAAAACAGCATGTGGTTCTTGTTTCACATCCATTATAAGGATATTAGCTTGGCAATTTACTGGTTAAAAACATTACTTTTCCATTATAAATTCAATAAATAAAAATATTTAATCTGCAACTACCTATGTATACTATACTTTTCACTCTGATATTACTTTTTTTATCGGTTATTTATGTATTACTCTAATCTGAAATAATTTGGAACACACAACACCACAGCACAAGAATGATAAACATTTCACAGCACACAGCACACCCTCTAGCGCAAGAATACAGAATACATCCAGCGCCGGATTCCGTTATGAGGTTAAAATAAGCCAATTAAAATCATGCTTGTGGGCGGAGTTCTTACCGTTGATATTTTACGTGACGTTTAAACTAGGTATAACTGAAAGTAATTTTTAAGGTTTTAAGCAGGTATTTATTATTTTATGATTGTTTTCCTTTGATCTTGTCTTCATTTCATACTCTTTAAAAGTAGGTAAACAAAAGGTATTGATTTTTTGTGGAAAATTTTAACTAGGTAACGTGTAAATGGAAAACTTTGTGTCTTCCTCGTTAAATGAAAAATTCATTAATGTGAGTATCAAATCAAATATCTATTTTTGGCGTATAGGTAGTAATAAGAACAATTATTAAATTAAATCTACCAATTTTTTAGTCTGTTTTGCCACATGGCTGGGGAACAAAAATTATGGAGAAAAAGATAATAGAAGGTGAAGATAAGTTCCCTAACGTTCAGTTGCAATTTTTTGTTAATTGCACGAACAAAAAAGTGTTTGGTAAATGGTTAAGAGAGTTTGAAAACTTAACCAATTCATCATACGTTATAAAAATAATACGGTTATTGAGGATAGAGAACGGATTAAACTTAAGTGAAATATTTAAATGATATATTGGTACCTATACATAATATATTGAATTTTTGAGTTCATTAAAATTATTTAGTAAACATTTAAAAAGTTTTATTTACCATATAAAGTTTAAATTTAATTTTAGATGTCACCACTTTACTCAGTGCTCAAAAACTTACGAACCATCTTCACAAATTAAAACGAGAAATACCAACTGTCCTTCAAAATTAACAGTAAAAATTCATCTTATTAGAAAAAAATACATGGGCATACAAGAAAAATTCCAACTTTTACAAGAAGCACCTTGTGAAATAACTCTTATTGTAACACACAATCAGGCAATTCAGATTATTTGCGGTTTCGGAAAGTTAGTATAATGATGTAAGAGAACAGTTATTACGTCTCTACAAGAATGGACATACAGCAGGAACAGCATTAGAAATGATTAAGTGCAATATCCAGCTAACTTGTGATGACTACAACACAGCTTTAGCAGATAGGAATAGATGCCCAAGTTATAAATATTTGATAAAAACTGGATTTCATTATGGATTAAAACTACAATAATTTGCCCAAATCTATGAAATATTTTAACTCTCGGAGGTTGGAGGATGGAAATCAAAAATAAGTAATAAAAAATCCTCAGTATTTTTACCCTTAATTTAGTTACTGATAACCAAAACATGTATATTAATTAAATTAAACATATTTAAAAAAAACCTGAAATTATCCCCTGGCGTAATAAAAAAATACACCTTTATAATACATTTTTACAGTGCAATTATATATTTTTTTACTTTCTAGCCTAGAAAGCACAAATTGAAAAAGTGCGCCAAATATCCAAGCCACACCTACTAATATTTCTATTGGCCTATTTTAGCCTCATAACGGAATCCGGCGCTGGATGTATTCTCGCCCCTCTAGCAGGCTCACTCTTCCCAAGGTTATTAAAGGACTACTAACCTTGGTATACGCTGTGTATTGACAGGGCACATCCATTTTAGGTTATAATATCTATGATATAGACACATCTAATTTTGATTTTGTTTCGGAAGAGGTCTCTCTACTAATAATATTAACGACAAAACTTTTTAATTTAACAGATCTGTATCAATCTGTATTTGGTGAGAAACAGTTTTAAGAAAATTAAGAAAAGAGACAGTAGTTCTGAAAATCAGGAAAAGAGCAGGAGTTTTGTCTTCAGTTTTTTTAGTTTTGTTTGTGTATATCATCTTTGGTTTTGAGCTTCCAAATAATTCTGTCCCTAAAATGGATTCAAACTATCAACCCCCTTATCTAAAAGGAAATGTTGTGTACTGTTACGTGTACGTAGTTGTAGTCACTCGTCGTGACTACAACTACGTACACGTAACATGTACCTACAAGTACAAATCGTGAAGGCAAAATGCATCGTTTTCCAAAAAATGAAGTGTGTTTAGTGAGTGGATTTTAAAGATACAGTCTTTAAATTATAAAGACTTGTCAGTTGAAGACATTTATAAAAATATGTATTTTGTGAGGAACATTTTTCTAGTAACTGTAAAGTTTTAGGTACCAAAAGAGGTCTTATAAGAACTGCAGTTCCAACTTTAAATTTACCTGGTAAGTGAAGAAATCAAATTGTAATTTATAAAGAAAGAAAACCTGTACTAGCAGATCATGCAAACGTTTTTATGCTGAAAGGACTGTATAAACACTGGAAGCAACCATTAGCATTTACATTTAGTGAAGGACCTCATAAATCCATGGCATTAAAAAATTTGCTGAAGGTTCTAATCTGCAAATGTCAAAGTATAGGTTTGAAGGTAGTATTGACAGTTTGTGACCAAAGTGAAAATAATGTCGGAGCTATTAGACTGCTAACGAATGAAACGAAGGAGGAATACTTAAAAAGAAAAAAAGAGAATAGAAATTTTGGTTTTGTGATCAATGACCAAGAAATTATTCCCAGATTTGATGTCCCTCATATTTTCAAGTGTTTGAGAAATACTCTTTTGAAACATGACTTGTATTTTAAGCAAAATAAATAAATAAATGATAATTTTTTGATTGTAAACATATATTTACTTTAGTTTCGTTGAAATGTACAGTCGACAGAAGCAAACATGGTCCGCGGAAAATATGCCAACTAATTTCAAGGTTATCACAATCAGCCAATCACGAGCCAATGTTAACGATAATATCAATTTTAGTGGCTGCATAAGTGAGATGAAAATACAACTACAGCGACAAGGACACGCCCACCCAGGGTTCATGTTTGCTTCTGTCAACTGTAGCTGTCTATTTTATCGCAGAGTACTTCTTATTGACAGATAGATGGCACTAGATATAAATTTAAGGAATCTGTATTATCGACAATACTTTTTAACACAACCGCTGCTACTCGACGTCGCATACGGATCTAGACAGTAACTAAGTTCTTGCCATTCTATTCGTAGTTCCGTATTCGGTGCTGTAAACATAAAAAATGAGTCATACAAGGAGCTTCAAGATGGCCGACTTCCGTCGCAAACTTTCCTTAAAGTTAATATAGGATAGACCTTCCTGTTTCTTTTTGTTCTAAGGGTTATACGGACGATATTGCTATGGTGATAAGGGGCGATTCCCAAACACAATAACAGAGCGCACCCAAAGGGCGCTTAATATAGTGAGTGGCTGGTGTAGGAAGGAAGAACTGGCAGTAAACCCTCACAAAACCACTCTTATTTACAAATAAGAGAAAGCTGCAAAAGCCCAAAATTACCGGAAATTCCATTTGCGAAAGAAATTAAATACCTAGGGGTAATCTTTGACCAGAAACTTACATGGAATTCTCACATCGAGAAATCCACACACAAAGCCAGAATCGCTCTGGAAGGGTGCAGGGACAAATGTGCGGGAAGAATTGGGGATTAAATTCCAACTTGACCAAATGGTTATATACACAGGTCATTAGGCCAATTATAATCTATGGTGTCCTGGTGGCCCAGGAAACTGCAGGTTGGAGCGCAGTGTAATCTAAAGGCAAGCATGTCTAAGTATCACCAGGGCCAAGAAAATGATGCCGACTGCAGCCATGGAGTTGTTACTAAGCCTACCACCACTGCATATCTTTGTATAGGGTAACACAAGATCTGTTAACCACAGATTACTACAGGGGCCTCCTCCGATAAGTCAAGGACACGGTAAAGCCTACAAAAAGCTATATGAAGAAATAAAGGCGGATCCAATACTGGGAATGCCAATGGATCAAATTGCCCCACAATATAGTTTTAAAAATGAATACGTAGTAGTTATTCCAAAGAGAAAGGACTGGGAAGCAGGGCCTTCTATAACAGCGAATCTCAACTGGTACACTGATGGGTATAAGAGAGGTACAGGAGAGGATCACGATCTCTCTGAGCCTTGGAAGACATGCCTCTGTCTTTCAGGTAAAGGTAATGGCGGTGCAATGTTGTGCAGAAGAGTTGATGAGACGGAAGGTAAAAAGCCAAAGAATCGTCATCTATTCCAATAGCCATGCAGCACTAAAAGCGATAGGCTCATTTCGGACATCGTCAAGTCTGGTGTGAGATTGTCGCAAGGCCCTCAACATACTAGGTAGTCATAGTAGAGTGACCCTAGTCTGGGTGCCAGGCCATACAGGAATAAAAAGCAATGAAAAAGCTGATGAATTAGCCAAGCAGGGAGCAACTGTGGTCAGAAGGGCCAGGCAAGCTAAAATATTCCTTAAAGGCTCGTCGGTCAAATTGTCACGCGACCTGCTATCTCAAATGCGAAAAACGACGAGGATGATGGTGGGAATGCTGACCGGACACTGCAGGCTAAGGAAACATATGCACGCAATAGGCCTAGCAGATGATAGCCTTTGGGTGTGTTCGGGGAGCACGCTTTCGAGCTATGTAGCACCAAGAGCCATATAACGCAAACGAGGAATAGTACTAGATAGCGCCAAATGGCGCAAATAGCGTGCTCCCCGAACACACCCTTTGTAGGTTCTGCCAGGAAAAAGACGAAACTGCGGAGCAGATGCTGTGTGCAAGGGTGCGGTTTCACCTATTCAGAGAAGAAAAACCGAAGGCAGAGAGCTATGTAAGGGAGGCGGCGTCCAGGCCAATACTAATAAAAATGATAAATCTGTATACCGAACTCTAAATATAGGGAGGACCACAATAGATCTGCAAAGGTCGTAGTGGGATAGGGCAAAAAGCCACTCCGTTATCAATCTAATCTATTATAATCTAGGTGTTGAAACTGGGTGAATAGCCAAAGAGAACTGAAACACATTTTGTTGAAAATAAACCTACTTTATGAATGCTGAAATAATTTTATGTTATAGTTTTTATTTATTTTGAATGTTTTTGTTGATCGACAATCCACTTTTAAGTGATTGAATTACCAATACGCAATGGTTTTCTTGGTAGTATAATGAACAAAGGTATATCTAATATTACATTGATTAAAATTAATAAATATAAATCAGATATTTTAATGTATACATAATATATATAAAACAAAATCACAGATAAATGTAACAAATAACGTAAAACATATAAAAATACAATTCGACAGCTCACTTATTTATATTTTTTACACATATAGAATATCAATTGTACATAAAATTCAATTTTAAACGGTTTCAATAAATAAGTTCTGTCCATTCTAGACTATCAAATAATTATAGACAATTTATTGATCTAATTATTTAATATCACATTTTATATTTGCTAAAACTAGTTTTTATTTTTAATAAACAAACAGTAGGTGTGTATATATATAATTCATTAAAAGTTAAAATGTTATATTAATAATTATTAAATGTTAAATTAAAACTTTTTACATCTAAGATATAAAACAATACATTTTAGTTGCACTGAACACAAACCCTTCCGCAATTATTGCTATTAAAATCCATAGAATGGACTAGTAGAATTCTATCAAAAGTTAACAGTAGGTTTTAAATATCCGCAATTTCCCAAATCGGTAAGCCTAGGCATGTAAGCAGCCATGTACAATTAAAATTGAAAACATTAAGGAGAGAATTATGAAAATATATAAAAGTAATTCAGATCTTTTGTGCATAAGAATTTGAAGAAAAAGATTTATATAAATTTTTTACTGCTTACCATAATATTTTTAATTTGTTCTCAAGAGTCTCACCAGAAAAATGTTCAAATTACAAGGTAATTTATTTAGTATCAAATTCAAAATTTAAAAATGAACGAATAATGAAATTTGAAAAAAAATGTATAAACAAAGGAGTGGAAAATCGTTTGTTTCAATTTCCTGTAGGCGGTTACTGGCAATAATCCATCAACAACCCGTTTCTCACCCTTCTCTTTTTTTATATCTCAAACCCAGGCATAAATAAATGTACATAACAGGTACACACCTATTATCTACTTGGACGGATCTAAGACAAATATATAAAATGGGATTAAATTACATATCTGTAGACAACAAATCAGGTAGGCTACTACTAAATATGAAAGCATTGTCCAGACTTAAAACTGGTGCAGGTAATAAAAGATCAAAATTATTGTAAAGAGCAATATTACAATCTAGACTATTCCAGATAATAGTCACAGTAAGCTGCGCAAGACAATTACATATTTAGCTTTTCTATAGGCTTAACAAAGTCAAATATAACTTTATAAATTACTTATCACATTTATTTTTCGGAAGACACTGATCGACAAAGAGGGGATTGATATAAAATAAGATACTTAGTGAAGACGAATACTACCAAAAATGATCAAAAGCCATTTAAACTGAAGACCAGAGATCACAAAAATACATATTCAGTGTGGAAGCAATTTTACTTTGGCCAGTACCTCAAGCTCGGTATCTTTGCTAAACAAATATGATTAGTGGGAAGAAATTAAGCACTTTCAAGATGGAGATTGTACTAGGTACTGAAGTTACATTAGGCTTGGGTCGATAGTATCGCTAACACCAGTTAAAAAAAATATAAAATTCAAGATGAGCCGGTCAACAAATGTACAAGTGTTGAAAATGTTTACAAAAATGCACAAACCATAATTAAAACTAACACCAAAATAGGAAAAATTACATACACTTCCATTCTAGGTTTACAAGTGCTAGTAAGTAGAGTAATATCGTCATCCTCATGCTCAATTCCATCTCTAGTAGGCACTTCCACAATCACAATCTCTGTTGACATTAAATGTATAGGGAATTCACAAGATGTTTGATTTATGCATTCTTTTCCACTACTACCATTTTTAAAACCATACGTTGTTTTATATATATCAAAAACTGCATGCATTATATTTTTTGCTAAGTCATTATCTGAGTAAAAAATATAATAATAATATCCATCCGAAGCTACTGTATGTTCTGTTATCATACGGTTACTTTCATCTAGATATTCAAAGTTTTTACACTTTTGACTCGGTTGGAAACTACGAGATAGTAAAATTTTACCATCATAACAAGTTAAAAGTTCTGTTTCAAAGCTGGAAACGCTTGAATCACTTTCTTCATCATCTATTCCAGATACATTCATTGCATTTCCACCATGTTTGATATGAGCATCAAGGGCGGATACGCTTCTTTTTTGTCGAAAATGTGAGTTTTCTGCAAAAATTAAGCATATATTTACTTAATCTATAACAATGTGCAAAAAATTACAATAATTGATATATTTTTTATAAAAGATATTCAAAATGGTTATAACTAATTTAAACAGGATTTTTTAATTATTTAATAAATGCTTATTCATCGTAGTAACAGTAACGTGTTCAGATACAATAATACTGATTTTATTGATGAAAAATTGATTGAGAATAATAATAATAATAGCACAAAAAGTATAGGGGAGGGTGGTCCACAGTGAGACACGGTACAAAGTGAGACAATGGTTCTCGCTTTCAAATTTGGCGCTGAATTAAGTTGATATTTTATTTGTGGATGGGTTTTGTTTGGTGCCACATGCCAGTGTAGTGAATTCGCAGTTTCCCGAGTTTTGTGAAATAATATCCAAGAATTTTTTTACGAAGGTAAGTAGTTACTTTTTAGAAGGTATTATTGAAGTAGTAATTAACAGCAGGTAGTTTAATTTGATAATTTCACTTCGAAACATTATTGTTATTGTTGTTGGCCCTAACCTCACAAAATTTCGACCATAGAATATCACTTCTTAGAATAACGCATTGGGTTAATTTATAAGACTAAAATAGTACACAGTGAGACTGTCTCAGTCTGTACCAGTTTGTAGTAGGTATCTTCAATGTTGATAATATTTTTTATAAATAAAGCAAAGTTAAAGTTTTTTTTTCCTGTTTTTAATGAAGATAATGAATTATGAACATTACTACATTTCGGTGTTCATTTCAGATGGTAAGAAAACAGAAACCACGAAAAATTGCAACCTTTTCAAAAGAATCAATGAGTAGGGCGGTTGATTTGGTTATAAATGAGAACATGTCTTTGCGAAGAGCCTCCGAATTATGTGCTGTAAAATTTCAAACGTTGCAAAGATATGTTGCTAAAAAACGCTTGACTGAAGGGAAAATCTCCTTCACCCCTAATTATAGCTGCAGATTGGTGTTTAACGAGGAACAAGAACAAAATTTTAAAGAGTATTTGGAAACCTGTAGCAAAATGGCGTATGGGCTAACGACTTTAGACGTTCGTGAACTGGCGTATGAAGTTTCTGTTGTAAATTAACTGAAAAGGCCAGAATCCTGGAATTTAACAAAAATGGCAGGTGAAGATTGGCTACGAGGTTTTATGCAACGCTGCAAAACGTTAAGCATAAGACAACCAGAGGCTTGTAGCTTATCAAAACTGACTTCTTTTAATAGACACAATGTAGGAATTTTCTTCGAAAATCTCCGTAATATTTTGAATAAAAACCCTTCACTTTCCCAAGCATCGAGAACTTTTAATTTAGATGAAACCGGAGTCACCACTGTTCAGAACCCTAAAAAGATTACTGCAACAAAAGGTGACAAGCAAGTAAACCGTTGTAACAGTGGTGAACGAGGTGAGCTTGTCACAATGTGTGCCATTGTTTCTGCTGCTGGAACTTCCCTGGCACCAGTCCTAGTATTTCCCAGGAAATTTTTTAAGCCGCATATGTTACAAGGTGCTCCTCCCGATACATTAGGGTTAGCATCACAAAGCGGCTGGATGAATTCCGAATTATTTGTCGAGGTACTGGAACATTTTATCAAACAAACAAATAGTTCAATAAATAATACTTCTCTATTGATTTATGATAATGCAGAGTGTCACATATCTGCAAAAATAGTGAACAGGGTTAGAGAGGCTGGAATTTTTATAATAACGTTCCCTCCACATTGCAGCAATAAAATGCAGCCCCTTGATCTAACAGTTTTCGGTCCGTTCAAATCGTATTATAACAGAGAATGTGACAAATGGATGCTAAATAATCCGGGTATTTAACAATTTACAACATAGCCGAGTGTCCGCCTTGCGTTTTTGGATGCTTTTACCCCCGCCAATATAGTTAAAGGATTTGGGAGATCGGGGATTCATCTCTTTAACCCCGATATATTTGGGGATGCCGATTTTCTTCCAGCATGCGTAACTGATAGACTATTATTATTAGACACCGATAAGAGCACAGATGTATCTAATGAACCAGGTCCAAGTCATGTTAATGTTGCTGCAATAAATTCTGGTAGCGAAGATAATGATGTTGAGACACCAAGTCGACAAGCTGAAGTAACTGAAGTTGCCCAAGTAACTCCACCAAAAGAAGGCATTAGGTTTTTAAGCCCTGAAATTATACGAGGGTTTCCTAAAGCAAGACCAAGGAAGACTACCAGAGCACGAAGAAATAAAAAAGTGCAATGTTAACCGATACTCCTGAGAAGTTAATTATTGAAGAAAAGGAACAAAAGAAGGCAATGAGCCAAAAAACTAAATCCTACATGAATGAATTAAAATCATTAAAAAAGGGGAAAAACGCGAAGGTACCATCGAAGAGCAAAAAGATTTCAGAAGAGAGCGATACAAGTAGTGAAAGTGTAGAGGAAGTCGTATATAAAGAGGATTCTCGGACATGGAAAGGGATGAAGAAAATTTTATGCTGGATCAAGATTCCAATATTCCACTAACAGAAGGAAAATTTGTACTCGTACGGTTCCCTGGTAGAATACACTATGTTGGGAAAGTTACAGGTAACAATGTAGCTATAATACTTCGTACTATTGCTTATTTTTTATTTTTCTTTTAATTACAGGAGTAAAAGAGCATGATGGAGAGTTCAAAGTATCATTTGTGAGGAAAACCAATAAAATAGACAATGCTTTTGTCTTTCCTAATGATGAAGATGTCTCTTTTGTATTTGTGCTTCCAGATCCAAATGCTAGATAAAAATAAAACTATTTTGTGAGAATAATTGAACCATTCAATAATTGATCTAGTATTTTTATTTTCATTACTTTAGGAGTATAAAAATGAAGGTGGTAACCTATTTGGAAGCCATATTATGGTACATTGTAAATAAAGGATCCCTGAAATGAAGCGGTTTGGTGAGAAGGGGGGGGGTAGCTTAAGTTTGAACCAAATGTTTGAATATTTTATTAAAATAAAATCATTTAAACTGGGTGTTCGGATTTTTATGTCACTTAGTATAAATAAAATCTTCCATAAGTTATCAAATCTGGTTGCATTCAATGGCATTCCTATTTCATAATGACACTACTGACTGGTGGAAACTAGTTAAAAGCGTATAAAAGAGGGATTGGTGTAGTGGTGGCGTAATTTGTGTTCGTTATCATTATCTGCAACAGTACCAGACTATTTTCGAACTTGTTCGCCTATTATTACTTAATAGGTTCCCTGCAAATTTGGTTCCTTTAGCGGTTATAGTTTAGAGTGTCTAAGAATGATATAAGAAATTTTTTGGAGCAGTAACCACCTTTGAAAATTAGCAAAATAAACAAAAAGACTTTGTAACGATAAAGTTTAACATTCAGGAAAGGTAAATAGTGAAAATTAAGAATTAGTTTTACATACTGAATATGAAATGTTAAATTAATGGACGAACCTTCTAGATTTTTTTTGAGAGCATCAATTTGATTTTGCCGCTCCTTTAATTGCCTCTTGGAATGTCTTAGTTTATGCATTTTGTTAGCAGTATTCTGATCGACATTTTGATTCATAAAACTACTTTTCTTTTTTCTAATTTTAAGTAAGGATAGTGCATCGTGTCCTTTAGGGTCTTCTGACATATCTTCTTCTGCTTTATTAAAATCCTCTTCTAACTCGTTGTTTGGTATAATACCTAAAATGAATGCTGTTTATGTAAGAGGTATTTGAATACATGTTCTAATAGACTGTTAATAGACATAACTATAAACCAAAAGTACACCTTGGTGGTTTAAGTTAATTGGTGGAAAGTTTGTTAAATCAATATAAAGAAGTAAACGTTATAACGGTCAAGAAATAAGTTTGGAGACAACTCAATTTATGGGACATTCTAAGGATAAAGGATCAGTGCTCAATGAACGGATACACCTCAGAGTAATAAGTAAACATTGAATTAATTGAAATTGCTAATTGTACGCCAATGTAGTGAATAAGTTACCGGTGATAGGTTAGATTATCATTTTGTGAAATACCACAAATTATACACGCTTTTCGGGGTTTCACCATTTTCAATATTGAAAATAAATAAAAATACTTTATAAAGTTCACTTCAATACACAAAAATTCAGGAAAAATCGAACAAAGCTCTAATCACCTTAATCACCTCTAGACAATTACAAACAAAGGCACTGATGCCAAATTTTCGGTGTGGGTATTTGATACAATTGGTCTAGAGCTTTTTTATCAGTATTAAAGAATGGTAAGAAAATGAATATTAAAATGTATTAAAGAATATTTTATCTGAATAAAAATCTTCTCTTAAAAGTAAAATAAAATTGTTGTAAATTATATTATTACGTTTTTGTTTCCTCCTTTATACTTACAAAACACAACGTCTGGCTATGCTCTGCTGGTAAACAAATCTGTCTCGACGACAAGTAGTAGGGAATATGCCTACTCTATGTTTACTTATTACTCTGAGGGATACACAAATTGAAAGAACTTATTACTCTATAAGAAGTTTCCAAATAAAACCTTGTGGAGGCTAGTTCTTCTAAACCAAAATCGTGGAAATAACTGAAGAGGGAGAATCATCATATTTAGCGAATAAGCGTACCTACAAAATCAGCTGGCTTTTCGTTTTGATAAGAAACTATAACTTTATTAGAATCTGCATCCATTTTAGCACCATACTTTCCATTTTGCTTCATGATATTGCAGGTGTTTAAGTTTTTGTCTCCTCTAACAACTAAAATTCGAGCACCAACATAGCGAGAACAGATCTAAAAAAACTTTATTTGATAAAATTAAACATTTCTGAGTAGACATCAAATACGTTTTTTCGATAATTTTATTAGTTAAAGACGAATTAATTATCACAATTTTTTTTATTTAAATTATTGTACCTATATTAGCTTTTGAGGCCATTGACACAGTTACAGTGTAAATGTTATATATAAATTACTACACATTTGTAATAAAAAACAAAATTTAGATTTCCTTGAAGAACTTGAAATAAAAAGACGTCTAGCAGATCCACAATTTAAAGTTGTTAATGAACAAATCAATCTTGGAAGTTCTCCACGATTAAACTGTTTACTTTGATTGAGTCTTCATTTTATACATAGATAAGACGTAATTGTAACATAAATATATTAAGTGTGTAAAGATCAGCATGATATAGTTTTTTCCTGGTTTATCTATATCATTGCACAGTTATGCTGATCTTAGAGGGAAATACATCCAGGATAATCCCTTAGGGATAATAACATCTAGGCTTTAATAATGTTATGTCTTATTACTTCCATACTTGGTTTAGCCTAAACACTATGTACTTAATCAACATCAGGTAGCTACAAACAAAATGTAACTTCAATATATCAATCAGACTATGCTAATTTTAGCGAAACAGTTGTAATTGAATTGCATTGCATTTTATAAACCTCTTTTTTGAATAAAAGTGGAAGTTTCGTTCAAACGTTTAGTTGTTGAACAGATGGACTTTCACAGAGTAAGGGTTAGTACAATAAATTTTATAAAATAAATGGTTACATTACATTATTTACATTTTGGTACCTAAATTAATAATAATTCTTAGTTATTTAGATTTTTATGTATTTGGTGCGGAGAATTCAGAATTTCTGGTAGGGTGTTCAAAAATTCTAAATGTGTTATTTTTTTTGAATGTTGATAATATACGGGGTTGGGATAAAGTATAGAACCAAGTAAATATATTTTAAACGAAAAGAACAATATTTATGAAAATTTGCAGGTAAGTGCAATGGAACAAAACGCATCTGATAATAATATACTTCCGGTTTAACCGGAAATGCCATCAACTTCTTTAATTTAAATGGGACACCCTATATATTTTTACAGATTTTGAAAGAGCCTGTTATTTTGAATTTATACATACTGAGTTTAGTGTAAAATATTTTGTAAAAACGAGGAATATAGCACTTTAACCAACCTTCTTTGTGTTTTTTGCATTAGAGCAAAAAACTATTTAGATAAACTAATTGACGTTGTTTGTATGCATAGTAATAAATAAACAAGTACTGTTTAGTACGTCTTTTGTTCTTCAAGTGACAAATTCTAATTGACGGAAATAAATTGCACAATTCAGAATGGTTCAATTAAGTGATCGTGTTAGAACTCCTGAAGAAGTGTGTCATATTTTTAGTAATTTGCATCTGGAGAGAAATCCTATATCACGCTCAACAGTAACTAAAACATTACAACGTTTTAATACTACTGGGATGGTAAAAAATTTGCTAAAACCTGGAAGACCGCGGACTGCAACGAACGAAACTGTTAAACAAAATATTGCAATCGATTTAGAAGAATCACCTCAAACTTCCACCACAAATTTGGCACTAAACCGTTTTCAATAATTTTACCTCTACCAAGGGTTATTTGTGAACCCCATAAAGAATTGTGTGCAATGAAGTCTCCACAAATTAGAAATTAAATCTGATAGTTCTGCTTCTGAACTGAAGCATTAGGTGCAAGTGGGTATTTAAGGAGTAAGCTGATTTGTAGAAGCCTTTTGAAACAAATACAGAAGTTCGGTCACTGGTTTTTTTGAGATTCGGTAAAGTTAGTTTCTTGCAAAGATATCTACATTCCACTGGATAAGAGTAAATGTCATTATAAAGATTATTGTGAATTTATGAGGTATTTCAGAGGTAACTAAAACATTACAACGTTTTAATACTACTGGGATGGTAAAAAATTTGCTAAAACCTGGAAGACCGCGGACTGCAACGAACGAAACTGTTAAACAAAATATTGCAAACGATTTAGAAGAATCACCTTCCACCACAAACCATGGTATCAGTCGACGTTCTGTAGGAAAGATATTAAATAGTGAAAAGTATCATCCGTATAAGGTACCGCGACGGCTGGAATTTTGCGAACGGCTAATGGACATCTGTAATGTCGACGAAAATTTTGCTTCTAGCATAGTTTTTTCCGATGAGGCAACTTTTTGTTTAAATGGAACAGTTAATCGCCATAACTCAAAATAAGCTTATAGGCCCATTTTTTATCGACGGAAACTTGAATGGTGACAAGTATTTGGATCTACTAAATAACGAAATTATTCCTGCACTTCAACAGAATGGGCAATTACCGCAAAATATTTGGTTTCAACAAGATGGAGCACCTCCCCACTATGATAGTCGGGTTAGGGATTTTCTGGTTGCGAATTTTCCAAATCGATGGATTGGACGTAGAGGATTCATAGAGTGGCCTGCTCGTTCTCCGGATCTTAGCCCGTTAGATTTTATTCTTTGGGGTTATCTAAAATCACGTGTTTACGTTAGACGACCAACAAACTTACAGGAATTGAGACAAAGAATTATTGATGAATGTGAACTAATACGTGGAGAAGTCTTGGAAAGAGTGACTCAAGAATTTGTTAATAGGATGGCATATTGTCAGCAAGTAAACGGCGAGCATTTTGAACATTTGAAGTAATTTTGTTTCTCATTATTCTAAAATAATGAAATGTACATCTATTGTACTACTAACAGTGAGTTATTCCTCGTTTTTACAAATTTGTTTACATTAAACTCATTATGTATGAATTCAAAATAACAAGCTCTTTCAAAATCTGTAAAAATATATAGGGTGTCCCATTTAAATTAAAGAAGTTGATGGCATTTCCGGTTAAACTGGAAGTATATTATTATCAAAAAAATGTACATCAGATGCGTTTTGTTCCATTGCACTTACCTGCAAATTTTCATAAATATCGTTCTTTTCGTTTAAAAGATATTTACTTTGTTCCATACTTTATCCCAACCCCGTATAATCAGTGATAAAATATTTAACGGAAAGAGTGGTAATGGAATAATGGCATTAAGGAGGACGTTTTGAAGCCATTAGATGGCCAAGTGTGATATTGGTATGTCCAATTCGCAATCTTGTGATAATTATCTTATCCCTTCTTGATAATGAAGGAAGGTAAAATGGCTTGACGGTTTGTCAAATATCACAAAATTCCGAAGGGGTCCTGTTCCAGTGTTCTTATCATAATGAGTAGGTGCTGTTTTTAAAGAAGTTTTCTTAGTACAGTTGAACTTTTTCTACCGGAAGATTGGATATTGCAGCATCTTTTGCTGTGCGGCCTGCCAATTCTTTGCCGAAAATGCCTACATGAGAAGGGATCCAAATTAGTATTACGATTAAACCTTTATGATAAAGTTGGTGGTAAGTGAATAATGTCATAGAGATCGTCTAATCGGTTCCATGTGAGCACAGGGTCGCAAAGGCTTAGATCAATTGGGGGAAAAATTTGGGAGGAAATATTAAAGTGAGTGCTTTTGCCATTATTTAGAAGACAAAGGTCAAAGTTTTTATAAACGTTTTCAATAATTTTACCTCTACCAAGGATTATTTGTGAACCCCATAAAGAATTGTGTGCAATGAAGTCTCCACAAATTAGAAATTAAATCTGATAGTTCTGCTTCTGAAACTCTGAAGTATTGGGTGCAAGTAAGTATTTAAGGAGTAAGCTGATTTGTAGAAGCCTTTTGAAACAAATACAGAAGTTCGGTCACTGGTTTTTTTGAGATTCGGTAAAGTTAGTTTCTTGCAAAGATATCTACATTCCACTGGATAAGAGTAAATGTCATTATAAAGATTATTGTGAATTTATGAGGTATCTCAGAGGTGGTCATCTTCAAGAGGTTCTAGGGATGACTAAGTTGTTAGGATTTCAGCTTCTGAATTTTCTATATTTAGCTCCTTTTTTAACTAGTCTGGTTAATCTGTTCTTGATGGATCTTTCAGCTTCTAGTATGGAACTAGAACTTCCAAAAGAGTTTTCGAGAAAAGCTATAAAGTTTTCTACTATGAGGGTAAATTTATCCTTTGAATTACTGTTGATATTTAAGATAGCTTTCTTTGTGGATTTTGGCAGCTTGGTTTATTCAGTGGAGAGGTCTCTCTTCAATCTCTTTCTGCTAGATTTGGAAATTGCTTCTTTTGGTTGGTTAGGACGGGGCATAGGATTATTTGTAGGCTCGTCTGTTACTAAAGTACTCCCATTTGAATCTGCTGAACTAGGATGTTCTTTTTTCAGGTGTTGGGTTGGAGTGTGGGATGACAGGGACAGAATTTGGAGAAATAGTTGCGTATGTAATTTTAGTGGGAGTCTTTGATCTATCTGGTTTAGTTGGAGGTGAAGGAATATGTGTATAGGCAGAAGAAACTGTTGATTGGGTATATAGGATAAGTTGGCTGAGTATTTGTACAAAGACTTGCAATATGGCTGGACTGCTTACAAATGAAATATTCGGTAAGATTTATTGTCAAAAGGAATAACTAAAGAAGTTTGTAGTTCGTAGCTGTCCGTAGGTGGAACAATGTAGACTTGTTTTCTGAATGAAAGAATATGGTTGTATTTATCTCCTGGTATTCCAGCTTTCAGGAATGATATTTGCGAAGTTGTTGTAATACGTAATCTTCTAGTGCTGTTCGAATTAAGTCATGAAGAATATAATGGCAAACATTAAAGATTTAAACCCTTTTTGCTGATGTCACTAGTCGTCTTATAGTTATTTTTAATCAGCTGGTGCACAAGTTCAATTTTATTTAAATATATACAGATCCTATAGATAGGTATCTAGATAGGTACCTAGATGCGAAAATAATATTCTTTGGTCCTAGGATGTCTCCATAAAGGCTTCTGCATAATCGAGCAGTTTTAGCCTATCCACTGCTATTGCTTGTTCTTTTTTTTTGAAATGGTGGGGGTGGTGGTGCGTAAAAGTTACATTACGATACGCAAATGCGTTTTATAATGAAGATTTTTATAAGTGCAAAATATAAAAACGTTATTTAAAATATGTGGATAGTTAAAGACTTTATACTGATTGTTTTAGTTGATTGTTAGATTGTTTAAGTTACTTATACTTTTATAAAAGTGTTAGTTTTAAATAAAGTTGTTTAATTGTCATAAGAAATGTAACAAATAACAAAGATTCATTAATAACTTTACCTTTAACTTGACTATAGAACCTTTTAATAAATAAAAACCCCAGTACTCCAATGTATCGTCTGGTAATGACATTGACTTCTTTAATCTAAAACACATATGTTTAATTAAAAGTAGTGTGTTAAAGATAGATATTAATTTTAATTAAATTACAAATAACGATTACCAAAGGTAAATCTATCAAAGACCAATTTGGATTTTTTAGTTCTAAGTTCCTGTTACAAGAGCCAGCGAATTTAACTTAAGTCATCCTTAAGCAACGCTCACAACTCCTAGGAGCTGTAAGATCTTGACTTTGGTGGAGTGGCTCAGTAACCTCCCTCGCCAGATGTGTAAAGCTAAGAAACAGCTTCGCCTAACAGAAAACACAGCGTAATCGGGTGAGGCTGGATATCGGTCCAGATGAATGCCGGGAAAGCTCCGTGGAAAGGTACCTGGGAACGTATCTGACAAGTCTTTATGACTAGCTTGGATGAGGGGGCTTGAGGGTATCAGTTTTTGGGCTAATGACCGATGTCAATAAAATTTTCTTTACTTGGTCATAAATAAAAAACATACTTCTTAAAATTTTAAACTTTAAAACGGCCCTGTACATATTTTTTTTAAATTCTTTAATGGCTCGATATTACAAAATCCCAATTAGTACCTGGCAACATTGCAATATAAATACATATAAATATTATACTTATTTCTGTATTGTAAAATGTGTTGCCTAACCATTTACTTACTTGCTTAACCACATAACCATAGAATTTTATTTATCTGTGATCCAGCATCCAGCTTTTATGTCTGTGATGAGACGTATCCAAACATGGGCAGTTGCCACGTCAAAAATTTATTTCACTAATCTAGATTTTAATAAATGTTAAACAGTTTCTCATATGTCAGTTAAATATGGCCGTTTACAAAATGTATTACGTTTTAAAACTTTCTTACATCAGTATTTTTATTTTTGAAATTGATACATTTTATCATAAATTAAAATTGATACGCCACTGACAAACCGGAAACTGCTGACGCCATTTTTAAACACCATCTAGGACTATTGGTGTTTATGTATAACGCTCCTTCCAACGTGCATGAGAAGATTCGTGGAAACCATCGCTTCACAATAACGGAGCTTTCGCTTTGCTTCCTACAAGTTTCACGGACTTTTGCGATACAGCGTTTTTATGACGACGACGAGCTCCGGACGTGCGTCACTTAGTGGCTGAGATCGCAGGCGGCGGGTTTCTCTGACGAAGGAATTTCGAAGCTTGTCCACCGTTACGATAAGTACCTTAATTTGTTTGGTGACTATGTAGAAAAGTAGCATTTTAGTCACTCTTTCAGATGAATATAATAAAATATTTTTCCTGTACCTAGTTTTTGTTTTATTACAGTATTAGAATTATCAGTAATCTATTTTATGTAAGTATTTTTGCCAGTCGAAGAGTTTTTCTTGCATTTAATAGGTTTTTTTAAATAATAATAATAAATCATCGGTTAGATGCCAACCTTTGATTATTTAACCAATGATTTATACGATCGTTGGTTCTTAAGGGCCTCAGCAAGTAATTAGATCTGCAACACATTTTGCAGTTCAGAAATGACTACAATTTATATGTACGAGGGTTGTCTGAAAAGTTTCCGACTTTAACATGAAGATGGCAGCACTCGTAAACAAAAGTTGGGGAATGTGTTTGCACATGCTTTGAAAGGTACCCACTAAAATTTCAGCCATTTTGGACGCGCAATTGTTGTTTAACAATCATTTGAGTGAGTCGATGTGAGTGTTTTTATGAAAATGGAAAAAATCGTGTATCGAGCTGTCATTAAATATTTGTTTTTGAAAGGCAATACGCCTAGGTAAATCAAAAACGAGTTGGACGCTGTGTACGGGGACTCTGCACCATCATTTACCACCGTGAAATTTTGGGCTGCTGAATTTAAACGAGGCCGTACCAGCTTGAGTGACGATGAACGTTCGGGACGTCCAAAAACTGCAACCACTGACGATAATATCGCTCAAGTTCACCAAATGGTGCTAGACAACCGTCGAATTAAAATTAGAGAGATAGCAGAGGCTATAAACATGTCCAAAGAACGTGTTTGTCACATATTGAATCAAGATTTAGGCATGACAAAGCTGTCCGCGCGTTGGGTGCCGCGTTTGCTCACTTTGGACCAAAAACGTGTCCGAATGAACATTTCCAACTCTCTTTTGGCGCAGTTTTGGCGCCGATTAATGACTGTAGATGAAACTTGGATACACCATTATACTCCAGAAACAAAAACACAGTCAAAACAATGAACTGCGAAGGGGGAATCGGCTTCAAAAAAAGCAAAGGTTTCTGTTTTCTGGGATCATTACTTGACAAGCTGAAGGCAGAAATTGCGGAAAACGGCCACATTTGCAGGAAAAAAGAATTTTGTTTCACCAAGACAATGCGCCGTCTCACACCTCAGCGGTTGCCATGGCGAAAATCCACGAATTACGGTTTGAACTGCTTGACCACCCTCCTTACTCATTAGATCTATCCCCAAGCGACTTTTTTTGTTCCCTAAGCTAAAAGGAGACTATGTAGAAAAATAAAAATTAATTTGAAGAAAAAATGTCTAGTATCTTTGTTAGGTCGGAAACTTTTCAGACAACCCTCGTATTTATATTGCAATGTTGCCAGGTACTCATTGTGATTTTATAATATCGAGCAATTAAAAAATTGAAAAAAACTTTGTTCCGGGCCGTTTTAAAGTATAAAATCTTGAGAAGTGTATTTTTTATTTATAATCTATAAGTGGTAAAAATTTTATTGACATCGGTCATTAGTCCAAAAACCGATATCCTCCTTTATAATACAATTTTAAGCCCATAACTTCAATTTAAAAGCAAATCCCTGTTCCTTCCTCTCAGATTTTTAAGTGTTTTAAAAAAAACTTTTTTTTTCTGGAATCGCTTGTTTTCTGATAAGTTCACCTTTACACTTAACGGTCATGTTAACCATAACATTTGCCACCAGATGATGGAAAATCATACACAATTTCCAGAAAAGGATAATTTTTGGACGGATAATTGGAGATTTTATCATAGGCCCATTTTTCATTGATAACACTTTAAATGGCGAGAATTATTTAGCACTTATTCAAAATGAAGTCATCCCATCCCTTAAACAAACCTTAGTCCTGATGCAGCGAACCCACAAATCCCAGCGAATATGATGTGGTTTTTATTTAAGATTGGGATGTTGCCAAGACGTTCGCAACAAACATTTTGAATATTTCTTACACTAACATTAATGTTTTTTATGTTTAATAACAAATTTTGTAAAATAGGTTCTTTAATTATTTATTAGGTACTTTTATTACAATAAATTTTGAAACCCTTAGTACTTCAGAAACAATCAAAGTTAGGTAAAGAACATAAAATATGTCTAGAATGTTCTGAATAATCCAAAAATTAAATAATATACAGTGTTGTATTTGAAAAATCAAACTTGTTCTTGGTCACGATCACCTTATATAAAAAAAATTAACGACAAAACAAACGCACTAAAAATACTAATCAACGGGTGCGAACGTTTTTTCCAACATGCCCCCATTTATCTGTTTTCGAATTTATTCCATTTAACAGTTCCACACTGTATCTATGTAATTAGTTTTCAAGTGTAAATTACGCTGATTTTTAACTAAACAAATCTCTGGAGATATTGAATTCTCGATGATACTTTGTGCGATAGAAACTTCATAAAATAAACCCGCAATATCTCTATAGGTATATTTTAAATTATTTATAATTACCTAATATGTTTAATCCTTCCACTTTTGCTCGGCTTGCTCGGTAACTGGAATGCATTAAATGTTGAATTCATTTTAAGTTGTAAAGAGTCACAAAATATAGAGGAAACTCCTTCCGAAATTGCTAAAACATCTGATTCTGCTACAGGATAAACTACATCAGCGAAAACGTGATGCCTGAGATACAGAGGTATTATTATAAGTATGGTTGGAAGAATGGCGGTCATCAAACAAAAAACCAATACCCGCTTGGCTCCGTGCATTTTTTCTTTTTCTGGAAAAAAATAAACAACAATCTTAAATATAAAAGACACCTAAAATACGTATCAGAATTATTCCTTCTTCAATTCATTTTCTGCATTTCCTAAAAGGCGAATTACAAACTTGAATTCGAATCCAAATATTCTGCTGAAACTTAAAAGTTTACTGATTCGCCCTCAAACACAAGTTTAATTACGGTAGTTGCGCACTCATCCAGTAACAACCGCTACAGCATAGAAATATGTTTCAAAATTGCGTCTGAAAACATACTTGCACAATATGGTAACTGAAGATATACTGTCTTTTGCCTTACTTCACGTCCATCAAGACATTCCTAATGTTATGAAAGATGAAGCGGTGTTGGAGAGTGTTTGTAAAAAATGGGTAAGAATAAACAGAATATGCTCTAAACTTTGTTTGCTTTATTACAAACTGAAAAACAACTGAATAGCAAAGAATGTTTTAAACTGGCATTTAGCTGGTCAAGGCAGGTTCAGCAGGGAAGGAAGTGAGCGCTGTAGCGGTCGCTAACCTTTCCTGAAGCAAACGGAGGAATACTTCTTAGCTGGTTAATTTAAAGCAGCGTCAAATATGAGATAGCTCTTGAAACCAACCTCCAAAACTTGATTGGGTGTCTATAGGAAGACAATTATTCTCTGGCTGCAGACAATCCACAAGCAAATTGTATAAGGAGCAGGGTGGGGAAACCGCTGGAGCAGAGGAAAGTATTTTAGAGCTGCAGTGGAAAGTGTATGAGACGCTGTCCAAAAAATGCCCAAGGCTGGACCTTCCCCATGGAAGGAGGTGAATACAAAATAAGGATCAATATACTTGGTTTGCATCAACGCGAGTCCACGTATCTTATGGAGATATAACCTATGAGTTGCAGGAATAATATACAGGGTGTTTCATTAAGAATTATCCATATAGTAACTGGAGAAACCTCAGCACTAAATATGAAGATTTAGGCCAAAACACTTAAATAAAATATTCCTCCTAACCGAGATATAGGGTGTTGTATTTTAACTATTCTAAATGATTGTATCCCATATTTTTGACACCTTCTAATATTTTTTGTTCATACTTGGCAAAAAGTTTACACATATTAGGTTACTTTAAACAGTGGTAAATGATATTTTTTCTCGATTACCAGAGGCGTGCGGTAGGGATGGATACTTTCTTTTATCCCCCTACAATTTACCCCACTGTCGTAATAATTGTTTCTGCATGTCACTTTCTACGTAAATATCATCCTCTTGTCTCAATATGATAGAGTGAGTAGTTTTAGAGTTATTTGCATTTAAAGGTAATATTTAAAATATCCATTTTTGTTTTATTGCTTATTTAACATGAGATTCCTTAATAATCTAACCACCTTGACAACAAAATTTGATAATTCTAATCGTAAATTCACATGAGTCAATAACTATTTCACTGAATAAATAAAATTTATTAGTTTAAAATGATTTTTTCATATTAATATTTATCAAAATTTCAGTTTTAAATTTATAACAAAATAGAACTATGATTTTCATTACGAAATAACATGATGAATACATAAAATAAACGTACTGAAACAATGATTTACTTAGACTACTGTAAAAAAAATTCTAGTTAGTTAACATTATAGTAAATTTTCGAAGTGGCCTCCATTGACTTCAATACATTTATTAATCCTTTTGGAAAAATTTCTCCTAACCTTTAGAAATATGTTGGGTTGATTAAATTATTAAGGAATTATTGGAATAAAATGTATATTTTAAACATTACCTTTAAATGCAAATAACTCTAAAACTACTCACTCTATCATATTGAGACAAGAGGATGATATTTACGTAGAAAGTGACATGCAGAAACAATTATTACGACAGTGGCGTAAATTGTAGGGGGATAAAAGAAAGTATCCATCCCTACCGCACGCCTCTGGTAATCGACAAAAAATATCTTTTGCCACTGTTTAAAGTAACCTAATATGTATAAACTCTTTGTCAAGTATGAACAGAAAATAATGGAAGGTGTCAAAAATATGGGATACAATCATTTAGAATAGTTAAAATAAAACACCCTATATCTCGGTTAGGAGGAATATTTTATTTAAGTGTTTTGGCCTAAATCTTCATATTTAGTGCTGAGGTTTCTCCAGTTACTATATGGATAATTCTTAATGAAACACCCTGTATGTAATACGATGTCAGGCAGTCCCGCAGGACAAAATATTTTGTATTGATTGCAAAAAAAATTGCCAAAAGCAATTATAGACCAAAAAAAATTTATCACTATTAACACAATTTTCATAATTATCTATCATAAAAATATTTGCTTGTATATATATACCATGAGTTAATAAAGTACATTAGCTACTAATTTTACTTACGGTTAATGTTTTATCTATACGGTAAGTACCTCAACACAATACTACATAATGCTAAAAAGATTAAATCACGAGAATTCAAAACAGATGTCGATTGTTTAAATTAATAATTAAAATATTCCTTCAAAATGAATAGGCAAACGTACTATCCAAACAAATATAGGTACAACATATTTTTTATTTGATTTGAATAGATACACATATGTATGTAATTATTGTTTTAATCAAAACCTTTAAATACATTTTATCCCACAATTTTAGTACCTACATAATTGGCCACTAATGACCTTCAAATATGTTAATTGTTTTAATAATTAAAATAGAAGTTCACAATCACAATCTACAATCTTTTTTACAGAAATAAACTAAGCTAAAAAATAAGAGTAGGTAATACAACATACATAAAATAAAAATATTTTTATATTTTGCACTTATAAAAATCTTCATTATAAAACGCATTTGCGTATCGTAATGTAACTTTTGCGCACGCAAATTTTTGTTTTAAATGGTTGGCGACATGAGTGAAGTATCTAAAGGCAAGACTATTGACAATGACATTTGTGGCTAATAGCAATTTATTAATTTTATATTGTTCTTTAAGGAAGTATCTGTGAATATGAATATAATATTTTACTTATATAATATATTATTATTGGTATATTATTAATTTTAAAATATTTTAAAACATTAACATTTGATAATTTAAATGTCACAACTGTCAAATTTTATAAATTACACAGTGCTGCCGACATACTTCTTAAAACAAAAATTTTCGTAATTACATAAAAATAAAAAATTAATTTAAAAAATGGTAAAAAGGGCAAAATATAAAAAATATTATAAACAACTTATTTCATATGGCTGTTGTGACACTCGTTCTTTAAAAAACTCATCGCTTCGCGATTCGTTTTTTAAACTTGAACTCGTGTCATAACAGAATTCCATATGAAATGCGTTGTTTAATATACTATTATATTTACATATATACAAAAGTGCACCAATAAAAGATACAGTTTAATAATTATTTTCTGCACCTATGGAATAATATGTCAATTATTTATGGTTTTTCTTTAAATAATAGTAGTAGTTATATTAGTTAAGTTCTGTCGATTCGAAACTTGTTTTTTAAAAAACAAATATTTCAATCTTGAACTAGTAATTTATTTTTCAACAGAAATACAAAGAATAACTACAAAATTTGAGAACTAAACTAAACTGACATGTTAACAGTCGATCAACAGTAATTATAACCCTCAAAACCAAGATTCTTCGTCTTCGTCTAGGACTCCTCTACCTGCATTCTCACCGGAGTACAGTACGACAATACCTCTTTCTCCAAATGATGCATACCATTGTCCAAGTTTTTTAATATGTAAACATTAATAAAGCTTATCCATGAACTTATCTTAGAAATAAACATAGTTTTTGTTCAGGAGTTATTGGATTTTTATTTCTATTGTATGGTGTTGAAACAATGTCATCTTTTATGCGATTTAAAACATAATCAAACAATACTGGTGTCAAACGAAAATATTGTCTAAATTTTTCATCATTTGTTTGGTGACGACATATTAAGATTTCATAGACGCCTTCAGTTTTCCGTTTCTTAAAAATTTTACTTTCTTCCGACCTTTTCGTTTCTTCTTCCGATGAAGACTTGTCTTCCAAAAATATCATCATTGCCAAGTCCTAATCATCCATTTTTTGCTTTTAATGCAGAAACTCTCTAATTATTGTCAAATAATGGAACTATACACAAGATATAAAACACACTATAAACACACAAAATGAAACAAATACAAAAATGGATTTAGGCGGTCAATAATGTTAAACTCTTGCTTTACATCTGTGCTCACCGATAGCGGCCGTCGTGAATGGTCGTCAAATTACGGCCGCTTTATTGCGGTACCGCTATCCTAGGAAACCAAAGCTTTAGAGTTTAAAATAATCCATGGCTGCTTTATTTTTCGGTTTATATGTTTAAAAAACGCAAGACCGCAAGACTCTTGCAGGCTTGGTCTTGTGTATATCTTGCAATACTAAGTATTGATCTTGCATAAGTCTTGCACTGCTCGGTCTTGGTCTTGATCTTGCAGCCTGAAGTTGGTCTTGGTCTTGGTCTTGCATTTTCTGCAAGACCAAAACCAAGACCGCAAGACCAAGACCAGTCTCGCTCATCACTAGGAACTATTAATGAACTCCGTAAAAAATTTTTGACCTTTTTCAGAAGAATGCAGCAGCCTATGTTTAATAACATGCAAAGCAGTCTTGTTAAGCGTTATGAGTACTGCTTGGAACGCAATGGCGAGCACTTTGAACACTTGTATAGAAGCAAAACTTAAAATTCGCATTATTTGAAATGTTATTTAATTTTTCATGTTTAATAAAGCTTTCGTTTTTCAGTGTCGTTTGTTTTGGCGCATACTGTACACTAAAATTAAATTAAATTTAAATTTTAGATTTGACGCATTCTGTAATGATCGTGGAGAAAGAAATTTATAATTTGTGCTTTTAACAAACTATTTTATGATGATAAATTACTTATTTGGCATAATTAAGAAAAGAACAGTATGGTCAATTTCTATATAAGTAAGATAAAAATATTAGTTAGTAGCATTAATTTATTATATAAATATTTAATTACTGTTTCTATTCCAATTTGATATTTAAAAACCATTCCAAATTGTAATTTATTTTTTACCTTGTATTAAAGTAAATTAACGTAGATTTCTATTTTTTGCATCCATTTCATTATATGATTTTAGCAAGAAATTGCAATACCACACCTTACAGTGCATGTTCGAGAGGAACAATAGAGTCGCCCAAGATCTCCAGATCTTACAGCACTTGATTTTTCCTATGGATTTACTTAAAATTAAATGTTTACATCGATAGGTCACAAATTTTAGAAAATTTATAACTTAGAATTAGATTATTGTTTCAGAATTGGTCCTTAAAGATGCCTACCTATTCTTGAATAAATTAATTTATTCCATAATTTCGCCTCTCTAATATTTTTTTTTAATTATGTCAATATACCTAATTAACAACTAAACTGCTATTATTATTAGAGTATGGGAAAACCATAAAAACTTCTAAAAATAGCACTGATTATTAGTAGGTATATATAGGTTAATTGTTTTTTTATTTACCTATACTTTATATTTTGTAGGACAATATGATTTATTTTAGAATTTTTTTATTTTTTCAGATAAAAGTGGTTACTAACCTACAAAAATACTGGTAGTTATACTGAAATGTACATTATGCAAATGTAATATATATTTTATATATACCTACTCGTTTTCAGTAGCCGGTAAAAAAATTAAATCGAGAAATACATGAGTGATTTTTTTTAATTTGACTTTAAAACTGAAATGAAAGTAGGTTACAAAAAATATTTAAATAATTACCTTAAAGATCGCAGTTTGGCATGAACACCAATAAAAACAAGCATTTCAAACAAATTGTATTTACTTTTTCACATTATTTTTAAAATAAACCAGGTGACTATTTTTCCCGTAATGTGGGGTTGTCTCTGGTAATGTTTATATACAGAAATTTTAACATGATTTGGCCTTGTTTCTATTGATTACACAGCCAAATTATAAAATTGAGTAGAAAAATGTAGTGCCAAAGAAAACACCAACCAACTACCAACTAGTTGGTGTATTCTTTGGTATTAAGTACAGAATCTGTGTACTTTTGTACCCTTTTGCCAAAATTCATTTAATTATATATATTGCAATTTATTATACGAAAACTTTCGCTCTCGTAATCTTTCTCTTTTCCAAATATATACTCTCCACGTATCTCAAGTAGGATATGACAATTCTAAAAAGCAGAAACTGCCCTTCGTCGATCCGTCAGCGATCACTGTACTATGCTTCATAAATTGCGGCTTTTATTCGTAAGAATCAGAATTTATAAAGCCTTATTTGGAAATAATATATCCAGAAAATATCCGTAGCATAAGTTTAAAGTATATATTTTTCATATATTATAGGTACTTTAACCATTAATACATTAGTTTTCTGATATAAAAATTATTATGATTTTAAAATTTACCATTGAGTTGAAGTATAGAATTGTACTTCTGTCCAGTATAGTAGGAAATCGTATGTGTACCTGACCCTACCATGTTAACCATTTTTTTAAATAAATTGTATCACTGAACTAAGCACTCAATTAACTCAACTAGGTGCAACAATACCATAAAACTCTATAGAATATAAGAAAAGTAGATAAACTTGTTTTCATTTCGTTATCATCCTACTATATATTTACTTATTAATTAAAGTTTTAATAAAGCATCATTAAAATATATTTTTGTTTAATAGTTGTTTACATTAAAAGAGTCAACAAAAATTATAAAACGACAATAAACTGCGACAATATTACCACATTTTAATTAAAACATAAATTCTGTTCATAAAAATTATATTGTAGTAAATATTTTTATTTATATTTAAAGTGGAGAATACTTCGAAAATTTAAACAAAACGGTGACTTTGCTTGGTAATGAATCATCGCCCAAAAAGAAAATGTTAAACACAATTTTTAGCTCTTATTACTTTGCCATCAAGTTAAAATGTATCTTACTTTTTAAGAGGTATTTTTTATTGACTCATTAAGCTCACTTCTTTTTATTTAATGATTTATTTGATCGGAATTACAATCTGGAAATTAAATATAATTTGAAGGTCCCTAAGATAATTCAAGAAATATAAACTCTTTCTGGGTACCTTTCTCCACATTTTATGTATTACACCAAAAATTAAGACGCGTGTAGACTACTATGCCTTATCCACAACTACTAAATCTATTTTTATCTTGTAAGTAATCCATATCTCCATTATGAATTCACAAAAGGTACAAAGGAAACGTAAAGTCTATCCCACAAACTGTTTATTATTACCTAATGTTGCAACTACTTTCGGTCACAATAATCAAAAATAATTAAGGAAACTTGGGAGTACATAAATGATTCGCCTGTATTTGGTATGTACAAATGAATTTTTCCTGTCCAAGAAACAAAGTGAAGAGTATTCCAATGGTGCAATTAAAAAAATATTCTATAATAGTATAATGAGTATAATATCAACAGAAGTTAATTAATATTACCTTAATCAAATAACTTTTATTATATTATATTATTTTATCATATATTTTGTGTATTCGTAAGAAAATTTTAAGTTAGAAATAATTTTTATTATGTAATGTATCAATATTATATTTTGTACATAAATATGTTATTTAAACCTAGTAGAAACTTCGCGAAATGGTTATCTAATGTGTAAAAAGGAGACAGATATATTTTTACTATGTTGTGTTCTGGAATGATCGACAGTAGACGAAGTGAGTATGTCTAGTTATACATAGGAAAGAAAGAGATACACATATTTTTTCCAGAAATGACTAATTCATAGAACCATATACGAAGTTTCTGGAAGGTTAGCATAAAAGGACTTGATCAGAGGTCGTGGGTGGAAGTATATTATTAGAAGTCAGCCATAGAGGATCGGTTATAGTGAACAGTCAGTGAGCAAACAGTTTTTATAAAGTAGTAAAAATTAAGTGTTAAATAGTGACATTAAAAATACAAGCTAAAACAATCAAGAAGTAAAACAAAGTGCTAAATAGTGACATTAAGAACATAAGTTTAAAATTAATACCAAAGTAATCAAAAGTGTAGATAAAACATTTTCGGGGCATAAAAAAGAAGAAATTATAAGTGTACTTACTATTTATAATACAATTAACAACAATTAACAAAACAACCACGACATTTTTCAACAGTCGGAAATTCCACGTATACCTTTGTTGGTTTTCGTTTTTCATAGAGCGACTACGGATTTTTTTCACCAGGACTCTACATTAAGGTCAGATAACTGTAAACATTTTGAATTTTTGTAGTAGTTAGTTAAGTTTTATAATTTTGAAAAAAAAAAGAATTTATTTGATATTCAATAATTACTGTATTTCGGTAATAACTTACTTACCATTACATAAAAATAACATTAATTAATTTAACACAAATTCTACATCAAGTAAGTTCTTTTATAGTTAATAAAAGGCCTTTCTTTTTTCTTATTTTTCCTACTAATTAGTTTCATTATTAAACTTTCAATATTACTGTTTTAACTTAACTCTTTTTATAATAAATTTGTAATTAAAATTAATCAATTTTTCATTCATATACACCTAGTTGTCCAACTAGAAACTTGCAGAACAAAGCACCCCTGAGAAAAAGAAGATCTTGCTACTTTGAACATTCAAATAATATCAAATATTAATTAATAAAATTTATAAATACAAATCAATCAATAAATAAATTATCATTAATTCATAATATTCATTACAATATATTGGTTTTAAAAATCTATTTTTTAAATAAAACGTGACAGTTTTGATAAAAAGTTTCATTTTTGATGTTCCCAGACATTTGCGTTAAAACTTCGCTTATAATCCATTTTTAGCCTACTCGGAACGTTTGTAAGTAACTTTTGAATATACCAGATGAAAGATAATTTTTTTCTACCTCTGTGCAAAATTTCATTCATGGACATCTTCATTTACCCACCAGCTCCAAAGGAAATATCCCTTTGTGAGAAAATTCATCACAAAGTTGAGTAATAAATCTGAATGGGATGAAGACACCATACAGAATTTAAACCAGAATGCCATAAAGTGGTATACGGACGGTTCCAAGCTAGACGAGGGAACTGGGATAGGAGTTTTTGGACCGAGAGCCTAATACTCAGAAAGCTTGGGCACATACCCGAGCATCTTTCAAGCAGAAGTCCGCTCCATCGAAAGTTGTGTGGAATTCAATATTGGAAGAAACTACCGCAGACAAGAGATTGTGATCATGTCGGATAATCAAGCAGCCATTAAAGCGCTGAGCTCAAATATAATCAGTTCGAAGATGGTTTGGGAATGCCTAGGCAAACTAAATGAACTAGGCCAGAAGAACACTATCACCCTCCTATAGGTCCCGGGACACATAGGAATAGAGGGGAACGAAACAGCAGATAAGCTGGCAAAAAAAGGAGCTGAAACCCCACATTTGGGACCGAACCATCTTGTGGGATCAGCAGTAGAGTAATCTTAGGAAAACTAAGGGAAGAAATGGAGAAGGAAAAATCCAAGTACTGGAATCAGTTGGAAGGACTGAGGCATTCTAAGATACTACTGGGGAACTATGACCAGAAGAGATCTCTTAGCTGCCTTAACCTCAGCAAAAAAAGGCTCCGAATTCTTACGGGAATATTAACCGGGCATTGCCGGTTAAGAAGCCACATGAAGAAACTAGGGTTAGCAGAAGAAGCAAAGTGCAGATTCTGTGAGGAAGAGGATGAAAACTCAATACACATACTATCAGAATGCCCTGCCTTGCAGAATTCTAGGGCTAGATACCTAGGAGCACATGAAATAGAAGAAGGCGGGGATCTACCTGACTTGAAGCCCGACGATGTTCTAAACTTCCTCAGGAAAATACGACTCGAAGAGCTGCTATACATCTAAGAAAACATCAGAACATGGCAAGTAAGGGGGAACAAAGTGTACCTACTTATCACCCCTAAGTTATACATACATACATACGAAGGAAATATCCGAATTTACGTTAAAAATTCGCTTATAATCCATTTTTAGTCTACTCAGAACGTTTGTAACTTTTGAATATACCAGATGAAAGAGAATTGATTTTTCTACCTCTGTGCAGAACTTCATTCATGGACATCTTCATTTACCCACCAGCTCCAAAGGAAATATCTGAATTTACGTTAAAAATTCACTTATATATTTAAATAATATTTTATTACATTTTATATTTTTGCTTTCATTTAAATTAACTTTAAAATTTTTTTTATCAACCACTAATTATCATGGTTCCCCCGTATTTGAATGTATTATCATGTGCGAGTGTTCAATTTTACATACAACTTGCTGGTCGAGTTTGAATGCACAGTGGATTTTTATGCGCTGTTGCCAAATGGGTTGGTTGTCGTAGTTCTACGGTAGGAGCTAGCTTCACCCCGATTTTAGCTTAACATGAATCTAATCTAACAAGTTTGTGCTATTTTCTATAGTTAATAATTGTAGAATTTTAACAATTGGTCAATCTAATCTGGGGGATACATTTAACATTAAAGTTTAAGTTTTGATGGCTTCAATTTATAAAAGGTTTTTAAAAAATGGTATGTTAATAAACATCAAGGTAAGTACTGTTTTTAGATCACAATAAATAATTAACTATTGCACAAAAGTTATAAAAGAGAAATTCTATCTCTTGAAAGCAAATAATCAATTAATAATGTTTATAGCAATTGCAATATTACAAGATTTATAGGTTTAAACAAAATATATTTTGCTACAACAAAAAATTTATAAAATACAAATAATATATACTTTTCCAATACATATATAATATTATGTATAATACAATATGATTAAATATAAATCATTAAAAATAAATGTACAAAATAATAAAAGATATAAATTATAAAATAAATTAAAATTTAATAGTTGTCAGAGGTACATAAAAACCATCTTCTCCTTGAGAAGACATATTTGATATATGTATAGTATTTAATTCACACTGACCAAAGTCATAATTTCTATATTTCTCCATTATTTTTGAGGCATCAAAACTCTTTCTCTTCATCCATTTTTTGTTTGGATTTCCTGGAACTTTTCTGTATTTTGTATTTATTAGAGTCATGTGTAATTTAACCTGTTCTTCATATTTTTTCAGCAAGCCTAAAACAGTAGAATATTCCTATCATATTTGGCTTACTAAATAATAAAATAATAACAATGAATAACATTTGTATATTTCAGTTATTGAAATAAATGTAAGAACTGTTAACTTTACTTAACTATAACTGAATGTGTCTACAGTTCTTATTATACCTTTACTAAAATACAAATTTAATAATAATACTTGGAACAACAAAAGAAGTAATATAAATTAAAGTTACCTTTTTCATAAAAATGTTCGGATAATTGATTAGCAATGTCTTGTAAGTTTACTTCTTCAGTCTCATTAACAATTTTTGCATTTGCATATAATACATGAACTTTTTCATAGTCTTCATTCATGCATTCAATGCCAGCAATATGAATTTTTAGATTACCCATTTTTTGTCTTAAAGGCCTAAAAATGTTAAATCAGTTAAGAAAAATTCTGTAATACAGAACAGTAAGGTAATTTGTTTAGAAGGGGAGCTGAGAAATTTACTTTTAGACTTTAGATAATAATATATTGGTTTAACATACAATTAAGTGTTTCTTATTTATTCTAACTTATGAGATTTTAAATTTAATTTCAACTTTAAACTATAAATGTGTTCAAAGTAATTGATTTAAATTGATTTTTGCTTTTTACTTACACTTAAAATACTTTATATATTTTAATAGTTATCACTATAATATATGTAACCTTAATTTTGCGGGTAATAAAAATCAGGCAGATTGTGACCTTTGTCATTAGATTTACCATTTGACAGTTTGCTACAGACAGATTATGAACTAATGAAAAATAATGGGTTAAATTGTAAACCAGCAGTGTTTTAATATTACTGTGACATAAAGGTACATCACAATATCACTATAAAATATTCTTAACTATGTTAACTTTTTAGTTACAATTTGTATGAAAAAATATAATAGTGTATATGAAATCTTACTTTAAAACATTTTTATTGTATTCCTCCAAAGCCAACACAGCTTCTTTTTTTTCTTTATCATTTAATAGAACAAAAACATTTATTGTTAGATGCAATTTTAATGGGCTTTGGAAAATTGAATCTTCTAAGCCTCTTATACTTGAATCTTTTAATATTTCATTTTTAAAATGTACAAAATTACTTTTAATTTCTTCACTTGCTAAAGGGATAGCACTAAATTGCTGTGGTGTTGATAAATCCCTTATGTAACCTAAAACTGAGAGTAACTCCCTTAATGCATCTCTTATGTTATTCTCTTCTCCGGCAATTATTATTTTATCATTTTTACCAATATTTGGTAAGGATATAGTTGTTCTGGTTTTGTTTGTTAATGTATTTAAATCAAAAAAATTATTGTGTTTCAGCTTTGTGTAGTATAACCTAAAATAGAAAAAGGATTTAAGGAAAACACACAAAAATTCTAATTACAAAAAGGGAAGAGAAATAGATAGTTTTGAGAAAAAACCAAGGTAGGCCTAGCAGAGTAGTATTCTATGAATATATAGCGATTTTGTTTAAAAGTTTTAAAAGTATGTATGATACTTACGGGGGCAATTCAAAGCTTGTGTATAAAGTTCCATCTTTATCAATATCAAAATCAATGTGATGCATTTCAAGTTCATCCTCGTTTTCTTCCCCTAAATACATTTTATTGTTTATTTGAATTTTAATTTATATTATATTACTATATTATATTATATTACCTTTGATTGTAACTGATTTCGAAGTTTTTCCTCGAGTCTTTTTAAAATATTTAAGATTAAAGCATCTACCATCTATCCACATACGAATCGGTTTTTGACCTATATTTTTTATTCCCACTTTAAACATTGATGTTTTTTGAAAAAAAAAATGTTTGAACCAAATAGGTAAATATTTTTAATTTTTGACTAATGATAGAATTTATGGTTTTGACTTTTGACGAATGCTAAACGTCAGTTTTTTAAAGTTTATAAACATTGGAACTACTTTTTGTGCGGCGGAACTACTGCTAACTTCTTTATTTTGTAGAATTTGCCATTTCTGATTAAAAAAAATCATTTTCTCCAAACTTTTAAAAAAAGATAGCGTTCGACAAATCCAATGGCAACTATTCGTGTTCCTGAACAAAAAGTAATTCTTTGTGGAGAGTATGGTGTAGGTAAAAGTTCAATTTTTAGAAGGTTTACAAATAACACTTTTGTAACAGCTACAGATAGAAAATCAACTTTAGGATTGGACCATTGTTCCAAATTGTTTCATGTTTCTGATAGGGATTTAAAGGTATTTGTTGATATTTTAGTTATTATGATCTAATGTATTATTATTAAACTGAAAATTAACTTTAATTATTTTGTTTAAGTTGCAATTATGGGATACAGGAGGAATGGAAAGAGTGGCTTCTATTACATCTAGTTATTACAAATTTGCTGAAGCAGCAATTTTGGTTTTTTCATTTGACAATCCAGCTTCATTTCATGTCCTATCTCAACATTTATTAGATATTGTCACATATGCAGAAAATGCAAAAATTTTTTTATGTGGAAACAAAAGTGATCTAGTTGGTATTCCACCTCAAATAACAGATGGAGAAATTGAAGCTTTTTGGTAAGTATAAGTTAATAGTTAGTGTGTTGAATCTGTGGACATATGAAAGACACAAATAGGGCTTTTATGAAATGAGCCTAGGTCTAAAATGCTTTTTAAGGACAAAATAATTTTCAGTTAGAGTTTATGAAAGTCAGACAACTGTAAAGATAAGTTTTCATTGAGATTTTAAGGTACATTCTTTACAGGTTATAAAAATGTTATAGTAACTCCTTTAATTCCACATCTTCATTGATGTTAAGGATCATGTAGACTTGATAAAATTAGCACTCCACTTTCTGTCAGTCTGATTTATTTATATACCTACCCATTTGAGCAACCAGCCAATAGCACTATGAGAATATGTAGGTCCTGTCTATTCATGTCTAGCAACCCTTGAGATCTTTTTTAAAAGTTCTCTAAAAATGCAAATTATTCCAAGTCATAAGTACAAGTAATTTAGTTTTATTTGTTTTCTTCAATCTAACAGCTCACCAGTGGGTATAATTTTAGATACCTATAGTCTCAGAGTAATAAGTAAACATAGAGTAGGCATATTCCCTACTATTTGTTGTCAAGACAGATTTGTTTACAAGCAGTGCATTGCCAGATGTTGCGTCTTGTAAGTACAAAGTAGGAAACAAAAACATAATACTATAATTTACAACAATTTTCTTTTACTTTTAAGAGGAGATTTTTAGTCTGCATTGCCAGATGTTGTGTCTTGTAAGTACAAATTAGGAAACAAAAACGTAATAGTATAATTTACAACAATTTTCTTTTACTTTTAAGAGGAGATTTTTAGTCAGAGAAAATATTCTTTAATACATTTTAATATTCACTTTCTTACCTTTAAAAAGCTCTGCACCAATTGTATGAAATACCCACACCGAAAATTTGGCATCAGTGCCTTTGTTATTGTCTAGAGGTAATTAGAGCTTTGTTCGATTTTTCCTGAATGTTTATGTATTTAAATGAATTTTTTAAAGTGTTTTTATTTATTTTCAATATTGAAAATGGTGAAAACCTGAAAAGTGTGTATAATTTGTGGTACTTTGCAAAATGATAATCTAACCTATCAACGGTAAGTTATTCACTTCATTAGCGTAGAATTAGCAATTTCATTTAAAATTTATTACAAATAAGAAAATCAAATTAATAATGAAATACATATAACCTTTTAGAATTCCTTTCGATAAAAAGAAGTATGGTGCCAATTATTTTTAATGTGTGTAAATTATTTAACTAACATTTATATATTATGGTGATACTCAAACCAATTACACGCCACTGTACGGCTGTGTTTTCCTACACCTCTAGATGTCAATTTTATTTTCCATCTCTATGAATCATAGGTTCATTGCTATTGATTACAAACTGTATGTTATTGTGTTCTTGTGGCACCTCTATGTTTACTTAGTACTCTGAGCCTATAGTTATCAAAAAATACTTTAAGTTTAATAGAGAAGGGCTGATAAAACACATGTTCATTATTTTAAAGAGAATCCGAAAAATAAGGACATTTCAAAGAATATGAAAAAATAAAATGAGGAAACAATAAACTTATTACAAACATACCAATTTTAGAATGGTTCAGGGCAATAATACTAACAGACCATGCATTGCAAAGAGTAGTACTTTCAGAAAAAATCAAGTTCTTCAAGAAAGCAAAAAGCACCAAATGCATTGATTAACTTATAGAAAAATAGTCTATCTAACAAAATTTGAAATTGTCATATACTTCCTAACATAAAACTATGCTTATGAGAAGTGAAATACCTTGGTATAATTCTTAATAGTAGTTTAAAGAAGCTAAAAGCAAAGTTACTTGTTTTTACAGAACTATTATAAGACATACACTCACTTAAGTAGTTGTAAACTGTTAAGTTCAAAGTTAAATGTATGTGCTTTACTAGAATGCATCAATCACTGCCAAGGCTACTGCAGAGTCAATACTCTGAACAAAGGTGCACTCTACCTCATATAAGCCAATGCCATCATTGATTTACTAGCCAGAGACCAAGTAATTTATTAATTTATTCTTAAGGGAAGAGATGGAATAACAAAAAAGCTGCAGATAAGGATACAAGGGCGGATTTAGGGGAGGGGGGTCATGACCCCTCGCCCAAATTTTCACTAATGTCATCATTATTTTTGGACAAATTCTCCTTGAATCACGGATTCTTGCAAATCTATTATGTACAATTGAAATTTGATTTTAATAAAACTGCTTGCTTTTATTTATAAATATTTCTTAATTTTATATTTATCATTTAGTGAACAATGCCACAATCTTGTATCAGGAATCTACAAAACCTCATGTAAAACGGGTGAAGGTTTAGAAGATATGTTTGTGGATGTAGCAACTCAGTTAGTAAGTATGAATAGGTCCAGATTGGACTTGCAAACTATGGAGCAGCATGGTTTTAAGATAATTCCATATGAAGAGGAACAACAAGATAATAGTTGTATTTGTTAATTTTAAAATAACCACATCTTGAACGTGTAAGACTGTTTTATATAATTTTTCAACCTTAATTTCTGAAAAATATAATGGCATGCTTAAATCAGGAAATATCAAGGATACTGTATTTAACTGCTTTTCATTTTTTTAATGAAATTCACCTACTAACTGACTATATTCCATACATTTTATTTCATTTCTCATTATTTTGCTGATAGATATCATTATTTATAAACGTGTTTAAATTATTTAAAACAGTCCTCATATGTTTAAACTCGTTTCTTTAATATAAATGCGAGTATAAATGCTTATATGAAAATGTATGCTAGAAACACAGAAATTATTTATGATCAAAAGTGGAACTAGTCGCAAATTTTGTTGTGTATGTTTAGTTTAAGTCAATAGATTGAAATATTATATTTTATTACCTGTATAAGCACAAGTATAAACTTAGTTTAAAGTGTTTAATAATGAAATTGGAAACAAATAATGGTGTAAATTATAATAAATTAGAAAATAAGCACGTTCATTTGAATACATCAAGAAAAATAAAGTTTTATTTTAATTTGATATTGTCTATAGTTTATCTAACATATGTGATATAACATGAGACGTGAATTATTTAACTAATTTCTACTTATGTTAATAATACATTAATGGCTTTTTAATTAATCCCAAAGAATAATCTCGTCCTAGATCTGTGATGGCGATATTTGATAACAATTACTGTTTTAATGTATTTGTACTGTTTGTAAAGAGAATGTAACTAACAAGGACTGAATTTGATAAATAAAATGTCAATATATAACATGTAGTTGTTTATGTCGTCACTATGTAAGCTGGGATCATTTTATGTGCAAGGATCCTTGCACTATTATTTTGGTTATCATGGGACTAAAACCTTCTTTTTTTAATCTGATATCTGCAAATTAGCGGAGAAGTGGCAAAACTGGGGGTTGTGCGTCTATACGGGTGGCGCGGTCTGGCATGAGCAGCTGATAACTGCAAGATTGTCAGATTAGTCATTCCTAAGGACGCATCGCGGACCCAATTCCAAAGTGTAAGGTAACGTGCTGAAGGATGAATGACCGCTGGGGTAGAAGCGGAGTGGTTTAGGTTGAAAGTGCCACGATTAAAGAAGTGGGAAGCCAAATTAATATATACCCAGAGCATGCATCTTGGTAAGTAACAGCATTAATCACTTTTGTGTTTCAGAATTCATGACGAGAGACCTCGTTCCGATTCGAGTAAACATCGAGTTCGAGAGAGGGTGTCTCTAGAACTGCAAAGACTGGTGGAGTACTCTGAACAGAAGAAGCTACCGCTTCTCATATGATGTGATGCTACTGGTCACAATACCATATGGGGAAGCACAGACACCAACAAAAGAGGTGAGCAAATTTTAGAATTTATTTTTAAAAAGAATCTTGTTATACATAATGTGGGGAATACCCCTACTTTTGTGACTGGAACAAGGAAAGAAGTGCTAGACATAAATCTAAGTACACCGAACTTTAAAGATCGGGTGAAGGATTGGACCATCTCTCTCTGATCATAGAATGATTATGTTCAGATTAGAGTGTATTCCTCCTGAGCTAACACTCAGGAGAAACCCCAGGAAAACCAACTGGGAAAACTACCATACTAACCTGAAAAGAAATATTGAAAGTCTCCGGGCTAAAGGAAATGCCAGAAACCACCTGGTATTAGAGAATGATCTCATAGAACCGAGACGCGACAGCTCTTCAATAGAGCCAAACGCAACGGAGATTGGCAGAGCTACACCGAGAAACTCACATCATATAATAAGGAGATCAGGAAAGCTAAAAGAAATAGCTTCAGAAAATTCTGCGAAGAAATTGACGCTACACCCTCTGCCAAGACTACACAAAGTCTTAGCAAAGGGAAAAGTAGACACAGTAATGGCACTACGAAAGCCAGACGGAAGCTTCACAGAAAGTGAGAAAAAACGAGCTCTGCTCCTGTTAGAAACTCACTTTCCTGGAGGAACAGTCACTTCAGGAAAAATGAGGGAGCATACTAGAAAACCTACCAGTGAAGACACTGCAATGGCAAAACACATATGGAGTGAAGAACGGCTGAGATGGGCTATGAACACTTTCCAGCCGTTCAAAACCCCTGGTACGGATAGAATATTTCCTGTCCTACTTCAACAGGGCCAGGAAGCAATTATTCCTTACTTGATCCGAATTAGTCGGAGCAGCCTTAAACTGCGAATCATACCAGAATCATGGAGAAGGGCCAAAATCACCTTCATCCCAAAAGCAGGGAAAAGGGACACTACGCACCCAAAATCCTTTAGACCGATCAGCCTTACATCGTTTGTCTTAAAAACGGTGGAAAAAGCCATTGCATTGCATACCCGTCAGCATGCGTACCAAGCAGGAAAATCCACGGAAACTGCTTTAATACAATTGACTGACTGACTGGCCTTTGACAATACGCCACATGAGGGTGTCAAAAGAGCATTGATTGAGAGAGAAGTAGATCGAACGACGTCCACCTGGATGTCGCAACTGCTATCTACGAGAATTGCAGAAATGTAGGCAGGACAAGACACGAGTTGAATGAAGATGATTTTGATCGTCTCTAGAGTTTTGCGAATCAATGACGCAATTTATCAATAACAATCCACAATTGTTAAACAATATTTGCTTCTCTGATGAATGCTCATTTTCATTAAATGGCTTAGTAAATGGGCATAATTGTAGATATTGGGCAGAAAGTGATCCACATATTATGTGTGAATTCCATACACAACATAAACGTTTCGTGTGGTATCCTAGGTGACCACATTGTCGGACCTTTCTTCATCAACGGAAATTTAAATGGTGAATCATATCTTGAGTTACTCAGGGAAGGGGTTGTCCCACGTATTACAACAATAATAGAAAATGATGATAACCTTTCCGAAGATTTACCGGTATTTCAACAAGACGGAGCTCCCCCACACTCTGCTATGCCTGTCCGACAATTTTTAAACTAAATATTCCCCGCTCGTTGTATAGGTAGAAGAGGGCAGATGATGAAGTGTCCACCTAGGTCACCGGATTTAACACCCCTAGACTTCTTTTTATGGGGGTATTTAAAAACAAAAGTTTATGCTACCCAACCAGAATCTCTGGATGATTTACGAGAGAGGACAGAAAATGAATGTCGACAATTAAATCCAGCCGTATTAAGCAATGTCAGAAAGGCTTTTGAAAATAGATTATACCATTGTATGGAAGTGAATGATACTCATTTTGAACACTTATTGTAACTTCATAATAAATAACACAGTTAAAAAGATTAAAGAGTTTGAACTGAACTACAACCCATTTTATTACAGGCAAATAAGGCGAAAGAAAAAAATAAGTAAAGTAAAGAAAGTCAAATATCTTGGACTCCACCTTGACCAGAATAAACTGACATGTAGCACACACATCAAAACCAAAAGAAAACAACTCGATTCAAAAGTTAAAAATATGTATTGGCTAATAAAAAAAAATCATAGTATCAGTGGAAAATAAAATTTTAATTTATAAAACTATGCTAACACCAATTTGGACATTATATGACATTTGTAATAATCCAAAAGGAACCCCCCTTTCCCCGCCCCGGGTTGACATGAGGGAAAAAGATACAATAAGTTAAATAACATATCGGAGATCCCCGGTATCATTTATTCAAATGAAACTAAGTAACCTTTGCGTAATAGCGACAGGACATTGGTCAGCGAAAAGCTATTTCACAAGAATGTATTTGAAAAAATGTAGAACACGAAACTAAAGAATTTGCAACTAAAGAAGTTTCAGTTCTGAAAAAAACAAAAAAAGTCACGTAGGAGCTAGCCGCGATGTGTAAGCCAAATTTTGCTGGCTCAGCTCCCGAAGCGTACCCAAGCAGTGCCGGTAGCAGGGCTGCTAGCCAATAGTAAAGAGACAAGTGAGCAGAATGAGGGAGAAAGGGTAGTCTCATGAGGTACTAGGGGAAAAAAGACTTTTGCTGGGGACCAAAAAACGAAGAATCAATGAATTCGATTTGGACGTCTCCAGAGGCTAGATGCCTATCGAATCCTCCGTGTTGAGAACATGGGGGGAATTCGATTTGGAGCGTTCCATAGGCTAGATGCCAATCGAATCAAACGCGTTTAGGGCAAAGTTAAGTGTTTTTTTTTGGAAAGTGAGCTAAGTGCTAATTTTCAATAAAATAATTAAAGTATAATAATTTAAATAATCGATCATCGGGCCGCGGAAACGAAGTAATCTTTTGTAATAATAATAATCAGTGAAATTTTATCCAAGTGATAAATCACAATATTAATTTTACCGGGGCGATTAATAAAAATAGTGAGTGTGTGAGTGAACCTAAACTCGCTACAGGGAAAATTGGTGAGTCAATTTAGATTATACTAACCCTTAATAACTAAGAAATTTTATGGGAGTTTGGATTTGTTCGTTAAGCGAATTTGTATCGTCTTAATTGTTCAGACGGATATTGTATCTTTTATCCTCAACCGGATATATAGAGTTTACCGGGTCTCCACTGTCGGGACGTAGATAATATTCTCCGACAGAGAACTGAGTCCTCCGGGAAAGCCATACATAACGTAACGATTAAGAATTAAACTGTAACCAAATTGATATCACGCAAGGGTCCATCAGACCATATTTCAATTATTTTTGTTGATTAGTTTTAAATCTTGTTTATGTTAAATCAAAGAAAGTTTTTTTTTGTTTTTTCTTTTTCTTCATCAAACTTAGAGCTTAATAAATTTGCTAGATTCTCCCGAGAATATTGTGTATCATTTCTCTAGACTCCAGACCTTTTTCAGAGCCCAGCAACAAATCCCGTCCTTCCTAACCGCCGAAGTAAGACCTCCCAACACCAAATACTGCGGAGGCCGAATCCACGAACCCTAACTTTAGCCTAACATCCGCTCGGCTAGGCTAAAGTTGATTAAAAACTAAGATTAAAATCTTTTAGCGTATTACACATTGAACTATGGGGGTGTAGCAAGCCATCTAATACCAAAATCTGTCCTTCCAATTCAAAACACTTCGGATGATAATAAATGCTCCATGGTATGTATCAAACGAAGCAATACATATAATCAGAGATGTCATCAGATCCTATTCAAACAAATACAGTAATCGATGCACCAGACCATGACAACGAACTAATTAATAACCTTTACAGCCTACCGTTGGAGGATGAAAGGCTTAAAAGAATCTGGCCAGAAGATCTATGAAGTAAAATCCAGAGAGTCACCTATCAATGACAAATATTTTACTGATTACTAGGTTTAATGTAGTAGATTGTAAATTCGCAATAAATAAATAAATAATCTGAAATAATATATTTTATTTTAATAAAGAATTTGGTAATTACATGTTATGCATTTATAATTTATATAAAACTGGACAATTTTTTTGTTTTACTTTAAAAAGAGTAAACATATAGGTACCAAAAACTACAATCAAAACTGTTACGCAGTTAAGAAAACTGATTTTAAATCTTGTATAGAATAGTTTAAAGCTTTAAAATTTTTATTTAGATTCGAATGTTTTATTATGGATTACATTAATTCAATATAAAATGCTATCACCTTACTATCCAAATATCTTTTTTTTATTTTAAAATTCTTATATATCACAATATTATTTATATTTACAATTATTATAGGAACAATTTATTCAAATCAAACAGTTTCAAATGCTTTATGTGTAAATGCAAATATTATACCAGTAAAGGTAGTTGTATTGCAGTTGGTACTTTTGTAAATTATTGAGATTGCTAATTTTCAATAATTGAGGATTAAATGGAATATTTAAACAAAACCGTTGATATTGAATCACAAAGTTGGAGTTTTAAATACGGACAATAGAAAATTTTCAAACATTGCATCACTTTTTTTTAAATTAAATAGCTAACCCAAGTAATGATAAAAAATAGCATATTGTGCAGCAAATAGTACGCAAAGTTTTCGATTGTTCGCGAAGGGTTTCTTGAGGGTAATCGACAACGTAGCACGAGTTGCACATACTATTCTGCATCACAAACAAATAAAAAGTTTAAAAAAATGTGGCGCTTCTAATGTCAACTAGTGACATATACTGTTTCGTGCGCGCAAAAAAATCGTGCAAATTTAGGTTTTGCCGTAGGAAAATTTACTTTGAGCAAAGTACTACTTTTTCACTATGAGTGATACAAAAGAAATTCTGAGATAATCCTCGGACAAAATATAAAATAAAGGTTGCTAGATTAGTTAGAAATAAGTGCATGGAGAGAACGCTAATATTTATGAACTTCTAAATGACAACTGCTGCAGGGCTGAACTAACTTTCGAAGGCGGCCCGTGAAAATTTTCTCATGCGGTGCCACTTGGCAAGATGGTAAAAAAAGAAAAGCAGCTGAATGAGGAGTTTTTACTTTTTACTCAAAACACGTTCAAAATTTGGCATTAAAAAGTGCTCAGCAGGTTCGTTAATTTGGCTATTTTTGCAAGAGTACACTGTTTTTGATTATGGTTTTATGCAATTGAGCACAGAAAATGTGAAGATAATGAAGCGGTGAGGTATAGGCCTTTTCATTAAAGGCATTTTTTGTGCACATGTGTTAGCATCTGCCATCTTTTTCGTACTTTTTTTGGTAAAATGTTAATTAAAGTCAATTAGTTTTTTTAAGATGAAAAAAATAAAGTGGTAAGTCAAAATAAGCGGTAAAAAATGTTTATAATCAATGATAATCATGTTATCTGTACGAACCAACTAAACTAAACCCTGATTCAACCCTATCAAGAATTGCAAAATGTTGAAAAATTATTAAGTAGGTATATGGAATATTTAATACAATTTCAACTGAGTTTGTTTTAAAAATATTTGCAACTTGGATTTATTTTTTACATAATATATTTATCATTTAATTAAAACCATTTATGTTTCCATCGAGAAAAACAACCCAACAATACAATCAAGTTGAAAACGTTAATTTCATTAAAGCCCTTTCACACGGTAGTCCAGTTTTTTGCAGGATCCCGTTCGATGGCGATGTATTAATATGCTATGCTATTTTCAAGAGCATCCCGCATGCTGGATCCTGCAAAAAAACGATCAGGTCGAATTGTGCCATTCGGTTTGTTGATGAATAACCTAGAATCTATTTCGCTGCCGACGACGCCGATAATACCAATAGAATATTGGAATAATGAAGAAAGTTTGTTGGTTTAATATATATAAATAATGAATTCTGTTTTTATTCATTAACCGTTTTTCGTATTAAGAGTATCAACAGAGCAAGAATATAATATATATTGTTTAAAGATAAATTGGTAACCTAATTCGATAACTGTCAGGGTGTAAATAGTTCAAATTCAAACAATAAAAATTACGTAGAATATATAATTTTAAAGAAAATTTTAAATTCTAATATATTACAGAATATGCAAAAAGACAATTATATGAATTAATTATTAAGTATAACAGTCTTGACATTTAACAATTTCACTAACTTAAATCTAATATTCATTCATTTTCTAAACGTTAAATCAGTTAGACTACACTGACTTTTGAACTAAAAGTGCGATTGTATCAGTAATTAGCTTATTTTTTCGCAGCCGCCGGTTAAAGGGGATTTCGTGTTTTTAAAGTTCTAGTAACAAAAACATTCTGTAAAAACTGACATGTGTATTACCAATGGTAGAAAATTTCAAAATAACTATGTAATAATTTAATACATGTTTTTCGTGATTCCAAACTGCATGCCATTAAAAGATACTTTAGTACAAAACACTAAAAATAGGTAATTTGGCATGCATGTTGAATGAGATGAACGTATTATAAATATTAATTAAAGTTGTGTTTTTTGCAACTTTCATCATGCGTCCCTCTGTTTTGCAAAATACTTGTGTGCATTTAATTCCTGGTGTAAAAATAGCAAGTGCATTGTCATTTTTTTCCCTATATTTTAATAACTCAACATTGTATCTTTGTATGTTTTAATGGTATACAAGGGCCAATTTAGTGTTGAACTATCAACAAAACATTTAATACAAGAAAATGAAAAATAGCTCCTCTGGCGCTTTCAACAACTTAAAATGAAAATATTGACATTTTTTATTGTTTCAGTATAATTAAAAATATAAGGCAATATAAAATTTAATTTAAAAAAAAACTAAATATAAAGTATATTTTAGTTTTTTAAAAAATTAACTTAAAAGTTTTGTTAAATTTTTGACATATTATGTCTAATAAATAAAGTCAAGTTTCTGAAAGATTTGAAACAAATAACCAGATTTTTACCATAAAAAACGCCATTATTTGTTTTGTTATATTCGTCAGTTAGTCTACACTGAACAGAAAATCATATGTTGTTACTCAATACCTATTAAAATATATTAAATTATAGAATTTTCCAAACATACATAAAAATCTAATTAAAACGATATCTATTAAAATAGTAGCTATTTTATAAAAATGAATATCCTTTATCCTGACACACATCTATACATTTATTTAATGTTGAGACCATTTAATAGTTTTTAAATCTATTCCTTCCTGTACCATTTCCCACAAGGGACTCATTTCCCTTAGTCTGGTGACATGTTGTATACATTTTTTAACTGTATAATCCACTTCTGCTTCTGTAGTAAACCGCCCAATTCCAAATCTGATGGAACTATGTGCTAAGTCTTCATCAGCTCCTATGGCTCGCAAAACATATGAAGGTTCTAAAGAGGCAGAAGTACAAGCTGAACCACTAGAAAGAGCAACATCTTTAAGAGCCATTAGTAGAGATTCGCCTACAAAATAATTATTTAAAACATCTACAAATAATATTGAGTTGAATATGTGTATTAAAACTAGTAAATACTATAATAGTAATATTATTTCTTATATTTACAAATTAATTTTTTTGTTAAATAAAAATTTACCTTCCACATAAGCAAATGATAAATTAACACATCCAGGATAAGTATCTACCTCATCTCCATTTCTAATAACATGACTTAGGGATCCCGAAATGTTTTCAACTAATCTTTTACTTAACTTCTCAATATGAGAATGATCATAAGCCATCTCCTCTTTAGCTAATCGACATGCTTCACCAAAACCAACAACTAATGGAACTGGAACTGTGCCACTTCTTATACCTCTTTCTTGACCACCTCCACTTTGAATAGCTTCTACACGCACTCGAGGTCGTCGTCGGATATACATAGCACCAATACCTTAATAAAATAATTTTATACTTAATACAATATAGTTTCGTGTTTATTCTTACTTTCATGCTTAATTTATTTTTAATATTCATAAAAATGACATCAAAACCAGTATTTAGAAAACCTTAGTAACTACTTTGATTTGCATTAAATTACAGCATGGTACTAAATAATAATTTAATATAAAAAACCAAAAGCAGTTTATTTACTCCATACACTATTTCACTCAAAAAAATAACTATTTGGTAATGACAGCTGCTTACGCAAAATAACCATTATTTATGTTGTTTATTTTGTCTTCTACAAATGTAGGGCTTCCACATACAATAAAGTTATTTAAATCATGGCGTACCCACTAATTACTGAGAATAATAAACAACTAAACATTTCAACTAAGACTAGATGCCCTAAGGGATTATCCTGGATGCATTTCCCCCTAAGATCAGTATTGCATTTAAAAATCTATTTTTTTAAATAAAAGGTGGAATTTTAGTTCAAACACGTTTAGTTGTTTTTTTTTCTTAGTAAGATGGACTTCCACAGAGTAAGGGTTAGTACAATAAATTTAATAATTACTGTTTTCCAAGAATATTTGTTCTAGTTGTAATATGGAGAATAAAATATGTTTCAAATTTATATTAATTGTATACATAGTTATTATTAATTTATGATGTATTAATATTAAAGTTCAAGTTTCATTTTGATAATTTGATTCTATTACCTTTTGGGCCATAAATTTTATGGCCACTAATTGACATAAGATCAATATTCATAGTGTTAACATCTAGTGGTATTTTACCAACAGCTTGTGCAGCATCTGTATGAAAAAACACTTTCTTTCTTCTACAAATAGTGCCTATTTCTTTTATTGGTTGCTTTACACCTAGAAAATAAAAGTAACAAACATTAAGATTTTGTATGAAAATATATAAATATTATTTAATGAAAGATGAGAACTCTTATTAACTTAGCTGTATTTGGAATCACTTAATTAATATGCAGAAAAAATATCAATTACATTAAAACGCAAAATTTTTGGTTAACATCCAACTTACAGGGAGTGAATATTTTGAGGGCTAAAAACCATAGGGTTCTAAGCTCCACAGACATAAATTTTCAGGAGACGAATTTTAAAGTTTATTACAAGAGGAAGCTCGCACAACTAGGGCTTAAAATTTAGATATTCTGACAATACTTTCCTACAATATTATTACTTTCATCATAACTGCAGGTATTATTTTAGTATTTTTGTTAAATTACTTCGAATTTACTTAGAACCTTATGGCACTGTAAGCAGTATACTTAGAACTTTATGGTTCTCTAAAAAAACAAAGCCATGGAAAAATTAGAGAATATGATAATAAATATCTTATTAGAGCCTCCAAATTGAAAAAGGTAAAAAAGTTGGTACATTAAAAAAAATTATTTTTAGAAAAATACCAAATAAAACTTTCAGATTCAATTTGTTTTATTATTTTTGTTTACTGAAATCGGATATGAAGCTTTTCATACATTCCTTATCATGAAGTGGCATCCATTTATATGCAAACTCAATGTGTGCTGAGTTACTGATTTGACTTTTACTGGAATGGCTGATGGAATAATGGAAGGAATATCACTTTTCAATAGGTTCTTTTTTTTTAATAGTATATTTATTAGCAATCAGAATATTACAATTCTATAGGCTAATTTGATGGCTTCAGAGCTTACTACTCCATTTGACATGATGAGGCCTTCTCCAGTGACAAGTCCTCTTCAACCATTGTTTAGGTCAGCTGGCCAATTTCTTTTGAGTCTTCTTTCTATATGAGGTTCAAGTAGTGGATGAAGTATCTCATTAGAATGAATTTCTAATTTGTTATGTCTTTTGGGTCTGACATCAGGTTTGATGTTCAGTGTTACAAATGACGCCTGATGATTATCTTTTTTAAATGCAATATGGTATGGTTCACCTTGTAGGAAACGCAGTTGGCTTACTTTGGTGAATGGCACTTTCTATATGCAACTGAAGCTTTTGGTAAAAAAATGATTCGACAAAATTCCGGATTTGGTGTTGTCCAAGCGGGCTCTAATATAACACATATTTTGAATGAAATCAGGATTGTTTTGTCCAAGTGGCCTACTTTTCCTACATTGGCAACCCTATGTATTAAAAAAAGACATAATTTTTGATGAAACAATGTTTACCTATTTCATTATTAACAGCCATTATAGATACCAGAGATGTTTCAGGTGTAATTGCTTCTTCTAATTGTTCCAAAGATATAATACCATTTGATTTAACTGGAAGATATGTTACTTTAAATCCTTCACCTTCTAATGCTCTACATGAATCTAAAACACACTTATGTTCCTAAAATGGAATAATTTAAATTGTAAAGTTAAACCATAATAATTATTTATAACTAACCGTTTGTGTGGTTACAATATGTTTCTTTTTCTCTTTATAAAACCTTGCTACACCTTTGACAGCTATATTATTGCTTTCTGTAGCACCTGATGTAAATATTATTTCTTTTGAATCTGCTCCAATAATATTAGCAACATATTCTCTAGCCTTTTCTACGGCACTCTCAGTTTCCCAACCATAAGCATGTGTTCTGGAGTGAGGATTACCGTAGTAATTTGTTAAATATGGTAACATTGTATCTAAAACTCTAGGATCCTAAAATATTTTAATTTTACTATATTTTAAACTATGATGAACGTAATGAATATAATTACTAGCTGAGTGGTCGCTTGTACATCCAAATATAATGGTCTTCCTTCAAAATCGGCTTTAATTTTAAATTTATTTTCTAAAATTAAAATAGATACAATAACATAACCTTATTCCTAATAACACATACCTTCCACAATATTATTTACATTCCGTGTGAATTGAAAACATTTTTTTTTCTCTGAAAATAAAAAGAATTGTGTTCTAAATTTATTTAACTGTCGATACATATTTAAATTAAATTTTAAACAATTAAATAGGAAATGAAAACCAAAACCGTATTTAATACGTCAAATTAAACTTGATAGGCAATCAGCACGTGTACTCTGTAACAGAATAGAAAGGAAATTTCTTTCTATGTTAGGAACACAAAACAGTCTAACCCACAAAACAATCTAAAGTCTGGGATGTTAGACTGTTAGACTGTTTTGTGTTCCTAACATAGAAAGAAATTTCCTTTCTATTCTGTTACAGAGTACACGTACAGCCATTTATTACATAGGCACAGAGTCAGAGATAACATGCACAGAGTATATAATACCACAGAGTAATAATACAAATCAGAGTATCGACTCTATATGGAGGGTGTAATAGCATCCATTTTCAGCTTAACATTAAAATAAATACTACTGATTACTGATGCATGTACTCCTCAGTGTTCTATATCTGATAAAGAGTCTATTATACTTATCGTAATAATACGGATATTTTAAAACAAAATGCTGAACGTTTTATATATGGATATTTAATAAAAAAATGTTTACAACAACATAGGTACATGTCCTAAATGTAAGCATTATTCCAAATCCATTGAAAATTTAGATGATTCTGTTTTATTCTGTTTATTTAAAGTATATAAAAATAAAGTTAATAGGGTTTATGGAAATCTTTTAATGCATGATAATAGTTTTATTATATTTATTGCTAAACTAAATAACATTTTTGAAAAACTATTTGAAAAATTGGCAATAAAAGATCATGTTCTTCAAACTATAATAAATATTAGCAGTAATGAAACTTTTATACATCCTTGTACAAATTTTCCATTACTGTATGTGAAAAAATTATATTTTAGGTTAAGACTATACACTACCATTAAATGTATCAACCGAAATTTCAAAAGTAATGAAAATAAACATAAGTTGTTAATTTGGAGAAATAAATAAGTATTAAAGCTGTTGATATGTTTCTTTTAATTATTGATATCCTTCCTTACTAACGAGGAAAATTGCGTGCAAGACATACATATTCGGTCATTTATTTTGCGTAGAAATTCTATTTATATGTAATTATTTAACCTAAAAAAACAATTTTACTTTGTTTAAAAACAAATAAATCAACGTTTAGTTAATATTATTAATCTTGTTGAAAATAAATTCCATTTTTCTAAACTTTCTGAAAATAACAATTATCTCAACAATAAAGAAAAATTTCAAGTACGGGTTTTATTTATAACTTTTTTTTAGTACTACCATGAGCTTATACCACACACAAAACAGACTAACGAATATTCTGTTTTGTGGTTTATACCAGCGAGTCAATACTCTGATTTGTATTATACTCTGTGGCAATACGACAATACGGGTGTGTTTGGGGAGCACGCTATTTGCGCCAGTTGGCGCTATCTAGTACTATTCCTCGTTTGCGTTATATGGCTCTTGGCGCTACATAGCTCGAAAGCGTGCTCCCCGAACACACCCTGTGACGTGAATATGAACTTAAAATTAACAGAAATATTTTTCAGTTGTTTTGTATTATAAACCAGAGCTTATAAGGGTTTTTTGATACATTCTTATCTGATTAGTTAATAGTGAGAAATTAGTAAAATAAAAATATATGTAGAATAATAATAAATCTTTATTGAGGTATCACAAAATATGTGCTGGTGAATTTTTACAGTGACATACACCTCGCATTAAAAATTTTTCAATGGTGCCTTTTTGAAATTTAACAGTAGTATCAGAAGGAAAATTAATTGATAAATTTAGACAACCCCTACTGAAAACAATATTATGTGGTTCATTGGCACTTAATATTTTTTCTGAATTTGTTTTTTTTGAAAAAGGATCTACTTTTAATCTTGTTGATTTGCTTGATGATGGTTTACTTGCACTTATTTTTGGTTGTTCTTTAATTGATGGTAGGAGCGACTGTGATTTTCTTAATGGGACAGATTTACTGCGAAGTCTATAAACTGCTTTTTTGTCTGGTTCCCATGGTACTCTTTCTTCGGGTATCTAAAACATTTAAAATACAGAATTATAACAAATAGAAAATAAAATATATATCTATTTAATCTTAATCTTTTTTATAGCAAATGTAAATTTTATACCTTTGGTTCTTCTATTTTATTTTTTTCTGGAGAACAAGCGTAACATTTATTTTTTCTTGTTTTTACTTTACAGTCTTCTTCCACATCTACTAAATCCAAAGCTATTAGATCATTCATTTCTGGTAAAACAGTCTCATACATTGCAACCCTATTTAAAAAATTTGGCTGTGGTGTTCTCCACATGTTATCTACTCTACTTGTTCTTGTAACATAATTTAATCGCTGCATCAGTAAGTAATTATCTTGTTCAATTTTTTGAGATCTCTCTTTTTCTTTTTGCTGTTTTTTAAGTTTGATGCATACATGGGCACGAAATGGGGGAGGTCCAGTATCTATTGCAGGGAGAGCAGACTGAACCTTAAACAATACCAAATAATTATCATAAACTAACCAATTTTTTTATTTGCCTGCCTTTTGACGATGGTAAGCGAACTTTCGTTGTTGCCATGGTCTCAGTAATAAATTATCTTTTCTTGAAATCATAATAACCCTTTTGCTTTATTATATATCATTTCAGCTGTTTTAGAACCAAACTTATTTGTAATGTTTAATGTCTCAGTTGTCTTGGTAAAATTGATCCATTTTAAATTCAAATCCAAAATAAGAAGGGGTTCAAATCACAAATCTATGAAGCGATTGATTGATATAATCAATTGCCATTTTTAGAGTTTAGATCATAAATCAAGTTTTCCACCTAACCTATATTATATTTTCGAAAACATTTTGAGTAGTACAAGTTAATCTTTATCGTTAGAAACGAAATAATGATAAAGCTTATTTTATTTTTATAAGATTCAAAAAGTTTTTAGTTGTCACCACAAATTGCCACAAACTATCGTCGTAAGAACGTTTGAATTGTGAATCATCCTTAACTTTGAAATGAGGATGACGTATGCTTTTTGTTTTTCATGGCAATTTCTGATCATGCGTGTTGTGTCCAATGCTTTTGACGTTTTGTTTTGATATGATAAATTTGTAGAATCACCGAAGTCAAGTAGAGAAGAGTATTGATTTGTTCTAAATTTGTGCTAAATAATTATTTCGTCAAAATGACAATATTGACGAAACCCTTTTCAGAGAAGAAAGCTGACAAAGCTGTAGCTCCGTTGGTATTAAATGAACAAGTTCCGCCCTCGGTAAGTAATTAATTTTGTTTCATATATCAAATTAGAATGGCTGCTATTTATACAATCGTTAGTCGTATTTTATCATATACAATAGTAACAATATTCAGTCCTTAGCATCGTTTACAAAATTTGTAACTTTAAAAGGTTTATTATTCAATTATATTACTTTCGAACATAAGTCAATACTGTTTACTCTATTTTTATGTATCATTGAATTATTTTCTATGTGTTTATTTCAGTTAAGTTACCCCTTTTAATTGACATTTAGATTAAAGATTAGGTATATAACACGACTTTGAAATGTATAAAAAATTTATCATAAGTTAATTTGGTCAACTTTTCATGTTTTACTTTAACAAAAAAATAGCATAAAAACAGTACAAAAACTTTTCTGTAGGTATAAAACGTTTTAACTTTTAACTGTGTTTTGTTTCAATGGTTTTTGAATTTAATAATTTACTGCAATTTTATGACTACAAAGTTTAATAATCTAATCATCAGCTAGAGGAAATATGGAATTAAAATAGCAATGTTTTTCTTAACATTATGTTGAACTAACTACCTATTAATTTAAATTTTATTTTTAAAATTAAGTTTAAAACAATTTTTACTAAAATAAAGAAATTCTTTATACAATATTAATTATAAATTGTTACCTTTAGGCCATATTCTTGGAAAACAGACTATTAGTGAATATATATGTTAAATGAGTCAGGCATAATTTTTTAAGGATGTCATAACCACCAAAAAGTGTTATTTTCTCCATATCTACCTGCTACAGTACTTGGAATATATCTAAGAAAAAATAAAACAACCAATAGTCAGGCATAATTGTTTAATAAGGAGAGTTTTACTGGTGTACATATTAACAATAATTCTAAACTAAATTTTCAGTTGCTTCAGCCAAAGTTGTATGGAAAATCATTGACCTATTAATAATGAATAAAAGTTTTGAATTTTATTAAGGAAATCAATAGCACATATTCTTAAAGAACTATACAATCTAAAAAATTAGACTAGGTCCACTAGCTATTTATTTTTTAAAATTCAGTTTACACCAAGAAAAATGTTTTGATGTAACGTAAATTAAAGTAAATTAAAAAAGCTAATAATTATTCAAATCAAAATAAGCACAGGTTTAAAAAAAATGCAAGCTAAAAATGGAAGGGTGCATTGTACAGAAGATGATGATTTACATCTTCTTAGAAAAGTAGTAGGCCAAAGTCCCTACGAGACAACAAAAGGTGGAATGTCATTCAAATAAATATTCTTCAAATAGGTACCTAATTGGAAACTTTATTTCCGAAAGAGCTTTTAGGGAACGAATTAAAAATCTAACTAAAAAGTATTTAGAAAAAATCGACACTTTCAGTAAGTAAATAAGTAGGTATCCACGTACCTTTCATTGTTTTTAAAGTATTTTTTATCATTTTTATTTCTTTCCTTCAGATCGGAAGTTTGGATTTTGCCTATACATACGGATATGAAATACGTGTTTGCCATGACTTTACTAGGGACATGAAGCAATTGTAAAAATCACTACTTATCCGTATCGCAATGCGCATGTGCAGAAGCGATACGTGGGTTTCGTTACGTTACGTGAAACGTATCAATGCGTCACACGTACCTAACGTACCGTATCGCATTACTTTGTTCCGTGATTGCGTTTTTCAACGATTAAGCGACAAAAGTAGTGTTGTATGCTCAAAAATCATAACCTTAGTTTCATTTCTGTGATATGCGATAATGGATTTAAAAAGAAAAAGATTATTTTACAGTGGCAATAGGGAGTTTTTGAGCCACCTAAAAATCTATGTACGTAAATCACGTTTCGGTTATTATGAGCATGCTTGCGCTTTCGTAATTAGCCGGCTGTCATTGCATGAATAAAGTAATTAAAAAAAATAGTAACATAAATTAATAAGCTATTGTATAATCTAAATATTTTCAGAAACAAAACGAACAGTACATGGGCCGGTTGCATAAACGTTTGTCAAACCTCTGATACTTAACAACGTGTTACCATGTTAAATTGGTAACGGTGTATTTTGGGTTACACCCCCTTGAGGCGCATGCGGCTATTTGAATTTTTAAGAATAGTTTGATAAGTCGACGAGAGAGGTAAAATTTGATTCTTAGTTTCTTAGGCTACAATGTCACAATTCTTAGAGTGAAATTGTATTTTTTAAAATTTAAATGGACTTCGTTACTTATGTTTTGTTACTGAAATAACAAGATCCTTGACAAAATGATATTTAAAGAGATAATAATATTCTTAATTATTTTAACGGTATATTATCATTAAAACTAGAGATTTTAATATTTACTAAATATATAATTTGAAAAACGAAAACAAACCTCTTTCATTTCTATTTTTAATACTGTTTTTTTTAATTCCTTATGGTATTTAGTTTAGTAGTTTATATTTTTTATTAATTTTAAACCATATTAAAAAAATTTAAATCACAGATTACCGTCAAAACAAGAGCTGTTGGCGAAATTTATTTATAATTATATGTTCATTACTCTAGTGCTAAAGACTCTATGTGGTCGATGAAAAATCAAATAAAAAAAATTATTTACAGATTTTGACAGCAAAAGTCCATTAATTTATAAATATTAAGGTTCGTTTTTTTTTCATAATCAAATCAAATAAACTAAAATATAACTATTCGGTTACAGAGAAAAATTATTTAAGCCGAGAACACATACACCTGTCAAAAGTTGACAGAATGTTAGCTATCACAGGTTTAACAAACGTTTTTGCAATTGGACCTATATGCATAAAAAATAACATAAACTTGTATAGATCTTGGAGTGCCGAAGGGTAGCGCAGAGCGGGTCCCATTTTGTTTTTAATTCTCTTAAATTAAATTTTGGAATGATATCTCAACAGTTTTACCAACCTTATTTGTTATGCTGATGATACAACGGAGGCTAATCAAATTAATCATGTTAAATGAGAAAAAAACAAATGTAGTGTATTTTAAGACAAACTAAGAGGTAGTATGTCCAGTCACATGAATGTAAATCAGGGATGGCTAACCCGCGGCACGCGTGCCACTCTGTGGCACGATTGAGTCGTATCAGTGGCACGCGTAGCGTTTTGGATTAAAAAACTTTCATAAAAATTAAAACTTGAAAAACAAAAAATAATAAGAAGAAACTTGGTAGGTTTACGGAAGTTACGATAGATGCGGCATCATTGCATCCTCTGGCGAGCGATATTGCTGCGATTGCTGCACGTGATCCTAGCTGTCGTAATGTGCAATAGGACTGCGTTACCCTTGCTTAGTTTTTTTTAAACTGCCCCGTTGTATGTGCACATTTTGTCATCGCGCATTGTTTCTTAAAATTTTATATGAACTTTCTCTGCTGTTTGCCCGGAAGGAAAAAGCCTACTCTGATGGAGAGGAGATAATTAAAAATAGTCTGGCAATATTTGCTAAAAATGTGGGAGATGTAAAGATCAAAAATATGGTCGATAATATTACATTATCCCAAAATAGTCATGCGCCGTATAGATGATATGGGCCAGGATGTTGTTTCCCAAATTATAAGTGGATTACAATCCTGCAAATTCTTTTCTTTAGCGTTGGATAAAAGTTGTGACAACACAGAAAATGCGCAGTTAAGCATTTTCTAACCTAACCTAACCAATGATAATTTTGAAAATGCCGAAGAGCTTCTGGATTGGCGCCAACTAGTCACAACAACAGGAAAGGACATTTTTCAACAGCTTAAAAACGTAATCGAAGTCAACAAAGTTGAATGGTCAAAATTAGATAGTGTTTGTACAGATGGAGCTCCTTGCATGGTAGACTAAAGGGGGTTGTTACATTACTGGAAAACTATTTGGGAAGAAAAGTTTTTAAGTACCATTGTATTATTCACCAGGAAGCTCTTTGTGCCAAGGACCTAAACTTGTCATCTGTTGTTGACCCTGTAACACGCTGCATTAACAAAATACGAGCTCGGGCATTGAATCGACGACAATTTCGAGAACTGTTCGCGGAAGAAAAGGAGCAAGATGGAGAGTTGCCAAAGGAAATGCACTCGAAAGGTTTTGGAACTTGAAGGAGTGCGTCTTAAAATATTTGCAAGAAAACAATGAACTACCCAGTGAGTGCTCGTTACTTAATGATAAAGATTGGCTTTGGGATTTAGCTTTTCTCACTGATATTATGAGACATTTAAATCTATTAAATTTAAGATTACAGGGAAAAAATTGTATTTTTCCTACTCTAGTTGGTCATATATCTTCTTTTGTGAATAAACTTGTGCTTTTTTGTAACGATTTTGGAGAACAGAGATTGACACATTTCACATTAATGCAGGAATTAGCCAACAAGGTCAGTAGAACTCCAAATTATGACAGATTTAAAAACCTTATATCTATTTTGCTAGGTTCATTCAATACCCGGTTTGAAGATTTTCAAAAAGACAAAATGAATGTTAACCTTTTCATAAATCCTTTTTCTATTTCTCTGCAAGATATCAATTGTTATTCAGCTGAAATACAGATCGAAATTATTGATTTACAGAACCAAACTATACTAAAAACCAAATATAGGGAAATTATTTCAACTGTTACTGTGGAATTTACATAAGAAATACATATTGTACCGTATATTATTAATATATAGTATCCATATTAGTATGTCGAAAAATTTTAGTGGCACGCCAAAATTTTTTTGTTCTTATATTGGCACTCGACTTAAAAAGGTTGGCCACCCCTGATGTAAATAATCAAATCTTAGATGTGTCATGTGAAATCAAATGGTTTAGTTATAGATGATTTTTCTGTCACTTTTTTTTAATTACTTCTCATATTTTTTTATGTAAAATTTGGATACTCCTCTTTGAGCTGATTTCAAAAATGTATAATACTTGTAGGTTAAAGTGGTTATTTTATGAGATAAACAATTTTTCTTTTAATAGCACAAATTTTACTTATTTTTTACTTTTCGCCTTATTTGCCTACTAATTGTAATTGTAATTTGCTAGTTGTGAATGAAGTTTAAGATTTTTGAATTTGCGTGCCTACACTATTCTTTTCATACATTTATTCCACTCTGTATTATTGTCTGCGCATCATGTTGTTTTGGTTTCAATTTGGCAATTTCTACAGGAAAACTCCTTTACTTTAAGATTCGGGCACGTTGCCAATCTTTTGCAACAGCAATCGATAATATTTCTCGTTTTCTAAAATAAACCCAGAGAATTGTCCAAATGGATATTCTTTTTGTATTACTATTGTGGATAATCTAAAAAACATTATTTGTTTTCAGCAAATTCATATTTTAATAGACGTTATTGTATTCACATTTTTTTGATTTGGAAGACAATCGATATTTTCAAGGTTTTATTAAAAAACATCGTTCTCCAGGTATTAAATTAAAAAAAAATACACTTTCATAACAATACTAATTTTTTTTCACTCTTAGTATATATTTTCTTTTATTTGGATTTTATGTATTTGGTTATACACTGTTTTATTTTTAAAATGTGACAGGGAAATACGTGTTAAATTCAGGCCGACATGCTATCTTTTTTAGCAAGTTGAATTTAAGAAAACTAAGAATATAATTGAAAAGAGCGTTAAAAAATAAGTAATAAGCATTACGATTTTTTTTAAATAAAGTTTAATTTAAGAGCCAATGCTGCATTAGCGCTTTCACCATTTAAACATTTTATCAAATATCAGCTAATAAAATGTTTATATATTTAAAACTTGCTGATAATTAATAGCAATAAGTAAATATACGTGAACTTGCACAAATAGACCTCAAAATAAAGTAAAATAATTGGACAAATCTATGAAAAATTGTCTTTTTTTCAAAAAACCCCTTTTTCTTTGTTAATATTGCATGAAAATTTCCCAAATTTTCAGGACGTATGTGGTTCACGATAGCGCATAAGCTATGCATATTTAAATTTTAAATATTGTTGATATTGATTACGAATGGTAATTAATTTCTATTAATTATAAAAAAGTTAAGATTAAACATGCATAGCTTCTGCAACTAGCTGTCAGTAATATGCCCTTAAAATTTTATCCAAATATGTTTTCTCTTAACGGAGAAAAACGGTACCAAAGAAGAGATCAAATTCAAATTTTTAAACTACTGATAAAAGCGCCCTCATACAGATTAATTCCTGTACACTCCGTGTTTTAATGTGCCGATGTGCGTGAACCCTTGAATTGTAAGAATTAGCGGACCAGCTGGAAAAATAAACTATTATAGACGAATATACGTTAATAATTTATTTGGCCAACCGATGGGTGTATTGCTTAGGGGATGCAAGCTTTATTCCTAATGTTTGATTGTAAGATTGCAGTTCTATTGTTATTGTTTGTTGGCGTTTTTAAATAGTAAAATTTTTAAATTTGTGGACATTTTTTATATATTATTAAGACATTTGGACAAATATTTTAAACTTGTTTATATATTATTAAAGAAAAGTAAACAAATACAAATATTGGTTATATAGGGTGTATTTATGTATATATACAGGGTGATTGATTAGTGTGAGGAAGCTCAGTAGATCTGTTATAGTGAAAAATACAAAAAAAACTTATTGACAAAAAGTTAAACTCCACATTTTAAAATTAGTTACAATCTTACAGGGTGTTCCATAAGATGGTGGCACACCAAACTTATGTTTTTTTTAAATGGAACACCCTGTATTTTATTTTAAATTCGAAATCTGCATCACTTCCACATCACAACAATGTAAAGTTTTATTATGTTATACCAGGTATTTAAAAAGTTAAAACCAATATTACCTGAAAATCGTATCAAGTTTAACTTCCTGTATAATTCAAAAGGATTGTAGGAGCATTGATCTATTGAAACCATAGATTTTTATTAATTGTTAAAAATTAGAAAACATACTCCTTTCAAAATTTTTGTTAAGTCAAAATGCAAGTACATTATTATTTTCTTGGTAATTTTAAATACAGCATCCTGTATTTTATATCACTATCGAAAAATACTAATGTCATACTTCAAATTTTATGAAGTACTCCTTATACCTAAGGTTATCAGTTTTCAAGATATTTTTATTTTTCTATGGACGTATTAATTTGGTAGATATTTTAATATATACAAATAATTATTATGAGTTGGCCATGATTGGTTTGTTAGAAACTGACAGTTGGACATTATTGTTTATTAAATCAATCTGTGGTACACCGTTAATTAGCAACAATTATTATTTAGTAATTCAGTAATTAATTTAATTTAAATTAGTAATAATAAATGTAGCTACTGATGAAATTATAGATATCACCTGGATATTAGGGGAATGCAATAAAAATTCTTTACTATTATTTGGGAGATCATTTTGAATGATGAAAAAATAAAAATATCTAGAAAACGGATAACTTTAAGGTATAGGGAGTACTTCATAAAATTTGAAGAATGATATGAGTACTATTCGATAGTGATATAAAATACAGGGTGTTCTATTTAAAATTACCAAGAAAATAATGTACTTGCATTTTAACTTACCCTGTATTTAATTTAACGAATATTATAAAAACGAATATGTTTTATAATTTTTAACAATTATTAAAAACTATGGTTAATTTTCATATCGAAAAAAATTGAAAAGCAAGATCAGTTTTGGGAAACTAACATGAGGAAACAGTTTGTGATTTTTTCACCTCATATTATATAACAGAGATTATAAAACACCCTATCTGAATGTCATTTATTGTATGAACTCTTACTCTGTGGAAGTCCATTGTGTTCTGAACGTTAAATAAAATTATTTTTTATATTTTGTATCTATAAAAATCTTCATTATAAAACACATTTGAGTATCGTAATGTAACTTTTACGCACGCAAATTTTTGTTTTAAATGGTTGGCGACATGAGTGAAGTATCTAAAGGCAAGACTATTGACATTGACATTTGTGGCTAATAGCATTTTATTCATTTTTTATATTGTTCTTTAAGAAAGTATCTGTGAATATGAATATAATATTTTACTTATATAATATATTATTATTGGTATATTATTCTTTTTAAAATATTTTAAAACATTAACATTTGATAATTTAAATGTCACAACTGTCAAATTTTATAAATTACACAGTGCTGCCGACATACTTTTTAAAATAAAAATTTTCGTAATTACATCATAAAAATAAAAAATTAATTTTAAAAATGGTAAAAAGGGCAAAATATAAAAAATATTATAAACAACTTATTTCATATGGCTGTTGTGACACTCGTTCTTTAAAAAACGAATCGCTTCGCGATTCGTTTTTTAAACTTGAACTCGTGTCATAACAGAATTCCATATGAAATGCGTTGTTTAATATACTATTTACGCACGCCAATTTTTGTTTTAAATGGTTGGCGATATGAGTGAAGTATCTAATGACAGGACTTTTGACAATGACATTTGTGGCTAATAGCAATTTATTAATTTTATTTTGTTCTTTAAGAAAATATTTGTGAATTTGAATATCATTTTTTACTTATATAATATATTATTATTGGTGTATTAGTAATTTTAAAATATTTGAAAACATTAACATTTCATAATTTAAATGTCAAAACTGTCAAATGTTATAAATTACACAGTGCTACCGACATACTTTTTAAAATCAAAATTTTCGTAATTACATAAAAATAATAAATTTAAAAAATGATAAAATGACAAAATATAAAAAATATCATAAACAACTTATTTCATAAGGCTGTTGTGACACTCGTTCTTTAAAAAACTCATCGCTTCGCGATTCGTTTTTAAACTTGAACTCGTGTCATAACAGAATTTCATAAGAAATGCGTTGTTTAATATACTATTATTTAACGTTCAGAACCCTATCTGAATCTGACTATATATATTTTTTTATTCATACTATAAGCTGGTAATTAAATGCTAATTTTCAGTTTCATAATGATACTCATTATAATACTGGTATTCATTATGGAGCTGAAAAATTGACCTCTAAAGCCTACATTTTGTAATATCTAGTAGACGGACCCAATATTTTGTGTAGAAAGTTTAAAGGTTTCTTAGAGATTTGTGTGCGTCAGTTTGGATCTTTTGCAGTAATCAAGGTACTTATTTTTAAAAAAGATGTCTAGATAGTTTTTCATGCACACCATCTGAAATTTAGTGATTACTTGATTATTTCTTTCATATTTTATTTGCTATTGTTTACAAAAAATGTAACAAAAATTTTAAAAAAATAAAACAATGTTAAATTGAAGTAGTGTATTTGTAGAAAAAACAGTGTACCAATGCAACTCTCATGTAATGGTTATTAATACACGAGCATTAACCGGAATACCAAACGAGCCGAAGGCCTAATATTATAATTTATTTTTTTTTTTTAATTTTTTTTATTGAAATTTGTAATAATCTTACTTGTTTTTATATTATTTCATTCAAATGTCGTGAAATACAGACCTAGAAAATAAAATAAAAAATATGTATGACCAAAGTAAAAGATAAATACTGAAATCGGATACCGATTACCATAAATAAATGGCTTTTTGCCTAAAAAAGATTCAATTTTTATACCTGCGTTGCAAACGACAATCTTACAAACTTGGATAGATCAATTACCTACGATATATTTTTTTGATAACATTTCATATTCTCTTACTTTGTGTTTCACTACAGTAATAGCGAAATCCGTATTGGCATCTAGTTGGAGCTAGTCAGCTGAATAGATATACGCTGTGAGTGACGTTCATAACCGAGTTGTATGTGGTCCGCTAAATTAATTCTGTTGTACTAACAATAGTCGCACAAAGGTATTACATTAAGTATACACAACAGAAAGCTTCGCTATACAACTGACTGACTACATAATGAAACTATTCTGAATTTCTCATACCTACACCTACTTTTGACTTGGTGTGTACAAGCGTTTTTTATGAATAGAGTTTTACTCGTAGGTTGTCTTGCTCGCATCGATATGCTGTCCTTTAGCTTCCCGCCCAAAATTTCATGCATTGACTCTTAAGCAAAAGAAACTAAAATTTTTAATTGTACATGTTCCTTTCACTAAAATAACATTTTATAATTGTTCTTACCGAAGCGTCCGTAGCGCAGGGCGATAACGGTTGACAAATTTTGTGTATAAGTTGAAGGTACCCTGGTTCGAATCCCATAATTTACTATCTTTTTTTTTTAATAATAATATTTTATTAAACTCAATTATTACATAAAGTTGTTAAAAAGAAAATAAATTCACTTTATTGATTTATGATATAATTAATTAAATGTTTTTTTCGTGGCTGAGATGGGAAACTCATGTTGGATGGGTCAGAATCCAACAATGTTGGACTTACCCCGCGATTATGTACACCAACATAACCCACCTCCAAAAGTCGCCGTTTCCCCCGCCTCGGAATCACTACCCAACACACTCTTCCTTAACATTCATACTACTCACGTCACCAAGGATGTTCCCTTCCTAATCATACTCTCCACTGCTTTGCTTACCTTCACCCATTCTTTCTCCCCTCTCAACATTATCTCCACCATGTTCTCCCAATACACCCTCCCAGTTTCCTCTCCAACTCCTTTCACAATTCCCCGTTCGTCCAACATCTAAACACGTGTCCCTCATCATCCTCCACCTCACACCTCTGGCACATTCCAGTCTCTCTCTTCCCAATCTTGTAGATACCCCACCCTTGACCCAAGAAGTAGTTCACCTCTCCAACACTTCAGGTTAATTTACTCACTCCTACTCCTAATTGCTATTTTTTAACGCACTTTCATACCCCTTCCGCCTTCTCACTATTTCCTCCTCCGTCCAATCCTGAACTTCCTTTTCACCGTCTCTTTGCCCTAGCCATCAAGTCCAAAGGGTATGACCTCGACAGCACAGCTGCTGCTATTGCACATACTGTCCTGTACCCTAGCACCAACCTCAACAGAATCCCTCTCTGCACATACACTCAGGTGCAAAAAATTCGATCTATACGATTTTTTCAATAAAAAATTAAGATCTTTGGATATTAAACTTTAAAATAAGTTATAGATTGAAAAATACGTATTGAATATCAATAAAACCCATAGTTTACAGAAAATAAAACGCGTGTAAGTACGCGTGTAGCAACGTAGCTGATAATCGATTTGAAGGAGTCGATTGCATGTCCACGAATGAACGAAACCAACGATGTCACAAATGCGCGTTCCATAACCGAGTATAGAGTATTCTCATGTAGACATACGATTGAAGCAATTTTAATTGATTCGATTTTCTAGTTTCCACCACCTTTTGAATTGGATACTGATATAATATGGATTTGAGTGTAGTATACCTTATGTATTTATGAGCAAAGTGTTTTGTAGCCGTTCTTTTCTAGCTGATGGTCTGAATTTTTGTCAGAACTCTTAATTTACATTCAGTAATGTGCATACCAATTTTTATCATTTTATGTCAATGCAATTTCATTATATCGTCAATTAAATAAATTCTTACTGTTGGGCGTTGTGCTGAATATGCTTATGCATATACACATGAATCATCATTAGCGCATTAGGAAACCAAGAGGGAATCCAATTCATATTCCATCATGCACCATACGACTCATACAATGAAGACTACGGTAATAGTATAGTCGAATTATGTCACACAAGAACGATTTCAATGCGTCATCTTATAAATTTTGACATTTGTAAATTGAATTATACCAGAGTCAACTAGAGCATAAATTACTCCAGTAGGTAATCACAGTAATTTTATAGGGAAGAATTGATCGAAGTTTCCATTTGTTAGTGATTTGAAAGTTGTTTCCATTAGTTAGTGATTTTAACCAGTGTCTCCGACGCTTTTTGGCTGAACTTTTGTGTGGACACTAACTAGACATCAAATATTTAGAATTGTGACGAAAAATCAGACCTTCAGCTAGGAAGCTTCGACGGGAATATCTTTGAAAAGTTGTGCATTACTTTATGCGTAATATCTTTGCTCACCTAGCCTAAAGCTTTCGGCTGTTATACCTCTTGACAAACGTTAAAATTTGAAAAACTAGTGATTTTGATCTATGACCTAGGGTCAAACAATATATAAGTAATATTTGTAGTCAGGACGAATGTGCCTTTTGATTGAAATAACACATGATACACGTTAAAAAGTAATGATTTTGACCTTTGACCCCCTTAGGGTCAAACGATGTAGGGAATATTCGTAGTCACGGTGAGATTAGCTTTCGATTGATATGCTACACCATGTACGTAGGAATTTGAAAAAATTCGATTTTGAGCTTTAACCCGCGTAGGATTAACAATTTAGGTAATATATGTAGTCAGGACGAAGGTACCTTTTGATTGATATGCCCAATGACGTACGTTACCATTTGAAAAAGTTTTTGACATTGACCTTTGACCCGCTTAGGGTCAACCGATTAGGCCCAAAGTTATTCCTAGAGATGCCTTAGATGAGTACTACGTACATACCAAGTTTGAAGTCTGTACGTCAAAGCGTTCTCGAGTTAACGTGCGGACAGACAGACAGACGGACAGACAGACAGACGGACAGACAGACAGACGGACACGTTTAGCATGTTATAACTACGCTGATGATAGATCAGCTACGTAATAAACTTTATTTTATAGAGCCATTCACCATAATACAGAAAATTGAAAAATGAATGAAAACTTCTTGAATAAAAAATGGCAATACAAAAATGTGGTGTATGCAGTGATAATTAAAACCTAGTGTTTCCTCCTCGGGCCCTTATAACAGCTTGCATACGACGTGGCATCGAGCTAATTAACCTATGGATGTCAGTTTGGTCTAATTCTCTCCATATTTCCTGAAGAGCCGCACCGAGCTCAGCCAGGTTGTTTGGACGAGGTGTTCCTGCTCGATATTGCCTTCCCATTATGTCCCACAGATGCTCAATTGGATTAAGATCAGGACTGGAAGCTGGACAATTCCCACCTCTTCTAAATAGTCATTGACGATCCTAGCACGGTGCGGACGCGCATTATCGTCCATGAAAAGAAAATTGGGTCCGATGAACGGGGCAAAAGGTATCACATGCTCATCAAGAATGGTCGTTATGTATCTTGCACCCGTCATAGAACCGCCATCCACGATAGCTAGGTCAGTACGAGCTTCGTAACTTATACCACCCCAAATCATCACTGAGCCTCCTCGATAGCTTATTCTTTCTGCAATATTGCACTGAGCAAATCGCTCTCCTTGCCTCCGCCAAACTCTTTCGCGGCCGTCTGGTGACCTCAAGCTAAACCTGGACTCGTCTGAGAACAATACACTTCGCCAGTCTGCGTCATTCCAGTTTTCGTGTTCTCTTGCAAAGGCAAGTCTAGCTCTGCGATGCTCTACGGATAATAGTGGACATAGGCCTGGTCTTCTGGATATTAAATGAGCTTCAGCAAGTCGATGTCGGACTGTCCACCTGCTTACATCCACATTTCTCACTTCATTCAGACGATTGGCCAGTTGAACTGATGTGTTATGCCGATTTCTCAAACATGAAGTTACCAAAAATCGGTCATCTCGTTCGGATGTTGCCCTTCTACGACCGGAACCTATGGCCTCCTTGTGAAGTTGCCGGTTTCATTGAATCGCTGAACTGCTCATTGAACCGCCGAACGACTAGCACCTAACACATCAGCTGCATAATACTGGCTACGGCCATCTTGAACTAAAGCCACCGCTCTCCCAACTAGCAAAACTTATTTTATAAAGGTTGTAAGTACTGCTATACAGCAAATCTTATATAACTGTAAAAATCTTATAATGTGGCTATAAACCACTATACAATGTCTTTACAACCAAAAAGGGCCCCAGTTTATACAACAGTTCAGTTCTTATAGAACATCCTTTAGTAAACTATACAACTGTTATAGAATACTCAATATGATGATTATATAATTGTACTATAAGTATGTCTTCAAGATTACTTATACAATATCCTTACAAAACTATTTGGGAACTGCTATAAAACTGTTGAATAAGCACTCTTATTCTACGGTTTAAGAGTATTTATCGAACATTTATAGAACTACTAAAACAGTATTTTATAATGCAGACAGAACCGCTAATACAATAAATTTGTTTTCTACTGTTGAAATTTGGAATATAATTCTGACAATATTATTTTATTGCATATGTTTGCATTGTGTCATAGAGTCGTGTAAGGCATTTATTATGATGGTGGGTTATATTATATTGTATCTCTTGTTACTCATATTGAATATTTTAAAGACATATATCACTACTCCAGGGGCCAAATTTATTGGCGCAGCTAACTTTTCTGACAATATAATATATATTTTGTTGATAAAAATTAAAGCGCCTCAGTTTAGCAACATTTTATTGATATTATTAAAAATAAAAAAATGAAAAATTATATCGAATTTGTTAAATTTTCAAGTCAAAACAAAACATGCATATAGTAGCTGTTGTGAAAGTGGAAAAAAACTATATTTTTTTAAAAAATCTATTTTTATTTCACCTTTTTACATTTCTATATATGATTTTTTCACAATGGCGGCGATTTCTGTACAGCTGAACGTTTAATAAATATGGCGTTTGGTAGAATACAAATTAGATACCTTATACAATGATTCTGTTTTTTTCTGAGCTGTATACGATATTAAAGTTTTATTATGTTGTTTAATGCAGCGCCATAGCATTGTATTTGACAGTCTAAGAAGTTAGAGGTGCTGTTTGATTCTTGACCACTTTTGAATGTTGCCGGATTTAAAAATACCTATAAAATATGTTTCAGTAGCATTTTGTTTTCTAAAGAAAAAATAGGTAGGTATTTATATAAATGATGAGGATTGGACAACGAGTAAAGTGAGTGGTCAAACACTTTGCGTGTTCAAAAAATATATGTCGTTGTTTTCCATAAAGTGTAGGTAAACAAGATTTTTTGCAATAAACATAAAATAAATACAAGAATTTTGTTTTCTTATTAAAAAATAAAGGGATCTGCCAATTTTACGTATGTAACTACTAACTGTCCAAGCTGGCAACACTGAACGTAAGATTTACGTATTATCCTTTAGTGCATTGGTAAACTACATAATAGAACAGAAATATCCCTTAACATGCATGCGGTACAACAGTAAACAATTATTTAGTTATATTGTGTTTCGAATAACTTGTGTATACAGTTTCTTTCCAAGTGTGAAATAACCTTCATCAGCACTATTAATTTCGCAGCTTTCTTTTAACATATCATCATTGTCATAATTTTCTCCTAATTCTTCTTCAATATTACCACTGCTAGCTGAAGCCAAAATTGTTGTGTCTTCTAGATTAGCCTTGTTGTTACATGCCACTTTAACTATAGCAGGTTGATCAAACGAACTGCTGGACTGAAGTATTCTTTCATATTTCTTTTTAGCTAATCTTTTAAAATGACCACTCTTTTTTATTTGTTTCCACTGATTTCTTGCCGAATTAATTTTGTTAACAAAACCGTCTAGAAAACACTTTTGTAATTTTTATATTACTATATGGCGGGTATTTATATTCGTATAGATTTCAAATAGATTTTATAACGCAGAACTTGGGATAAATTTATTCCTAGGAACTACATTTTTATTCTAAAAGCTCTTTATAAGAGAGAATACTATTGTAGTTATAAGATGATTATAAAATACTTTTATATTTATTGTATAATGTTTTATTTCTGCGTAAAACAACAACCATATTACTTTTATTAAGGAACTTTAATACAATTATTTATACAGCTTCCTTTACAACCATCTTTTAACGTCGCTATTATAAGTAATACAAAAGCTATGCAACCGTATTATAATGCGTATAACACAGTTTTAAAATTATTTTATAGGAATTTTATAGTACGTTATGCAACTGTTATAAAATTTGTATGCTTTTTGTCGTATGATATGAGCTGTAAGTACGTCTATACAATAGTATTATAGAAATCCCTCTATTTTATAATAAAATTGTCGTATCGAGACGCATTTAAAAATTAATTTATTCTTTCAAGCAGCGCTATACGATAATTATGAAATAATTTCGTTCTTTTAGAGATCTATTTTGCTAGTTGGGCTAGAGTTAAGAACATTTTATTGCAATTAGAATTAAGAATGCAACGCGGTTTGTCACTTCAGGATCACTAAGGTAACCCGGGTTGAAATAAATGCAATAAACAATGATTTATCTTTTCACTTATCGGAATAATTTTTTCAAATAAAAACAAATTCCTTTGTGATAAAAAATGCAGAACTAATATAAACATTGAAGTTTATTTCGGATATACGAGGGCATACCTAAAAATACATATGCCATACAATAACTTGAGAGTCGCAAGACTTAAAATAAATGAGAAAAAAGAAATGGATCGAATTTTTTGCACCTGAGTGTAGATGAATTGAAACTGTTCTTCCAAAGCACCAGAATATGTATATTCCAGACTAATACCAGCAAATAATAAAATTTGCCAGTACCTTGTTATAGTCCGGATAGCTCAGTTATAGGTATATTATAGTTCGTTGGTTCTATAAAATGACTTGGGATAAACCAATTTAGTCAAAGACAATTTTACTTAACCTACAATGTTTAAATAAAAGACATAGGTATTCACAAAACAAATAAAATCAATAAATATACTCAGTTAATAAAAATTCAAATTAATAAAATAATTAGTTTCGCAAAATACACAGTTATAGTAAAAAAAATGAATTTTACATAATATGTTACTTAGGGACTTAAAAATATGTTATAGTATAACTAAAATAATTTGCTACAAAGGGTACCGCCTAGCGGCAAATTTTCCTTTGTCGGAACATTGTCTCCGCATAGGCGTGTATGTCCGTGTGTATTACAAATATTGTCGATCAAATAATCGTTTTTTAAATTAAGTGATTTTATACTTCGTAGTAATTCTTTCTTTTTCGTTACCTTTTCCGGACTAATGTTCCTATTTTTCATAAATTCTAAAATATCTTTGAACTAGAATTTGGAATGATAGCAAGCATTATCCATAACGGATATTGAATTTGGAGAAATGTTAGGAAGAAGCTCCTCTTGAAACCATTTTTCGAATAAATCTGCAGTCATATCCTCATGATAGTCGGCTGAACATTGCTTAATATTTTTCGCAGACAGTAGTAACGCATTTGGTACAAAACCGTTTTCACTTCCAGCGTGACGAATTATACGCTTTCCTCTCGAACATGGCGCATTTAAACTACACTTTTGAGACTGATCTACCCAGCCATACTGAACAGTATCATGTGTGTCAAACCAAGTCTCATCTAGGTATACTATATGCCTTTTTAATTCACGATACTTCCTTATTTTATCTAAATACTCTTCACGGAGTACAACAATACGCCGCGATTCCATTATAACCATTCGTTTATCTAATTTCTTATAATTAAAAGCCCATTCTAATAGTATACCGCGTAAATTTTTTAAGCTTTTATAATTATAATCAGGATAATCTCGTAATTTCTCTTGAACGATTTTTAAAGTCAGTACAATATTTTCGTGATATAAATTATAAACCGTTCGCTTTATAACATCTTTTGTAGCATCGTCAACATTTGGAAATTTTGTTTTTTTGTTTTTCCGCACCTGCGAATGATCTATAACGTCACCGCGCTTAATAACCCGAGAAATAGTGTAAATAGAAATTTTAGTTAACGTATTAAATTCGCTTTATTATAACCGCATCCGATTTTTGATTATCTTCATTTTTCAAACACTGATACATATTTAAAATAACCCTCTGACACTGAATGTGTAAATCTTTATTGCAAAATTCGCTACTAACCTCACCTGTTGGCGATATCATATCTTCTGAATTTTAATTTTGATCTGGATTTCCATTTTCTGATTCAAAAGGTCTCCAAAATGTTGCCATAATATTATGTAACTAATTTAAGGTTATCAATTAATATGGGCAAAAATTACAATATGTAAGCCATTTATTAAAAATGAATTACCGAAACAAAGATATTGTAAAGGTCCGGACTATAGAGAGATTAAATTGCATATATTGTACTTAATAAACGTTAACATTTACTTTGAATTTTAAATCCTTGCATGTATTTAATTCATAAATGTTTATTTGCTTTGGTATGGTTGCATTTTACGGTTTTCTTGTAAATATTGAGTCTGGTTCCTAAAAAAAAAAAATTAAAATAATGAAATAAACAAGAAACATAACTTACCCTGTATATTGTAAATTGCTCCTTTTGAAAACCATAAAAAAAAACTACATCAATTTTGGGATCATCTACAAAATGAAAAAGAAAAAAACAAACATTAATTTACAGTTCAATTAAGAATAAAAAATTGTTGGAAAATTTTATAAAGAAATTAATAATTGTGACATAAATTAAAACCCTAAAAAAATGTAAAATTAAATTATTATTAGAGTATTAGAATTTTTAAAATAGGTCATATTAAAAATGTAGTTTAAAAGTGTGAAGAATTTTAAAAGAATAGTTAAATATTTCAAAATCGAATAAATTTGTGATGTTACAAGGATTTTGAGATTATTATAACAAATTGTCAAATCTTAGAATGTAATCATCTTATCATCTGTGGTTTTGTTACAAACATATCAACAAGGTTTATAAAGTTTTAAAACAATCATAGACTCTATGAAAAAAAATGAACAGTTTTGGTTACTAGGTGATAGAAAAATAAGGGAGACGCCAGGTACTCTCTCTTGCATCTCGACTGTGAAGGGGTGAAGACGTGTGAGTTAGTGTTTCGTTAAAAAAACGTGTTTTGGGCCCCAAGAGATCCTGGAAGTAGGTGGATCTTCGTTGCAGAGAAGTCAAAGATAAGTTTAACATCTATATTTAAAAACTAGGTACCTAGAATAATAATTCAGATATTCACAATTAAAGTTACCAGATTGAACAAGAAAAATCAATAGCTATACACACTTACCTCCTATTCAGACGTGAGGAATTATTTCATCTTCAAGGGTCAAATCAAGATCAGTGATCACAGACAAAAACTTTATCACGCGCGTAGTATTAATTTGTCAGTAATTTATTCACAAATTATCAACTTAACAATAATTTACTCTCTAATAAGATAGTTTTTCTTTGTTGCTAATATTAATCTTAATACATCTTATTAGGGGGTCATATCTGTAGTATTTGTAGACTAACATAAGATAATTTAGAATTTTTCACACTCGTAGTTCACACACCATCGATACTGTTCGATATATTGTAATTTAAAATAACACGCTAACAATTTGTCACAATTTCTATCATAATATAATTATAATTCATTAAATCTTCTTAAACAAAAAGGTCTCATTTCTACTTCTTTTATAATAACACAATAGACCTTGTGCCAATTTCCGACTGAGAATCAGTCAGATCCCTACCCTGAAGTCTCTGTGTGACGTAATCACGACACCAGGTGGGTGACGTCGATTAGACTGAGCTGGCGCGTAAACAATTCAAATTTAAGATCTATTATAGTCCGGGCATTTATATAGGTGAAGGTGAATAAATATTTCATTACAGGCATCACAAGCATTATAATAGTATATTAAACAACGCATTTCATATGGAATTCTGTTATGACACGAGTTCAAGTTTAAAAAACGAATCGCGAAGCGATGAGTTTTTTAAAGAACGAGTGTCACAACGCCATATGAAATAAGTTGTTTATAATATTTTTTATATTTTGCCCTTATTACCATTTTTTAAATTAATTTTTTATTTTTATGTAATTACGAAAATTTTTATTTTAAAAAGTATGTCGGCAGCACTGTGTAATTTATAAAATTTGACAGTTGTGACATTTAGATTATCAAATGTTAATGTTTTAAAATATTTTAAAATGAATAATATACCAATAATAATATATTATTATATAAGTAAAATATTATAGTCATATTCACAGATATTTTCTTAAAGAACAATATAAAATTAATAAATTGCTATTAGCCACAAATGTCATTGTCAATAGTCTTGCCTTTAGAAACTTCACTCATGTCGCCAACCATTTAAAACAAAAATTTGCGTGCGTAAAAGTTACATTACGATACGCAAATGCGTTTTATAATGAAGATTTTATAAGTGCAAAATATAAAAATTATTTTATAAAATTCATCCTTTACAATATATTTAAAGTTAATACTTAACTGCCCCAAATAAAAATATGGACTCTCCGCCTCCGCACTAGACACCGACTTTATGAGCTATATAAAAACTGCCGCAAAAACCACCCCGAGACCACTGCACGCAATAGTATACAGCGGATCATTAAAAGCCGTCAACAAGTCGCGTGCGTACCCCACTTGTTTCCGCGCTGTACAACTACTAGTCTAGAGGGTTCCGATGATATGTTGTTTTCGTGCCATTCTTTCTACTTTGGAGCCTAGTAAACTAACCCACTCGGTATAACACTTTTAAATGAATTTTAGCAATTAATATTGGAAAGGCTATACCAAGTTCGTATACTATTTATGGTAAACACTCACCGTGTTACAGTTTACATTTCATAGTTCGTTCTTCGATAAACAGCACAATACCTTCTTATTTGATTATGGATGCAGTTATTTTGACGTTTATATATATATCCTGTTGGATTTGAATTAGATTAAATTCCTCAGGACTCTGCACTAATCAATTACACTTGCGACGGTATTTATTCGTCTAATACATTACGAATATTTTAAGAATTGAATTAGTTGCAAAATCAACTTATCCCTTGAAGCTCTATCGCTCCACTGCTGCTGGCGGCTGGCCTGCTGGCCGGCTACCCTTACATTACAGCCTCTTTGCACGCACCCTGTGTAAATTTGCGTAACTATCCAGTGACGTGCTACAACGTAAGTACCTGTGTGTGTGTTTCAATATGGAACACTTTTTTATGATTTCGAAACACTTCCAGCCAAGTATCTTTTGTACAAAAAAATGGCAATAAAGATTAAATCTACGTGTTTTATCTAATTATTACAATTAAATAACAAAATGCTCCTTTATCCACTAACATAAATACCGCTGAGTGCATACGATTTCAGTTGATAAAAAATATTGATATTAATCAAAATACCTAAAAACATTGATAGTGTTTGATATTATTAAATACTATAAAATTAAATACACAAACATATTACGAGATATTGCTCCTTTTAACTGAAGTTATAGTGAAAAAGTTCTGAACCAAAACGCATTTTCCTTATTTACCAGTAATTTTAAAAAGTGGACATAGCACCTTTCTGTATCTGTAATTCTGGAAGGGTGGGTCGCCCCACAGCACTTAGGCCACATTTGGCCCATTGTGCGTCCTTCTGAGATTGAGCCTAACCTATTGGCTCGTCAACCATCCTACCTATTTAAAGTAGGTGATGACGTCGCCTGTAGGCAGCTCCCTCAAGTTGGCATGTGTTAGCCAGTTCTCGCCGAATACAGAAAGTCTTGTTAGAGAGAGTGCCGGACAGTCACAAAGGACGTGCTCAACTGTCTCATCCTCTTGTTCACATCCTCTACATAGTGGGCTGTCAGATAAACCCAACCTGTTTAGATGTTTTCGTAAATGACAATGGCCAGTAAGTATACCTGTGACCAACCGCAGGTCCTTTCTGGTCATGGCCACGTATTTCTTGGCTGCTTTGCTATTCGGATATTTCAGAAGTTCCTTGGATAGTAAGCAACCTTTTTCTTCGTCCCATCTTCCCCTGAATTTGTCAAGGGAGCGTTCCTTTGCTAGGTCAACCACCGCTGATGCCGGCAAGCTGACAAGACTACCGGGTCCCAAGAGCCTTTGGGAGGCAGCTTTTCTAGCCAACGAGTCAGCTATGCGGTTGCCTTTAGAAATTCCATGACCTTTTATCCAGCCTAGAGTAACCACATTGTTGTAGCTGGCTTCCGTAAGGGCCATGTGACATTCTAATACTAGTCCTGATGTGATCCGTGGCCTATTCAGGGCTAATAGTACTTGTCTGCTGTCCGTAATGATACGGATGTTTTTGCCAGTGATTCCTCTTATGGTAATCTCTTTTGCGGCTATGGAGACGGCAGTTAGCTCTGTCTGAGCTATACTTGCATTACAACCCATTGCCCATTTTATATTTAGGTTTAGGGATCTGGAGTAAATTCCACATCCTGAACCTTCTTTTGTCTTAGATCCATCGGTGAAGATACATATAGTACCTGTCGCCAATGCATTTTGAGCGTTGTCATTAATGATTATCTTGTAGGGCCTGTGAAAGGCATATCTTGGTGAAATTGATTCTGTATTTGCTTGTAGCATTGGAAGCTCGTTTATAGCTTCGCGCCACAAACCACACCTCGACTCACCAGATTCTGCTACAAGTTGTGTACCAGTAGAGCGGAGCCGTAGCATGGTCATCAAAACCACCTCCTTGATATATATATCAAGTGGGGTGAGACCGAGGATCACCTCCATCGCTCTAGTTGGTGTAGTTCTCATACCTCCTGTTATGTTAAGGCATGCTGTTCTTTGTATATGGTCAAGTTTGCGGACGACTGTCAACTGGTTTGTTTTTACTCCCCAGGCAATCGCGCCGTAGGTTAGCATAGGTCTTATGATTGCAGTGTAGATCCACTCCGTGACCCTTGGTGACAAACCCCAGGTACGACCAATGGTTCTTCTACACTGTTCATAGGCAATATATGCTTTTTTGACTCTGTTTTCCAGATGAGAGTTCCATGTTAACTTGCTGTCAAAGGTGATCCCTAGATATTTCACCTCTACAGAGAAGTTTAATTCAGTTTTTAGGAGTTTTGGAGCCCGAAGGTTCACAAGCCTCCTTTTCTTTGTGAACAGGACCATCTCTGTCTTCTGTGGGTTTAATGACAGTGAGTGATCCTGGCACCAGCTTTCTATGATATTGAGGGCCTCTTGCATTCTAGCACAGAGTGTTTCCTCGAACCTTCCTGTTTGCAGAATCACTAGGTCATCTGCATAAGCAATAGTGTAGAAGTTCTCACTGCTCAGGCGGTTGAGTAAGGAGTCTAAGACCAAGTTCCACAGTAGAGGTGAGAGCACCCCTTTCAGTAATAGCATTGGTTATTTTAGGGAAGGTGGTTTTGTCAAACGCACCTTCGATGTCAATAAATACGCCCAAGGTGGACTCTTTCTTGTCCAGCGATCTTTCGATGCGGCCGGCCACAAGGTGGAGTGCCGAATCTGTAGATTTCCCTGGGGTGTATGCATGCTGATTTGGATGTAGTGGATTACTCGTAATCACTACATCTCTTATGTACCTTTCACATAGCCTCTCCAAAAAAAAAAGCACCTTTATCAATTCATGTCTCCAATTCTTTCTGATTTCTATATTTCAAAAACAGTAATAAAAACTTCATGCTTCTTAAGTTACTGTAAATCTACAATAAATAACAAAATATAAATAAGCTATAAAATACTTAAACAATCTAGTAATTGCACACGATAAAAGTGGATAAAACACATAACTAGATTTTGCAAAACAAATTAATAAAATTTTGATATCAGACAAAAATGAATGTTGATGAAGACCACAATATTTCACAAATCTACTACTGAAACATATTATAGTCCCCAGTACAAGGACCTCTAATTTTTTTGACACATACAAATTTCATACATTGTGAGTGCTTTCTTGGCGTTGAGTCCGACAAAATTTTTTTCGTCTGCGAAAACTTTCTGAGTTCCTGCGTTTTTGAATGCCCGATTCTCGAAATTGTCGATATAACGTCACTCTGCCTCTGCCGTAGGACGAGTAATTTTTTCTGGCAGTTTTTTGAGTTGAATTACCTAATGGCAACAAAATTCGAATTATAAATGTCAAGTTTACTTCGACAAAAAAAAAGAGCTAGAGTGTAATTCGGTAAGACAATTTAATGAATATCTAAATCAATAAATTAAAAAATGATATGTAAATTAGTTTATTTAATTTAACGGAAAAGTACAATTGTTAAAAACACAATTATTAAAAATAGCTTGATTTTCAAAAGCTTCGTGTCTTTTGTTAATATTTTGCTGCATGCTAGTATTTTGAGCGGTGGTGGTAACTGTTTCCTGGATGGTAGTACGAATGGAACCAATGATTTCTCTATGATGTTCTTCATCTAACTGAAGGTACGGTTTTAATGACGCAAGTTTGAGAAAAATTGACGTAACGTCGTCATCAAAAATTTGTTTATAATGCTGGTTGTCATGCTTTCAAAAGTTAGGTTCGTTATTGTCGCTGGAAAAGTTAGGGCAAACTTTTTTCGCTGTCATAATGACAAAATCACGCGGCTTATGGGATTTTTTATACGTGAATTAAATTGTCTATGAACAAATATTTTATTTTACTATGTTTTCGTGGTATTTTTTTTCATTTTTGTAATAAAAAAATATTTTAAAACATATTCGTTTGATTTTTCAACCCCCATACATGCACAAAACTTTTTAAAAACCTTATCTGTGGGCAAAGTTGGTTATTAACGCGGTTATCATTGCTTTTCGGCAATTTTAAGTCGATGGGCAAGGTTGAAATATTTGCTTACAAATTTGCCCAGCCCAACGTTTCTAAACCCAACCATATACATCTACAGTTTAACCTTGTGTGCTTAATAATTCCACTTTGGAGGTCGTGGGCTGTCAGATTTTTGGAAATTATCGTAGATAGATGGGAGTTGTACATTGATGCTTTTTTATAAATTATAGCCTCTTCCTGTTATGCTGAGATCAGTCTCTAGGTAGCTTTACCTGTCAGCTTCCAGAGTGTTCTATTTTGGCCTCTTAGAATAACATATTTGATGTGCTCTTCCTTTTTAGGAAACAAGTTCTGCGACTCTTTAAGTTACATAAAAGAGCTGTTCCTTGTTGCACAGGTTTTTTTCTGTACTACCCAACCTAAACTAAAACTGAATAGTAGGACTCACAGTAGGGATTTCTTTAAAAAAGATAAAATATTATCACTTTCGTCTTTATTTATCTTTAAATTCATTTTTCTAATACGCAAACATTTATCAGATATTTCAGAAAGGCCACTTTGGAATACAGAGTACGACTTTTATCTGCCGAATCCACGCTCGGAATTAATTAAAAACTTTGTTATTCATTTTTTACAACAAAAAATACATAATAATCTGCCTTTTGAAATCATCTCCGTTACATCGATCACGGCATTTCACAAAACTTTTAAATTATACCTATTGGAGATAGTTCTATAATATGCAGTTGACTACTTCTTTTCATAGCAGCAGGATTACCTCACACTGGATGGTTGGAGATTCTTAATTTTTTGCTTTTGCTATACCCAATATTGTTAGATGAGTTTAGACAGGAAGCAGGAGTATAAATGCAGGTAGTCCGGCAGTAAATATGGCGATGAACTTAAATACAATCATCTCAATAATTAATAAGATTAAGACATTATTTTTTATGATCTTTGGTGGGAGTAGTACAGAAAAAAACCTGAAAGAAATTAATAAATAGGATTATTTAACAATACTTTTTAATTTAATGTATTTGTCAAATACTTTTCATAGAATTTACCTTTTTGTTGACACATAATAGCATTCGATAAATGAAAATAAAATTTCCTGTGTTTTTTAATGTAACAATAGAATAGTTATTTGATAAACTGCCAACAACTTTTTAGTGCGCAATTGAAAACGGGTCAGGGTCGTAGTTTTGTGTAGCGTTTTTAATGGTTTTAATGCATACTTCTGAAAATTTACCATCGAAAACCGAACACCCTATTTAAAAGAAACTTTTCACCAACTATATATTACGTGTATTTATTTTTCTATTTCTTAAACCAATTGATACAAATAATAATGAATAAGCAAATAGAATTTGAAGATTTATTGAAATTGATTGTAGTAACCTTTACTTTGTGGAAGTCCATCTTACTAAGAACATTAAAGATAGAAATTTTTGAGCAAAACGATCAATATTTATTTAAAAAATTTGCTTTTTTAAACTCAATGACAGCTTTTTCGTTGTCATTGTAGTTAAGATTAGACCAATTATGTAAGTAATAAGACATAACATTATTAAAGCCTAGATGTTATTAGCCCTAAGGTACGGTATTCGCAAAAATAAACAGTACCGAAACAGAGAGTGCTGTGGAGTTGTTTATGTAAAATGGATTTGTCATATTTGACTTAATTGCCATTAGTTGATATATTAATAGTACGATGCAGTTAAATTTGATTTAAAAATGGTTCTAACAACGGAAGAAGTTTTTTTGGTAGATCATTATTTTCGTTCATACGGTAAAGGTAGTAATGATGGTCCAAGCTTAGAACAGGTGTCAATAAAATATCAACAAAAATTTAATAAAGCAGCTCCTAGTAAAAGTGTGATGTTAGCTGTTGTTGAAAAATTTTGTCGCACTGGTAGTGTATTGTGTCAACGTAAAGGTTCTTCAGGTCGTCGTTTTAACCAAGTTGTGCAATCAAGTCTTGTAAGAACTGCATGTAAACTCAACATTAGTAAAACGTCTTTACGTCGCATGTTCAAATCAATTGGTGGTTATCCATACCGTATTCAAGTCGGACAACGACTAAATGCTGCGACAAACGTGTAAGAGATATTTACTGTGGTCGCATGTTGAGTTTAATTTACGAAGATCCCGAATTTTTGAAAAACATATGGTTTTCAGACGAGAGTCACGTTCATCTTAGCGGCTATATTAATCCACAGTCTTCGAGTTACCGTTTGGTGCGCGGTATCTGGTAATGGAATGATTGGTCCTTATTTCGTTGAAGATGATAATCAGAATCCACTTACTGTCAACCAAGAACGTTATAGAGAGAAAATTATTATACCTTTTGTGAGAGACCTAAATAACTTTTGCCGTGCACGAAATCTACAGTTACGCACACAATGGTTCCAACAAGATGGTGCAACGAGCCATACAGCTGTGCGCACCATAGACTTACTCCGTCAGCATTTCGATAATAGAATAATTTCTCGGGGAACAGACTTCGAATATCCTTCTCATTCACCTGATCTGACGCCACCTGACGCATACATTTGGGTCATAATGACAGAAAAAATATTTCATTCGGAAAACTACGGGAAAGAATACAAAATATTTTTCGGCAGTTCCATCAACCACTTTTTATAAATATGTTTATTGACTTACAAAATCGATATGAAGCTATGAAGTCGAAATGGTGAACATTTTGAACACTTACATTACAGAAATTAAAAATTAATTTTTATTTTTGGTGCTGTTTATTTTGGCGGATACTGTATTATGCTGTATTTTCCTCTAAAATCAGTATAACTGTGCAATGATATATAAAAACACAAATATTAGTTATTGTAAAAATCAGCATGATATAGTTTAGTGTAGTTAAGGTAATTTTCATTACCCTCACTTTTTGTCCAATTAGGTCTTCTTTTATATCCTCTATTTCTTCGTCAGGTGCTATTCTCTTGATTACTATTTTGGCATTCCTCTCCGCTGGGTCTATAAATGTAGGAGGTCGCCTTTTTCCTATTCTTGGTTCTTTATTTGCTTCTGTGTTGTTATTTTTGTTCTTCTCGTCCCTTTGTTATTTTTGGATTGTTTGGAGGTCTTCTATTTCCATCACTTCTCTTGTCTGCGTCGTTTTTGAGTTCATCTGTGTTTCTGTTATTCTTATTGGACTTCTAGGGCTCCTTGATCTGGTTTTTTCGTCTTCCCATTTTTCTTTGATTCGTCTCTCAGTTCTTTCCCTAGGTTTCGAATTGTTTTCTCGTTTTCTTTATTTATTTTTCGTTGACTTTCTCAGTTTCTTTCAATAGTTTCTGTGCTCCTTCCATTTGTTTTTATATTTTCTTCTCAAATTTGGATTTAAAATCTTTTGGCTCTTTCAGACTTTTAGTAGTGAGTTCTATTTCCGGTTCTGATTCGGTAGTCATCTGTCTCCATCATTATTTCTATCACCACTTTCTTTTTTTCCTCCTCAGGTCCTAAAATTGAAAAATAATTATGTGTTTCCACTTCTCTAAATTAATAGTTCAATGGATCTCATAAATATTAATAAATCATAAATATTATTACTCAGGTAAATTTAGAATTTTGCCGTAAGTAAAGGCGTTTGGGGCTGATAAGTCCCGTTTGTTAATCGTCATTAGCGTTAATGCTTCTTGGAACGTCTACCTGGTCAGGTATACGTCCCTTACTGGCTTGTTTGCTCTACTCTCTATGCTATAGTGAACCTCTGACTTTGACAGCTCGTCGCTCACTGATTTAAAAATTTTTCTTCGTTTTTGTCCTTAAGGACGGGGTATCGCTGTACATCAGAATGGCACCTGCAGACCAAAAGTTTATTCTAACTTTCTCCGTTATTACAACTCAAATCGTTTTATTTTTTTCACTAAATTGCATATAAAGGTCTAACTTAGGTAAGGATTACATTTATTTTTTGTTAATTAATGGTTTAATATTGAAAAAGAGCTGTTGAATGCGAACTATTTTAGACCTTTACATTTGTATAAATAAACAACAATCTAAATAAATTTTCTTAAAATGAAACTAAACCTTTCCTAAGTTGAACATTTTTCTATCAAATAGCCCAATCAGAATTTTCTAAAGAGATCAGACCTAAGAAATAGTTAGAAACTAAAATCATGCTGCATTTTATTTTTATTTTTTCACTTTGGATCAAAAATGGACGTAGTTAATGACGAAATAATTGTACTTTAGTTTATAACTTTTATCATAGATGGAACTAGGCACTATGTATTTTTTTCTTTTTTTTTATTAACGAAGTCAAAAAAAATTTTTGTATTATAAATTAATGTAACGTTTTTTAAATATTTTACGATATTTACAAAACAATTATTCAATAAAACAAATTAGTAAAATGAAAAAAAGAATACTGATTTGCGGATATTGATTGTCAGCAGACCAGTTATATCATTGTTATATCTTGAAGAAATTTTAATTATAATTTTCCCAGCGTACGGCTGGCCATCTATAGTTATATATGAGGGTAAATAAAATTATTGTTTGTGTGCCAAGCGATCGCTTACAGAATAAGTGTTTATTATTCCATTTTCCCAGCACAATTAAAAAACCATTAGACACAGAATAAACATCGTTGTAAATAAATATAAAAATTATAAAATTGTTAATAACAAAAAACTGTAAATTCAAAATTCTTGAAAAAAATACCAATTATTGGTGGCCTTATATACACTTCTTGGTCAAATTTTGGAAGAAATCTGGTCACAGGTTTCTGAGAGAAAAAAATGTTAGCGTAAATTTTGTATACGTGGTATTCTGAATTAAGTAAAATGAAAAACTGGCATCAAAATATTTTATTTAAAAATATACTTTTATTATTTTTACATTTAAATATTTTCTGGTGGATCTTTACATTTTAATCTTTTGCCTCTCCTGTTTAAAATAACTTCCGGCCCAACGCAATCCTCATAGAATCGTCTCAACTTTTCTACCATATTGTTAAAAAAAGTTTCGTTGAAATTTATATTTTCGGTAAAAAGTGGATTCATATCTCCAGTATAAATAATAAAATGGCATGTTTTTCTTCTTGTGATGCCGAGTTGTCCTTGTATCTAAAAACAATAATTTGTAATATTCTAAACAAATTAGTAAAATGAAAAGCCAGTAACAAATCTTGCCTGATAATAATAATTGTGGTTTTCCTTAAAGTGAATTTCACTATTTTCAATTTTTAAGCAAGGAACCATACGCTTTTCTACGGCCTCTCTCAATGATATTTTTGATGTGACTACTTTTAAAAAACATTTTACTTCAACAAGTTCATCTGAATCAATTAAACCTAAAACATAATAAGTTATTAAACTCTGATATGTATATAATAGTTACAATAATTCGTTTACCATCAGGCGATGCACCTAAGAAACCGTATTTCAAGTCAACAAATAATCCTGAAGGGTTAACATTAGTTTAAATCCAGCAACGTTCTAGAAAACATCATTATTCTTCATAAGTATCTAGTCTCCGAATTTTCGACGCAAGTAAATAGGTATTACAAAATTAAAATATGTTGACCACTTTAATGTGTCATTTGTAAATGCATCGCCTCTAAGTCAATAATATTTTATTATTTTTTTGACACTTATCTAGAACTGATCTAAAAAGAATCACACACAACTATAAACTTATAAAAATAATAAACTTACCCTACCGGTGATTAGGTATATATATATATAGAATTAAAAATACAAATAAAAAATGTTTTTAATAAAAACTAAAGATAAAAGTAATAATTACTATAGAGCACCTATTGATATTACTAAATGTTGATCTACCCTCGTTCTTTCCCGAGATAAAATACAAAATATATTTTGTTGGCTGGCAAGGTCTAGAAATGAGAATTATATAACTGGTTTTTAGCCCTAAAACATGTGTTTTTAGCAGGTAAAATTTTTTCCGATGAATAGAGCAATTTAGTGAAAGGATTCTATTATTATTTCTGTTAGTTTATCCTATTACTAAGAGATGTCTGCACTTCATGGACAAAAAAATCATTGACACATTTTCGTTTCCGACTGCATGGGATACGGGCTCCTTAACGAATATTCAACTCTGAATAAAATGTCGGAGCCATAAATCCTCCGGAATTTGTATTGTTCGTTACAAAATAATTCAAAACAAACTTCAATACTACATAATTTGTAGGATAATTCAAAGAATATCATACCATACTAAAAGCTGTTTCCAGTAATTTTTTATTATAATTTTTTAAAATTATTTATGCTTTAAGTCTTCTTTTTCAAAAATTTGAAATAAATAAACTGGTTCTAGAAATGATGTTAAGATGGTTATTTAAATAAACTTAGGTAGTATTGTAAAATATTTCAAATATTGTTTATCTTTATCTTATTTATTTTTCATATCTCTTATTTGTAATTTTTAATTAGTGTTGAGTTAAGCCTTATTTTACAATAAAAAAGGTATCTCATCTACTATCATTAAATTTAATAAACATTCTGAGAAAAACTTCTTATTTGATTTTGAAGATGTTTTGAACTGTTCTGTTTGGTTCTTTGAATCGGATTTGAACAAAAATTATGGATATATTTTTAATATCATGAACATCTTTAAATACCCAGGTTATCTATGAAAACTATGAATACATTTTGAATATTTGTGTGGGTATCTATGCTTTTAACTTTTTTTTTATCTTATATAACAATGCCATCGATAAATAATTTTGCTTGTTCTAAAATCCCATTAACTTTTTTCAAAATATGTTTAATTTAATAGCAAAGGAGGGTATTATTTTATCGGCCATCTACTTCAGTCACAAGATTTTGCACACTTTTAGATCTATAAAAATAAAACATTTAGCTTATAACAAGTAATTTTTTTTAAGAAATCGGTTTTTTTCTAAAAATCATAAATTGTTCTACCCAATATATTACAAAAAAATGAGCTCATAAACTGTTGGGAAATAAGAATAACTAGTTTAAATAAAAAGTCTTTTTGTATATTTAATATATTTTATTTTACTTAAAAGAAAGAACTTTACTTTATTAAGGTTATCGAAGAACTGTTTTGAAAAATATTCTTGTTTTCCATTTCAACTTTTTGTTTGGTATTAAACAAAGAATGTTTGGTGGTTGGTCATCTGTTCAACAGATGATATAATCCTTAATACCAAGAGTGTTATAAAATATCATTTAGTTTGGAACCCTCGATAATAAATGTTTGTTTGGGATTAAATTCCCTTTTCAAAACATCTTTATTTTTTTATTACCTTCTTTTAGGTAGGTTGTTAAAAATAATAAATAACATTCCATAAAATGAAAAGTAAAATATAAAACTATTTATTTTTGAATCTCCAACATAAACAATGCATATTTTTACCAATTTTTAAAATAATGGTGTTAAAAAATAAAAAAAATTATTAATAAATTATTTTTTATTCTTAAATTTCTTATTAAAAATTGGAAAATGCATATTTTTAAATTTTTCCAACAGGGATATATTTGTTAACCTATTCAGAATTTTTAGAATAGACTTTAGTTTAATAATTATCGCGGTTTTTCTGCTAACAAAAGAATGGCTAATGAAAAAATTCCTATTTTATATTCGATGTTTTGGGCCAATGTTTTACATTTAGATTTTAGCAACGGAGTAGGATTATTCCCCTATAGTACTTTGGCTGTCTTTTGTGCTTTTTATGCTGGTACGCTATTCTTCTGGAATCGCTCTTCTTGGATTATTGTTGTAAAAAGTATTGTTAACTCTTTAGTAACATTTTCCCCTCCGTATTTTCGCATTTCATTACTTGGTTAAGTTAAAATCTTTACATTCTAGATTCCAAAATAGTTCTGTTTCTGTCAGCCATGCAAGAATTCAATTTTTTCACGTCGATTCCTAACAATTGTTTTATGATTGTGCCAGCGGGTAGATGTAGTAATTGGAAGCACATATTTATTTATGCGCATCAATAACAAGCGCATGTATAAATGAAAGTTTTTTTTGTCAAATCAAATTTGATCAGTGACAAACGAAATCATTTTTGTTTAGTTCTAACTAACAATATCGTATTTCACTTATTTTACACAATCATTTAAATATATTATAACACATTTTTTTAAGATTATTTCGTGTAAAAACTGGTTATCATAAACTATTTTTTTATGATGTTCACCATATGACTCATAGCCATAAATTAAAAGATTATACGTATTGTTTGTTTCTAGATATTGCTAATTAGTAATTGGAGAGATACTGAGATATTCTTTTTTATTGCAAAGTTGGCAAATTTTAATGGTTATACTTTTATTTGGAATTGCTTGTTATATTTATACTTACAATTTGTTCACCCCTTTAGCGAATATAATATTCTATCAGAAAGAATGTTTTCGTATTCTTGTAAAATTCTAAATTTTTATGAAATGTGAAATTAAAGTTTTTAAATTAAATTTGTGCTATCAAATCCTAGTAATGGTACACTCATGGTCAAATAACTCACTTTTTTTTTTAATTTTAAAAATAACGTCAATGGTTAATGACACTATATTTTTGTTACTAATACGGATGTATGTCGATAATCTAGTCCAGATTGTTTGCGACAGATGCATAATTATCATCATAATTGTACATGATTAAAAGTTGGACACATTGTTGTTACAAAAATCGAATAACTTTTTTAGCAAAAATACTGGAGACTTTTAACATATCGTTTACTTGAGTCTAGATTACCTACAGGGTGTCCAGGAACTTAATGCCAAAAATTCTGGGAGCAAATAGAAGAGGTCAAAATAATGTTAGAAGTTCAAATAAATTTTTGTCATACGAGCCTTCGTTTCCGAGTTATAGACCTCTAAAGTTTCGAAATAAAAACCTTTGTTTTGTCATAATTTCTAAACTATACATTGGAATACTAAAAAATTCCAGTGACGGATTGCATACATCCATGTCCTGTGTTTGACGGTATAAATGAATCTACATTACGTACAAAAAAGCAGAGACGGCTTGTGCCCATTGGTTAATAATCCGTAATTTTAATAGGGACCATCTGAATAATATTTAAATTTCAAAAATAAATTTTCCAATCCATTTACTAATGAAAATGTACCTACTCTTGTTTGAACTCGATAAAATTAAGGGTTTAGGAGAAATTTGAACTTTTAGATCTGATCCCATATTTTGTAAAAGAATTTTTAATTATAAGTTGTGACAATTATTGATAGTTCTCTTCAGAATGTCTGTCTTTTTAAAAATATAAAAATATCTCTACTTGCCCTTCTAAGGATTAGAATCATTTGCAAACCAGGTTGACTTTTCTAAAGAAAAAAAATCGCTTTTTCCTGGGCTATATGCCCTACCGGACATTGGATTACATTTCAATAGAAAACGTGATGGTAATCCAAGTTGATACTAAAAAGACTATTTATGTCGTTTTACTTCTCATATTTTGAAATTGGGTCCAGTAAGAAGATCTTAATCAAGATCAATTTTATATCTTTGTTTCTCATTTCGAGAAGGCTCTTTCAGTTAATATATTTACAAATCTTTTAACTTGCATCAGTCCTGGCATTTTCATATAGTAAGTTCCTTTAAGGTGTTCCTTTTTGTGAGACCATTAACAGATCCGGATTAAGTTCTAGCCCCTTCATTTGAGAGTCTATCATCTTCCTCATTACTAATTATCCCTCTGTGACCTGGCACCCACATCAAGGTAACCTTGTTGTTTCTTTTAAGTTTTTTAAGGGATTGTTTATATTCCCAGACTAGCTTTGACTCATTCAAAGTTGCCTGGCTGTCTGTAAGAACGTAGATGTTTGTCCTTCGATTGCCTCTACGGATCCACTCCTGGACACTAGCAACTATAGCGTATATCTCCGCTAGATATTTCAGGCGTTACTACGAGGGTTGCCCTTTATATTTCGGGATTTGGCAACCCTGGTGTTGCAATCTGGCAACCAACAGCTCTATCGTACTGAGAACGTTTTGACATACGAGCGCTATTTGTGTTGTTTACAGTAACTTAAAAGATTCATCTCGACCCAAAAATGGCATTATGTCGTGACCATTTTCGTGCGATTATTTTTTACAACTTTCGACGTGGATTAGCTCAGCAACAGTGCATGTATGTATGTATGTATGTATGTATGTATATGTCAGGGGTGATGATTACACTGCGACCCATAGGATCTATTGTGTCCCCCCTTACTTGCCATGTTCTGATATTTTCTCAGACTTATAGCAGCTCGTCGAGTCCTATTCTCCTGAGGAAGTTTAGGACATCGTCAAGTCAGGTAGATCCCCTTCCTCTATTCCATGTGCTCCTAGGTATCTAGCCCTAGAATTTTGCAAGGCAGGGCATTCTGCGAGTATGTGTATTGAGGTTTCATCCTCTTCCTCACAGAATCTGCACTTTGCTTCATCTGCTAACCCTAGTTTCTTCATGTGGCTTCTTAACCGGCAATGCCCGGTTAGTATTCCCGTTAAAATTCGGAGCCTTTTTTTACTGAGGTTGAGGCAGCTAAGAGATCTCTTCTGGTCATAGTTCCCCAGTAGTATCTTAGATTGCCTCAGTCCTTCCAGCTGATTCCAGTACTTGGATTTTTCCTTCTCCATTTCTTCCCTTAGTTTTCCTAAGATTACTCTACTGCTGATCCCACAAGATGGTTCTGGTCCCAAATGTGGGGTTTCAGCTCCTTTTTTGCCAGCTTATCTGCTGTTTCATTCCCCTCTATTCCTATGTGTCCCGGGACCCATAGGAGGGTGACAGTGTTCTTCTGGCCTAGTTCATTTAGTTTGCCTAGGCATTCCCAAACCATCTTGGAATTGATTATATTTGAGCTCAGCGCTTTGATGGCTGCTTGACTATCCGACATGATCACAATCTCTTGTCTGCGGTAGTTCCTTCCAATATTGAATTCCACACATCTTTCGATGGCGCGGACTTCTGCTTGAAAAATGCTCGGGTATGTGCCCAAGCTTTCTGAGTATTTGGCTCTCGGTCCAAAAACTCCTATCCCGGTTCCCTCGTCTAGCTTGGAACCGTCCGTATACCACTTTATGGTATTCTGATTTAAATTCTGTATGGTGTCTTCATCCCATTCAGATTTATTACTCAACCTTGTGATGAATTTTCTCACAAAGTTGAATTTCTTTGGCATATCATCTTGGGGCATTTCCCAAGGCTCCATTGCAGCAGTGGGGCAAGTTCCCATTACTCCAGTGATACATGAACAGGCTAGTCTCTGAATCTTCGAGAGATTTTTCCTCGTCGTACTCAGATTAGCCCTTGCTCCCCAAGCCACTGCCCCATATGTGATTATTGGTCTCACTATTGCTGTGTACATCCATTGCAGAATACGTGGGTTGCATCCCCAGTTCTTTCCTGCAATGTTCCTGCACACCATGAGGGCCTTGGTTGCTTTGTGTATTACTTCGTCTTCGTGTTTATTCCAGAGTAACCTGCTATCTAGGATTAGCCCTAGATATTTGACCTCTGTTTTCCACTCGACGATGTTCTCCCCTATTCTTATGATCTTTAGATTAGGTTTCTTTTTCCTTGTAAAGGCTACTAGTGTGGTTTTGGTGGGGTTGATGCTGAGTCCCACCGAGTCACACCATTGTTTCGCAATGTTCAGTCCTCTTTGAACAATGTCACAGAGGACATTTTCATACTTCCCTTTTGCCAAGATAACCATGTCGTCGGAATACCCTTGACAGTGCATGGATGAACTTAATTCCATTTTTCGTCATGTGACCTATCATGAGATTGAGACAACCTTAGGCATTAGTGGTACCAGCATACATTCAATATTGCATGAATATTTGACGTTCAACAAAATTTGTTCACGTTGGATCCCACACAATTTGTTAATCGCTCAAAAAAAGGCTCGTGTTTATTGGTCGAAGGAAATGCTCAAAAAATATGATTGCGGTGCTTCGAAACACATCTATGACATCGTGAGAGGGGATGAATCGTGGATTTACGCGTATGAGCCCGAAAGTAAACAGCAGTCGACTGTATGGGTGTTTCAAGATGAGTCCATTCCAACAAAAGTTGTTCGCGCACGAAACACTTCCAAGCAAATGGTCGCCTGTTTTTCGGAAAACTGGTCATGTTGCAACCGTACCACTAGAACAACGCAGAACAGTTTATTCTGAGTGGTACACAACCATTTGATTACCAATTGTCTTCCAAAAAATCAAGAAAACCAACCGCCGAAGAAGGATCACTCTTCACCACGACAATGCGAGCTCCCACACATCGGCTCAAACAACTCCATTTTTGAGAAGCCAAAACATCGATTTTATGAGTCATCCGCCATATAGTCCTGACTTGGCACCGAATGACTTCTTTTTATTCCCGTACGTTAAAACCAAACTGAGAGGTCAACGTTTTTCAGAATGCATGTTTTGGTCATACCTCAGAGTGGCAAAAGTGCTTCGACAATTGGTTCAAACGCATGCAAAAGTGTATAGATCTTAATGGGGAATATTTTGAAAAACAATAAAGTGATTTTCGATGATTAATATTTGTTTTTGTTCTCTATTCGGATAACCAAAAATTCGATTCCAAATAGCGTGTCAAATCAAACCATAAAGTCCAATGGTTGATTCAGAGGCCAGAAAATTTCAACCGTCATAAACCCGTGGTCAAAAACTTAAATACCAAGTGGGGTCCAAATGTACCCCAACATTTCTTTGGCTTATTATATTATTATATTATTTTGTAATGTTATATTTATGGAATATTAAAAATAAAACACATTTTCCTTGAAAAAAAAATTATATTTTTACATAATAAACTTGTCACCATTGATAAATGAGTAAGCATATTTAAAAAAAAACAATATGAAATAATGAGAAATAACAAAACAAACTCATTCCGTGCGGTGTGCAGCTGGAGCCCAAGCAACAAAATTATCATTTGCAATAAAAAGCAATATATTCAAAATGTTGGTGTACCAATTTAGATATAGTGTGGAAACCACTTATGGAATAAAATTATATGTGGAGTTAGTTTAGAAGATTATAAAAAACGCTGGAACCCGCCAACTTTGAAATTCAAAGCTTTTTAAGCATAAATTGAATTGTACAGGATGATACACGCAAGTATGGCATCGTCCACGATCTATATTTTTAATGAAACACCCTGTATGTTTTTATGATTTTAAAAGCTCCTTAACAATACGATGTCAATGAACTATACCATTATTTTGTTATAATTTTGTTAAATAAATAAAATTATGAAAATAATAATGTTTCATACTTTAACTAATAGAAGACGATCAAGATTGTAGAATGGATTTCTGCGAAAGAATTATTAATAAATTAAACAAAAATGAAATAGCTGTTGGTACAATCCTTTTTTTCGATAAATCAACATTCACATTGAACGGGGAAGTAAACAGACAAAACTGTAGATATTGGTCAGAGGAAAATCCTCATTGGATGCGTGAGACACATACTCAGTATCCTCAAAAGTTGAACGTTTGGGCAGGTATCATAGGAGATCATATTATTGGTCCTATTTTTGTAGGAAATTTGACAGCCGAAAAATATTTAATCATGATTAGAGGCGAAGTTGTTCCTCAGTTGGCCAACTTATATCCTAACGCAATAGATCCGAACCTACCGGATGAAAATATCTGGTACCAGCAGGACGGAGCAACACCCCATTACGCTTTAATTGTAAGAAATTACTTGAATGAAATTTTTCCCAATAAATGGACTGGACGAAGAGGTACTATCGAGTGGACAGCTAAATCGTCGGACCTTACGCCCTTGGATATTTTTTTGTGGGGTTATCTCAAGATATATGCAACACAGCCAACTAGCATTGCAGACCTCAAAGAAAGGATGAGTTCAGGAATGCGGGCTATTTCAACTCTACTCACTTTAAGCAAAGTTCCAAGATGTTATAGAAATTTCCAGTATGCCAAGGCGAATGAACACAGTAATAAAAAATAGAGAATCCTAAACATGGTACTAAAATCTCTTGAAACAAGTTAATTTATTTATTTGCGTTTTTTATGGGTAGTTTACGTCTATTTTGTATTTAGTTTTACTGCTGTTTTTATTTTTTTTTTATAATTTTTTATGCTGATAGAAATTTTACACATTTAAAATCATCCACTTTGTTATTGAATATGTTTTCAATTGCATATTTTTGATTGTACGGGACTCCTGCAGAATGTTCAGTCTATAAATAAATAGCAATAGTAAAAAATAAAATTGTTTAGTTTGTACCGAGTATATGTCACCAGAAATGAATAAACTCGTTTTCAAGGTTAAACAAGTTTTCCAATTAAAGTTTGGTAATTCCATTTTTCTCACGTTTTGATGATTAGAACTTTTTATTGAAATTTAACAGATAAATATGTTTTTATTACAAATACTGCATGTATTTATATATATATGTATATATTATACAAGTGCGTATGTATTTGCAGAAAAAATGAAAACTGAACTACATCAAAATAATAATGAACATGTACAAATGCATCACATGACTTTAACGTGTCTTTTAAATAAGCTCACACAATTCCAAAGTAAAAAAAAAGGAAAATAATATTGTTTAACCTTTTCGACTTCTTTTCACTGGAGTCGGAGAACGCTTGAGACGTTAAACAAAACTTTACAAATCCTTTAATAAATCCTCATGAGTTGTGATAGATTTCATGATTTGATTGTTGGTTGGTCACTCTAATAAAATGATATCAACATTATAACATCATTTACTTACCCGTTAATCCATCCATAGGTATACAATACACGATCCATCCTCGTTAGAAGTAGCATCGTTCTGAATGAATAAAAAATAATATTTAATCAAAGAAACAGAAAAAGACATAATAATGTTTTCTCTAGGACATTGAAAATAAAAAAATAAAAGAGGTTATCTGATTCTAAGCTATCCTAACCTAACCTTACATTACCTAACCTTTTTTTTATGAGGTGGTTTAAAAATCTGCTTTCAGCTGATGTTTTTGCCTACTTCAGATTCCTGTATGTGACTTACAGGATATGTGGGGATGGAAGTAATCGACCCACTAAAAACATTCCACCTCGCAACTCCTACCTATCCAAAAAAAGAGCATACCTGAAACCAAGCTCTTGCTTACAACCGTCAGGTAGCTCTTTTGCAAGTTATCCCAGTAGCTCCCTGACCTCCTTTTCCTGACCTAATCAGATTGTACTCCATCTGTAAACACACTCATTAGTACTCATATCATCACTCCTTCATTGCAATTAATGGTCGCAAATGTGAGTCACAACCAGGACTCGACCACAGGCACCACAAGCCAGAGCCCTAACCACTGGGTCACTGTCCTGTGGTGATAGAAAACTTCTTATTTCCTATATTTTTTTCCAGTTGAAGAGCTGAATTGAGTCGATGAAAAATATTTCGCATAAAATTTTTTTTGACCTCACATTTCTTAAGGAAGCGTTCCCAGGCTACCTGATCCCCACTAAAAAATTCCTCTATTTATTAACCTCTTTTATAATGGGTAAATGTGTTATCTGATTTTTCTTTATATCTCCGCTAGGGGGCGTTTTCGCGCGGTGAGACCCCTAACTATGTTTATCTCTTCATAAGCTATCCACCCATATGCACCCTCTCCGGGGGGCGTTGCCCTAAATCCTAAAGTGGTGCCCTCAATTCACTAATGCTAATATGGCTCATGTCGTAAGGTTTATACAATTATGTATTTGCCCGCCTTCATCATGAGGTATTCAGAATCGGACGCTTCTGTTAAAAATCGAATGCCCTCTTCTTGTGATAGTGTTTTAGATTTTTTTGCTTTATCAAGGCAAATCCAAGGCACACTTTTTCATTGTTACTATAAAAAATCGTAGAGTTATGAATTTTTCTCCCTTTGGTTGATAAAGAATACTTTCCGCCTTATTTTTGGTTTTGGTTGGTTTTGATTGGTTTTCCAGTAGGCAGAAAATGTATTTATGGATTGCTGGGACTTTCTTGTCTCTGAGAGTTTGTTTCTCAAAAAATGTTCATCAATTAGGTTAGTTTCTTGTCCGTACCTTCGATGGTACGAGGCCGTCTCACAAGTCTTATTACAAAGTTAAAAACGGATTACATAAGAAATCACAAACTTTTATACAAACTTCTAACTTAGGGATTGACATTTCAAGAATACTAAAATGTTTAGTTTTTTCTACCTATTTATCTTATTACACTGTTTAAAGCGAATTGCATAAGAAGTGACGAATTTTCATACAAACATACATACAAGTGGTCTGTTTGCAAAGTTTAAAGCGAATTGCATAGGAAACGACGAAGTTCAATGCACACTTTTTTATGCGGTTCGGAATCGAAAATAAAAAAAAACCATTCTTAGTGGGTGGTTATGTTACAAAAGGAACCTACTCTCTAAATTTCATGTTTCTAGCTTCCTTAGTGTGGGCTCTGCATTAGGACAAACAATTTTATATATATAAAAAGTTTAGGTTTTAAACAAATTAGTTTTAAAATAATGTGAACACGATTTCCAATACTGTTAAAGAATTTGACCGTTATTTAATTTTTTCTATTACAGACTACACCTGAAGATGTTGAATCTCAACAGCGTAGGATGCCCCGCATCCTCATTTTTCCACCAGGCGCAGGACCTCATCGAGTTACTACAGCTACGACATTATGTCTTCTTTTGACTGCCATTTCGGTTGTCGGTGTAGGTATCGTGGGTGGAAAAATTTTGTATGATCAGTACCTCAGAGTTGCGCCAAAACAGTACGAATTCGATGGATCTAGATTTGAAGGATGGGCCCAAATACCATTGTAAGTATCAATTGAATAATTTTGGTGTACCTACTGTACACAATAAACTATTGATTATCCTTATTGTTGGTATAAACTGAATCGGAGTTGTGATTTCGAATATTTCATTGTAGGGAATTGAATTTGACTTGGGACGCAATGCCAGCAAAATTATGTTGTTTTAGCTGTGTTTTTGAGGAGTCAACATCATTGTTGATTTTCATTTTGAAAATATATATGCACATAGGACAAAGAAATAATTTTTATACATACGAGTATATAAGCGGCGGTCCTACAGCTTCTGCCACTTCCCGTCTTTCGATCTCTACGTCTTTCTATTATTTTAATTATCTCGTTTCTATCCTTTCGATGTTGTAATGAAGTCTTAGTTTTCTGTTTAATTTCCTTGTTAGATTAATGTTTTGTTCTTGATAAGCTCTTCTTAGTTAGTCCAGGGTACATCTTATATTTATTTTTTCTGTTAGTTATTCACATTCTGATCCTGGATATGTTAGACAATTACTTTGTAGAGTGTCGATTTGGTTTTCCTTGCCACAGTATTGAATTTATCATTTAATGAAATTTATTGTGTTAACCTTTACTTTTTGGAAGTTCATCTTACTAAGAACAATAAATAACTGCACAGTTAAACTAAACTTCCACTATTTATTCGAAAAATTCGCTTTAAATATCAATTACAGCTGTTTCGCTATAACTAGCATCGTCAGATTGACATTTAAGTTACATTTTGTTTGTTTGTAACTAGGTGCTTGATGTTGATAAGGAGTTAAGGCTAGACCAAGTAAGGAAGTAATAAGACATAACAATATTAAAGCCTAGATGTTATTAGCCCTAAGGGATTATCCTGGATGTATTTCCCTCTAAGATCAGTATAACTGTGCAATGATATAGAAAAACCAGGAAAAAACTATATCATGCTGATCTTTACAATAACTTAATATATTTATGTTACAATAATGTCTTATCTATGTATAAAATTAAGACTCAATCAAAGTAAACAGTTTAATAGTGGAGAACTTCCAAGATTTATTTGTTCATTAACTACTTTAAACTGTTGATCTGCTAGATGTCTTTTAATTTCAAGTTCTTCTAGAAAATCTAAATTTTGTTTTTTATCACAAATGTGTAGTATATGAATGTCATTGGTGTGTATAAGTGAGTTTGGATGTTCCAGTAGGTGTTTTGCATAGTTCGACTTATCTGGTTGTTGTAATCTATATGCTCTTAAGTGTTCATTAAATCTTACTTCAAAATTTCTTTGTGTGTGACCTATATATACTGCATTACATTTTGGACAATTAATTTTGTAAACACCAGATTTTTTTAATTTTGGTAATTTTGTTTTCACATTTAACAATTTTGTTCCAATACTATTTTGTGTTTTAAATGATATTAATGCTGATGTTGCCGAAGATATTATTTTTGAAATTTCATTGGAAATATTTCCACAATATGTAATACTTTTATAGCTTTTAATTTCTTTAGTTTGTTTTGGAAATATTAGTTCTAGTGACACTTTTTGTTCTTTCTTATTAATTAATTTATTTATCAAATATATTGGATAGCCATTAGATGTAGCTATCTGTTTTATGATCTCAATTTCTTTATTAAAATTATTTTTGTTCATTGGAATTGAAAATGCTCTATCTATCATGGAATTATAAGCTGCTAATTATCACATCCAAACTCACTTTTACACACCAATGACATTTATATACTACACATTTGTGATAAAAAACAAAATTTAGATTTTCTAGAAGAACTTGAAATTAAAAGACATCTAGCAGATCAACAGTTTAAAGTAGTTAATGAACAAATAAATCTTGGAAGTTCTCCACTATTAAACTGTTTGCTTTGATTGAGTCTTAATTTTATACATAGATAAGACATTATTATAACATAAATATATTAAGTTATTGTAAAGATCAGCATGATATAGTTTTTTCCTGGTTTTTCTATATCATTGCACAGTTATACTGATCTTAGAGGGAAATACATACAGGATAATCCCTTAGGGCTAATAACATCTAGGCTTTAATATTGTTATGTCTTATTACTTCCTTACTTGGTCTAGCCTTAACTCCTTATCAACATCAAGCACCTAGTTACAAACAAACAAAATGTAACTTAAATGTCAATCTGACGATGCTAGTTATAGCGAAACAGCTGTAATTGATATTTAAAGCGAATTTTTCGAATAAATAGTGGAAGTTTAGTTTAACTGTGCAGTTATTTATTGTTCTTAGAATTTAGCATTTGTATGCTTTTCCTACCTTGTTTCAATCTGTATTCGATTTCTTGTTGGCTAGTTCCTTTACTTTTAGTGCTGCTTCAGAACTTCAGAACTGTAAAAATGTTTACCCATTTTTTTGCATTCTTGTACAAGTTTAGCAGAGTTGTTACATGTTTTGCTAAGGTCAGTCTTCATCAGATCATATAATAGTTTTAAGAGATAGTTACAGTAATGCCTCTATAATATGTAATAAATATTTTTAACTTCTGTTAATCATGCATTAAAAATATCTGCTGAATATTCTAAAGAGTATCCTATAGCCTTGTTTCATCAGCTCCATTAGAATGTTTCTAGGACCTGGAGCTTTTAGGTTTTTCATTTCTTATATTTTTCCTTGGTTATTTTTGGACTTTCTTTGAGTACTGTTTAATAGTGTTTTTTTTTGTATTAAATTTAAGTTTCTCACTTCTTTTCTTTTCTTCCTTAGACCTCTTATAAATTTCCAGGCCTACGTATCTTTGATTCATCTGTCTACCTCTTTGTATTTTTCATCCCATGTTTTATTTTTCTCTTAATCACTTCTTTCTTCGCTTTTTTACTCATCCATGTAAGATATACTTATATCTTATCAATTATTTTTTTTCTTTCTGTGTCCACCATTTTGTGTTCTTCTTTTTGCTTGTTCCAAAACTATTTGGCTGCCTGGTGGATACATTTTTTATTATCTTGATATGCAGCTTCAGCCGTTTTTCCTCTATTTAAAGACGGTGGAATTCTGAGCATTTCCTGTAAGCTACAGAATCTGTAAGGCATGGGGTTTGCCATGTTAATTTTTACAGATTTTTGCTTACTGTCCTTACAGATTAGCTCAGAATCCCGCTATGAATTTGTATAGAAATCGTACAAACTCTTGCTTGAGATTATTAATTCACACACATTGAATTCGGTGTTCTGCTTTCTTAAGGTGCGGTCTCATGCAGTCTCTAGTCGCTTGTATTGAGTGACAAATGAAATAACGACAATATTTTAAATTTCCCGCCTCTTGAAAAAGTCTGGCGATCAAGCTAAACAATGTTGATCTTTGTTGCTAATCACGATAAATACCAGCCAGCTGAAAAAAACTTAACTATCCATAAATCTTACTATCGATATTCACATTGTCGGTTTTAGTACTAGTGCCCTGGGTGAGATCTCTTTGGCGCCCCGAAGTTGCGAGAACTTGAGGCGTTACCTGTGAAATCTCCGTTCAACTCTTCTATATCATTTGAGAGACTTCAATAAACTTTGTTCTTCAGATATCCCCGTAAAAAAAGTCTAAGGTTGTCAAATCTGGCGACCTTGGTGAACATTCGATCTTTTCTCTTCTTCCTATCCACCTATCTGGAAAAACAGCATTTAAGTAGATGTGATTTGTGGTTTCAACAGAATGGGACACCCTCCCGTTACGCCTTTGACGTACGAACCTACTTAAATGCTGTTTTCCAGATAGTTGGATAGGAAGAAGAGGAACGATCAAATGGCCACCAAGGGCGCCAGATTTGACATCCTTCGACTTTTTGATTGGGATACTTAAAGAACAGAGTTAATCAAAGTCGCCCAAATGATATAGAAGATAAGAAGGATCGAATCATAACGAAGATTGCACAAATGACGCCTCGTAAACGAGGCGTAAATGTTAAAATCTGTTTGACTCATTGCATTATTGCAGTTTTGGTCGACCATGTAGAAATAAATATTCAAATAATTACAGTATTGTAAAGACGATTAGACGAACTTTCCAATGAGGTGTATTGAGACATATGTTTGTATCTAAAAATATTGCAGAATACGTCACTACGTTAAAACTGGTGACGTAATTAATGTTCGTTACATGTACATAATGTATCTGTAGAGTAGGGAGGGTTAGGAAAGATCCACAGCACTTGGGCCACAATATGGCCCATTGTACATCCACCCAAAGAGTCGCCCTCCTAGGACATTGTCCATCCTGTCTTATCCAGGAAGGAGGACAGGCCACCAGGGGACATCTCCTTAATATCGACAGGTGTAGGCCAAGACTCACCGAACACACACTCTCTTATCGATGATAGCTCCAGACATTCACATAAGACATGCCTGACAGTTTCATTTTCCTGTTCAAACACCCTGCCTAGGGGTGCGTCCATTAGCCCCATAATATGTAGGTGTTTCCTTAGTTGACAGTGTCCAGTCATAAATCCCACTGTTAAACGTAGGTTCTTCCTAGTTATCGCCAAATATTTATTCGGATCCAGCTTCTCAGGGTCGCCCAGGGTGATCCTGGCAAAACTGCCTCCTTTGGTTTCATCCCATCTCTTGTCTTAAGGGATTGAGTATGGATGTAACGTTTGGCTAGTTCCGCAATTGTCGAAATCGTCAAACCATGGGTGTCGCCTGGTCCCAAAATTTTCAGTCCAGCCGCCATCCTGGCCAAAGAGTCAGCAATACGGTTACGATATTATTATCTACCGAGGCGTTAGCTAAATCTTGATGGCACTCTAGTGCTAACCCTGAGATAATACGTTGTCTATTCAAGGTTAGTAGGGCTTGTCTACTATTAGTGCAGATTACTATGTTTTTGCCAAAAATTTCTTTTCTGGTTAGCTCTTTTGCGGCGATTGAGATACCAGCCAGTTCTGTTTGAACCACGCTGGTATTTTTTCCCATTCCCCTCTTAATCCTTAGGCTAAGTGATCTGGAGTAAACTCTACATACTGATCCTTCCTTGGCTTTTGAGCCGTCTTTGTATATGCGTATTGAATTTGCAGAATCCACCTCAGTGTTCTGTTTTATTTGTATTTTGTAGGGTTTATTAACATCCCCTCATGACCAGTCCTCTCACAGTAATGTCTTATACATCATGTGATGACCATTCAAAAATTAAAATTGATCTGTTTTTGGATTTTTTCAAAAGTCCATTATTTTAGATATTTAGCGACATACTGTATGTAATTAATATTATGATTCCATGTACAAATTCAAAAAAATATACTTTACGACTATCGGTTCTAACAGACACCACATAATACTTCCTTAGTCATGCTACAAAAGATATTTCGTATGGTTCTTAATTTTTTTATTTTAATTCACGCTTATAATTGTACAGTATATACACTTTACATTAAGAACTTGTTTATTGTTCTAATGACACCACGTACCAGTGACTAGCAAGAGCATGAGGCCTCACCCTTTTTTTTCTGTAAGTTAGCAGTTACCATGTAGTGATTAGATTCACATTTGCACCACGATATAGTTGGTTGGTTCCCAGGTAAGGTACAACATTGTGCTTTAATTTCTACCCCGGCAATGAAGTCTCCTAATGGCAGGCTGTCTGATTTTTTCTCACGCAATATAGGGGGTGCTAGTTAACGAGGAGATATATTTAGTTGTTTTTTATAGAAGGATTTGAACAAGAAAGATTTCATTAAAATGTTTGATAAATAGATTGAAAAGATGTTCTTATACAAAGTTAATTGATGTGAAATGAACCTAACCTTAACTTATTTTATTAGGAAGGGACATTGATAAATGAGTATTTTATTGAAAGCTTATTAATAAATAAACAAATAATCCTGCCATATAGGCATATTTCTTTGTTGCGACTTACATGTATCAACATGCCTCTTAAATTGTAATAGAATTTTTCTTTTTCTGTCAATTCCGCGTCATCACTATAACTCCTACTATAACTAGTGTTTCACCAGGTTTTTCCATGTCCATTGTAATAATAAGTTCGTATATTTGGTCTCAGCCTTAATATTTTTATAAAATGGCATTAGACATGCATTTTTTTGCTCTTTAGCAGTTTTCTCCATTCCACTATAAAAGTGAATATAGTCGTCCTTTGTAATTTTTTTCCTTTCTTTTGCGTCTCTGTAAGGACGCAGATATCTAATTTCTGTCACATTAATTCCAGTTTTAGTCGCTCACACAGTTGTATTTACACGTCGCGTCTAGATGGAGACTAAAAACGAATCTGGGCTCGTGGTTACCGACTTTGTGACGCACTAGAAGTTCTAATTATGAATAAATATTCAAAATAAAAAGGAGTTTTTAGATCAAGTTCAAAAATACCTAGACATTTTTTTCGCCCAAAAAAAAAATAAAAAACAAATTTCACTACCCAAATTTATGATTTTCGATCGATACATTCAATAATGATGAACGATAGGTAAAAAATGTAGATCGTGAAATTAGCAACAAAAAAGTATTCTAGAAGAGTTTTCGAATATCCCGTACAACCGAGTTAATGATAAAAAATTGATTTTTTTAAGATTGTGTAAGGTTATTTTGGTAGACAATTCGAAGTTAAGTTTTCTAGCCCTTCACTCCCCACGTAAAAATTCAGCTTGCATTTCCAAATGTATACAATGCCTGAAAATGTTCTTGAACCCCCGTCATGTAGAATGTTCCTTCAAATTGTTCTTTATTTTAAAATTAATAAATAATATGTAGTAACAATTTCAAAGGGATTAATGTTTTTTTTTTTTAATTCACTTTGCAAACAACCGCCATAGCTTTAGACCATGGGTTTCTAAATTTTTTAGGCTAAAGGCCAGGATCCGCTTAGCTCATCGTACGAACATATTGTAGTTCAAAATCGTCTTAGAAATAAGGAAATACTATTATAGATTGCATACTATATTGATGGATTATTTAGACCTTTTCCTCAGCTTGTATTAGTTACAAAATTTGGTTTGTTGCTTTCCAAGTATAGCTAGCTTCTTAAAATCGGTGTTATATAATTTTATTGTTATACCAATAATAATGGAGCTAACATAAATTGAAATAATTTTGGTTTTTTCATTAATATGTAAATATTGTATATAGTGATTTACCTGTAAATGTATTTTTGTTTTGTTTAGATTTTCTATTTAGTGCTCTTTTAATTCACGCCTTAGGTGACCTGGCAATTTAAATTTATCATTAGCAGAATCAGAACATACATAAAATAAATTAATATACAAAGTCGCCCTAAAGTCTGGAAACTGCCAAATATCTCTTTAAATTGCTAGTCATAATTGTACAAAATTTAAGGTACACCTCTTTTGGGATACGGAGATTCCATATTTAACATTTGCAATGTTGCCAGATTTGCCGTTTCTCTTATATTATTAGTTACTTTGTATATACCTCTGTATATTTAGTCATTATTGGAATCTCCTGTTTAATATGACTTCAAACATTTGTAACACATGGTTTTATGTATTCTGAAAGATCTTAAATATATAAAACAGAAGTCTGGCAACCCCTAATTGTCTCAATAAATTTTTTAATACAAACTATTTTCAACTACATTAAAACGGAACATTTGAAAGATTACAATTTTTTTTAACAATGGTTACTTTATCAAATGTTCAAAATGTGTTCCATTTCTGAGTTTACAGTAACCTAATCGATGGTGGAATGCCTCTACCACATTTCTCCATGATTGCCCAGAAAATATTCGAAATTCATCAATAATTAGTTGCCTAAGCTCTGCAAGCTGGTTTAGTTTTGTAAACTGAATTTTTAAGTATCCCCAATAAAAATAATCTTTATGATTGTAATCTGGTGAACGGGGAGGCCATTCAATTCTACCTCGTCCGGGAAATATCTCATTTAAAGAACGCCGAACGTTTACACCAAAATGATCTGAAGCTCCATCTTGCTGAAACCATATCTGATTAAAATTGGCCCCAAACAACTCTGCGTGAGCAGTACTTCACGAAGCCAAGTAGCTTGGCTTGAAAATAAAAAACTTGGCTTTTTTAAATGAGAAGGCTTGGCTTGTTTATCAAGCTTTCAAGCTTCTTCTCCCACCTTGTCGATGTATGAAATTGATAAATATCTAGAGACACTATGGATTAAAGACTCCGAAGATTATTCATTATTTGTCCATCCCTGGAACCTCTACATCCATAGAAAAATATTTTCCACAATCCTCCCTTACTGTGACCTAATCACTAAATAGTTTGAAGAAAAAACTTACTAAGATTAATTTTCATATTCATGTTCATTCTACAAGTTAAAAGTTGTGTTGTGTTGAAAAAACTATTTTTTTTGCTGAATTATGGAAACAGAATAATGCTTCTATTTTTTATTTACTATAACATTACAAGAAGGCATACCATTTGAGAAGGAGAAAACAGTTAATATAAATAATTCATTCAAAAGCTTAATAGCTTGAAAAAGCTTGGAAGCTTAAGTTCAAAAAGCTTGGTACATCAAGTTTTTTTTAAAAAAGAAATAGCTAAACTTGGCTTTATTCCAAGCCAAGCTTTTAAAAAAACAAGCCAAGTCTAAGAATCACTGCGAGCGCGTAAGGATGTATGTGGATCTTCAACAAAAATTTGTATTATATCTAAAGCTTTGTTGTCATTCATAACTTTTTTTCTGTATATCTGATCATTACTTATTTATCTTTTATTTCTCCAGATTTTTCAAATCGCTTTACAATTTTTTATACCGTCGCCTTATGAATAGGAAAATAGGGAATAGGGAAAAGTGTAACTGAAGTTGGCTACTTCACAAAAAGATATTTTCTATCACCGTACCCTCTCATCGTTAGAATTAATTGTAATTCTTTGTTAAGAGAGAGAAACAATTTATCTTGCAAAACTTTTGAAAACACATTAAAGTACTGTTAGTTTTAGTTAATAATGTAAATGGTGATTAAATGTCAAAATCACAGCATTCTACATTCTTTGCACTGTTTTATGTACTTTAATCTCCCAGACCACATAAAATCATCAGTGTTAGATATGGTTGAACTCGTATTGAATAGGAGGTTCCAATAATATTCAGGGTGATGAATTTGAAAAACCAAAGTTACTAATAATATAAGAGAAACGGTAAATCTGGCAACACTGCAAATAAAAATCTGTAACCTCCTTATCCCAAAATAGGTGTACCCCAAATTTTGTACAATTAGGACTAGCAATTTGCGAAATAATTTCCAGACTTTTGGGCCACTCCTTATATAATGTATACTTAAAAAAACATTTACTCGAGGCAGTGGATCTTTTCCTAGCGATGTATGAATACCATTATATCATACGCAAATAAAAATATTTAACTTCTTTAATCCAAAAATTGGCTTTTTTTTTGTGTATACATATTCATGGTATCTATTGAGTATGGAACCAATGAAATAAATAAATTCCTTGCAATAGAATTGGTTGGTTTTTCGAAAAAACGCTCGGACATGTCAATTTTCCAATATCTTGCATAACATATTTTTAAATAAAAGTCATTTATTTAGACACATACACTGTTACTAATAAAAATTTCTTATTCTTAGGTTATTCCTTATTTAAACTTAGAATAGTTATTCTAAGTATAAGCTTGGTATAAATTGTTCACAAATAAACTCGGAATAAATTCGGTGTAACTATTCCCTCTTTATTCCAAAATAATGATTTGGCAACGTAGCAAAAGTCGACACGAGTACATGGAACAGTGTCAAATTAAATGAAGTATGACAGTATGACTACTACAAAAAAGGTTGTTGACGTCGTCGGGAGTAGAGGTTGCAAAGTATCGTTTCGCTCAAGTATCGATATATCGATACCGATTTCTGAAAAAACCTCGATATATCGATACTTTAAAGAAGTATCCATTGTCATTGTGTGCTTTGCCAGAGAACACAAGAGTTCAGAACAAAGGTGTTTTGTCGTTTTATGGTGCACTTCACCGTGACCGTGGCGAGGCGCTTGTAGACAAATGACAGAAATTAGGTTAGCTGTTTACAATTTAGATCCAGAAATTCCAGAGTCCTTTGAATTTAAATGAAGAGGATGCATTCAGCAGTGTTTTCTTAAAGTATTTCCAAATGTTAGACTTTGGTCCTTGCCTAAAAAAAAGACGTGCAGCGATCTCTTCTTTAACGTTTTACAAAATTTTGCACTTGATATAGATATGGTGGTATTTTTGAACTACTTTGCTGTGAAATTGTAATTTTTTTTATTAATAATCATTAGTAATTATTTTTCATTTATTTATTTTGTTTCCAAATAATAAAATGTATTTGTCTCATTTTTAAATGACTTCAAAAAAATTGTTTTGCAAGATATTGGAAATAATCTGTTTCCGAGTTGGATATTGTAAGATATATCAAAATCGAGAAAAAAATTGGGGATACCATTTAAAAAAATTGGTCAATTACGTCATCAATTCCATTATAATGAATTTATTCCATAGACGTATTGTCAGAGGAGGCTCAACGTTCCATTCATAAAACTCTTTTTGCTGTGTCGCAATGATTACAAGATAGTGTCTATGAGTATGACAAAGAATACCAATCGATTCTCTTTGTTCCGTCGTCGTGTTGGCAACGCTGTATCATTTTTAGGCAGTTATTCTTACGCTTATAATCAGTGGTTTGCTATTTGTTAAAAATGGGAATATCTCTGTCGGGTAATATTTATTTATTTTTTTGGGAATATATTTATGAATAGTTAATACTCAGTTTTCACTTAAATAATTATCGTTAATATTAATTGCACTAATAAAATGTAATGTATTGTAAATGTTATACTCAGGGTTTCGTAATTTTATTATTTTATTTTATTAATTATTATTTTATTCAATTATTATTATTATTCAATTTTTCACCAAAAAGGTAATCTGGGTAAAAACGAGGAAATCCAATAGTATTATTTAAATTTAGTACCACGAGATCAACTAAATAATTGACGTAATTTGGCTTCAAATATTGTAACTGTAACTTGTAAAAAAACATTGGAGTTTAAATAGTCCGGTTTTTTACACACTTGGAATGACGAACCATTTTTTTCACTAAATTTCTATTAATATTATCTATAATTTCATAAAAAAACACCAATACAACTCCAAAATCTCGTTGCAATTGCTTCGGCAACAAGGCTTGAAATAATTAAAGAGACTGTGTCAAATATAATATCACCGCTTTTGCGCGTGGTATCATTCAGACAATATTTTTGCAAATGTAATCAACAAAAACTATAGATGATTCAATAACAATCACAAATCTCTTACCTACCTTAAATGGAGAACAGGCAACATCACAGCACAACAAATTCCAGTCAGCCATATCAAGACGACACAGTCGATCAGAAATAGGTTATGTTTGTGCAAGTAAAAAAATCAATAGTTCCGTCCCCTCTGATATTGGGTCTATGACTTATTCCTTTCATTTGTTCCATAATATACAGGGTGTTTCTTAAGTAATCTAAAATATTATATGGGGCGCTTCGTTACTCAATTTTAAGACGAAAAGTTCATATAAACATGTGTGATAGGTGTTGTCGTTTATGAGATACAGGGTGTTGAATTTATTGTAATAAGTCAGTTCTGATTGTACGTGAAATTAATTTTTCCCGGTGACGCTACTGGTTTTTAGAAGGAATACGCAAAAACATGCTTATTCTAAGTGGCCTTTGAAATAATGTTGACAAGTGTCAAATTTGAAAACCAACGCAAAAATCGTACATTTTTATTTGATTGACTCTGTGTTTAGTTAATAACTATGCCAGTGTTTACTAATGTTGAAATGGCTAATATGCATTTTTTGTACGGATTAGCGAATGGTAATGCCTTAGAAGCTAGACGTACGTATGCCCAGCATTATCCAAATAATCGTTTACCATGTTCAGATACGTTTACTAAGTTACATATTCGTTTACAAGAAACTGGAACTTTTGCTAAATCGAAGAATATTATTGGACGACCCAGAACTGTGAGAAATCCCCAATTGGAAAACCAGATTCTTCAAATTATTGACCAACATCCAGAAACGAGTACAAGAAAAGTTGCAGATGAAGTAAATGTTAGTAGCAAAACTGTTTGGAATATTCTAAAAGATAATTTATTGTATCCATATCACGTTCAACGTGTTCAACATTTGTTACCTACTGACTATCCATTACGCATACAGTATTGTCAATGGATTTTACGTGAAATCGCGAACAATCCGAATTTTGTGGCCAATATTCTATTTACGGTTGAAGCCAACTTTTCTAGACATGGGATTATGAATTTTCATAATGACCAAATATGGGCAGATGTAAATCCACATACCATAAGTGTAAAACGATTTCAACAAACATTTTCGGTCAATGTTTGGCTTGGCATCATCGATGATTATTTAATTGGACCATTTTTCCTTCCTGTACGGTTAACCGGTGAGACATACCAACATTTTCTAGAAAATGAACTTCCACTTCTTTTGGAAGATGTACCTATTATTATTAGAAGGCGCATGTGGTTCATGCATGACGGAGCTCCTCCACATTTTTCAGTGATTGTACGCGAGTTTTTAAATAATGTTTTTCCAGGCCATTGGATCGGACGAGAATCTCCACACCCGTGGCCCCCTAGATCACCTGGACACAATCCTCTGGATTTTTGTGTGTGGGGATATTTGAAATCGCTTGTTTACACAACACTGATATTAAACGTACAAGATCTTCAAAATCGTATCATAGACGGCTGTAATGTTATTCGTAACAATCCTGGTATCTTCGAACGTATTCGACAATCCATTAGACATCGAGCGGATTCTTGCATTTTAGCTGGAGGTGGACATTTTGAACATTTGCTCTGAAATGTATTATTTTTTCTTTATGTTTAACACATGTTGCTTGTAATAAAATAATAAAAAAATATAAATCAGTAGCGTCACCAAGAAAAATTAATTTCACGTACAACACCCTGTATCTCATAAACGACAACACCTATCACACATGTTTATATGAACTTTTCGTCTTAAAATTGAGTAACGAAGCGCCCCATATAATATTTTAGATTACTTAAGAAACACCCTGTATAGTCAATCACATTAGCCCACAAAGTGATTATTTGCAGTGGCCGCGCGATATTTTAAGCAAGCTATAAAGCGCATAGAACAATTTGCAATGATATAATTAACAAGTTTTCACTTCAAATTAGTACGCAGTTTTTTTAACCTTGCGAATAACAAATGGAGTAATAATAACAAATTAACATTTTATGGGTAGTACAACTTTCCTTTATTTCACTGTTGTTTAAAATTATTATTATTCCTCAATTGTACTATTCTTGCTCTACAATTGTTTTACTAGAAATTGTTTGCCAAAAGTTTTACTTTAATTTCAATTTGTGATCTTTAATTTATCGATTTGAATTTAATTTGGAGTGGCAAAATGTCTAAAAGAATTGTTTAACTTACAAGTACTTATTATTTAAAAAAAACATGTTATTCAAAGTTAAAAAATGAATTAAGATAATGGTTATGAGGTGTAGGTAAAGATCTGTTGTCATATGTTTGATCTGTTGGCGTTCGCTATGTACAAAAATCAATTATGAAATTATTTTAATAGCATTTTCGATTGTTCCCATACAAAATTAATTTTCAGAACAGATTGGAATCCATATTATTTTTTTATTTAACAAACTTTTAATGTTTGTATGCATGAATGTTGTGAGATCGTGCTTTTAATACTAATATCAGTATTTCAATTGTTTATACTATCCAATAAAAAAGTTATTATTATTTAAAATAAATTTATAAATTTTGATGTTTGATTACTTTCAACAAACCAATATAGTTAAATCCTTATAGTCTGGTCGAGAAGTCATTTAAATCGGATTTGGGTTACACCGATCCGAAAAATCTGATTTTGGTGTCAATCGATAAGAAATGACAAATATAAAAATTTTCCTGAATATCAAAATCCGTTTTAAAAATTTCCTATTGTTATTAACAATTTAAGATTTTAAAAAAAAGGGCTTTACATTTTTGCTAATAACTCATAAACTATAATAGCTAGAACAAACTGAACGGAAACCGGATGCGTAGAATGTCTAGAGATAGATATTTTGTTCTTGTCAAATTGTCAAAGGTATCAATTTATTGGTAAACCTAAACTTGCTTATTTATATATTTATATTTACATATCTCCCAAAGTCTACATTAAAAGAAATTATAGTCAATATCCACCGATTTAACCCTAATTTTTATGGATTTATTTAAAAATCGAGGTTTCTTTTATACCATTCTTGCATTTCTGAAACTTAACATATTCCAATGGAAAAACTTATACTATGTTCAAGTTCCATAGAACAAAGCGACTTTATCATACAGTCTATTGCCTCTAATTAACTTTTCCATGTTCTTAAATTAGTCTACGATTTTCCAATCTGATCTGTAAATTAAAATTATAATTCGTTGCAAATTAATTCAAACGGGTTAAAGAAAATCTCACACTTGTATTTTTGTCCAAAGTGTTGATATATAGAAAAATATGAATGTAAAAATTTGTTCGAATTATTTTGTAACAAATTATATGTAAATATAAGCACCATATTGTTAGGATTGTTTGTTTATTTGCTAAATACTTTTATAAATACTATTATTACTTTTATCAATGCTTGTTATACACATTTTTTGGCATACTTTTCTTCGAAATTACAGGAAAAATGCATATGATGATACCGAAGTAGATGACACTGACCTATTTGTAGATAAAATAATACCAACAGAAAAGTACCCTTATGCGTGGTAGGTAAATGGGAACTAATCTAGTTTTAGCTAATTTTTATGTTTGTTTTGTTATTGCGTTTAATAATTATGGTGTAAAACACAAGTTGAAAACGTCTGTTAAATAACTATTTCGGAGACTTATATAGTCATAAAAGGTTTAACTAATATTCCACTAATTGTTTCATAGAGCATCGGTTTTAAACCGTTTCCAACTGCAAATCAAGTAAAATTTAAATGTATAAACATTATAACTACTTGGTGTTCGAAGGAAGGGCTATCAGAAATGGAGGCAGGACAGGACACTATCTCCATTAATGTGACCAGAGGCTGTCCACAGGGGGGAGTTGCATCCCCGCTTATGTGGAGTCTCACTGTGGACAGTCTGCTCTGTCAATTGACTAGGGAAGGCATACCATGTCAAGGGTATTCCGACGACATGGTTATCCTGGCAAAAGGGAAGTATGAAAACGTCCTCTGTGATATTGTTCAAAGAGGATTGAACATTGCGGAACAATGGTGTGACTCGGTGGGACTCAGCATCAACCCCACCAAAACCACACTAGTAGCCTTTACAAGGAAAAAGAAACCTAATCTAAAAATCATAAAAATAGGGAGAACATCGTCGAGTGGAAAACAGAGGTAAAATATCTAGGGCTAATCCTAGATAGCAGGTTACTCTGGAACAAACACGAAGACGAAGTAATACACAAAGCAACCAAGGCCCTCATGGTGTGTAGGAACATTGCAGGGAAGAACTGGGGATGTAACCCACGTATCCTGCAATGGATGTACACAGCAATAGTGAGACCATTAATCACATATGGGGCAGTGGCTTGGGGCGTAAGGGCTAATCTGAATACGACGAGGAAAAACCTCTCGAAAATTCAGAGACTAGCCTGTTCATGTATCACTGGAGCAATGGGAACTTGCCCCACTACTGCAATGGAGGTGATTTTAAACTTGACCCCACTGCACATTCTGCTAGAAAGTGTAAGGAAGAAAACAATATATAGAATGATCAAAGAAGGAATTATCAGGGAAAAACCTCGATCACTTCACTTTGATCAAACTTGGGAAATGCCCCAAGATGATATGCCAAAGAAATTCAACTTTGTGAGAAAATTCATCACAAAGTTGAGTAATAAATCTGAATGGGATGAAGACACCATACAGAATTTAAACCAGAATACCATAAAGTGGTATACGGACGGTTCCAAGCTAGACGAGGGAACTGGGATAGGAGTTTTTGGACCGAGAGCCGAATACTCAGAAAGCTTAGGCACATACCCGAGCATCTTTCAAGCAGAAGTCCGCGCCATCGAAAGATGTGTGGAATTCAATATTGGAAGAAACTATCGCAGACAAGAGATTGTGATCATGTCGGATAGTCAAGCAGCCATCAAAGCGCTGAGTTCAAATATAATCAGTTCGAAGATGGTTTGGGAATGCCTAGGCCAGAAGAACACTGTCACCCTCCTATGGGTCCCGGGACACATAGGAATAGAGGGGAATGAAACAGCAGATAAGCTGGCAAAAAAAGGAGCTGAAACCCCACATTTGGGACCAGAACCATCTTGTGGGATCAGCAGTAGAGTAATCTTAGGAAAACTAAGGGAGGAAATGGAGAAAGAAAAATCCAAGTACTGGAATCAGCTGGAAGGACTGAGGCAATCTAAGATACTACTGGGGAACTATGACCAGAAGAGATCTCTTAGCTGCCTCAACCTCAGTAAAAAAAGGCTCCGTATTCTAACGGGAATATTAACCGGGCATTGCCGGTTAAGAAGCCACATGAAGAAACTAGGGTTAGCAGATGAAGCAAAGTGCAGATTCTGTGAGGAAGAGGATGAAACCTCAATACACATACTCTCAGAATGACCTGCCTTGCAAAATTCTAGGGCTAGATACCTAGGAGCACATGAAATAAAGGAAGGGGATCTACCTGATTTGAAGCCCGACGATGTCCTAAACTTCCTCAGGAAAATAGGACTCGAAGAGCTGCTATAAATCTGAGGAAACATCAGAACATGACAAGTAAGGGGGGACACAATAGATCCTATGGGTCGCAGTGTAATCATCACCCCTAACTCATTCATTCATTCATTCATTCATACTCCCCAGTTTTTATGTGGTTCCCAGGTCATCTTTTTATCCAGCACCACAAGGTATTTGGCCTCCAGAAATTCTAGAGGCGTGACGAATATCTTCGGTGGCTTGACGTCTTTAATATTTTTCCTTTTTGTGAACAAAACCATTTCGATTTTCTTCGCATTAACTGAAAGGCCTACCTCGTTACACCATCGTTCAATGATGTTGCAGGCTGCTTACATGTGCTCGCATACCGAGGAGACCGCTTGCTAATTCCTTAATCTGATTGACAGCATCGAGAAAATGACCATTAATATTTTAATTAAATGCTGTAGTATGATATATACGATGAAAGCTAATCAAATGTCACTTCTTACTGGCATTAAGATCTATGCCATTACACGAGCACCGGGTATTACAGACAGGTTAGTTACTTCTACTTGCAATAATGAGGCATCTACACAATTGTTAATAATTTTAAAGCATTTTTTAAAGTCATCAGCAAATTGAGGGGCGCTGCTCTCATGAAAGCAGTTGGCAATGTCGTTGATAAAGAGATAAAAAAATAAATAGGTTTTTTGTTTATATTAAAATAGTAGTTCACACTTATATTTTTTAACCACGAATACCACAGGAAAAATTTAAATACATTGTTATCGAAAAAATTGCGTTTAATTGATTTCCGTCAATGCAGTCATGAATAAGATAATAAAAACTGTATTTACCAAATATAAAAATAAATTTTACCAAGAACCAGTTTATAGATTACACCACAAATAATCTTGAACTAACTGAAAGAAGGACCAGAAGTTTTTCCAAGTAGAAAATCTTTCATAGTTTGACACACTTTTATTAAACGCAATCGCTAACGAAATTATATTTCAAAAGTAGTTTGAGATTTTATACTCTGTTCAATCAAAATTCGACACTTAAGTTAATGTCAAATAATATGTTTTTATATCTCTTAGCAATCTCAAAACCACCTGTGCTGATTTACAGTAATCAAAAAACTCCTGATTTAAAGTAATTGTTGAGTCGTCTTGTTTTGTCTAAAAAATGAGATCTAATAGATCATCCTCGCAATTTAATGTAAAACTAAGTAAGGGACTAGCCTAGCCTAATTTGTACAAGCCCGAAGCGAAGGGTTCATATCCAGTCTTTAGGATATCGACTCCCGCGCCCCTTTTCCAACCAACCCAGGTCCTCCTGGTACCGGTCTGTACAAATATCAGTTCTTCGGTTCAAAGAACAGACTTGTTGTTTTGTCCGTTGAACCAGTTGATGCTAGGCATCTTTTTCTGGTGTCCTTTTGTTTTCTTGTTGTCTCTCTCGGTTTGGCATGCTTCATTGGTCATCTCGTGTTATCCGATTAGATCGGCCTCGTCTTTTTCTTTGGGTCTTCTTCTTCTTGGTGTACCTGTAACATACTGAGATTTTGATTAGTGTGGTAGAAGCTGGTGCTTCGGTCTAACGTACTTCCACTGCCCATCGCCCGGGTCGTAATCTAGCAGATACCTGAGTTTCGCATTTGGATGGTCTTCAAGTCTGGCAAAACCTATCTCCGCTTTATCATTCATAAGATCTAGAATTCTTTCGATTTCCAGATCTCTGAAGATGTCTTGGTGAGTAAGGGACTGTAGTACTTAGTACACACTTTGGATAGAATGGAGAAAAAGAGAGAAAACTTGTATTTTCAATGTACATGTGAGATAACCAATGAGACTATTATTACTAATACTAGTTATACAATTGTTGTTGAGTCTTCCACCTCGTTTGGGTCTAGTGGTACTACTGGACTGGGCATTTTCACTAATTTTCAGTAGATACTTAAATCTCAAAACAAATAAGTTGACTTAAAAGCTTATTGATAATTTTTCACCTTGTGCAGTTTTGTTTCGAAAATAAGAGTAACAAAATTTAATAAAAAAGTTTACAAATGTTAGGGTAATTTGAACACTCGTTTGACCTTGGGGCAAGTGGCGTCATAAGGTCTGGACTTATGTTAGCAGTATTTGTCAAAGTTGCTGGGCAATTGCTGCTATGCTTCAGCCGAGGCCAAGATATCAAACGAAGAACCTTAGCTGACAATTTGGTTTGTGTATGTTGTTATCTGTACAAGTTGGTACTAAGCACTTTTTGAACATTTTGGTAACAAAAACAAATAGTCCAAACAACAGCCATAACAAAGATAATATCAATATCGATTTCGAGGTTAGTTGAGAAACGAGTGACGTCACGTTCAAAAAGCTCAAAAAAAACTAAAAAATACGGCTGCTTTTTTTATAAGATTATAATGAGTATAACCACATTATTTTATTTTTTAATTACAGTAGCAGAGAAAGCAGTGTGCAAAACGTGGGAAAAGTACTCATAGTAGAAAAGTAATACTTTCATGCTCGCTAGTTTTGTTTGACAAGGAGCCGTTTTCCCATTCGGTGCGCAAAGTAAATGTTGGCTGCGATAAAAACGAATTTCGCACGGAATTTTTTCTTTGCTCACACGGAACACTATCACCCGTATGCATAGTCGATCTCTGGCGAATAGCCGGCAAAATTTCGGCGTGGAGTCTGGAGATTCGCCGGCGGAGAGACGACTTCAAATTTTACGATGCACAATCAATCTCCCTCGCGTCTCTTCGTGATGATTTTTAAAATTTAAAAGGTTTGAAGGTTATTATCTTTTAGGTACCTACTCGTCGTGTTTTGTGGTGCTTTGTTTTATTAGTGACGATTTGTTAACTTGTGTTGTGTTTTGGGAAAATGGCTAAAATATTCAGGGCATGAGAAGGATATTTTTGTGGAAATCCTCGGCAAATATCCTATAATCGAAAACAAAAGAACAGATGCGTACGCTTTCAAACAATAGAGTTAATTTTATATTTAAGATAAACTTTCGTAGTTCTAAAACCATTGTATATTATACAGCTTTTAAATTGGAATTTGGAAAAGGCCCTAAACGTTTAATTAGATGTATACACCTTAGAGGCGGAGTCAACCTGGTACACGGACGGCTCAAAGACGCCGTATGGCGTGGGAGCCGGCGTAGTCGGAAGGAAACAAGGGATAACATTCCCAGTAAGTCTATCCCAAAATGCCACGATTTTTCAAGCAGAAATCACGGCAATTCACTACTGTGTAGAAGAAATTAAAAGGCTGGATAGGACGTACCGTTCAATAGCCATCTTCACAGACAGTCAGGCGGTCCTAAGGGCACTAGATTCTGTAGAGGTCAATTCTAGGCTAGTATGAGACTGTGTGCATGCTCTGAATACTCTGGGGGATCGTAGCAAGGTTACGGTAGCTTGGGTACCAGGGCATAGGGGTCTAAAAGGCAATGAAAAGGCAGATGAAATGGCTAAGCTAGGCTCATCAATGCCTTTTATTGGACCGGAACCCTTCTGCGGCATTGCAAAAAATATAATAAAGACGGCCATGAAAACATGGGTGGCACAAAAATCACGGGAATGGTGGTGGAATTCACCAGGACAAAGGCAAGCGAAACAGTTAATAATGGAACATTCGCAAAAGTTTACGTCAGACTTATTGAGTAAAGACAGGAAAACGGTCAAAACTGTAGTAAGTCTATTGACGGGGCACTGTAAGCTAAACAGGCATCTTAAGCTGATGGGGTTGACAGAGACGGATCTGTGCAGATTCTGTCACCTAGAAGAGGAAACACCAGAGCACATCTTATGTCAGTGCGACGGACTGGTAAATATGCGGTTCCTGACTTTAGGAGAAGAATATCCATTGGCAAGGGACTACATGAAGGTTACAGTCTCAAAGCTTATAGACTTCGTTAAGAGAGTCGGACTGGGGGATGTAATCTAGTTTTTCGAGGACCACAATAGATCTGAAAAGGTCGCAGTGGAATAGGCTTCTGGCCACCTCTTAAACATCTATCTATCTAGATATAAACAATGGTTCAACTTCAATTTGCCATCATAAACATAAATAAAATATAATTTTTTAGTAATAAAAAAAGTTGATCAAACTGTAGTCAGTGTCAGAAATATGTAGAGCAATAAAACCTCATTTTACTCATGCAAAAAACGAAACGACTACAGGGTGAGTCACCAAAAATGACTCAAGTACAGGTGATACTACCTGTACTTGATCAAACCTGCAATCAAATCATGGAAATGGGATAAATTATTGGTGGGCCCCCCTGTAATCCTTTGGTCTTTTGCATACCTAATAAGATGTTATTGCTCTACATATTTATTTCTGAAACAGACTTTATTGTTCCAAAAACTAAATGTAAATATAAAAATACCGAAATTTTGCCTTCAAGTAAGACAGGTACCCAAAGATAATATTCAGGTATCTAATTTTTAAGTGTATTAATACCCATACTTTCTAAAAGGTATAATTTTAGTAATTATTATTATTACAGAGTGCATGAAAACAAAGTAATAACACTTGTTTAAAACAAGGATATTTTGTCTTCAGGTACCACAGAGACCTGTACTTTAATGATTCTTGAAATGTATGCTTCCTAAAACGGATAGTTTTAGAAATCAATAAAAAAAATTTAAATGGAAACAAAACACTGAAAAATTGTTCAGAAAAATAATGAATTATAGATAATGGCTTTATTACCAGCTGAACTTGAACATTACAGAAAGAGAATATTTTCCTTTATAATATTGTAATTACATGGCTTTACATATTATTTGGAGTAGATTACTACATTCACGTAAATCATAAATATGCTCAGAATAAATATTATCTAAAATTTTTAGAGAACTATGGTCCAGTTAAAACGGCTCTGAGACAAAATGCACTTTAAATAAACACCGAACTACCCTCGGAGACTCGACGGAGATAATAATGACCATCTCCAACGATTCTCCGGCAAGTCGCAAAATTTGGTTAAACAGCGCATGACCAAAACAGACAGCGGCTGACTATGCATTGCAATTCTGTCTCGGCGATCGGCGAATCTTCGGCGCTTCGCCAGAGATCGACTATGCATACGGGCGTATATAAGTCACTGGTTGACATTAGAAACGTCGTATTTTTAAAACTTGTTTTACAATATACTGTTCTATGCCTTTAGTGGAATTTATAGTTTAAATTTTCCTAGACATTAAATTCTAACGTTCAGTAATCTTGTAAGTTTTACACCATGCTTTTGCTGAAAATTAGGAAGATATGCTTCTAACAACTAATTTTGTGTCAATGTAAGTGTTTTTACTAACAGTTATGTTTTATTGTTGTTAAGTAATAGATATTTATGTTAGTAGTCCGGTAAGTACACTTTTACAGTATGAGTGAAAAGTTTAGCGGACGTGTGAAGTACAACATTTTATTGTATATCACAGTAACAATGTAATATTTATACTGAAATCTAATTGGGTTAATTTAATTGGTATTTGTTTCGTAAAAATAACAAATTTTTTAAAAAAACGTGGAAAAAAAAATTTTCAAAAATTAAACGTAACGTGGTATTCAGTATGTTGCGAGGTGCAAAAAAATATTAATTGTTGGTGCAATTGTTTATAACAAATTGTTTAATTAATAAACAATTAAATAATTAACTGACAAATTCGAAAAAAATACCATTTTGTAGAGAAGAGAAAATTATGATTTTTAGGATTTTTTTCATTTCTTAATATTAAATTTAAACAACTGTTAATAAACAAAAACGTTAATTAACAATTAGAAAATTTTTTGAAGAAAATTTTTTTTTTGAAATCATGGTTTTTAATAAACAATAGAATGGCAAAAAAATGTTTTTAAAAATTGTTGAACAAGCCATTTGTTTATAAAAAATGTTTAAACAATTGGTCACAAACATTTAAAAAAATTGGATTTATATTGTTTATAGCGTATTAAAATCGACTGTAAACAATTGTTTAACAAAAATTTAAATTTTTCACATCTAAAATCGCATTTGTTTACTTTGCTTGTTAATAACAATTTCAATTTTTAAAAATTTAAAAATTTTATTATGTAACTTTGTTCAGTAACTTTATGATAAAGGATTCCAAGGGATAAAAAAATTCTTGTGTTTTTATTTTACTCACAGTAACGAATTTTAAGTTAGTAACAATGAAGATGTAATTTTTTAATCAACAAATAAATAGAAATGTGAAAAATAACGGAAAGAATTTTTTGACTGCAGAAATTTGTTCTCTGATATGTTCTGTTAGTGCTAGAATTTTTTTAATTTTTTTTATTAATATTTACTTATTGAAAAAAAATAATTTATGTCATTTGGTAGTTGCGACGGTGACGCGCCGCCCGTTTTTTATACCATTTTCAACATTAATTTAGACCTATAAATAATTGAGCTACAATGGACTAGTTTAGTAGGATCATATTAATCAAAATGATATCAATATATATTTAGGATAGGATACCTACTTACTTAAATTGGTATTCATTTTGCAATTAATTTTTCTCATTTCGTAAAATTTAGCAATAAATAATTAGTAAGTTTTAAACGTAGCGCCAACTAATAGCCAATAATGAAGTGTGTTTAAAAGTCAACGTTGTCACATTTTAGCTACGTTCGTTTCAAGTATTCTCAAAGAACTGGCGGCACAAAACACCATGTTCTGTGACTAACTGATTGTACCAGTTGACAAGATATATGACAGGAGAGAAAATCGTGTTTATCTGTAATAAACAAACAAGACCCCTATTCTTGACGGTGATAGAATAGAACAGCCAATAGAAAGTGGGCGTGGTTCTATTGAAAATGCCAAAACGGTATTCTTGAAATTCGTTCTCTCACTGTACCGATAGAAGAGTTGCTCCCCGAGAGAACAATTACTTCTATTGGTTATTTTTGAAGGAACCGCTATAACACCAAGAGAAGGTGTTAGGGATTTTTATTTTCGAACCAAAAATAGTATAGAAGTAATTTCTTTCATAAACCAAACAACAAATTAAACTAACGAAAATGACAGAATATTTTGTTTAGTGTTTTACTCCTTATTTGATAAAGTGTCAATCAGAGAACAAAAATATCGATATGTTTATCTCTTTTTAATGACAACAAATAAGAGAGAGAGATAAGTTTCTCGGTTAATATTAAAGCATATCGACAACATCGCAAATTTTCTACCAATCTTATTGAAACACGTCACTTACCACTTATGACGTATGTAACCATTAAATTTAAATTTCAAAAGCCGATTATGTCTAGAGGATTAATTTTATAAAAATTTTATTTGTACAGTTGAACCACTAAAACCTATTTTATAAGATGCAAATATAAAAAAAATCACTAAACTAGTCCATTCGTGGAGTTGGAAATTTTATGTTGGAAATTTCCTGTCCTTTAAGAATCCGTTCAGTTTTTTGTTCTAGCTATTATAATTTATGAGTTATTAGCAAAAATGTAAACCCCCTTTTTTTAAAATCTTAAATTGTTTATAACAATAGGAAATTTTTCAAAACGGATTTTGATATTCAGTAACATTTTTCTATTTGTCATTTCGAATCGATTGACACCAAAATCAGATTTTTCGGATGGGTGTAACCCAAATCCGATTTAAATGACTTCTCGACCAGACTAAAATTACAATATAATTATATATATAGTCTTATCCCCATCTACCTTTCGGTGTAGGGGTATCTTCTACGTTTTATCTTATTTATTTACAAATTCCTTCCATTTTTTTCTGTCCATTGCTGTTCTTCTTGCTTGTCTTTTTGTTTCTCCTCTTGTTCTATACTTTAATGGACTTGTTCTACCCATCCATGTATTCAAAATTGATGGATCTCCCATTTCATTTTTGGTTACTCTGAACTCTATTTTATTTTTTGTAGCTTGCCCATATTTTTTAATACCCATCCTTTCAATATTGGCGATCACCATCCTTTGTAGTGTGTCTTTTTTTCCCACCAGTTTAGTTGTTTGTTTTCGACGAACTTCAAAATTGATTCTACATTTAGCTCTTCCCTGATCTTCTCATTTCTTATCCTGTCCTTTCTGGTTTTATAGAACTGCTCGTAGGTATTTTATTTTTAGTTTTTCTAGTATTGCTTATACATTGCATATTTTCATCCATTTGTATATTAAGATTATTCTGCAATCCTACGACTCGCTTCCATATGTCAATATTGGCGATAAATTGTCTTATATAAACAGTCGAAACTGATGCTTATATTCATTATAAAATGACTTCCGTTTTTCCTGTCATTTCGGCTCACGTGACCTCAACATAACTTTTTTAAATGGGACAACCGGTATAATATTACAATTTTGGATACATCATTTAAAAACAAATTCAACGATACCACACTTGTCATCCACAATACCATCCTTTTGGAAATAACGAACAGTCTGATATATAAACATTTTGTAGTTTTCGGTAGCCCACGTCATATTTGTCATTTTTCGCCGAGCCTATAAAAAGGCCTGCACAATACAATGATGACAAGTGTGGTATCGTTGAATTTGTTTTTAAATGATGTATCCAAAATTGTAATATTATACCGGTTGTCCCATTTAAAAAAGTTATGTTGAGGTCACGTGAGCCGAAATGACAGGAAAAACGGAAGTCATTTTATAATGAATATAAGCATCAGTTTCGACTGTTTATATCTGCCAAATTTCATACATGTCATATGAACAGTTCTCGAGAAATTGGACTGTCAAAACGTCGTGGGACACCCTGTATATTTGCTTTCTATTCATTGTAAAATAACAAGATAATTTTATTTCCACATAATTATTAAATTAGCACTCACACTAAGGTTTTCCAGTGCCACTAACCGCACTGTATTATATCGATTTATCTATTAATAGTCACGTTTTTTCAGCCAAGTTGACTTCATTTAATTAATTTCTAGTCCAAGCGGAGACCGCCGGCTAAGGGTGGTGAACCAGAATAAGTAGAAAAATATATTTTTATTAATTTATGGATAATTTAGGTGAATGATAAACCATTGGTCTTTATTTTGTCAAAATGTGACGTACGTATTTTTAAGTAACGTATATCTAGCTAAATAAAGGTACTCGTACATTTCAGCCTTTTACCTGCAAGTCTATTTTGAATTGCTAGCAAATTTTGACCATGTCTTCGTACATTGCCGCAACTTTTGAGATTTTTTTTCGTCGTTTGACAAGTGTTGTCAATTTCTGAATATTTGAGGTTACGTTACCTTTAATTTAAAACATGTATTTTCATACAAATACAAACTGTAAGTACACACGAACTTCGGAATAAATATGTAGATATGATATTATCATAAAATACTTCAATGTTTATTATGCTTATAGGACAACAGGATAGAATCAGCTGACGTAAACTGACATTTCTGCCAACATAGATTTTGGGTTGTTCGATAAAAATTCCCTAAAAACAGGTCAGATTGCGCGGATTTGACCTTGAATAAATAGAAATGGTTCTATACTTTTGTGCGCCTTTTTGTTGCAGTCAAAAGTCTGAAACGCATGCGCAGTTGTTTCACAAATAAAGCTAGCAATAGAATTGCGAGCAAAGGGCTGAAATGTACGAGTACCTTAACTTTTTATTGAATTAGAAATATGAAATGGTTTATCTGTAATGTCACTACTACACAAGGAGAAAGTATTCTGATCTAAAAACATCTGCATGTTACTATTTGAAATGTTACCGTAAACCATAAAAAATCCTATAAAGGATTAATTCTGTTCTTATAAAACTGTTAATAAATTAATAATAAATTTTGCTAATAATGAGGTGAAGAGAATAAAATTATTTGGTAACAAGTACAAATTAAAAAAATACGCTACATAATCAATACATTAATTATTAAACTAAAATAAATAAATTTCACACCTCTACTTTTTAACCAATAAAATTTCTTGATTTTGATTCGTTACCATGGCAATTTAAAAAATTTCCGGAAATTTCTTTTAAGTGTGTACAAAGTCTACTTTTGTTGTAATAAGTTTGTTAGGGCTGTTCTGATAAACAGTTGCGCCAAGAACAAGAATGTCAGACTTGAATATCTGTGTTCATCTGGTTTGCCGGTCGCCGCTTGGACTATTCAGCTAAGACTTTCATAAGGAAAATTATATTGTTTGTCACTTTTTATAACGCCAATGAGTAATATTTTTTATATATCAATTGAACTGAAAAAAAAATATTGGCCTTTTTTCTAATTATTCATTTTTCATAGGAACGAAGACGATGAAGAACTGAAGAAGATTTTCAAAGATTATTTCCAAGAGAACTTTGAAATTAACACCGATGAAAAATACGAAAAAATCGACGTACCAGATTTCAGAGATGGTCGCAGCGGTCGGTTCATTCACGATTTTAACACTAATACTACTGGAATCATCGATATCACTGGTCATAGATGTTTTGTAATGCCTTTAAATAGGGAAAACGTTTTGCCTCCTAAATCATTGTTCGATTTGATAAACAAAATGTGGGCAGGGTAAGTAAAACTGAGAATTGAGGCTATCAGTAGATGTTGCTACATTTTATAGAATTGTAAATAAATTAAAGTGATCATCCTTTGAATAAGAGTATACGCCACATTATTGTGATGTCACTGTCACCATTTCTTGACATAAGTCATAGTATATCCAAACAAACGTGTTTGAAGTTTTTTGTATTGTGGATTTTCTTTCTTTTCTTTCTTTTTTTGTTTTGTTTTTTACATTATAGTGCTAAATAAACACATTATTATCATTAAGGAATAGTTTGAGTTGTATTTAAAGAAGTTTTATTTTGTTCTAAGGTAAGAAAACATTAAAATATTACTTAATCTCAAAAGCAAACCTTTTTATATAAAACAAAATAAAAATTCTTTAAATACGACTCCAAATATTCCTTAACGATAATAATATCTCTATTTAGCACTATAATAACTCATAAACAGAAAATACATAATGTAAAAATCTTCAATGCAAAGTAACTACAATAAGGCAAAAGTTTGTTGTTCCTGTCAACATAGCAGTTCGTCCAGGAAAATAATGGACAACCCTATGTCCATTCTACACATATTCTGGCACATTCTATATGTTTCACACTTCTAGTCTAGTGTAAAATTTTCTTATAACCTTAACAGTGCAAAATTTGATGAAAAATGATTTTTCAAAAAATAATTAAAAATATTCTCTCCAGGATTTTTTCCTCAAACTCATTTTTAATATATTTTGCAATAGACTAAGTTTCTTATAAAATAGATCCCATTCTATTCGATTTAGGTTCGTATTTTGGACCATAACAAACAAGAAGAATACAATTGAACAATTGTTTACCATTTACTTCGGCTATTGTCACCTGCTGTTACTTTTAAATTGCATCGTGTAATATCAATTACGGTCAATGTTGGTATCGCCCCGTATACTGTCACAACGGTCTTTTGTACTCACAATTCAAGGCTTTTAGAAGTTGAAACTTCCGGTCTACACGGTATCCGAACACTTATTATCACACCTAGTAATATCATAAGTATGATAAGTAATACAAAAAGATCGTTGATAAGTGCATTATTAAATATTATTTTGTAGGAATTGCCTATTTTGTCACACCATAAATGTACAACATTTTTTAGATATTACAAAGTCAACACAGACGTTGTAAGAAGAAACATGAAAGTTGTTCTTCCTCCAATTAAAGACAGAAAAAGTATTGGTGGGTACATTTCGAGCGAATGCGATGGATTACCCATTTACAGATTAGAAAATTACGTTGGTGGAGGTAAGTATCAGTAGCTTTTACAGTCATTCTGCTTAATTTTCTTTATAATATCAAAAGTACAAAAAATTAATAAGTCTATTCGTGTTTGTTTTGTTTGTTTATTTAATTAAAAAAATTAATGTTATGGCTACTATTACTTCTTCTAAAAGTCAAAATCTAGTTTTTGTAATTACAAATCTCTACAAATTTTAATGATTAATTTAGTAAAAGGGTTTAAGTTTAGGTAAATTATTTAAAATAATTTAAATTTAAACTATTTAAAACAATAATTTATATATACGACTACCTTGAGTTATTTATTTTAATAAGGTTATTTATAATATTTTATGTTTTTTTTTTAATATAATATGGTTAAGAGGAATACATACCCTCGTTTATTTGAAATAAAAGTCAAACGCCGTTATTTACCAACCGATTGTTTTGAAAATTTGGAAATTAATTTAATGTATACTTCTAAAAAAAAGTATGGAAACAGATTTTTTTAAAAAAGTCTAATTTCTGAGAAAAAAATTATTTACACTCCGATTTTTAATTTTTCAAAAATTCGCTCCCATAACTTTTTAGACATTAGTTAGATGTAACCATTCCCAAAATTTCGTGAATTTATCTTAAGTCGTTTGGGCGCACAACAAACATTTAAGTTTCTTAACTGATTGATGGCTCCCTCTTATAAATTCTGTGAAAACGGAACTACTAACATGTATAGAGGTGGTAACAGTAAACTCTGTTACTTGTGTTAGTTACTGTAAGTAACGGTTAGTACGACTGAATAAAGATTTGGTAAAATAGCTTCCAATAGGTAATAAAAATTAAAATAAAATACGCTGTTTTCAACACGCGTTGTTTAAAGTAGGTATTTCTTTTGCATTAGTATTTTAAAAGTAATCATTATTTAATTAATATAGAAGGTTTTAAAAGGTAAAAATATAAAAAGTATGAAGAGTATATGATATAATTGGCATTTATATTTTATTAAAAGTTCTTTATGGATTTAGGTGTTGTTTCTTTTAGCATTTACGTAAAAACCTTAATGTTGATATTCTTATATGGTTGAAAGACATTTTATATCAACTTTGTTGAAAGCAATTTTTAATGTCACAACCATAATTATTTTAAACCTTATCAGTTAATGTAAGTAGCCGTTTACTGAATTATCGTTTAACAATATAACTTATAGTAGAGAGAAATTAAATAATAAAATAGGGATATTATTCTGTAGTTACGAAGTAGATTTTTTTGATTTATTAAGTAACTAAGAGCCGGAGCTTCATTGTAAAAAGCGTTAATGGTTACTTTTGCTTCATATTAAGTGCTTCGCTAAACAAAATGCCAAAAACACCGAACACTTGTTTTTATGAGATATTTTAACCGGTTGAGTTTGCTAGATATTTTTAAGATAAGAAATTTTAAAAACAACATAAAGAAGTTATATACCGAAAACCTTTTACACTACCACTACACCAACACACACTTTTATATGTCTGACGCGCGTTTCGATAACCAAGTTATCGATAGCCAGGTCTCTGAAGAAGATAACTTGGTTATCGAAACGCGCGTCAGACATATAAAAGTGTGTGTTGTAGTGGTAGTGTAAACGGTTTTCGGTATCAATTTCGCCAACGGTTCCAGATTCAACATTTTATAAAGGTTATATAACATCTTTTATTATTTCTTTTTAAATAAGCATTATAATAAAAACACTTTAATTTAGGAATCATTTTATTTTTCCAAAACACATCATCCCTGCTTATTTGTTCAGCATGTATCGGCCCTAAAGGAGACCAGACAATGAAATAGCAATATTCCTTGCCTGAAAGATGTAGCTGCCCTTGTATTTGATAATAATACGGATGAGTGTGTTTTAAATACAAAAAACCATCCTCATCATACGCAAGAAATTTAATTTTCTTTTCAGCTACTCCTTGTTCTATTGAGCAGCTTTTTAGGACCAAGGGACATTTAACTTCAATAGTGAAATTGTTGTCATCTTTAATAACACCATCTGGACTTGCCCCTAGAAAATATTCCTCTCCAGTTCCAATGAATAAGCCACAAGGTGCAATATTTAAACCTGTCAGTTCCTCAAATGCACGAATTGCTGTGGCTTCATTGTCCTGACCATATCGTGTAGCTCTGTTACCTGTAAAACCTTTGTAAGACGATTTGTCATTTCTCGCAATCTACAGATAGTTCCAAAATTAGATGCAGTTAGTCTATACTGTCGTACTTGATGCCATAACGGATTTAAATGTTGTCCTCTTGTAGCTATTTATATACTAATTTTATCTGTCATTGTTTTTTTAATATATTCTGGAGCTTTTCTTTTCTAGCATTTAGTTCTTCTTCACTTACTTCATCTTGCACTGCCCCATAATCTTCATCGGCAACTGAAATAATTAATTTTGGTTTATATCCCCGTTTACATTTAAAATTTTGAGTTCTTTGTCGCTTGAGTTTTCTTCTTGCTAAAAATTTTCTCCGGTAGTTTCTTGAAATGCATTTATTTGTTGAAGGTAGGTATCTTTCGAGTTATAGGAAATAGCAGCCAATTTTCGGTTATTTATGGAATAATAATTATTAGGTAGCTACCTACAAATAAAAAGGTTTAATGGATTTATAGTTATTCCAAAGAATTTTAATTCCCTTTTATTATTTATCAAGCAATAAAGATTATTATGTACCTACTAAGATTAAATTTCTATAAAGTATGGTTATTCTAAAGGTAAATAAGGAAATTGCGGATTGATAGCAACTAATTTGGTTTTGATTAAATATTCCATGAATTTAGGCTAATAGCATATTTAATATTCAGAATTCAGAACTTTTGTACGATGACAAATCTACTTATAAAATATATTTAAAAAGATATAGGTAATAAATATTAAGTCCTAAATGTTCATTTAATTTCGTTAAATTATTTATAAAAATGTAAAAGGAAATTAAAACATACTGTAATTTTATTAAATATAAAAATCTAGAAAGAAACAACTCAAATTTTCAAAACAATCGATCGGAAAATAACGGCGTTTGATTTTTATTTCAAATAAAAGGGGGTATGTAATATTAAATGTGATTAAAAACGTTTTTTTTGTTCACGTATATATTAAATTTTATTTCAGTTAGTTTTCTTAGTCTTATGAATTTTCTAAATGGTAAAATCCCATTAAATATCTCTTGTCACTTGTCACAGTCATGGTAAAAATTTCTTTAAAATCCCTTTAGCCGTTTTTTCTAGATAGTGTTAACAAATTTACTTCACACTGACATCCAAAAATGGTTCCGCAAACAAATATTTTTCGGTCAGGTATCTCCACAACGTAAAAATCAGTCAAACCAATTTTTTTCTCATCACAATAATTCTTCCCCTCTATTATATTCAAACCGAATACGAGATGAATAATTGAAGACACGTAAAACAAAATTCCTGGATTATCATACATAAAAAACATTGCCATACTGTCACAGTTTTTTATTTTTCTAGGTCTATTTATCGATTTTTAATTAGTAATAATAATTTCTTTCCCAGAAATAGAATTATACCTACTTTTTTTTAGTTAAAAGTTTTAAATAAATAAGAAAAGTTATCTTAAAATGTTTCAACTAAAAAGGTGTCTATAAATTTAACGATTCTTTAAAAATTTTATACATTTCAATTTTTTTTTAAAATGTTTTTTTAATTTCCCTCCTTAATACCCTCAATAATGTAGCCTAATTTAATTTTTTTAAAGTTTATTTATTTATAATTAAATTATATTAATAGTTTTGGAGATATTCAGAATAAAAAAATAGGACCGATGCCTGGTAATAAAATTATCTGCTGGGTGGTTGTTGTATTCGTTGTAAAATCCTTATCTGATCAGTTGAAACTACCGATAATAATATATTACGAATTTAATATGTGTATGCCGCCCGTACTCAAGCCCATCTCTAATTTCCTACCCACCCAAAATTCTAGCCCATGGAAGATTTAATATACGTCGACTTATGATTTGTAATCTACGTCAGCATTTAAAATATCTCGGCTTATCTCTGTTCGAACTTTGTGGGTGCTTCCGACACCGATTTTACGGACAGGGTATGTATTCCTCTTAAATGGATATCAAGACAAGATTTTAAAATGTTTTAGATTTAGATCCTGTCATTTCATATTTTGTTGCAAAAATTGGGGCTTTTAACTACAACAAACTAATATGCAATATTTAGTTTTCGATTTTCAGAGAACGGCTTATTATTACTTTGATTCTAATTCATTGGTAACCATCCATTTATTAGCACATTCACTATAGACTGTTATCGGATTGACAGTATGTACATTGAATTATCACCAAAGCAATGATAAATTAAATAAATAGTTTAGAATTCGCAATTTGGTAAATTTAATGCAGTATACGCGGTCCCAGAATAATATCCAGGCTGTATCTCTTAAACGAATAAAGATGCTCGATTGGGACAAAACTGATCTATTCCATTTCTAATTCACTTTAATATGGCGTAGAAAAAAATATAAAAAATATTCATCCCTTAATTCCTTAGTTACAACCTCTAACTTTAAATTTCTTAATAGCACCCTGTACATTTTTTTTATAATTTTGGATTTAGTTTTCCATCGTCTATTCAACAAATTTTTCAAAAATAAAATGGATTCGCTGGTAATCAAGAAAATATCAGTTTATTTTTAATTTTTGTTAAATTAATTAATTGAAAAATCCTTGAAGCTTAAAGGAACAAAAAAATTAATGTAGTAAAAACAACAATTAACTAATTAATATTATTCACATTAGATGTTATAATTGTAAATTGTAATTTGGCGACATGCTTGTCTACAAAACCGTTTCGATAACCATTGGATAGCAAACAGCTTTCCAGAAATTATATGGGCGGCACGCTCACCTGACTTGTCACCTCTTCACTATTTCTTTTGGGGAGCGATAAAAGATATTGTTTATCAATCAAAATCGCAAAATGTAAAAGAATTAAAAGAAAACATAAGACAAACATGTCGCCAATTTTAACATAACCCTCAATCCGTTGACACTGCACCAGTGCGGTTTTAACTGCGCGCAACCAGTGTCAGTTTTGCCTCCAGTGTCAAACTTTTTTTCCCAATGGAATACGCTATTAGAAATAAAGAGGAAGTTAAATAAAATTAGCAGATAACCTAAGATTTGTATTTGATTATATTTGTTTTTAACAATGAACTGTAACAAACAATAATAAGATTTATCAAAATTTATAATTTTAGAGATAGGTAATATAGTGATTAAAGATAAGTAATAATATTTTTACCAACGTAAAGCGTAGCTACAATATAAATTTTTAACGTAATAATTAGTAAGAAAAATAACAACTAATAACTTATTATCTTACAGAAGTGCCCTGGTGATAGCTCTTTTTGTACCATGCAGTATCAAGGTTTTGCCTTATTAAAATAAGGAGAAGTACAACCTTAAGCAAGTGTGTGCGATAACTCCCTAATAAATACAAGAAAAGTTTTTTATTATATTTTTTACTCTCTTCATTTTAAACTAATCATTGCGAATTTGACAGCCATTAAAAAACCCATGGCCGTGGATAAAGTATATAATGAATCATCAATAATAACATACACAATTAGTATTGAGGGTAGTCGTTTTTAAGTTTTTGTTAACAGTTCATTTTTATGTATATTGTTTACAAGTAAAATGCAACCAAGTAATAGAAAAAAGGAACTTTGTTATCTTTTACCTCTCCGTCATGTGATAATAAAAAATAAATGTTTACATTTTTGTTTTAGTTGTCAAGAGATCAGCAGATAACAAAGAAGCCGTATTTGCCCAGTTTGCTGGCAAGGGTGTTTTCCAAGTAGATATTGCCAACTGGGATGAAGTACGCACATACGAAGAGAACTTAAATAACCAATAGATGTATAGTTTATTTAAATATTGCATAGAATTATAATTAATATAATATTCAAATTGAATAGTTTATGGGCGTTTCCTAAACATTAAATTTTTGCTTTTTTATATATTTTTGAAAACTTTCATCTATGCGTAGTCGTTAACTGAATTTCAACCATGATGTGTTAGAAAAGTTCTTGTGGAATTGCTTTGTGCCATAGTCTGGTGCTTATGTCAAACCATATTTTATCTCAATGTAATTGTGTTAAAAGAACCTTTTTCATACATCACTATTATTTGTTAAAACTGTAAGTAGAACACTTTCATAGTATTATAATATTTAAACAACATATAGTTACACAAGTTAAAAATAAAATTTTGATCGTTTATAAAAGAATTAACAATTGAATAAACCAAAAATGTATGTGTTTGTCAAATTATTCCAACTTATATTTTAATGTATTTTTTAAATAAAGTGTTAGTATAATAAAAAAATTGTATAGAGTTATGTTATTAATTTACAAAATAATATTAATCTTATCAGTGAATATGTTTGTATTATGTAAACTTTACTAGTAAAAGTACAAAAAAGTGGGGTAAAATAAATAAAAAAATCGAAAAAATGGACTTTAAGCAGAATTTTAAACACTGAGTGTTTGTTTTAAAACTATTATAATTTTTATTAAACAATTACATTTTTTTAGTCAATATTCTATTTGAATGATCAAATAGTTACATTTTTCTGTGTGGAAGAAATAGGGTTGTCCTGTTTTAAATTGTAATTATAAATAAAAATCACCCTATAATTTTGTAAGAAGTTGAATCATCTCGCTACCTGCAATAGCGGAGCGTAAATCTAGCCAGGAGCGGACTCACGGTTGTGGATTTTTCAAAATTTATATGATACCTAATACTTAATAAATTGAATTTTTTGCAGAAACGTTTTTTCTGCAATTTGACAGTAAAGAACATCATTAAGAGGGTATTACTGCTTTCATTAAAGGTCTCCAAAATCCGTCTTGGATGTGCAACCTCACACTTCTACCTTAAGATTTTTTTAAACTCTTATTACTTCTTAATGAACATAAAACACATATGTACTTGTATCAAAGTATCAAATTTTGACAATTTTAATTCTACATGTCGTTAAATATGTGTTTAGAATTGCCATTTTAAACATTTTTTACATCAATTTTTATTAAGAAAAGCTAACTATTTTTGCATTTCTGCTTTTATAGTTCAGTTAATTTTATTCTTTAATTATGTTATGGTCTCATAAAAAAATACACTTACTAATGAGTAATAACCCAACGTGGATTTTTAAGAACAATGTATATTTGGTTACATGAAAATAAAATTGTATATTAAATACAACCCAGTAGGCGTGTCCATACCAGATGCTGGAAATAGATCTTTCAGTAGCGTACCTACTATAATAACACCGAAATTAGCAAATCTTAAATGTTTCGTATATATGAAAAAATGGAAGAATCATAGATATTAGGTTCGATTTGATATAATATATAATGGTGAATCAATTTAAAAAAAAATTATTGTACTAACCCTTACTAACAGTTGCGCTATACACCTGCAGAAGAACCATTGGCAAACAATGGGGGTTGAGACCCAGTATTGTCCATTGGTTATACACGGTGGTCGTAAGACCCACACTCGTGTATGGATCATTGGTATGGTGGCCAGCCCTATGTAAGGAGGTCAACCGGAAAAGGGTGGGAAGGGTACAGCGACTAGCTGCCGTTCTCATGACGGGGTGTCTTAGGACAACCCCAACAAAAGCCCTGGAAATGATCCTACATCTGACTCCACTAGACCTATATGCGAAGGAATGCGCGGCCAACGCCGCTCTCAGACTCAATGCAGTCTCACCATGGCCTAAGGTAAACTACGGCCACTCCAAGATTCTGAAGGAATTCAGTCTTATCTTAAACAACACAGACTACACGAAACCCACCCCGATGTTCGACCGCAAGTTCTCGGTAGACATCCCGTCCCGTTCGGCGAACCTAGTTAAGCCAAATGGGACGCTCTTCTATACAGATGGCTCAAAACTAGAGGGGAGAGTAGGAAGTGGAGTCTTCTCAGAGTCCCCACCCCTCAACCTATCATTCCGTTTGCCGGACTTCTGCAGTGTATTCCAGGCAGAAATGGTAGCTATTAATGAAACAGCAAAATGGGTACTTCAAACCGGATTCGAGTCCAATGAAATATCTATTCTAAGTGACAGCCAAGCTGTCATTAAGTCTCTAAACTCAGTCTACCTGACCTCCAAGGCGGCTATACAATGCCGTAAAGCTTTAGATGAGCTGGCGACTAAAGTAAGAGTCAATGTTGTCTGGGTACCCGGCCACACGGACATAGCAGGCAACTGTAAGGCGGACGAGTTAGCAAGAGCTGGTACGACGCTCACGACTATATCCGCTAATACAAGACCAGGGGCACCTATCGCTGAACGAAGATTGCTCCTCCGGAAAGAAATATTCCGCCAAACCAACCTGAGGTGGCGGGAAGAAACTTCTTGCAACTCGTCAAGACAGATATGGCCAGAGCTTAACCTGCGACGCCCAAAAGATATTCTATCTCTCTCCAGGAAATCCATCGGAAACGCGATTGCGGCCATCACTGGACACTGGCTTGGAGGATGCCATGCTGCACGCATGGGAATTCCACAAAAGAATGACTTTTGCAGAAGTTGTCAAGACGAAGAGGAGGAAGAGACGATGGTCCACCTACTCTGTCACTGCCCTGCCCTATCCAGGCAAAGATTTTCTGCTCTGGGACAGCCCTATTTTGACAACTTATCTGATCTTCAGTCGGTTGGTATCAAAAGCATCATGCTGTTCATTGACAGCAGCTACTGGTTCTCACGATAGTGGTGGGGGTGGCAACCACCCCATACGGCATCAGAACGGGCCTCTGGCCTAAGTGGGTTCCATCCCGAACCACCGTGTTAACCTAACCTAACCTAACCCTTACTATGTGAAAGTCCATCTTATTAAGTGTATCAATTTATTAAATAAAACTTACTGTTACTAAAGTACGTTAAGCGTTTAAAAAAAATATTGTTTAAACCCGGACGGAAAGATTCAACTAGACAAACTACAAGCTACGGTTTGTACACTTAGTTAATAAATAATTGAGGTATTAATAATTTGCTTAAAATTCGTCGAGATTGATATTTAACTGCTTAAGAGCTTAACCGTTAAAGTGATTTATTGCTGCACATTAGCGTATTACTTATGATTTAATAAAATAATAATTATCACAAAGGAAATTTTGTTAGCGTATGTATTTTTAATTAATAAAATGTCGAATGGAATATACCAAAAATATTGTAACTGGAAAAGCCAAATCGAATTAATTCATTATTTCGATTACTGTACATATTTACAGAAAATCCCGAAACACGTGAAATTTAGATTATAAATTAACATTCTTCAAAGTGAAAATGTGATCCCTACCTTCAACCCCCTTTGAGTGACAGCTACAACCCGCAATTTTTTAAATGGGAAGTATGGGCTTGTGATATTTCGTTTGAAAGGTCTCTTCATTCTCTATCTAAAAATGTTACTGTTTTTAAATTTATTGCAACAATTAACATTAAAAAAATAAAATATCTGATATGTACCTAGTATTTTAATTGTTCATAACGTATAAAATATGAATGTCATGACGTAGATGTTCAATATGCTCACCGCGAACGTCTTGGCAACATTTTAATCTTAAATAAATATGTTTTTCAAAGTTAATTAATATAACAGGGGTTGAGGGTTGGGATCACACTTTCATTATAAAGAATATCAATTTATAATTTAAATTTGACGTGTTTCGCGATTTTATATAAATATGTACAGTAATCGAAATAACGAATTTATTCCATTTGGCTTTTCCGCACTATACTGTGTTCACAACACACTATGTTTTCTTTGTTTTTTCAACAGTTGTTCAGTAATAATTGCATTTTTGTTTTGATCTTTAAAAAACTGATATTTTTCTCTACTTTTTTCATCAATACCACCTGAGATAATATACGGTAATAGAGAGAATAAAAATAAAACAACTAAAACATTTTACTTTTAAGATTTCTTTTTAATTGCTTCCGTTACATAAACTGGATTACGAATCTCCATATTTCTGTCTTTATGACTGTCTACTAGATGCCATGGCGAAAATCCACGAATTACGGTTTGAACTGCTTGACCACCCTCCTTACTCACCCGATCTAGCCCCAAGCGACTTTTTTTTGTTCCCTAAGCTAAAAGTTGCGCTCGGAGGACAGAGATTTTCGTCGAATGAGGAGGTCATCACCTTCGTAAACAACTATTTTGCAGAGAAAGACGCCGAGTACTATTTGGACGAGTTGAAGAGATGGGAGCATCGCTTAGAGAAGTGTAGAGATTTACAAGGAGACTATATAGAAAAATAAAACTTAATTTGAAGAAAAAATGTCTAGTATCTTTGTTAAGTCGGAAACTTTTCAGACAACCCTTGTATTTCTCCAAACTCCAAACAAATTTGCAGAACTGTTGCTTTTTTGGTATATAAAAAATACAAAAATATTTTTCATTTTGATTTTTTCCTTAATTTCCGTACTGCAGTCGTGGTTGCAAATCAATGAAAACATTGTAGGTATTTAGTATTTAACCGAAGTCGGTAGCTCAGTGTGTTAAGCGTCTGTTTCTCATCAAAACAGAATTTTATCGGCGAACACACTGCTGGTTCAAGCCCGCTCCTAGCCGAGATTTTATATTTCTGGGTGAGTGAGCCGATAGGCAGGACCAGACTTGGAAGCAACACGCATCATGTTGCTTCACTATGGGCGGCATCCCATTAGCTACTGGCTTCGGGAGGTGGTAGGTAGGGTTTTTCCAGATTTTCCCTCACCTCTAGAGTAAATGCTACCACCAATCATCAGTAAGTCGGCCTGGACCGCAACGGCAAATAATAATAATAGCCGTCCCTCCCTCCGCACAAGTCTGTGACTTCTGGAGGTCCACTCTTAAAGGGGTGGAATGTAGGGGTACTATTATACTATTATTATGTAAGGACTTCTTCATTTGCAACCCATATCTAAAACTTTTGTAACTTGTTTCGATGACATTAAACACCTTAGTGCAAAAATTTATTTTCCGTTTAACGCAAGAGATTGCAAATAGAAGTACTACCTCAAGAACACTATTTCGGTTATTTATGCGAGTTTGCAAAACTTGGATTTTCTTAGAAAAATTAGGATTAATGTCATTTTTTTATAAAACGAAACGTTCAGGTTTGTTTAAATGTTTGCAAATTCAACGGAGGATGTAAACTGCTATTTCGTAACACTTCAAAAGTTTGCAGAATTTTTGCAAATATCTCGGTACAAATAATGCGAAATTTACAAAATCCTGAGTTTCAACATGCTCCGTTCAGAAAAAAGGGTTGCAAAATCCGACACAATGCTATTTTAACCTTATTTTTAATTCTAATAAAGTTTCAAAACATTAGTAATTATTGTTAAATTACGCACGTTAAAAGTGTGTGTTGGTGTAGTGGTAGTGTAAACGGTTTGTGTATCAGTTTCGCCAACGGTTCCAGATTTAACATTTTAATTCTTTTATGAATTAAATAATAAATATAATAATTATCATGAAAGAGCCACAGCCATAGGCTATCTGAAACAGTTGTTCAGTATGTCAGGGATCTATAAATTCCAGTAGTATACAATTAAGAAACATTTTTAATAGTGGTTCCATTTTTTACCCAGTAGAAAATATGGAAAATAAAATTACTTTTTTAAAGTACTGCTACAGTATTATTAAAAGAATATTGATTCCTAAACGCAACACCTTTGGTCACTATTAAGTATTTGAATCGAAGGATTTTTTACTTAATAATTTTTTGATCTTAGTTGGAAAGTACTTTTAATTTATTAAAATTTCCTAAGTAGTTTTTATAACATTTAAATTCAGCTCATTCATTTAATTGGCAAATGGCAGCCTTTTTAATTCAATGACTGCTACTGTAATCGTCAGATTCACGTATTAGCTTGGTTTTGGTTCCAAATTTAGAACAGTTCTCACATATGTGCAGTTGGTAAATTGTATTTTGTTTTACAAAGAATTTTTTTAAAACTATTCACATTGTATTTTATTGTTCCCAGAAGTGATTCAAACCAATTATGGATGAATTAAAACGAGTTTGCATGTTTAAAAAAGTACTTCTTGAAAAATCATTTATTACACATGTGCGAACTGTTCCGAACTTTGAACCAAAACAAGAAATAACACAAATATTAAAGCCTAGATATTATTAGCTCTAGGGGATTATACTGGATATACACACACCCGCCAATTTAAAGGAACATATATAAAATTTAATTAGTTCTTCTATAATATAGGTATACATTGTAAATATTGTATAGATAATCTCTTAAAACGAACTTAGATTATAATGTTGGAATGGGTTTTACAAAAGTTGTACCATGTGCAACCTGCTGAAAAAGAAAACAGGTCGAAGATAACAAAATACTGGTTTTAAACATATTGTACAATTTTAAACTTAAATGCATTTTTTATTTCGCTTTAATAGCGTGTGTTTCCTCCACGAGCCCTGACAACTGCAGTCATTCGTCTCACCATACTTCTATAATGAGGTCATCGATGGAGTTGTTGAGGCAGTCTCTCCCATTCCTCAATCAATGCAATTCGTGCCAAAAATTTTCTGCCTAGCATGTCCAACACATGTTCTATCGGATTCAGGTCTGGGGAACACGTTGGCCAATTCATTGGCCACCTGTATTAAAAAGTCTCTTACACAGTGGGCGACGTGTGGCCGCGCATTATCCTTCATTAAAATGAAATTGTCTCCAATATATGGGTCAAAAGGTATGTTCTTCGAAAATATCTCTAATGTACCTATCTGCTGTTAATGTAGAAGAAAATGTATATTTTGCTAAGCTCTTTTTTAACATCTATTATATTAATATGCTTACACATCTAATGATGGTTAAGGTGACCAAAATTTGTTGGCATAATAACTTAACATTAAATTCATGTAGGTAGTATCGATTCACAGTTTTCTTCTTTTAAACCATAATTTTTACTTATTTTCTACTTCTACTACAATTACTGGTAATGTCTACATAGACATGTTACAAAATTACCTATATCCACAACTGGAACAAGATGGCATCATAAATTCAGTTTACTTTCAGCAAGACGGTGCGCCACCACACTATTCATTTGTGACCAGAAATTCTTTAACAGAAACATTTGAAGATAGGTGGATTGGGAGAGCTGGACCAATTGAGTGGCCTGCTGACTCACCAGACTTGATGATTCCAGGCTTTTTTATATGGTCTTTTATCCTATTCCGGAGACTCTAGAACAACTGAGATGTAACATTGTCTAAGCATTCCAAGAAATTACCCCAGAAAATTATTTTCAGAACTTTTTATTCAGGTTACAAAAATGTATAGACCAAAATGGATAACACTTAGAACATCTTGAGGATTTTTATTAAATTAGATAATTTATAAAGTTAATTTTTAGTAAAATTTGGTTCATATCTTTCAAGTGCTGTTATTTTCTTTTGTAATTTTGTGTGTAGACATCTCTATCTAATAAACAATTATTATTAAAATCCAAATAAGTCACTTATTTTTCATTTAAACTTTAACAAAAATTATACATTTTCTCACAGAGAAAGAGTTCGTCTTTCAGATAGAATAAAAACATATAGGGTGTTCCATTAAAAAAATCGACGATATTTGCATTTAAAAAACACCTTTTTTAAACACCCTATATACAATGTATACTGAAAAATACCTACTTTATATAAAAAGAAATTGTTCCTCGAAAACACCTCTCTATGGTTTTTAAGTGGATGTATTCTTGTCCGTAAATAAAATTACCTACAAGTAAAAACAGAAGAAGAAATAGTTTTAGTTTTTACATTTGTGCGTGCGCGGGGTTTGTGCATAGTATGAACATGATATAAACAAACCTTATTTGATTTGTTTTATGCTTTATAGAGTTTTATGGGTTATTGTATTTATTTATGATATAATTAAAACAAAACCCAATTAGAAAGAGCACACATTGAGTTATGTTATTTCATTAGAATTTAGAGTAAGTACTATTAATTATTAGTATTAAATTTATAATTAATGATTTTCTACTTTCTATTACTCCATACTTTTTATGTTACATATTAATAGTACATTTATTGAGCTTTGTCCAAAATTTATACAAGCCAACTGTAAAAATTGATTTAAAACGTACAGACAATTATGTCTTTGTAAAAAGAATGCTTAAAGATTAGAAAATTTATATTATAGTGTTAAGAACATATACTCTACAATAAGTTGTAGATAAAAGTAAACATATCTGTACATAGATGCTTACAATATAAAAGTGCATTTTTGATTTTTATCATTTTCTTGCTTTTTGCATTATAGAAAATTAGCTAATTTAATTCTCATTCTGGTGTTTTACAATATCTGTGTTTATTTTCTAATTTAAATATGTTATAACTGCTGATAGATAATCCTAAAATGAAGTAAGTAGTTCTTAATGTAAAATATTTTGTATTCTAATTTATATTATTTAACTTGTAAGCTGCTGATTGAAATTTGGAAAAATAATTAGAAACATAAGATTTCATTTCACTATTAAAATTGACTATTTATAAATGAATGCATCAGCCAAATTTATATTCTAATTGCAAATGTAAAGTTAAGAGTTAAAGTAATAGTAGGTTTAAATTAGTTGGTTTTTATTAGTAATACATTTAGTTAGAGATAACTAGTTGTATACTTAGTAAGTATAGTCTTCTACTGGTTTAAGATGGTTATTAAGAGTAATATCTTAAATAATGGTTGCTTAATATTCAATGAATATACTTTTTTGTCATGTCTTATAAAACTTTTATTTAAAAAAAAATGAGTTACAATGTACATTTGAACCAATAGTTTTTTTAGGAAAAAAATTGTAATGGACAACAATGCAAAAAAGAAGGCACATTTGCCTGTATCTCGTATTAATACTATCATGAAAAGTTCATCAGATGTTGACACTGTAGATAAAGAATCCTCATTATTAATGTGTAAAGCAACAGAATTATTTATTAGAATGTTAGCATTAGAAGGTTACAAAATGGCTAATCAAGCAAAAAAATTAGATTATAAACATCTTGCTGAAGTTGTCCATCTTGAAGAAAAGTATCACTTTTTGAGAGATATAATGCCAAAAAAAATTACTGTACTAGAATATAAAAATATCATGGCTAAAAAAGAAGCTCTAGAAAATGAAGATAAAAAAGAAGCATCTTCAAGTGATTCATCAGGTGATGAGGACTCTACTTCTGGAAGTGATGGAAGCAGTGCTAGTGCATAAGTTTTGTATTTATTTTGTAATATGTTAAAATTTTTGTAAATAAACTTAAATTTTATGATACAACGACCAACTCCAATCTTCTACTGTAAAGGAAACCATGTATTTTTTTTGTAATTTTTAATAAACAGAGGTTGTTTGTGAAATAAGATTAATTTTTGAATGTTCCTTATAATCCCTAGATTATAGAAATTATGGTTAAATAAAAACCTTTATTATGATCTCTTTAATTTTCTTTAAAACAAAATTTAGAATTATACAATATCATTCTGATTTTTGGTTGTAAATACCTATTTTAATCTACTTTATGTTTTGATTGTTTGAAGGTATCTTGTATCTACCAATATTGAAAACTATATTTTTACATAGATAGTATATGTGCATTGTTATATACATTCATAAAAATAATGGGAATTTACAACAGTGGTTAATATACACTCCAAATTAAGAAATAAAACATATTAATTGAGTTTTTTTCAATAACAATAGATTCATTGTCGTTTATTATGACAAATGTTGTCAATTTACTTTGTAACAGCTGGTACAAAGAAAATTTAAATGCATACCATCAGCTGGTAATTGTGAACAATTCAATTCCTGCAAGGTTTATCAGCACAGTTGTGGTATTTTTACAAATACGATTTTGCCTAAAATCTATTTATAAAGAGATTTGTTTATCTAGGAAAGATGAAAAAATAATAAAAATCTTATTCAAAAAGAGAGAGTGTTATATATTGCAAAGCTTTTTCAATGCGTTTCCTGCGCAAAAGCTTGAAGATGCGCGTTGGTTTACTACATTACTGCAGAAAACTCGGTCTGGTTGTGACCACATTGCAGTTTGCAGTAAAGGTTAATAATTGTATGTTTAGTTCTTGCTTGCTGCAATAGTTATTTGATTTACCAGTTGTATAGTACATGTTTATTCATATTTGTAGGCATTTCATTGCATTTTTTATACAAATTCTAAATTAAAAAGCAAATCTTTACGTGTTAGTTTCATATAGAGTGTTTTTTTTAAAAGCACAGTTGAATCCAGTTTGAGTTACCTCCTTCCAGTTTCTTGGAATAATCATTGGATATTGGATTATGGTTTTTTAGCGTTTAATTATTTTACTTTTGTTTACGGTAAGTATATTATCATAGCTCGTTAATTATTAAAAAGAATTAAAAAATATAATTAGTACAAATACTAATAATTTTGCACATATATAGATACCTAGTTTTTCAAATAATAATAATTAATTTATTGTACTAACTCATACTCTTAATTATAAATTTAGTTAATGCATATATTTTATGTTGAGAAATTAGGTAGGTACTCTACATTTTTTATGTTATTTTCTATTTTTTAAATAAGATTACCTCTTAACTCAATATTTTGTGGTCAAAACATTTATTTTCTTATTAAAATTAATGTATTAAAAAAAATAGCAATATATATATGTTTACGTGTAAAGGAATAAACAAAAGGATATTTTTTAAAATAAATAGTGTTATTTTGTACTCTAAAATTGCAGTAAATAAAACGAAACACAAAAATATGAGAAAAGCTTACATCTTCATAAATATATAGGTAACTAAAATGCTTTTTCAATACCTAAATTTGATTTAAATGGATAGGTACTTTAATCCACTGCAGTTAAAAAGGGCCTATAAAAGAATTTAAAAAAAATTAAGAAACTTAAGTACTATATAGGTAGGTAGTTACTATAAACTTTAACAAATTTTACATGAACCATCCTACTTGGAATAATATACAAGGGGGGCTGTAAAAAACGAAACTGATGAACTATTAGGAACTGTGATAATATTTTTTTACATCAAGACATTTCAATTTTTTTAAATATTTTTATCAATATTTTGTTAAAATAAATTTAATTGAGGTTAATTTACGTGGTATACATACCTATTATTATCATACTATAAAATAGTTTTATTTTTAAGAGAACTATAAGTATCATTTACTGAAAATTGATTGTACTAACCCTTACTTTTTGGAAGTCCATCTTATTGGAAGTTTTAATCATTTACTGAACTAATCTGTTTTTAATCCTTTATCCTGGGGCTAAAATCACAAAATATTTAGCGTATTTACTTTTTAATTGCAAAGTTTGGGGAGGTATCAGTAAAGAATAACAAATAGAAAATACTAAAACAGTTTAAATTTTAAATTAGACATTTTTATGCCGATCACAGTTGAAAGAAACTGGTGGATTTTTTAAAATAAAAAACTTATATAAAGCTACTTTTACTATCATTGCTAGTGTTAAAATAAAATTCGGCTTTTAGTTTCGGAAACATCTTCCGATTCCAAAACTCATCGTTACAATCAATTTCTTCTATATGAAGTTGATTAATAGAAGACAATAGAGAATAGAGTATAATACGTATATAGGTAGTAGCATAAGAAACCAATTAGGTATTCCCGTGAACTTGGCACATCATATTTAAAAATCCTAAAGTTTTTTTAGAGTTCTGGCATCCTCTGTAATAGTTCTAGAGTTCTCTGTAAGTATTTTCAATAGTTCCAGTTAATAAATACAAAAAATCGAATTTTAAAATATGGTGCGCCAAGTTCACGCAGCGCACCGTATCATGAAAATACATTATTTTTTCGGAGTTCTAGTTAATTTTACAATAGTTCCAGAGCTCTATATCCATTATATTAATAGTTCTAGCAATTAAACGCAAAAAATCAATTTTTTATATTTTGCACTTATTAAAATCTTCATTATAAAACGCATTTGCGTATCGTAATGTAACTTTTGCGCACGCAAATTTTTGTTTTAAATGGTTGGCGACATGAGTGAAGTATCTAAAGGCAAGACTATTGACATTGACATTTGTGGCTAATAGCAATTTATTAATTTTATATTGTTCTTTAAGAAAGTATTTGTGAATATGAATATCATTTTTTACTTATATAATATATTATTATTGGTGTATTAGTCATTTTAAAATATTTTAAAACATTAACATTTCATAATTTAAATGTCAAAACTGTCAAGATCAGTCAAATGTTATAAATAACACAGTGCTACCGACATACTTTTTAAAATCAAAATTTTCGGTATTACGTAAAATTAATAAATTAATTTAAAAAATGATAAAATAGCAAAATATAAAAAATATTATAAACAACTTATTTCATATGGCTGTTGTGACACTCGTTCTTTAAAAAACTCATCGCTTCGCGATTCGTTTTTTAAACTTGAACTCGTGTCATAACAGAATTCCATATGAAATGCGTTGTTTAATATACTATTTGAAAACTAAGTTCCTAAAATGTAATTTTATTTAAAAATAATTTTTTTACGAGTTCTAGCCGATCTGATTAGAATTCTGAATAGCGTTCCTTTAATTCTACACAAAACCCTTGAGACTTTTTCTCGCAAAATAATTTTTCTCGCAAAATAATTTTTCTTCAAGTTATCTTCATTTTAAATATCGAAAAATTGACTTTTATTTAAAAAAAAAAAAATTTACGAGTTCTAGCCAATCTGATTAGAGTTCTGAATAGCGTTCCTTTAGTTCTACACCAAACCCTTGTGACTTATCCCCGCAAAATAACTTTTCTTCAAGTTATCTTTATTTTAAATATCGAAAAATCGACTTTTATATATATAAAAAAAATATATTTACGAGTTCTAGCCTATCTGATTAGATTTCTAAATAGCTTTTCTTTAGTTCTACAGTAAATTTATTACTTTTTTTCGTAAAATAAATTTTCTTCAGGTTATTATTATTTTAAATATCGAAAAATCGACTTTTATATATAAAAAAAATATATTTACGAGTTCTAGCCTATCTGATTAGATTTCTAAATAGCGTTTCTTTAGTTCTACACTCGGTTCTACAGTAAATTTATTACTTTTTTTCGTAAAATAATAATTTTTCTAGTTAAAGCGCAATTTTTAACATTTAAAATTTCTTTAGTTTTACAGAAAATCTTTAAAACTTTTCTGTAAAATTATTTTTCCAGTCATTAAAATGTCTATTTTGATTAATTTTTTGTTATTAATATTGATTTTTTGTTTTTTTATTATTAATAAAGCTATTTTAGCTTAAAAAATGTATTTTTTTAATTATTTTTATTTTTTGTTATATAATTATTGGATACAATAAATTCGTCTAGAGTTTTGTATAACATTTTCCACATTTAGCGATACCAGAACCACAAAGAGGATGTAGTGGGGATTGGTTCCATTTTTGTTTCTTAATTTTTTTTATTTTTCATTATTTTTTTTTGTTTAAATAAAATTAAAATTCATTTTATCATTTTATTACTACATTTTCTTTAAATACAAGTCGATTTTTCGATATTTAAAATGAAGATAAATTGAAGAAAAATTATTTTGCAGGAAAAGTCACAAGGGTTTTGTGTAGAACTAAAGGAACGCTACTCAGAACTCAAGTCAGATCGGCCAGAACTCGTAAATAAAATATTTTTAAATAAAATTACCTTTTAGGCACTTAGTTTTCAAACATTGATTTTTTGCGTTTAATTGCCAGAACTATTAATATAATGGATATAGAACTCTAGAACTATTGTAAAATTAACCAGAACTCCGAAAAAATAATGTATTTTCATGATACGGTGCGCTGCGTGAACTTGGCGCACCATATTTTAAAATTCTATTTTTTTGTATTTATTAACCGGAACTATTGAAAATACTTACAGAGAACTCTAGAACTATTGCAAAGCATGCCAGTACTCTAAAAAAACTTTAAGATTTTTAGATATGGTGTGCCAAGTTCACGGGAATCAATTAGGTACCTACCACCAAAAAATTGTAAGGCGTCAGCCTTACGATAATTCGCGAGTGGAACTAATTGATTCATTACCAATTCATAAATTGTTGAACAATAAATTTACTAAAAATATGATTTTTATTTCGATTTTACTGGGAATTTGGAGAACGAATTAACTTATTTCAGCTTTTGGACAATTGAATGTATTCATGAGACCATATTAATCAGAGTAATTGTTACATATCTCATATTTTAAAATTTCTAACAGAAGTGATGCTGCCATTTATTTATAATACACATGTAATCTAAATGAGTCATTACCCATCTGCTGCCAAATCCGTAATGATTGGTTTAAAATGAATGGAGTAAAAAAATAAAAACCTATTTTGTTATTTGTATGTAATTTAGCAAGTTATTTTTTTTACATTTAACTGCATCTTCAAGTGGCAAGTGGCATATCTTTTGAATAAAATGTATATTTTACTTCAATATTGTGATCTTGTTCCACAGGACTACCAAAAAATATTTATGTTAATCGCCAAAGAATAACCTACATTGTTTTACAGCTAACCCATTTAAATGTTAAACCTTTTTAATTGTGGTTGCTTAATTTATTTCACAATATTGTTACAAAGTCAGGAAACCCTTCCTGACTAAACCTAAATAATGGCGCATGTGTCGTTTTTTTTTTCGAGAACAAAGAATATTCGAGGCGTCAGAACGGTTTATAAAGGGGACACACGTGGCGCGAAAGAAGTCAGTTTTCAGCTAACAGGACCAAAGCGCGGAAGTAAGCAAACAGTAAAATATGTGTACATAAATAGTGTTATATCATAGTAGTAAAAATAGTAGTTTTTGTAGACAAAATACATTTAGATTGAAAGATGTCAAGCTGCTGTTTGATCCAGTCAGGAAGTGACATCAGACAACTGGCGAAAAGCCAGGATCTAGACAACCCGGTCAATCAGGTGGTTGACCCTTTAATTATAACGCCAGGTGATAGATAGAATAATTTAATTATTGTGTAAATATATATTTTATTATAACTTATTTAAGATTTTTAATATAAAGCTATGCTATATAAAATTTACTTTTAATATATTTTTTATGAATGCATATTCTTCTGTCAATCATAACAATAAGCAAAATCCATAACATTGATCAAAAAAGAGGGTGATACTACCTCCCATTTATGAAACGAAAGAATTTCGCAATGCAATATATGGAAGTGATTGATGGTTTACCCCGTTGTCTTTTTGAATACCTAATGAGATTATATTACTCTATACAATTTTTGAAAAAGAGAGTGTAACACGTATATGTGTATGCAAAATAAATTTAGTTATTTACTTAATTCATAATAATACTTTTATCTGTGTTTCTTTCAGAAAAGTTTCTCCTAGGCTGTTATTAACAGCACCGTATGGCAACTAAAACACGAATTTTTAAAAATTGGCAAGGGCCGCTAGCTATTTCACATATGAAACGTCGCACAACAATAATACACCTTGCGTCATTACGCAGACAATTTTGTAGAGATTTGGAAGAATGGCCGACCAGAACTCGGACTTCGAAAAAGTGTCCAATCTCAAAAATATTGAAAAAATAAATCGACCGTCAATAGTTGACATTAGTGTAGATGATGGAGGAAAATTTTTAAAATCCCAACAACCTTTTACAGAGCAACTAAACAACGCAGTACACATTTTTTCGCCAACAAAGGCTAAATCAGATTTGGTACTAAATGAAAAAAATGTAATTGAAAAACAAAAGAATAAAAATAACAATATTTATGCAAATCCAATAAGCGCTGATAATATGGTTACAGACAATCTCCTCATTTGTAATAAGGTACGTATAAATTAGCAAATATAAGTATAAGTAAGTACTATAGTACTTTACTTATTAGAAATTTCATATATGGAAATAGCTATCTTTAAAAATTAATATTGTACCTAAATTATTTTTGATAACATTACAACATTATTAGAAACGTCACTGTCGCCATTAGGTAGGTATATCCAAACAAACTTTTGCCTTGCATTGAAGATTTTTATATTATGTATTTTCATGTATTTTCTCGTTTATGAATTATTATTGTGCTATATCATAGACACATTATTATCGTTAAGGAATATTTCGAGTCGTATTTAAAGAATTTTTATTTTGTTTTATATAAAAAAGGTTGCTTTTGAGGTTAAGTAATATTTTTTTAATTCATTCTCACGTTCGATAAAATAAAACTTCTTCTAACCTAACCTAACTTCTTTAAATATAACTCAAACTATTCCTTAATGATAATAATGTGTTTATATAGCACCATAATGTCAAAAAACAAGAAAATCCACAATACAAAAAACTTCAATGCAAACTAACCATAAGGCCACAGTTTGTTTGGATATAATATATATTATATAATGCTATAACTTATGTCAAGCAATGATGACAGTGACGTCACAATAATGTGGCGTATTCTTTTGTAAATCATCACGTTTTATTTGTCTGTTGGAATTAATTGGATTAATTAGAATTTTAAAAAACATCAATTTCATAAAAACAATTAATACGCAAGAAAAATGTTGAATGAAATTATTATTAATAATTCTCTCTCCTGCGGTTGAAAAAAGATTCTGCAACACATCTCCCCACATTCAATTTAATAGTATATTACATAAGAGTGTGGAAAGTGAAACGTTACGAGTGCAAAAAATACACTTTTCAACGCGTTGTGTACATGACTTTTCCTACGACCCCAATATTTTTTATAATTATGAATTTCTTAACTTTATAAAATTAATTTTTAATGTTAGTCATCTTAAAAATTAAAACGGGTTTTGATATTGCATAGAAATAGGAGGTGTACATAGGTCTGATTGCCGCATACAACAGAAGTTAAACGTACCTAAATAAAAATGTACAAAATATATTAATAACACATAATGTTTCTCAAATTTATTTCAATAACTGTTCCAACAACCATTTTACTTTTTTTATGGAGTTCACGAAAAAAAAAATGTCATTTAACTAATAATGAATTTTGATGTTAATTCCTGAGAAAGGAGGTTATTTGATTTTAATTAATTATATTTCTGTGCATAATACGCGCATGTGCCAACAATCTGCTGGAAATTAATTCTCAAACTGCTTGGACTGTCAGGAAACCATGTGAAAACATCCAACCTTAGATTAGGAATTTGTCTAAGTATCCGACTACTTTCAAACTAATGCGCGAACACAAAATATCGAATGCGCACACTCCAAACGTTAGAAACAAGTGTGTGTTTCAAACCAATGTGAAAACGAACTTTTAGTCAATCAAATACACCTATATTATATATTAATATCTAACGTAATTATGGGTTTTAGGAAGAAAAGCCGATACTGCATGTTCAGTTCAATAGTGATAACCGAAACCAAATGCATCCGATAAAAAGATCACCTAGCGTAAATTCCGAAATTTCTTCGTCTTCCAGTGATTCTTCAGAAGATATTTCAGAGACTCGACCACCTGATGGTGGCTGGGGTTGGATTATAGTATTAGCTTCTTTCGTTGTAAATTTAATAGCAGACGGAATAACTTTCAGTTTTGGAGTCATATTTGTTGAATTTTTAAATTATTTTGGCCAAGATCGTGGTACAACAGCATGGGTTGGCGGATTGTTTATGGCTATGCCTCTTTTATCAGGACCAGTTGCTTCTTTTCTTACAGATCGATATGGATGTCGAAAAGTTACCATTTTTGGTGCTTTTATGGCTTCTGTAGGTTTTATAATAAGTTCTACAACAAATTCAATGACAGTACTTTGTATTACTTTTGGAGTTTTATCTGGATTTGGTTTAAGTTTGTGCTACGTAGCTTCAGTTGTGATAGTTGCATATTATTTTGATAAAAAGCGTTCTTTTGCTACTGGCTTAGCTGTATGCGGAAGTGGAATAGGCACTTTCATTTTCGCTCCCTTAATTCAACTTCTGCTAGACGAATACGGTTGGAGAGGTACTACATTAATTCTTGCAGGATTATTTTTAAATTTAATTGTTTGCGGTGCATTAATGAGAGATTTGCCGTGGACATCTGAAAAACAGAAACAATTGGCTCATGAAAGAAAGAAAGCTCGATATTTGAAACGGAAACAGAAAGAAATTTCTGCTGATTCTTTTTCGGTCAGTAATAGCACAAATACTGCAAGCATGCTGCAACCAATAGCGGAAGAAAAAGATCACAATCTTTATATATCTGATAAAAGAAGCAGTTCATTAGTACATCTGCCGACCTACATAAGGAATGGCGAAAAAGTTCCTTTAGAGGTAATGTGCATTTAGAAAAAAATTAATTAAATGTACTAAAATAGTAATACACAGGTATTTATAAATAATTTACTTTCAGGTCTTAGAACTACTAGCACGCAATAAGGCTGTGAATACTGTATTGATAGCTAACTACCCAAATATTCTCGCTTCTTCCAGGAGCTTAAGCGATTGTGGTAAAGTACATGAAGGTGTATTATCATCCAAGCATGCTGCTACCCATTCTCAATTATCGCCTCTTACTAATGTTAACTGTTTTAACGAAGAAGATAATCTATGGGTACCCAAGAAAGATGAGATATATCCCAATATCAGTAATCCTCAGAAAAAAATACCCACAGCTTACTTAAGAGATCTTAGGATTCATAGACTTTCCGTAACATATAGAGGAGCTATGCTTAATATAAACAGGTATGTATTATTTTTTAAATTCCGTTCTTGATTCTACTTTCTCCAAGAGTGTGGGATTCTCCCCCACGCGGTGACAAGCCAATGCCCTACGTTCTACACATTCTAACCCCCATCAAATCTTGGTATGTCCTCTCCCGCCTTTCCTTCTTTTCCATTATCCTCTTTATCAATTGTCCTATCTTCTCCCAATTACTTTGCCTTGGCCAAAAGCCCCATGCCCTATCAAACTCTGATTAATATGGTAATCCACCCTTGCACTAAACTTGCTAGATCTCCTATCAACTCCCTAGTCCATTTTCCCATTCACTCCTCCAATAATTCAACTTTTCCATTTCTATTTCCACCCTAAACTCAACCCCCCTCTCAAATAATTTAGTCCTCTCATTAGGAGGAACGCCCGCCACTACCTGCACTACTGGCCTCAACAACATCCTTATTTATACCCGCGCCCTTTCTGTAATACTTCCCCACACCGGTGCCCCATATAAAAATGGATGTTGCCAACTCAAAGGTCTCCCCGGTCCTCCCATATTTGGCATCAGCCTTTCCAGTATTTTCCTTACTCTTCCTGATTACCTCGATTGTGTGCGTGACATCTCCCTTTCACCTAGCCATCATCGATTCTTCCACAAAGCAAGGTACATGGTCGTGTAATTAGAAACATGTATGCTTTTTGCATTGTATCAAAATATGCACATTGGCAATAGAAAGTAATGCTACCAAACAAATTAATTGATTGGGTAAAGGGATGTTTTATTGCAGTTTATAAAATTATTACAATTAACGTTATTGAATAGTCATTGAAATTTATTAACTACTCTAAAACATTTTACAGATACCGTCTTAGAGCGAGTTCTTGTCCAGACATTTACCGAAATTCCATGACAACCATCGCAAAAGAAAAAATAGAATGGTATGCAGGGCTTTGGGATTTTTGGGATCTTCTTGTAGATATATTTGATTTTTCTTATTTCACCGATCCGAAGTTTTGTATATTCGCAATATCAAATTTTCTTCTTTATACGTGGTATGATGTCCCATACGTATACCTTACAGATAATGCCAGAAAACATGGATACTCAGAAAAAGATGCTTCTTTATTGATATCTATAATTGGAATTATAAATATGTTTGGAGAGGTAAGTTCGTTTTTAAAGCAATTTCCACAGTACAGTACATAAGTATTATTAAAAATTATTTTATCCAGGCTATATCTCTTTCTAATATACTATATTATTATACTATAATATTGCGTAGAAAAAGTCATCACCCAAATATTCATCCCTTAGTTACAACCCCTAATTTTAAATTTTTTAATAGCACCATGTACATTGGTAGATAGGGTTGTAAGTAATCAAGAAAATATTAATTTGTTTTTTAAATTAATCTAGAAAGCCTAAAAGCTTAAAGAAACGATAAAAGTAAATGTAATAAAAATTACATGAAAAGCTTGTTATTTTTCGGTTTTCCACAATTTCACAAAAATGTATTGAAGATAAAACTTCTATTAGATACATGTTTCTAAAATACTATTTATACGTGCCTGTAAGAACTCTGTTTTGTTAATTTTTTGGTATTTAATTTTTTCAAGACAAATCATGTATTATTATTTTCCAAATGCGTTTCGAAAATTCACAAAAAAATCTCTTATAATAAATCCACAATACATGGGAAGTACATTCACCTGATTTGTCACACAATAGTAATAAAAATATTTTAAATACATGTCACACTGTTCAAAAATTTTTAAATAAGTAAATTTTGTATGTAATTTACTAAAATTTTGATTTTAAAAAGTATGACGGTAGCACTGTGTAATTTATAACATTTGACAGTTTTGAAAGCTGTTATAAAATATTTTAAAATGAATAATACACCAATATTATATAGGTAAAAGATGATATTCATATTCAGAAATAATTTCTGTTATGGCACGAGTTCCAGTTTAAAAAACGAATCGCGAAGCGATTTTGGCCTCCAGAAATAATTGAACGGTGACTCTTTCTTTTCTGGCACGATTCGATAGCAGATGAACTACAATTCGAAAATATAATGCAAATAATTTTAATTAGCTAATTTGTTCTTATTTTGTATGTTCTGTGTTTTTTCTTTAGATTGTTCTTTAAATTGATTCATTTAAAAAAATTAAAAATACACTGATATTTTATCGATTTCTTACGAACCCATTTTATTTTTCCAAAATATTTTTAAATAGCCGATGAAATACAACAAACAAAATTAAAAAAATGTACAGGATGCTACTATTAAAAAATTTAAAGTTAGGAGTAACTAAGGTATAAATGAAATTTATTGTGCTAACCCTTACTCTGTGAAAGTCCATCCAAGAACAATAAACAAGGTATGAATATTTAGGGATTTACGCCATATTAAAGTGTATTAGAAATGGAGAATATCAGGATTTGTCCTATTCAAATATTTCTATTCGTTTAAGAGATATAGGCTGAATAACTTAGTGTGGGACACCCTATACACCCTATAATAATATACTAATATAATGATTCAATTAATATATAACTGAATACATTTTACTCATTCATGAAAATAATTTAGATTATAGAACAAACAACAGTTTATTAAGTTACTATTACCAAAAAAACCTTTATTCGCAAATGGTAGCTGCTTCGATGAGTTTTCACTCATCTTTCTTTCGTAGCTTAGTAGTATGATCATTTCATCACTATAGTTCATATAGTAATATATTTTTGAATAAAACTTCCGAGTTTTTAAGAAAAACAGTAAAAATAATCGCATAATCTTACACGATATTTAATTTTTGAACTCGTTTAAGGATATGAAGTTTGAAATTTTATTTAATTTCAAATAATTGTTTTCACCCTAATGTTAGTAACGATTAACCCACGTATTTTTTACAGATAATTCTGGGATGGATTGGAGATAGACGATGGGCCAACGCAAGCATAATCTATGCTTTGTGTATGGTTCTATGTGGAGGAGTTATAGGACTAGTACCGATTATAATAAACTATCCAGGTCTTTTAATTGTTTCTGGAGCATTCGGATTTTTTATAGCAGCCAACTATTCGTTAACTTGCATTATACTTGTTGAATTGATTACACTAGATAGATTTACCAACGCGTATGGATTGCTGTTATTAGTTCAAGGTGTAGCAAATTTGGTTGGACCACCTATAGCTGGTAATAAACCTAGAATTCCTTTACGCTATTATCATGCTCCATTTCTGATATTTAAAAGAAAAGTTAAACAATTTAATAAACGTATTCTTGCTCCAAAGTGTAGAGCTCTTGCATTTTCTAAGCCAGTGCATTTTGCGAAAATATGTATTGAGTTTTCATCCTTAGTCTCATAATAACTGCAGGCTTCCTTCTCTATCCTTAATCTATGTAGGTGCCCAGTGAGGATTCCTGTAAGTATTCTTATATTAAGATTTACGAGAGATTATATCGACCTTTTTGGCATGTAACCACCAAACAAGGCCTTTGCCTTGTAGGATGTATTATCCCCACAATACAGCTTTTTAGTGGTACATTCGGTAATAATTTATTTTGAAACCAGACCACAAAATCTTTGGCAGTTGTATCGCAGTGGAATCCGAAATATTTTTGGCTGCCAAAAATGAACAGTTTGGACCCCGCATATAAAATTGTTATTTTTTTACCTTTTGCTTTAGCGTCACATTTTTTGATTTATTAGTATAGTGTACATAGTATTAACTAAAATAAACGCTAATAAAATAATTTCTAAGAAATAATTTCACTAATTTGATTGTTCTGACTGAATGAATGATTTCATTATCCAAAACCATTAGCTCAAAAAATTGATAGTACCATTCCTATTTAGTGAGCATTCCTAAAAAGTTGCCACGATTTTCCAAGCAGAAATTACGGCAATGCACTACTGTGTAGAAGAAAATAAAGGAAAGCATATTCTTAACTAGTATGGGATTATGTGCTTACTCTAGATATTCTGGAATACCGTAACAAATTTACGCTAGTTACACTTACAAAAATGGAAATCACTGGAATTATGGAGAAGGTGCGATTAACAGATGCAGATTTTTTCACTAGAATAGGAAACCCCCGAACACATTTATGCTAGTGCGATAGTTAGGCAAATGTGAGGTTCTTGGCATTAGGAGAGGAAAAACTTGCAAAGAACTTTTGTGAAAGATTCAGTCTCTACAAGTCTCTATGCTGGTATAGACTTCGTTAGGAGAGTCGGACTGGGGGATTCTAAGCTAGTTTTTCGGGGGACCCAATAGATCTGAAAAGGTCGCATCATAAACATCTAAAACATTGAAATCGTGTGATCTCTAAACCTAAATAATTTATTTACTCTACAACATTGAGACATGAGGGTGATATTTACGTACAAAGTAGGGAAGATTAAAAAAAGCATGCTGAATCAATTATATAAACTGTATAGTTAGTTTTAAGTATTACTGTTAGTTTTTGTATTAAAAAAGTGGGTTAATACCATTTAGGGCTATTTATAATAAAACATTCTTCGTATTTTGCTTTAAAATTACTTCAGTTACTACATGGTCAATTCTTATTGAAACACTCTGTATATAATTGGTTAATTTTTTATAAACATATGCATAAAGACACCGTTTTAATGAACTATTAATATTTGTTATTTTTGCAGGTAGGATATACGATATTACTGGAACCTACGATATGTCCTTTTATTTAGCAGGATTTTTTATAGCTCTATCGGGTCTACTGTTGGTTATTATACCTGTAACTAATAAGTACAAGTCATATGTGGCCAAATATGAAGAATCTTTTAATCCTTCTGTAGATTGTGATGATCCAAGTAAAACCCAAAATAAAAATACATTGTAAAGTTTAGAATTACTAGTAGTAGTATAGTATGAAATTTTAACTCGTGATCGCAAGTGAACTTAAATAAAGTATTTTGGCGCCACAAAATAATAAGTAAATGCGTAGTGATATAGTTTTCTGATATTTTTTTAGTTTTCATCAAAAATAAGCTTTCAATTTAAACTTTTAACTTAAATTTCAACTTAAATTACTGTTGTAGTTAGCTATTTAAAAGAATATTTTAATACCAATTTGATTAGACATAACTTTGGTATTAAGAATCTAAAATTATGTTGAATTAAATTGTTAAATATTCGAGAAATTTAGCAACAACAAAAATAGCAGAGTATTAATCAACGTCGTGTTATATTTAGGAAGATTACCTATTTAATTTCAAATAAGTAAATTAGAACAAAACTTAATTAACAAAACACAAGCATCAGGAATACAACTGAAATCTACGAATAAATAATAAAAAGGAAGGAGTATAATACGATTTGACGATGTCCGCAATGGTTCTTGCATATGGCTGACTTGAAGTTTCCGGTTACCAGTGGTGTCACACACAGGGTATTATAAACTTATGTTTCATATTAATTATTAAAAAAAATAACTGTTTTCCGCTTGTAATTATCTGTACAGTAATATAGATTGTCATAAAGTTGTAGGAATATAAATTTAGATTAAAAACTTCTAAGCAGGTAATTATAAATAGTTGACTTAGTTGGTCTATATAAAAAATAAAGGAACGTCTATGATAACAATGTGGTTGTCATTGTCAATATTTTGTTAATTTTTAATAATTCAGATAAATAGAACCCTACAGATAAAAAGTAATTACCATTCAAGAGTTGGGTTAACTACTTAAATCAGAAAATAATATATAAAACAGCATACTATACATGTCAAATGTCACGATTCGAATGAGTCATATTTGGTTCTTCAATATGGCCGATTTCCGTCGTGATTATTTGCTACATTAAAATATGACAACCTTCCTTCCTTTCTATTCTTTATTCGTAGACTGAAATAATAAAATTGACAGTAGTATTTGACATTTTTATGTAACGGTTTGACGTGACTATTCCTCTTGGAAGATAGTCGCTGATATCAGGTCTAGTGAAATAGTTGCTGCTTGATAATTGACTCCCGGAAATAAAAGGGAAATAATCTAAGTAATTTAAATATTTGTATTGTGTTTTCGACAATTTTTCTCAAATATAATTGTCATTATTATTATGTTATTATCTTTGTGACGCAAAAATAGCCTATTAAATAAGTTTATCTAATTCGGATTTAATTAATTACAAGAAATTAAATAGATTTCTTCGAATACAAACCTTACGTGCCATGTCCGTTAAGGACCATTCTTTCTTATAGTCTTTATTAATAAGTTGGACGGTATTTTGTAACAATATTTCTTTTTCATTGTAAATAAAGTGATATAGATTTAACAAAGTAGGTGTTTAATATTTCTAGTTAATATTAATAGTGTAAGTTTTGATGTAACCTTTAAGTTTTTTTAAAACAACTATTATTGGTTGTCTTTTATTTGAAAATTTAGTAGTAGCATTACTTATTAGCAATAAAGTGTTACGGGTACGATACCTTATAGTGGGGTAATTCTATTTTTTCAAATCTGGTTTTTAATGGTAAAGTTAAAATCAAATTTATTAAGGTTTCAATAATTTAAAAAGAGTATTTCCTAAGAGCTCCAAATAATATCTTTTTTATTAAGAGATATATACTTAATTTTAATTTATATTTATATTGGTTTTTAGAGTTATCGCCTTTTACAATTGAATTATACAAAATTAAGCAATATACGGATTTGGATTGACGTTACAAAATTCCGTCTAGATACAAGCTATTTTATATTATGGTTATCAATTTGAATTACAAACAAATTCAAATGAGTACTGTAGACAATATTAAGTAGTAAAAATTTTGTTAAAAATGTTAAAATGTTTATTCCAGTGTTCCTAAATAGAACATTGTTATATGATTAGTATACTTTGATCGAATTTAGTTAAACACTTATGCTAATGAACAAATTAACTAGTTTTATTATACCAGTTATATATAATTGCATAGGTTTCACGTTTTCTATTGTTCCTTAATTTAAAAAAATAAATCTTGACTTTTTTTTCTCCATTGCATAAGTTTCTTTCAATTTAAATTTTGTAGGTACCTATAATAAATCCATTATCAGATTTATACGGAAATTTTATTGATTTTTTATGGTTATTAATTTCCTATTCCTTCAAATTAATTATTTGGTTAAACTTATCGTGTTAACCTTCTCTTAGTAGACTTTACCCATATTATTCATTAAAGATAAAAATATTAGAATTAGAAATATTAGTCAATAAATAGATAAATTTAAAAAATGCGATACAACAATATTAGGTAAAGCTTTTTTGTCGGAGTTAACTATTATTAAATTCTTTACTTTTATTATAATATATATTATCAGGATATCGATTTTGGATAGTGTTGTTCATAATAGAAGATATAAAATTATAGATCTAACCCAAAAAAATAAGTTATTGTAAAGATCCATACCATATAATTTTTTACTTGTTTTTATATATCCTGTTCTTAAAACGAAAAAATGTATTTATTTTTATTATTATACAATCTATATATTTATATTAATGTCCGTCCTGAACTAAAAGCACAACCTATTTTAGCTTAAGTAACGATGGAATATTTTTACCAAAAAGTGTGCTTCTGTCAATTTATTTTATCTTTAATGAATGATTGTTAAGTTGAAAGTTTTAGTATTGTAATTCTACATTTCAAAACAGTATTCCAAAATGGTTCCCAACTAACATTGTATAAAAATATTGCACCACTAGTTTGTTCATGTTGGAAAAGCTAATAAAATAATGTAACAATATTGTGAGATGTTAATTCCAGGTTGTAAATGATATGATGTAGTTTAATTAATTCCAATATAAATTACATGATGTGGATTCAGTAATTTGTGGAGTGGAAATTACCCAATTGAATATATCGATTAATTGTATGTATACCTTTACTTATAATTTATATAATATATAAATGACTTTTAGTTATCTACAATATTTTATCATGTAGTAATAAACGGGAATGTTTTACAAAAATGGATGTTTGTTGCTTTAGAAAACCTGAAAATTCATTCTAATATGTATTTTTAAACACTACAGTAAATTAGTTTTATTTAAATTTCACCTTTTTTCATCGTACATTCATGTTTTTTCAAAAATAATTTTTTACATGAAGTAGCAATTTTGTCGTTAGAACATGACACACCTTGTATAAATTTTCTTGGTTTTATCAATATATTGTTACATAATTGAGTTGTCTGTTTTAATATCTTTTATGGTACGAATAATTAAGAAAAAATAACTAGGTATAATTTCTGTATTAAATTAATATTTCTTTGTTTTGACATAAAAAAAAATAAACAAAATTGACCTTCAATTCAATTTTAAAACTCTGGGAGACAGAATCTTTTGTTTTTGTACTAATATAGTAAGAAAATTCTGATTATTTTTTGGCTTTTGGTAGTATTTAAATCCTAGATAAAATTTGCATATACGTACAAAAATACAATTTTCATTTACTGTGTCAGTATTTATATTGTATCAACTATAGACATTTTTTATTGGAAAAAACTAATAGGGTTGATAGCAACACACTTAAGCTTTTAATAATTTCTCTATTTGTGCGAAATCTATTGTATAAAATATAATAATAAGAATCAATAGGCAACAATAATCTTCTAAGGTTGGTGTTGATAGTGATAGGGATCAATCTATTTTAAGCAATCGATGTGACTAAATGGTAGGCGGTTATAGCTAACTTGAAAATAGTACCCATCCTTGAGATCAAAAGTTCACAATTTGTGATAAGAATAAATGGTAATGTTTATTTATGTTTTCGTGGAGTCATGAATATTTGTAAATTGACAAAGTTTAATCCAAATAATACATTAAATATCAGTTAGGTCGTTAGTAATAGTGAAGTAAAAATGCTGGATTTTTTAATAGACCTCTCATTATTTGTTATAACTATATTTATCCTACCTGCATTGTTTATAACTTTTCTGGGTAAGTAAGACATTTATATTTTTTTCAACGATATACTGCATATCCTACTATTTATATAACACATAAATTGCAAACATGTAATTATATATCACAATTGTTTTTATTACTGCATTCTTTTAAAATATGTACACATAACGTGAAGCATATTTAGTTTTTTTAAATAACATGCCGAGATAAATGTTGCTATTAAATCGCTTCTACGGTAACGATAACTTAATTATTTAAAATTATTTAAATTTTTTAAGATATTCTTTCACTTAGAAAGGCTTAAAATAATATATCAAAAACCACAAAATAATCGTTTCATAGTACATTTCCATAAAACAGTCTCTACGTAATCCAATATCTCTCGCTATAGACCTATCAACATTCAATTGTTGATTGATCAGGTCCCTTCTGCAAGTTGCTGAATTTGCGAGTCTTTATAATGAAAAGAAGATTGTAAAAAGAGACAGAAGTCTTACCACTGGAGATCCAACAGTGTAATGAGGATTATTAATGGATGGCCCCCAAACTTCGTACCAACGAGAAGGAAATGCGTTATCTTGCTTGTGCTAAAAAGTCCGCTATTCGACAGAGTAGACATTTATAGCATCGTGTATGGGTGTATGGGAAGAAATGGTCAAATTGGCAAAGTAGATTTTGATGTCGATCCTGTACGAGAAATAACCACGCGATACAACAATTTCAACAGTGACAAAAGCAACGCCATATGTAGTCAACTCACGCCCACTTACAATGATGTAAACAGACCCTACTGATCCGGAACCAATAGCATCAAACCACATTATCCTGAGCGTCTGCGACCTAGGATCTTCTCTCTCATTGGGTTAAGAAGGCACAACCTTTTTTGGGGAGAAGTGAGGAAAGAGCATAAAACTTATGGAACTCTTCTGGAAACGCTGAATTGGCGAATACCAAAATTCTTCGTTGATAAAAATGGAACGAAACTAATAATAGGCTTGGATGAGAACGCCCCTATGAAATGAGTGATTTTCAAGGTGTTTCTAGGCGATGATGGATAATTACGAACCGTAGATGTGATC